>JADMLL010000007.1:10923202-11646166 GCA_016920875.1 Columbicola columbae
CTTCATATCTTCATTTCATAAATAATGCACACTGGAAGGGCTTATTTATGAAAAAATTATTCGCAGACAAATGAGCGTGCATTATTTATGAAACTGAACCTTCTATAAGGTATTTTTAATATTTGTGGAATGAAGATTTGAAGTGTGCATTGTCTACTCATTTTAAATAATGCACATGAAGTGTTTATGAAATAGTTCTTTGAAAAGAAAAATTAGTTATTGCATTATTTATGAAGAAAGAGAGTAGAGCTCTAAGGAATTTTATAAACAAATCCTTCAAGTGTGCATTATTTATGAAACTGAACCTTCTCCAAAATTTGTATTTACGGAACGAAGACTTGAATGTGTGCGTTAGCTCTGCTGACAATAACTCTTTCATAAACACTTCATGTGCATTATTTATGAGGAAAAGTAAAACGAATCCACACTTTCAAATCTTCATTCCATAAATATTGCACACTTTATAGGAAGTTCAGTTTCATAAATAATGCAGCTCATTTGCGAATAATTTTTCACAAACCTTCAGTAAATTGAAAGTAGTCACTTCTCTGTTTCATAAATAATGCACACTCATTTTTCTCCACAGAGCTCATTTCATAAACTTAATGTGTACTCTTTATGGACGCTAATCCACACCTTCAAATCTTCGTTTCATAAATAATGCACACTGAAGGGTTTATTCATTAAAAATTCTTAAAAAGAATGAGTGTGCATTATTTATGAGAAGATAATTTGCTTATGATATTGGCTCTACTTCCTGAGAATAACTCTTTTCCATAAATAATGCACACTCATTTTTGTAAAAGAATTATTTCATAGATAAATCCCTCGAGTGTGCATTATTTATGAAAAATTCTCTAAAGTGTGCAATATTTGTGGAATGAAGATTTGAAGGTGTCATCAGCTCTACTCTTTTCATAAATAATGCACATGAAGTGTTTATGAAACACCGACCCCACTCATCCGTTTGGATCGGGGGTGAGGGAAGCAATCAAGGACTTCAACTGGCACGAAATGGGTTCTTTGAAGAAAAATTAGTGTGCATTATGAAAAGAGTTTATTCCATAAATAATGCACACTTTAAAGAAGGTTCGATTTCATAAATAATGTACACTCGAAGGTTTATCCATGTAATAATTCTTTTACAAAGAAATGAGTGTGCATTATTTATGGAAAACAGTTATTCTCAAGTAGAGAAATGTGCGCGCTCATTTTCATCTCATAAATAATGCACTGCACTCATTCTTTTTAAGAATTTTTATGAATAAACCCTTCCAGTATTGCATTAGAAATGAAAAAGAACTATGAAGGTGTGCACTACTTTTTCTCATAAATAATGCATACTCATTCTTTTTAAAAAATTTTTTTTATGAATAAACCCTTCAAGTGTGCATTATTTATGAAATGAAGATTTGAAGGTGTGGATTAGCGCTTTCTAGATACGCGTATTTGAGTCTCCATTTCATAAATAATGCACACTTCAAGACTTCATTACACTATTTGGGGTTTTGATGGTAAACTCGACGAACTGATTCCTTCAAAATCGAAAATTTGTTTTCCTATCAGTTTGATTTATGACCACTCGAGGCTGTAGGTTGGGTCAGTTAAAAATTTGAAAGAGTTCAAGGAATTTGAAGCAATTAAACGGATTTTTCTAGTGAATTCAGGTTTAGATTTGGTTTCTAGCCCCCTCAACAACTCTTCCTCCTCTCCGAGAACCAAATCATTTATCTAGTCTCTCCCCTGGGAGAGGAATGGTTGCATGTTAACTCAAACTTGTTGTCTATGGTTGGTTGCTTAAGCTTTTGTCTGAGCCAACTGCACAATTTTTGAAACCGCCGGATTGAGAAAGGAATTCGGTTTAGAAATGGCTCCCATACGACCATTTCCTATAATTTTGTGAAGCCACAAATGAGTGGTAACGGTCGTGAGACACCAATTCTTTGGTGGCGTCCTTGCGTCATTCAATCCGGTCGACATAACGAAGTCAAACGAAATGAAACCCAGAATGTGGGTTTGGGAACTAATTTGCTGTCATTCATACAGAACATGTGAAATACGAGACAGTGACAAAATGAAAAGATTGAAACGCAGAACAAGAGGTTCCCATCAAAGAACTTTGAGGGTTTAGCCATCATCGTTAACAAAAGTAGGTACTGCGGTACAGAATTTGGTTTTAGACGGTTCACACTCGGCAGGAAAACGCTGCTGTTCAAATCAGACAAGCCAAAAGTTACATACCAACATCACTAACAGCCCCGGAAATCTCAAAACTCGACAGCAATACTGACGTTTGTAGAACTATCTGAGATAAGCTGTTTTATTACCTTTTTACCTTTGCTTTAAAAATTATAATCCGTCAGCGATTATCGTTTGCTTACTTGATTTCATTTAGCTCTCAGTAAGCCTGTTCCTTAGACAAAAGTTTTTCTTTGTCCTCTTAGAAGAACTGCTACACTTAGAATTCAACATTGAGGACCCCCGTTGTAAGCTTCACCTTTAAATTTGATTACTTCCGGCTTGGTTTCTTGTTTTCTAGAAGGTTTCAGCCATGTTTAGTTGGTATTAATGATAATAATTATACTCAACAACTCTGAGTAAAGAAGTTTAAAATGTTCAACCTTGTCGAGACAAATCTGGTTTTCTTCTTAGGATGTCTGGATGATTAGGGCTTTCCCAGAGTACAAAATGCGGGTTGGGGTAGACAAAACTTGATAGCACATCCCACATATGTAAATCCAGCTTTCTGGGTCAGCCAAGGAACCAAATTTGATTTTAGTTCTTATAGTCATCACATCCTTTTTGAGTTCGTAACTGAGTGGAAACGTTTATCAAAAAATTATTTCATAAATACTGCACACTTTGGAGAGAGTTTCATTTCATAAATACTGCACACTTCGGAAGGGTTTCGTTTCATAAATATTCCACACTTTGAAGAGGGTTTCATTTCAAAAATACTGCACACTTTCTAGAGCGATTCATTTCATAAATACTGCACACTTTCTAGAGGATTCATTTCATAAATACTGCACACTTCGGAGAGAATTTCATTTCATAAATATTGCACACTTTGGAGTATTTCATTTCATAAATATTGCACACTTTGGAGAGAGTTTCATTTCATAAATATTGCACACTTCGGAGAGAGTTTCATTTCATAAATACTGCACACTTTGGAGAGTATTTCATTTCATAAATACTGCACACTTTGGAGAGTATTTCATTTCATAAATACTGCACACTTGGAGAGAGTTTCATTTCATAAATATTGCACACTTCGGAGATTTCATTTCATAAATACTGCACACTTTCAGAGTTTAATTTCATAAATAATGCACACAATTGCTTCATTTTACAATTGTTGCATCCAAGGTCTTAAGAACTGTTACCCAGCTCGTAAATGTTAAAGGTTGTGGGAGGCTTGGCTTGTTATTGGAAGGTATTTATGGGTTTCAACCCAATTAATAACCGGAAATGGTTGGAAAATGTCTTTTCTTTTACATCCGGTAAGACATGGTCAAGTTGGGGGACCAGCCTTTCTCAGTGCTGTTATCTAAAAAAATTTTGTTTCCAAGATCAGACTTATTGTATTCGGTGTTATTTCCGGTTTTTGAAAGTTCGTAACGGTTTTTTGGTTTGTTTGTTACTTCCGGGAGGTTAGTCTTTTGAGGGAGGAGGGGAGTGTTAAACATCGAACCAACAACATGCTTAACAGTGCTTAACTCTTATTTCTGGGTTTAATGATTTCGCAACTGTCTGTGTTGAGGGAGATTGTGTTTGAAATGTTTTTTTGTTCTTTTAGGCCATTTTCGGTTGTAAAATTGTATGGATTCCCTTCGGGAGGTGTGGAAGATGGTCAGTTCTTCTCTCTTTTATGTGCAATTATGTTACATGTTAGATGTTTTTAATGAAGAAGATTTACCAGAATTGTTTAATAACAGTTTTTGGTTGTTGTTCATTTCAAATTATACATTTGCCGCGGTTTAAACTTGTTTGATTATTTATTGTTTGTATTTTGAACGGTTTTGTCATTAACTTCTAGTTAGCTGACCTAAGCAGTAAAGGCCACATGAGTCATTAACTGTGATTAATCACTTTGGATTCGGATGTAGGAAAATTTTTGGGGGATTTTGTTCAAATCCAGAACTTTCCGCCCTCACATCCTGAAATTCAAATCCTCGTCCACCATGTTCTGTGTTATCTTGTTCTTATACCGCACGGTACAGGACCTTAGAAATGGATTTTCGTTATGGTTTCTTGACTGGTTTGGAGAGGGATTCATTTCAAAAATATTACACATTTTGAAGAGGAATTGGTTTCATTAATACCGCACACTTTCAGAGAGTTTCATTTCAAAAATACTGCACACCTTTAAAAGGAATTAATTTCACAAATACTGCACACTTCGAAGGGGGTTTCGTTTCATAAATATTGCACAGTTTCGAGAGGGTTTTGTTTCATAAGTACTGCACACTTTTAAGAGGATTTGATTTCATAAATACTGCACACTTTCTAGAGGGTTCGTTTCATAAGTATTGCACACTTTTAAAAGGAATTGATTTCATAAAATAGACACTTTCTAGAGCGATTCATTTCATTAATACTGCACACTTTGGAGGGTATTTCATTTTCATATTCATAAATACTGCACATTTTAAGAGGTTTCATTTCATAAATACTGCACACTTCGAAGGGTTTCGTTTCATAAATATTTCACACTTTGAAGAGGAATTAATTTCATAAAATATACACACCTTCTAGAGCTATTCATTTCATAAATACTGCACACTTTGAAGATGGTTTCGTTTCATAAGTGCTGCACACTTTGAGTGTTTCATTTCACAAATACGACACAATTTCAAGAGTGTTTCATTTCATAAATAATGCACACTTTAGAGAAGGTTCAGTTTCATAAATAATGCACACAATGGCCATGTTTATTATTCCACTTAAACATGGCCGAGCACAGACCATGAGCCAATGTCAAAACGGATTGAGCTGGGTCGTTCAAAGAATTCGACTGCAACAAGGTGAATTCGTTTCATTGATATCGGGACATAAGTCGTGTATGTGCACTCAGTCCGACACTCACACACATCATCCTTGATCGGATTTCGAGGAAAAGGAGGAAGTTGAGATTTCCCTCTTTCGGTCGTCAGTCTTGAAGAGTTTGGCAGAACTGATTTCGGAATAAGGCGGCAACCTTGTGATCATTCAACAAGCGTGTGTATATTGGGTAAATGATTTGTTTACGAGAGTGTTTGGACAGCGTTAATGAGGATCAACATGACTGCACATGGAAAATTCTTTCTTTTCCCAAATCCTTGAACTAGTTGCGGTCTGGTATAAAATTGGCAGAAGTTGTGGTTTGCTTTTACTCGACCAGCGAAGTTCATCTTTTTCTTTACGATCAGTCTGTTGTGCAATAAGAAGAGATAGTGAACGGGGGCAGGGGGTTAGGGTTAGGTATGTCGGGCCCTACAATTATCATTGTGGAACGGAATGGATATCGGGGTTAGTCTAATAACTTTCTCTTGTTTCTTATCTGTAAATTTATTTAAATCATAATAAATAGTCTGAGGTGAACTACAAACCACTACTACCATCACTACTGTCTCCAGTTTGATTTTTAATTTCAAAATCTTCACACCGAACAAGGTGTCCACCTTACATTTCCAACCCCATTTTGGAATAGAATTTTCGACCACACCAAAAAGTGTGCACTATTTATGAAAGCAATAACCCATACTAGTGTGCATAATACTCTCATTGAAATGTTTGTTGTCGAAAGTGTGCAAAATTTATGAAAACGAAGGCTTATTAAAGACGTGTGTTGGTTTAGTTTGGTTTGAGTCTCCTTTCTCACCTTTGGTTATGGGAGAGGTTTCGATATCACAACCATGGTTGGGCGCTTTAACCTTTACACCTCAAATTTCCCACTGTGTGTGCATTATTTATGAAATGGAGCTCTTAGTTCTGAGGTCTCGGTTACGTTAAAGATTTTAAGGCTAATTATCAGGTAGATGAAGTCACTCAAAGATGACTACAATAATTTTAAAACGTTGAGGTTTTATATTAATATAATAATATCAAATGTAAGCTTCTTATCATTGTATTGTCATAATATTAAAATATGTTCAAGCGCTGGTCTATAAGATACTTTTACACGATTGATTGTATAACAGGAAAATAAAATTTTCTAAATACTCTACATTTGTATGGAAAACTCATTTCAAAAATACTGCACACTTCGGAGAGGGTTTCATTTCATAAATAATGCACAGTTTTGAGAGGGTTTTGTTTCATAAGTACTGCACACTTTTAAGAGGCACACTTTCAGGGTTTCATTTCATAAATACTGCACACTTTCATAAATATTGCACACTTTGAAGAGGGTTTCATTTCATAAATATTGCACACTTTCAAGAGCGATCATTTCATAAATAATGCACACTTTGGAGAGTATTTCATTTCATAAATACTGCACACATTTGCATTTCGAGTTTTCATTTCATTTCAAAATACTGCACACTTTCGAGAGGTTTTCATTTCATAAATACTGCACACTTTTTCAATCAGCACACTTTCGTTTTTTAAATACTGCACACTTTGGAGAGAGTTTCATTTCAAAAATTTTGCAGACTTTGGAGTGTTTCATTTCATAAATCCTGCACACTTTCAAGAGGAATCAATTTCATAAATACTGCACACTTTCTTGAAGGATTATTTCTAAACATGAATCCCACTTTCTAAGTATTTATCAACTTAAGTTGAAAGCTTTATCCTTTTATTTGTTCCAGGAATTAATTATATTCTGATTCCCTAAAATGAAATCTAAAAAGACAGAATCGGTGAATTGGAAATAAGTTTATAAACCGGTTCATCTTAATTTTCATAACCCATTATTTATTTATTACTAAAACGATTTATTAATAATAAAAAGCATTTCCAAGTCACACGTCATGAGTAGTAGTTAATGACCTCACCGAATAATATAAATAAATACGAACCGAATAATATAAATCATAGTCGAGTGAGAGGTTTTTCTTTTAACTTCCGGTTCCGCCATTTTTCTTCACCTTCCCTTCCGGAAGAATGAAAAAGATGTACTTCGGGACTTTATAACGTTATTACACTAAAAACGAAAGGGCCTACAGGCTGCAAGGTCGCGGTTGCAGTGTACCTTCAAACTTCTCTCTACTGTCAGGTTCAGTGGTTCTTAAACCTCCAACGGATTTTGTCGCAATGTTACGCGACTCGTGAAGGTTGATCGATTTTAGTGCTATAACCCTCGTCGTTATTTATTTATTTTTTTGGACAATAGGACGGAAATTTCGTGCCATGTTTTCATTTTGTAGTCGACGGTTAACTTTTGATTGGGATGGTTGAAGGTACGATGAAAATGGTTTGTGCTGTGTTTACCGTTCTGCGTTCTTTGTAACTACTTTTGGATAGTGTTTAGGTGAGTGACAGTTTAGTTTATGTGAATGTGAGGTTGTAGAGAAATTTGTGATGTGAAATAGTGAATATAGCTTCATCAAAGGTGTGGTTTTAACGGTTTTTTGTGGCCCCAATCCCCTCAGGTTCTTCTACAACAAGCTAACCCATTTTTAGTTCTTCCGGTCTTTAGTGTAGTGTAGGACCCGATTAAGTTATGGTTGTGAGTTCGAATCCTGTGATTCAAACAAATTTTTATAGTCCTTCCTCATAGGTTACCAAAATTAGTAAGAATCCATAGCCCAGAGGCACGTATGATCAAAATCCCCAACGAAACACTAAAATTAGTTTTAATAGCCACCAATCCTGTATCTGTTAGTTAAAATTTAGATTCCAACTTAAACTTCTGGTTTTAAAGAAAACCGTGAAAATCCGTTAAAGAGAATCACTTCCGTCGGTCCGTGTTATTGAAATCCGCGAATGGTAACAAAGGAAGAAAGGAAAGCGAGGAAAATGGAAGCGTGAGGATTTGAACGTAGTAACAATGCTCCGAGTGGGTGAAAACACAAATACTCGAGAAGTATTTGGAGAACTTGAACGCTTTGTTTAGCGCCGACTCACAAGCACGTTCACGGATTATTCGCATAACTTAGCAAACTACGTTCTCGGACTTGAAATCAGGTTTATAAGCTTGAATGTTTATTTTAGGTTTCATTCACTTGGGACTTTAGTTTGTAGTCTTTTTTAGAAGAATTCATTTGAGTCGGAGTTCCAATTGATTGCGAGAAATTTTGCTCCGAGTCAAATTGACTCTGTTCTATAACAAACAAAATCTCAAAGTGCATTGATATTGGTATTACTTAGAATCTGTAGATTGACTGGTTTTGGTCTGACACGAATCTTTTCCTCATTTTATGTTGGTTATGTATACTATTAATAGCTTATACTAACTTGATTCCTTCAAAATGTTTCAGCGTCTCGAACACGGTGTGCGATATTTATGAAACGAAATGTTGAAAGTGTTTCATCCCCTCAGTCAGTTCTAACTTGTTCTCTGAAATCGCACAAACTAAGAACGCGTAAAACGAGACCTGATTTCGAATAAATCATTAAAACCTTAGTCAATTACTACTATTCATTTAGATTTGAAAGTGTGCATTATTTATGAAATGAGTTTTTCAAAAAATCTGCATTACCAACAGTTCTTCCACTTCAATAAACGTAACCCATTTATCTACTTGTTTGGTTTGGTAGTTTATCTATTATAGTGATAGTTGTAGTTATAGTTTAGCTTTAATCCCGCTTTTCACCCTTTTTGGGTATAACAGGATACTGGAAGAGGATTCAAACTCGCGACTACAACTTCTTAGTCTGGCACTGAACCACTACACCACAGACCTCCCGCGATTCCTCTCATAAATAATGCACACTCGGATTCGGTAATTGAAAACCATCACCCTAACGGCTTTAACATCTAAGGTCTCGACACACAGTGTGCGATATTTATGAAACGAAATGAAAGTGTTTTATATCCTTCAGTCAGTTCTAACTTATTCTCTGAAAACGCACAAACTAAGAACGCGTAAAACGAGACCTGATTTCGAATAAAATCATAATTACCTTAATCGATTACTACAATCCATTTAGATTTGAACCATTTTCTCAAGTGTGCATTATTTATGAAATAAGTTCTTCATTACCAACAGTACTTCCACTTCAATAAACGTAACCCATTTATCTACTCGTTTGGTTTGGTGGATTTGTGGTTTATAGTTAGTCAGCAGTGTTACTAATCAATGTGCACCATAACTCACCACTGTTACAACATATTTAGAGTTAGTTTGAATGTTAGTCCTTTCAGATCTTCAAAAACTCGTCTTCTGGGGTTTTAAAAAACTCAGTTTCCCTTTCCAATCATCCAGATAAATTCATTTTATATATCCACACTTTAGTATTAGCAATACTAACATCAGATATTGGATTGTTACAGTCGTTGTTATTTATGTTACTACACACCATAAACCAAAACCACCCAAAATTGTAGCTGTTACACGGAGATGGTGGTTCTCTTGTATAACATAACCTAACCTTGTTATTAATCTGATCAATTTGTTACAAAATCGCGGGATTTGAACAAAACAGGAATCGTTGCTGTTATCATTAGTCTAGAATGAGTAGTAATACTCATTTTGCAAGATTTGACTTGTTACGAATGAACTTTTCCCGCCATTTTTGAAAATATAAAATGAAATATTGAAAATGGCGAAACGTTGTACGGTTTCGAATTAATTCGCTTCTCTGTCTGCCTATTGCAAAGTTTAATCGGTTCCATTACACCCGGTACCTTTAATGGCATCTGAGGGTACCTTTAATTTGGGGAAACGGTTTCTTAAATGGTCGAAAATTACCGTTTTCCAATTTTTCTTTAAATTAATTTTCTTCGACCTTGGATTTGACGGGCGGGGGAGGGGGCAAAAACACAAATAAAATTTAATTTATTTTTATGGAGACATCCTGAGTTTTTGGCCTTAAAACCAGACAGTAATCAGACATTTCATTAGTCCAATCTAACACGTTCTACTTATTCAAGGATTTTAAGTGAAAAACGCGAAGAAACCAAAAATTTAGATGTTAAAGCCGTCAGAGTGATGGTTTGAAATTACCGAATCCAAGTGTGCATTATTTATGAGAAGAATCGAGGTCTGTGGTGTAGTGGTTAAGTGCCAGACTAAGAAGTTGTAGTCGCGAGTTTGAATCCTCTTCCAGTAGCCTGTTATACCCAAAAGGGTGAAAAGCGGGATTAAAGCTAAACTATAACTATAACTATAATAGATAAACTATAAACTACAAATTCACCAAACCAAACAAGTAGATAAATGGGTTACGTTTATTGAAGTGGAAGAACTTATTTCATAAATAATGCACACTTGAGAAAATGGTTCAAATCTAAATGGATCAGGTCTCGTTTTACGCGTTCTTAGTTTGTGCGTTTTCAGAGAATGTTAGAACTGACTGAGGGATGAAACACTTTCAACATTTCGTTTCATAAATATCGCACACTGTGTGTCGAGACCTTAGATGTTAAAGCCGTTAGGGTGATGGTTTTCAATTACCGAATCCGAGTGTGCATTATTTATGAGAGGAATCGCGGGAGGTCTGTGGTGTAGTGGTTCAGTGCCAGACTTAGAAGTTGTAGTCGCGAGTCTGAATCCTCTTCCAGTATCCTGTATAGATAAACTATAAACAAACCTAAACAAGTAGATAAATGGGTTACGTTTATTGAAGTGGAAGAACTGTTGGTAATGCAGATTTTTGAAGAACTCATTTCATAAATAATGCACACTTTCAAATCTAAATGAATAGTAATAATTGATTAAGGTGATAATGATTTATTCGAAATCAGGTCTCGTTTTACGCGTTCTTAGTTTGTGCGTTTTCAGAGAATAAGTTAGAACTGACTGAGGGGGATAAAACACTTTCAACATTTCGTTTCATAAATATCGCACACCGTGTTCGAGGCCTTTTCCTACGAGGTCCTGAAATGTTTTTTGGGTTCTGTTACCACAGTCAAAACACCTCTTCTCTAGACCATCGACGCTGGTATGGAAATGAATTCTCGTTACCTACCACTCACTTAGCGAACCACCTCTTTCGGGTTAGGTTGTCTTCATGTGAGTTCTTTGTCCGTTTTGCATATTTTGCTTTTGTCGAGTTGAATAGAATGAAAGAGCGATTAACTGTTTACTTTTGGGCTTGTCGTGTTTGTCCATGAGTCTGTACTTTTTATCAATTTAAACATCCCATAAACTTGGGTTTCTCATAGTTTGCAGTCTGTAGTTTCTACTTTTACATTTCGTTGACCAGAGACGATTGGCGGTGTTTAACCTCTTACATAAAACATTTTCATTGTTGAACCCACATTTGTCTTTTGTGTTTTCTGGGCTAACACGCCCTCGATAAATTTGTAATTAGTCACTCGAGATTGGTTTTGAAACGGGGAAAGGATGATCCGAGTTGTTAGACAAATTAGAACTGACTCGATAATAGGCTGAGGGTAGGCAAGCAGTTATGTCAGAGATTGAACACACTTCCTCGTTGTCAAATTATAAAAAGAGAAGAAAAAACGAAAATTGATTATCGGAGTATAATTATAATTACTCAACGTTGCATAATTATTGATCGAGGAGGTGTAAATGAAAATGTGTTACTGATGAAACCAGGTAACGTTAACCAATAACACGTTTCAAAGACTCCCCTGAACATCATTCAGTCTCTATACACTTGTGAGTTAATTGTGGTGTAAGTGGTCTTAATCCCGTTTTCACCTTTTTTTGGGTATAACAGGAGGATTCGAACTCGGGACCATTTGCGTCCAAGTCAGGAACTTAACCACTACACTACTCCTCCCACGTGCATTATGAAACAAAGCGTTGATGGAAGTGAGGATTGTTGAAGGAAGCACTCACGCCTGAAAACGAACTTAAGACGAAATTAATTGTTATGCTAATTAGTTACTCTCGAATCGGTGTGCATTATTTATGAAATGGATTCCTCACCGAGTTGTAACATAGTCATGAGGTTGATTCTTGATGAAAATCCGGAGTATTTATTCATAGAAAGCGTCGGTGTGTTGTGTTTTACGTATAAAATGGAATCGTCGTGTAAGTGTGCAATATTTATGACATGATGTCTTGTTAAAGTGTCGGTGTTTGTGTAATGAGTTTCGAGGACGAGGAAGGAAATTTATCAGGGAATGTGGTTATTGAGGTGGAAGTGGACTTGTGTTATGTTATTGATTGTTGTTGCTGGTACTAGAACATGTTACAAGGAGCCTCTTGACGTCGACTAGAATTGTTTATTCATCTAGTTGTGGAAGGAGTTGGAGTTTGAACTTGCATCTAATCCAGATGATGACGTCATATAGTTACATCCAGTCAAAAAGTTTCTTCGGTTACCAGGTGATAGATTCACATGTCTCCTCCTCTACACTGGGAGTTAGGAAATGTTGTGAAAATCTCACACGTGACGCCCGCCACGTCTCTCAGTAATTAAATTGTAAATTATCAAAGAGTGTGATGGCGCTTTTTCTCCTTTTGGTTTCCTTAAAAAGAAATCCGAAACGAGAGAGACGGTGGGGGGTGGGGAGAAGAGACGTAGGCAGGCAGGCAAATCGCGGTACCGTCTGGCGGATTTCAAGGCGGATGCTGGATTGGGAAGAAAAGTTCCAGTCGGCTCCTTGGTGTGTGCAGACCTTGTTTACTTTTACAACCTTGCGAACCTGACTCAAACTATCTGAGAATCGACAAGAATGTCATGTCAAGGTCTATCTTTCTAGTAATTGTTAAAAATAGATGTTTTTCAATGCAATGTTTCTAGTTTGGTTCAATGCAACGATTTTGCCACAAGTGATCTTCGAATCTCTCTCGCGTGGTGGGGCGGCGGTAGTGGGACCTAAGGTGGGTTGGGGGTCGGAGGGAGGAATTCTTTCTTATCTGGAACATGGTCATTTTTCTCGCCGGATACCTTAAACTTTTCGGGTTTTTCTGCTCTTGAACTTATCATCCGGGACTGACGTTTGCGTTTTTTTAATTTTTATTGTCGTGACTTGTGCCGTCACAAGTCGTTTCTCCCAAGACTTTGGTAAGCGGGAGGAGGGTAAGACGAGAACACTCATCGAGAAGAAAACTGAGTTGTCTTCTGGTTGTGGAGACGTTGAAGTAAAGTTTGCATTACTGACGGGATAGGTTTTTCGCGTTAATGTGCAGTACTTATGAAATGAATCCTTGGCGGAAGAGTCCCAATACCTAAAACGTGAAGTTTCATGGGACCTATGCATTATACATGAAATCAGTTGGAGAATAAGTTTACTAAAACTATGTAACTATTGTTTGAAAAGCTCTTTTATGGGTTATAAAATTGGTCACAAAAACCTGTTCGAACCTAAAACTTCGTTGATGACTTACTCAGGTTGTTGCATTTATTGTAGTCTTCAATCGGTGAACATTGAACCGGATTTAGCTGTTAAGCGAGGAAAACGGACAGATTTCCCGCATCATAAATTAAAGGCCCAACTTCGTTCAGGATCTCTCTCTCTGACACGCCTTTTGACTTCCCACTAACTACGAGAATATCCGAGAAACTGTAAAAATTATAGCAGAGAGGGCTAACCGCCTCGAAACTGCTTCTTCTGTGTGCCCTGTACATCGAACTGAGTTTTGGCCGTCACATACGATGACATCTGTTGATAGAGAAGTGGTGTAAGGGAACGAATTACAAAAATGACGTACTACAGCCTAAAAAGCAAGAGTGTGCATTATTTATGAAATGAAGTTTCCATGTAATTGATGGAAGAGTGTAGTATCTGTGTAATGAATTCCATAAACATTAAACTGTTTCGTTGAATCTGTGCGTTACTTTTGAAATGAGCGATATTTGCTGGTAGGGAAGCTGCTTTCTTCTCAGGTTCTGGCCGACCGAAATTTAGCCCAAAAATGGCAGATTTGAGTAAGCAGAAAGAGACGAAGAACAACGTCCAAATGGGAAAACAAACGGACGAGAACCAGAGGAGTTATACCAATAAATCATTTTCGATTTGGTTTGTTCTTGATGTCACGGATAACAAAGACCGATCTTGCAACAACTTTCACTTTCTAAATCCTGTGAGCACCGCATCGCATCGCGTCTTCCATCAACCACGGCTTCCGTTCTATTACGACAACAATCGGATGGTTCCAACCAGCCATTACTCATTGTTAGAAGTAGAGAACAAAAAAATGATCCGTTTAACTGGAATTGTCTTTTGCATCGGAGAAAGTTTCACTCTTGGAACGGCATCAGGGATGTCAAGTGAATGAGTTTCTTAGGACATTGTCCAAGTTTCTTGTACTCGATGACCGTTATTGTGAAAATTTAATGAAACGGATCTCTCGTTGGAGTGTGCGAGAGTTCTTTATGGTTCGGATCATTTTGAAGTGTTTGTCTACCAAGGGTTTTGACACCCCTGATTTTGTGTTTTTATATTTTCTCTTTAGGGATTATGAGAAACTCATTCAAATATACTTTATTGTCGTCGATGAGTGATTACTTTGGCTGGTTTCTCATTTTTTACTGTCTGCTCCTTTCTTTTGGAGTCTTCAGGTCTTCGGTTTCATTACACGAACAAGAACGTTCTCACAGAGTCAGTTGTATCCGATGACGAAATGTTGTAGATAATTTCTTGCACTAAACTCATTTATGGAAATGCCAGAGATGGGCTAAATACTCACTATTTTGACAGGATGCCCAGGAAATTTTAACTTTTGTACGATTCGCTCAGATTATCTGTAGATTGTTTGCTTTACTGATGGTCTGGTAATTGCATCATGAATGCAACCTAATCGGAAGTTTTTTATGACTCAGTACCTGGTTAAAAATACTCGAAAAACGGAAACAGCTGTTTGAGTTATAATAATCATAGCCGTGGTACTCAAGATTTTCCCTTCCAGGGCCAAATTTCCTTTGTGACCACTGCACCTGGGCCAAATTTTACAGTCTGGTCTTCGACTCATACAGTCCACCCTCAGAGCATCATCTGTATGTATATCAGTCAGTCTGTTTCTGTATATTGCGTCACAACGATATGTTGAGACAATGTTAGCAGTTTCTGAGCACTGGCCCGAACACTTTCGTACTAGTCAGGCACTATAGTTCAGACTTAACAGTGAGCAATCGACCTTTCACAAATTTTCACTCAGTTTCCACTGGGACCAAAAATTTGTAGGAATTTTGTTACTCTATGATTCGTTTTAACACTCTATGTCTTACATCGTCTTCTATTGGCTACACATTTGAATACCATGTTCCCACGAATAATTCACGTGGGCAGTGGTGATTTTTATCTATAAATCAAATCCTTTGTCTAAGACTGACTTTGAGAAAAGGATTTTAGGTTCACGAAAGCGGGAGAAGGGGCAGTAACTACCGGAAGATAATAATCGCGTTTCTTGAAAGTTATTTCTTTTAAAAGATGCGGAACGACCTTATGGTTTTCGAATGACCTTCTTCCATTATTAGGTCATATTATAACAAATAAATCAGACAAAGATAGTAGATATCTTCTCTCCGAGCTCTTTATTTTCATTCTAACACTCCAAGTTTTTAAAGTACGTTCAAGGTTTCGGAGGAAGTTTGTAAATACAAACGTTGGAACTAAAAAGAAAATAAAAATTTTGCAAATAGCTCACGTATGGATTGTGTATAGTGTGTAAGTGTGTTCTCCTGTTACTACCTGTTTCGTAGCAAGGTCTTGGCCTTTACCGTAAAAAAAAATGGTGTGGACTCAATTCGATATTTGTTGTTGCTCAAAATGTTTTGCTTGTTTGTTACAGGTCTTAGAAATCAAAGATGAAGGGATGGTTTGACGCCTTCAGAAACGATGGAGGACCCACGCTGTATACCTACAGCAACAGGACTCCGGTCACGGGTGACGTCAACACGATTTCCATTATTCTAGTCTTCAGCACTCTCCTCGTCGCTTTCCTCGTCATTTTCCCAGGGATCAGGAAAGAAGTGAGTCGTGAATGGTTTTACTGTTTCGCTTTCGTCTACCTTTCAAGAGTCGAGTTCTTATTTAGGTTTGGAAGTCACCTGTTTAACACACGATAAAAGACCTTGACACGGTGAAGAGTTTAGTCACGAGAACTTTTTGTTTTCGTTTTTTCTTTTTTGGTAACATTTTTTTTGCTTAAAAGTCGAAAAACGTTTTTCTCTTCTGGTAGGACAAGACCTAAATACTCTCTCGAGCTTTCCTTGGTGAAGAGGCTCGGGTTAAAAGACACTCTTCACAAACTTCCATTTTGGTAAAACTTGTTTAAAACAATTACGCAACCACCACCACCACCACCAACAACAACAACAAAAACGAGTTGTGACCTTTGTTCCGATGTTGAGGACTCTCTTTGTGGGCGACGAACGAGGCACAAACCGTTAAGACCATCTTTTTACCTTCAAAGCCCTTCACGGGAATTAAAATTCATTAAACTTACTTAATTCGTATTAGAGGACGTTTTGGAAGGAGGAGGCTTCGACGTTTTAGAAAATAAAAGAGCCGAAAGTTATTAGTTAGTCCCTCCTCCTCGCGGACAAAGTTATTAGCACAAGAATGGCGATGAGTTCATTGTTGTTACTCGTTGGGAGAGAACACAAAAGAAAAATTGATTAGTATAAAGGTGAAGAGAGTTTGTATAAAATAAGGAGGCTTAGGATAAGGTTATGTTTTATACAACCATAATGAGAGCCTCTTGTAGTATTAGCTAACTTACTGCTGACAAACTTGAGAGGACTCTCTTCTTATTCTGAGAAGTCTTGTCTGTGAGTCTGTCTGTTTGTTCGCATTATTCTTTGATTGGTCTCTTCATATTGTCTGTATCATGCTCCAAACATTTCCCTGAGGATTTTGCGTTTTGTATTTTCCGTCTCTGTGATGGCTTCTGGTAGTACAACACTTGTATTGAGTCCATGTCAGTTTGTATGCTTTCTAACTTCATTTCTGTTCGTCCAATGTTGGATGCCTTGTGTCGCAGTGCACTATCCTGGGAGATATACCTCAGCAAAATCCTCTTGCGGGGGATGGGGAGGAGGGAGGAAGTAAAAAAAATTTTTCTCTGCAAAATCACGTTTATTGAAGACCCAAATTTGCTGTTTTCGTGTTTAGACTTGTTTTCTAACAACGCATTGGCGGGATTTTCGAAATAACAAAATCATTTGTTCAGTCCGTTTGGAATTTTTGATGACGGTTGATAAAACTTTAGAAATCCTCAAATCTGATTGGCTGGCTTGAAGCGGAAAGAACAAAAAAGGTCATTAAGACAATGGACAGCTCACATGCCAACTTATATAGATATCACGTTCACGTGGGTTTGCCCTCAAACATTTATTTGTTCATTGGTATCGTGCTATCACTACTTAAAACTTTCAGCAAATATCGACCACAACAAAGATGGAGACTCAGAGGTGGTGGATACCTACCAAAAGATCTCCTCTTTCCCACAACTAATTTGAATTTGGCAACACTTTGGAGAGATCCTCGGTTCAAATTTAATTACAAATCCAAAAGTCTTTAGGTTAAATCACCAATTTGAAACTGGTGGGTTGGCTTAGAAAGCGAGAGCCGAGGTCTTCAGCAAAGAATTCTTGTCTGGCCTAGCAATTCTCGCAACACCAACGCTTCGTTTTGTGTCAATTAATTTTCATTTCCTGCAGGATTTGTTAAGTGACCAGCATTTAAATTATTTATTTTTATGGTTCTAACATGGGCTCAAGTTTTATTAACCCCGAGGAAACCGTTATCCGAGTTTTTAATTACAAAAATTTTTCTTTCAGAGATTTACAACATTCCTCAGTGTCATACTCAGTCTTTACATTGGAACAGTTATCTTAGGTGAGGAAAACTTGTTTTAAGAGATTGTTTCTACCATCCAACCCCTTTTGTTATCTTCTTGAATGACTGGGATTTATGACGTGTATCTCAGGTTTTGACAAGTCGTAGATGGAACGGGATCCGGCCATAAATAAATTCAGGTTCGGACGAGAGGAGCGTTGTTCTCAGCGCGGTTTTTTGATAAGTTGCGAAATTAATTTCGGTCCTTTTTTATTGTGTTAACCGAAGGGGAAAAAGATGGCAGAGGTCAGCTGAAAAGTTGAAGAACTCGTTTCATAAATTCTTCGGTTTTCCTCCAAGTATCGGATAAACATTTCTTGTTCGTAGCCGTCGGCCAAAGATGAATCGAGGTTCGTCAGTGGTCGACAAAGAACTTCGCTGAGACTAAACAGTTAAATTAATAAAGGAGTATTGTGCATTATTTATGAAATAAGTCCTTCGTGAAAGTCCATAAGAGTCTTTAAACCTGACAGTACGTTGATCCCAGGGCCCGCATAACTCTCAAAAATTTCTTTTACACTTACAGCTGCTAACAATGGTTCATCGTGGCATGTTGGGGTCACTAAGATCGTAAGCACTTATCGCGCCTACTCGTCCGATCGTTTACACGCCGAACTTGGAGCCTACATAGGACTGACTCACGTCAACGTCACACTTCGAGGTATGATTCAGAAAAAGTTTCTGATGGTGATGCGAAAGCATTCATTCTTCCTGATACTCTTCCTTTTTGTTCTTCAGCCCTTCCGGGAAACAACAGGACGGAGGACATCGATTTTAACGAAAGGTTTCAATGGATCGGGTCCAACGAGATGGGCACCTCGTACAAGCAGAGCCTGAAGAAGGGCCTTCCTTTCCCCATACTCACAGTGGCTGAGTATTTGAGTCAGTGTCAGGAAGGATTCAATTGGGGAGCTCATTACCGAGCTGCAGGCTACTATGCTGGAGTCACTCTTTGGTATGTATGACGTATATGTAGATGGTGTCTAACATTATCCTGTCAATCAAATTTTACAAAACTAATTTGGTTAGCACTGAGTATAACTTTTGACCTTCACGACTGTGCAGTATTTATGAAATAAGACCCTCAGACATTTGATCATATCAGTAAAGCTGTTGGTTTTGTTCCCTGAAATTAAATCCAAAGAGACGCTGTCACTGTATTGCGATAACTTCTTTAAATTATCACTCCAACTGCCTTGACAACATCCGGCCATTACTCCTATCTGATGCAGACAAGATGGGTGATTATAATATTTTATACTAAATTCATATAATTGCTGGTAGAAATAATTTTTTTTTTGTTTTCAGGGCGTCGTTTGCTTCATGGCTGATGATGAATCTACTTCTGATAGTCGTACCTAGGTACGGGGCTTACGCCATGACCACGACGGGAACTCTTATGTTGCTGAGTGATTTCTTGTATTGGTAATTAACGTCCTCTGTTGTCAAGGGTTTTAGAGTAAAGTTAGTGTCTTCATAACATGGCGGTTGAATGTAATTTCAATTTTAGGTACATGATACCACCTCAAAAACTGGTCGTTCGATTTGAAGAGTCCGTTTTGAATTTCCGCTTTGGCAACTGTTTTTATTTGGTACTATATTCAGGTACGGTAGTCACTGCGTTTGATTTTTGGATTTGTTGGTAATCGCATTGTTTCGTATTAAAATGTTTCTTTTCAGGAATTTTGTGCGTCCTTGTTGGACTCATCATAACGATAGTCGACACGATCTTCCCGCACAAATTCACAACAATGCTTGAAGTGGATTACGACACTCCCTACGACAGACACATTATAATAGAAGATAGTCACGTGACTAAAAACAAGAAAAAGGAGGTGAACAAGGTGGAAGAGCCTCCCGTGACAGGTTTCGGTAATAAAATTTTGAGGTAATTTTCAGAATGATGCAGTCCTTCAACTTGTCTCTTCTTGTGTCAGATGGTACCTTAAAAATTTTTTTTGTTTTTAAACAAAAGGAGATTATCCAAACGAGGTCCAACAGACGGGGTAGGAAACGAAGCCTTCGAAATGGATCCTCCTAAATCACCGTGGAGGTACGCCTTCAGACAGACAGCTTTCCCCGAATTCAATGGAGGCACCACAAACACACAGAATCAGAGGCGGGACGTGGCCACTGAAACAGGACCAGTCAAGAGTCACATTAACATGTCGAGGCCTCCCATGAGGATGCCGAAATACCCTTTTAATAGGCAGATCTCTGCAGACTCTCAAGACAGTGGTGAGGGGCACTTTTTCGATATCAAATTTTTCTTTCGGGTGAGGGCGTAAACCTAAAAGAAATTTTATTGTCGTTTCAGATCACTCAAGCTCTAGTTTAGGACTGTCGTTTCTTAGTAGAATTCGAGAAAGTCAAAGAGTTCCTCAGAGTCCTTTAGCATCTCCGACTGCTGGGATTCATGAGCCGAGACGAAATACAAATCAAAGAAACGACGTGTGGTGATGATCTAGTTATTTAGTTAGTAAATTTTGTTTTTTGACCAACTTTGGTTCCTGCGTGTTGTGTACGAGTTCTCACTCCGTGTATATATATATATATATATTCGCTCTCTTTGTGTTATAAAATTTTCGTGTGATATGAACAAAATATTGTAAAGATGATCAGAACTAAATTAAATGTAAACAAAAAGTTAGCCCTCTGAATGAAAAGTTTTAAACTACATACTGTCCCAAGTGTCTTGTGTTAGGTTGTTTAAATAAGCAACAGCGGATTGCTCTAACCAAACTCGATGTGTTCTTCAAAACTATATACCCGCTATAACTATATCAACTGTTGTACCCATTCATGTCAACTTCTAAGCTTCATCAAAGCCTATATAGGTTAGTAGGAGCTAACCCATCGCCCTCATCATTATGGGATGAGTGTGATTCTGAGTAAAAGAAGCAACAGAAAATTAATATTTAAATGCTTTAATATCTTTTTATTTGCGTCGTATAAACAAATCAAACAACAATACAGAGGAATTATAAAAATAAATCAAAAAATATATTAAAATAAAGCTTGGGAGTTAGACATATTTATATGAATCAATAATAGTTACTATAAAGCTTATTTTAAAAAATCACTTGATAAGTATATATATATACAAATGGAGGTTATGAGTTGATTTGTTGGAAAACGGACGCATAACCTCAAAGTACCCTACAGGAAATTTTAAGTTTCACGTTAAGTAAAACCTTTTTTGGTAAAAACAACCACAGATCCACAATGAAAAAGGAAACTAGAACAACCAGGTTTCCAGTCTAAACCCAAACTGAAGAGCGTGGAATATTGAACGAAAAATGAAATCCGATAATTAAACTTTTAAATGATTTAAAAAGAACGAAAATAATTTAGAAAAATAAATGAAAACTTTAAAACTCGCTTCTACAATTAGAACTGAGTTGACAACAGCGTTGTCTATAGCTGGTCCAAACCAGGGAAAAAATTTTTTAATATCTACATTTCTAAGACCAATAAGCTATTATTGTATACACAATTAAGTGAACAGCTTTTTGTACGAATACGTCTGACTCTAATAATATTCTTTTGCCTTTTACTACCGCAATAATCATGTAGATGTTCTGCTGGCAATCGAATTAATTTAAAAAGCAGAAATTGACTAAATTTCATCTCGACCAAGGCAATACAAGGCTTCAAAACTGTTAATTTTGCTCCATCTGTTTTAATTCACTCATCATTTCCAGTGGTCAGAAGTTGTAATGCTTTCTGAAGGTTACTAACAGCTGTGGGCACATCATCATAGTTAAGAGCGCTTGATGCCCATTTACAGTATTTCTGTGCTTTTTGTGACTTGCTCTGCAGATAATTGAACACCTGAAAGAAAAAGGAATGGAAATTTTAAAGAAGTTGTAAAAGCAGAGTGTATCACCTGTAAATTTAGGATCAAGTTTAGAATTTGATTTCAATTTACCTGATGTTGATTTCAGCGAAGTTGCATCAGGATTGGTAAAATCTATAAACTGGGGTGGGTCACTGGGTGGTTGAGAAATCGGTTCAGGTTGAGTTGGAGTTGGGGGAGTAGGCTCTGGTGGAGTCACTTTGGAATTATTTGAAGCGCCATTACCTCCTGGAACTGGATAAGGCAAACCTGAAAGTAACCCAAATAGATTTAATTTTGAACCTCAATGAAAATCATTTTTCCTTAGAAACCACTTTCACTTTAAAAATTCTGGTGGTGCCACCATTCTCGACTAATCACTCTCTTGAATATTTATAAAATGAAATACAACACCTTCACTACATCAGCAGTAAAAGATTTTCCCTACCAAACCTTAATAATCAAAGAAAAGGTCAAGTTTCATTTTACCTGGACTCGGCATGCCAAAACCAGGTGCAACAGGAAAAGGTGGCAAACCAGGGGTTGGTGGCAGGGCATCCTTTGAAGTTGAAGGCAAATCTGTATTTTCTGAACCATCAGACATTGGGCCAGGGACTGGGGTTTCACCATTCTTGAGGCAATTGTGAATATAGGCAGCTTTCCACTTGGCATATTTTTTATTCTGTTGCACTTCTTCTGTGGGTTCACCGAATGTATCAAGGACATCATAAATCATACCAGCTGTATAAAATGCCTTGACAACATTCCTACAAAATATAATTGAAATGAATTACTGAGAGAATTTAAAATGACTAATTAGTATAATTACTGTTGTGAAATTTTAATTACTAAACAATACACAACTTATCTGAAAGTCTTACTTGTTAAAAATAGCAGCTCTATCCTGAGAATCAGCCCACAAGAACAACTTCAAAGCATAGTTTTCCAGGTGAGCCTGAGCTGGGATGTCATGTGCAATAGCTTCATTGTCTTTATGTTGGGTTTTTGTTTTCTCGAGCCAGTCCATTAAGAAACCCAAAAGCTTCTTGGCTTCTGGGCTAGATCTATCAATTCCAAGACCAAGTTGTAAGGCATACAATCGACCTGAGGAAGAAACGATCCGATTAATTGATAAGGAGATCAAAAAGGGCGAAGTTTCCTTGATGACGAACAAATGTCATTCTTCTAGTAATTAATTGTAAATTTTTAATCCTTACAACATATTTCATCACTCTAAAGGTGTGATTAAAAAAAAGTGTAATTAAAATCAAGGATTGTCAACTTACACCAATAAGCCACAACAATATCTCTTTTATCATGTTCTACGGCAGTTTTCAAATAATGTTGAATCTGCTTTAAAGAAGCAGGACAGGGAGGAAATTCAGCAGACATTATTTTAGACAGATATTCTTTAACACGGTAAAACCATACCAATAATAAAGGATTACTTGAAACTGTTTTTTCCTAAAGACGTACTAAAAAACTTGCGACATGTCATAGAGAATGAAAACGTCATTTTCGCGAATGTTGGCGACAATTTGTTTACTCTCTGTCATCATTAGACAGACATCAAAAGTTTTTAAAATTGCTGGCGAAACATTTTATACTCGTTATTAATGCAATTGTACATTTAATTTATATTAAAATAACCCAGAACGTTTTATAATGTCGCGCCAAACAAGTCGATTAGACCAAAAAAAAGTTGTAAGTACTTTTTACATTAATATGAGTTCAACTGTTGAGGTTAAGATACACACAATTAGCACTGACTGCTATTTCTAGTCAACTTAATACTAAAAACTTATTTATAAGATGTCTGTGAGGATGATTTATCGCCTCTTTCCCCTTTCGGTTAATTTTTTTTTGAATTGGCGTGGTTTTGTTTTATTTTTTCGACAATTAATGTCTGTATTCGGTTTTGAAGTTAAGGCCCAAACCTTTTAATTCAACTCTTCGCCCTTTTTATTTTTCGTTGTTGGGCATAATAGGATCTTGGAGAGGGGGCTAGAACTCTTTGCTAGTCGTACACTAATCACTCAATTACAGACCTTACTGTGTTACTTATTTATTTAACTCCCCTTGCTAACTACCACCCATCTCCAAGCATGAGACATTATGTAGTTGTTCGGACTAGATTTGAGGGGTTATGTCTGAGGAGAAGACCAGAGATTTAACCCCAGGAATGGTTTGAAAGAAGCCAAAGTAAGGCTGAAGTTATTTGAGAAGTGGTAGGATAAAGAAAGGAAAGGAGGAGAGTAGGTTTAAAGAGAAGTGTGTTTGGGAGTTGAGTGGTTTATGTCATTTGAGACGTTTTGATATAATAGCAATATTTTTATTAACAGAATTCTGAACTTTTCACCTTAACTTATGGGACTCTGGTAACTCAACTCCTTAGGGATTATGAAAATGTTGAAGATGTTAATAAACAGTTGGAACGAATGGGTTACAATATCGGAGTAAGGTTGATTGAGGATTTTTTGGCTAGGACATCATCTGGGAGGTGCAATGATTTCAAGGAGACAGCTGAAAAAATTCAAGTAAGTTTAAAATTTTCCCTTTTTATTACTGTAGTAAGGAATTTCCTACATTGTAGTGTTTCCAAAAATAGAATAAAAATGTTTTCATTAATTCAGAACTCAAGATCTGGATTCAATAAGAATTTTTTTATTAATGGATAAACAAAACGTGCAATATGTACATCATCAGTTTCACAATTTGAAATTGGAGATTAAAAATTAGAATTTAATTTTTTACAGATGGGCTTTAAGATGTTTTTAGGTACATCACCAAATATTTCAAATTGGAGTGCTTCTGGAGATGAATTTTCACTAATTTTCGACAGTAATCCATTAACAGAGTTCGTTGAGCTCCCTGACAATGTCCTGCAATTAAAGTACTCAAACATTTTGCCTGGAGTTCTTAGGGGTGCTTGTGAAATGGTAATTATTAATGAATCATGTTGAAATGAAGAAGGATAACGACCCTGGTATGGAATTAATCTTATTGGTATTTCTAGGTACAAATGGAAGTCAGTTCATGGTTTGTTCAGGATCAGTTAAAAGGTGATAATTTCACAGAATTAAGAGTTAAGTTTGTCAAAAGACTTGAAGATGCCATTCCAGCTGGAGAAGATTAAACTAATTTTATCAAACTGACTCTAGGAATTTTATTCGTGAAGTGGCATATGATTGTAGTGTTTGCAAATATTCCTAATCATTTTTATGTACAACAGAAGAGTGTGTAATTATTATTAATATTATTAACCTCAAAATGAGATAGGAGGCACTTTTTGCTAAATAATTGCATTAGTCCTTGTTTGTATAAGTATTTAGTCATTGCAAAAGATTGTATAGGGACCATTATATCTACTCTTCAATAGTGTTTAATTATAATACCTGAATTTTATTGCTATTAATTGAATTTAATCACATTCAGTTGATTGGTATTAAAATTGAAACCAGTGTAAACATGCTGTTTGAAACAATTCATGTACACTCAGTAAGAATGCTCGTTCTTAAAATACTTTTCACATTTTGCAGTTTCAATTTCAACCTTATTCAAGGTTTTGTTTGAAGTAATGAAGTCTTGATAGCAAATGTACTCGAAGAATATTAATTATCTGCAGGTTTAAAATTATATATTCTGAATATTATATTTTCTTATTATGTATATAGTGAATTAAGATATTTAAAAGTATATATGCATTCCATTCATACAATTACTGTTTACATATTTTACTTTTTATATGTATTCCTTTTTGTATAAAAGAAAGAGCCAGTTTAAAAATTCTTCCAGCATTCAAACCTAAAACCTTATTTCTATTTGTTAAATTCTTATTTGGTCTAAATTACATTGATACTGTCTAGGTGAAAAGGTCAAGTGTGGGTCAAGTAAGGTTAGGGAATTATGGGTTGAAGTGTTAAAGTGCAAACTTTTTTGCGAAAAATTTTGAAAGGATAGTCTTAGAATGGCATTCAAATCATGTTGAGCTCAGTAAGCTTAATGTCACAACTATGGTGTGCAGTATTTTGAAATGTTTCTTTCCAAAGTGTGTAATTCATATTCAGTTGGGGAAACAACTGGTTGTAGGATAAAATGTTTCTGGTAGGGTTGGTAATATAATATTTACCCCTGGGAATAAATAAAATTTGATTAGTTCTGAGAACTTAACGACTGTACTGTTAATCATTTTCGTAGAATTCTTAAGAACAGACAATCAATTGACCTTTGACCGATTTTTTTTAATCTCCTTCTCTCCTCAAAAAGAAAGGAAGAAGCCACTTTCTAAATATACTAATTAGGTAAGTAATTGTGCTATTAACAATTTTATTAATTTGTTTCATGAATTCAAATATTTAAAAATCTATAATAAATCAGATTGTGAACCAGTCGGGTAGTAGACATTCAGCAGATTATGTTCATTAACTGATCGCCATCTGCAACCAGTAGATTAAGGGTCTTCAACCCGCGGCCCGCCAACAGCACTTTCAATAACGACTACACAAAAATAATTTTTGAAAAACTGACATGACCAACTGTACTGTATTGATTTTTAATTTGCCCCTTTTATTAATGTTGGCTCAATAAATAAATGTTTTCTACTTATGTACTTGCTTAATCATCCGGACCATCGCCAAAAATTCTTATAAAAATACCCATAGTCAGGCCCGCTGTGTAGAAAAAAAATTTTTTTTGGCCCTTAATGTGTAAAACGTTGAAGACCCCTGCAGTAGATTGTCTTTGTATTTTTGATTCATTTTCGTACTTTAAGTTCAGGTTCGATTACCACACCAAAAAATTCCAAATTAGCGGTTACAAGGTCTTCAAGAGAGCGAGGACGTTGTGAATGTTACACCATAGAGTAAAGACATTCTCCTGATATTTTATGTCTATGGTAATTACTCATAGCTCAAAGTTGTCTGCTGTTTGTTTGAAATTATTTGGTTATGGTTTCCAGTGAGGAGTTAAAATATGCTGAACGGTTTTCAGGGAAGAATTATTTTACGGACACGTAGCTTGAATCTGATTATCTGTCAGATTCTTTTTGTCCTTTGCTTCTTTCAAACGGCTCACAACTTCAGTAAGTGTTTTGAGAACGTTTAAATATTTACTCCTGCTATCTGTCAATCTACATTTACATTTTTATCTTTTCTTTTATAGACTCAGATTTTCACACGTTAGACACGACCACTATTTCCGATATCATAAGTACAGATGTCTTTTTTGAAATCGTCGATCCTGAAGAGCTAGCATACACGTATAAAATTCGACCTGCTCAAGATTTTGGAACTACTTTCAATCAGACCTTTCTGTGAAAAATATTCCATTGGTTCCATCTGATCCGCCCCATGCTTGTTCTAAGTTACTCAATTCAGCTAATTTAAATAAAAATATAGCCTTAGTCGAGAGAGGGTTTGTATAGACTAATTGAAATTTTCAGTCAAAAAGAAGTTTTTCGAGTTCTATAAATTAGTTTCAAATATATCCTTGATGTTTGTAAAATTACAGGGAATGTAGTTTCTTAACGAAAACCATTAATGTCGAGAAGGCTGGTGCTTTAGCAATAATTGTGTCTGATTATGATAAAAATAATGACGAGGTGTATATTGAAATGATAGATGATAACACTCTAAGGCCTGCTAATATTCCTGCTGGGTTTCTCCTAGGAAAAAATGGGTGAGTTTTGAAAGACTTCTTTTTAAAGAGTCCTTAAGGATATTTTATTATATTTGAGTTTATTCAACTGAAATATTTTGTTCTTATTTTGCAGGCATATAATAAGATCTACATTAAAAAAAAATTAAATAAAAAGTATGCATTAATCAACCTTCCAGTAAATCTAACAAATTTGCCATTAGAGAAGTTCAATCAGCCACCATGGGTCGGATGGTAAAATCCTGTAATCGAATTAACACTTGTTATGCAATGTCTAGTCATAAAATTTTGTATCAACTTTTGATTTGATATGGATTTATCAGTAGCATAAACCTAATTCAATGAAATATGTGATAATGTTAGGAATATGAATTTATAATACTGAGTATTTGTAAAACGTGATCAATTCTTATATTCAGAGTAGATAATTACAACACAATCGGAAACTGTTTTATCACAGTTTACTCTTAGGCTCATGCATTTTGTACTTAAAGTATCGTCTTTTAGTGTTCCACATTTATATGCAATAATGAGGTATTTGCTCTGTGTTCTTAAGGTAGAATGGTATTTCGTTTAGCTCTAACAAGGTAAATAATAATGGTTTGAGTTATTAGGCTGGTGAGAAAATAAGCAGTGATGCTGAATTAATCAATTTGGTCATTTTTTAATAAAATTGTGCCTTAATGCCATAACTCGTGTATCATGTTTGGCAGAATTTTTTTTTAGGAAGGTGGGCCACTTTTAAAATAAGTTAGGATCAAATTTAGGGGGTCACTTTAAAGTATTTACAAGCAATCTTGAGATGGAGATGTTAATGATAACACCAATAATATTAATTGCTCTTATTCACTCGATTACTCATTTGGTAAGTTATTTTTATTCAGTACATTTTTGCAAACTGTCCAGTGATGGTATGGTATTTCATACTTGAAATTCTAAATTAATTCTAAAACCAATTACTCATACTCATATTTGTTATTTATATATTGTCAATATTTAGTTATGAGTGCCTAAATAAATTTAATAAATTAATTTTCAAGTTTTAATTTTATTTATTGAATACAACTCTCCGTGAAATGGACGGTGAAGTGGTTTTAAATGTTGGTAACACTGTTTGAGTGGTAATTGGATCTAACTTTGATTGGAGGTTGAGGCTTACATCCTGTTTGGATCTGTAAGAGATTATAACTCAGCTCTGTTTTGTTCTTTTTGTAACGAAAACTGGATTTTGGAGGTTTTAAGAGTTTTCATTTGGTAGAGTGGGAGGATTGTGGATTTTCAAACTTCCTTTCCTTCTTCCGTTTAACTTCCGTTTCAATGTTGGTATGAAAGGTGAGAACACATTTCTGAGATGGACAGCAAAATTCAGAGGAGTGGACATTATCACAAACGCTTTGTTCAAACGAATATAAGCAACAAAAGGAATCAATAAAATTGCATAAATTCAAGAAATACTCTCTCCCCTCATCCGGCAGCCATAATGCTTTTCCAATAATTCTCAACTCCAATGAAGAACAAAGTTTCCGTTGTTTCTGTTTTGAAAGTTTCCCTTTTAAAAGTCGAGTAAACAGAATTCAAACAAATTAATAATGTACATATGGAACTTGTGTGTGTGTGTGATAATCTAATGATATTTGATTGACCTCCTAATCGATTTCCAAGGCAACTCAATATCCGTAAACAATTTTCCAATTTTTTTTGGAGGGAAAGGGGGTGCTGGGAGAGAGGGAGGTAGAGAGAGAGAAATAGGAAACGACGAAATAACCGATTTTCTTTGAATTAGAAACTTTTTAATTTTCTGTAGAATGGAGTTTTTTATAATTTCCTTTGCATTATCCGCGATTATTAGTTTAGGAGAATGTTTCCAAAATTTAAATATCAGTAAGTTTTATTTATTCATTTTTTATTTATCTGATGAAATGACTGGAATTAGTGGGAGGTGAAGTTTAACTGATTATCCATCAGACAAAAAGACAACCTCTTACTGATTTTCATTTTAATTATATTTTAATAGTTGCTGTTGGATACTATTCAAATTATAAATTTGTAGCTGAGGTTAGGTGGTTAAAGGAAAACAAAAATTTTTTGATTATATACTCCAAAAGCTAAAAGGTTTTATAACTACATGACAGTTGATTTCCACTAAATTTTAGTTTAATTGGTTTATCTGGTGTTTATTATAATAATTTATTCAATCAGGTAAGTAAATAAAGTTGCCAAAAATATTTCTTCAGTATAATTTTGTTTGTTTGGGAGAGGATAAGGAGGATTGTTAGAATAGCCATGTTATAATTTTGTGAGTTGGTTTCCAATTTAACTACATCAAAGGAAATCTTTAAAAAAACAATTTATTTATTTTATTTAATGTATTTTATTTATTTACTTGACTTACTTTGAAGTGAAAGGTTAAAACTTAAAAACTTAAGCACTACAAATTTGATTCATCTCCTCTGATGGAAAGGTTATAATCAAAGTGAATTAGTATTCAGACAATGAAATTTTTATTTATTTCAAATTAAATTTTATTATTATTATATATAATATATATTATTAATTTTAAATAAATTTATTTTAATATATTCGAAGTAAATAAGCAAATAAAGGTACCAAAGAGTTCTTTCCCTTAAAATTTTGTTGGGAGGGAGTAGATGTCTCCAATTGTGACTGCCGCCATATTTAATTCAAATAACAACCAAAAAAATTTATTTATTTATTGTTTTAAATATTTTTAGTGTTTGTTAACGATGAATCAAACCTAATAGCAGATAAATCGTTGGACGTGATGATGAATTTCATCCGAAGGAATCCAAAAATCGGAGTCCAAGTTGAAGGCTTAACTCAGGTCAGCCTTAACGGAACCGATGCGAAGGCCATTCTAGATATTTGTATGTATCTCTTAATTTATCGTTTTTTCTATTACCATTTCGTCTTTAAATATATTTTATTTAAATAAATAACTTGATAGTGTGTAAAGAGTATGGAGAAGCTGTCAAATCGGGGAAAATGCCACACGTCGTTTTAGACGCGACATTAACAGGAGTCACTTCTGAAACGGTGAAATCGTTTACTTCCGCTTTGGCCATACCCACCGTGAGCATGTCCTACGGACAAGAGTTTGATATCCGGTGAGATTTGAAATGTGAAAAACGTTTTATAAGAAAAAAATGGAGGCAGGTTTGAACACTACATATTTGTGATTTGTTCAAGGGCTTGGAGGAACTTAGATAAGGAAGATGAGAAATATCTTATTCAGATAATGCCCCCCGGTGACATTATTCCGGAAGTTGTGAGAAGTATTGTTTTGGCTCAGAATATCAGTAACGCCGCCATTTTGTTTGATGATTCGTTCGGTAAGATGCTATCAATTGAATAACTAAGACACTGGGTTCACTTATGTAGCTACTTTTACTGGAGTGAGACAGTTTGAAAATCAGTTAACAGAATGGGAAATTGGATTTCAGTTATGGATCACAAATACAAGTCCTTACTCCAGAACATACCGACCCGTCACGTGATAAGTGCCGTGGAAGATTCCAGAAGTGTGAAGAAACAATTGACCAAGATGAGAGACTTAGATGTCGTTAATTTTTTCATTCTCGGACGATTGAGCACGATAAAATTGGTTTTGGACAATGCCAACATAAATAAATATTTCGGGAAGAAATTCGCTTGGCACGCTATCACCCAGGACAGAGGTTCGATCAAGTGCAGCTGCTCAAATGCGACTGTTTTATTTTTAAAACCTGAACCCGATCCTGAGAGCAGAGACCGTTTGGGGAAGCTTAAGAGCACTTATAGCCTCACTGCTGAACCGGAAATCACTGCAACTTTTTACTTTGACATTATATTCAGGACCTTTATGGCTATAAAGTAAGTCCTCCTCTTCTCCCCCATGATAACTAAAATTCTGGATACGATACTGAAATTGAGTTCCCTTTTCAGGACAATGCTTGATGAAGGAGAATGGCCGAAGGAAATGGATTATGTCTTGTGCGAGGATTTCAACGAGGACAAAATGCCCAAAAGAAATAATTTAGACCTCAGGAAAGCACTCAAAGATGTAAGTTCTCTTCACAATTTTCCAAAAATAATTATGAGTCATAAATAACTTCCGATTTCGGTTAAACCCCGCATGCTATCATAATTGAAAAAATTAAACAAAGACTTCATTTCGTAAGTAATGCACACTTACAGGAATGCTATCCAGGATTTTTATCATAAATACTGCACACTTATAGTGGGATAGTCATTTCATAAATATTGCACACTTGTTTTCTGATTAATTATTCTTACCAAATTGTTGGAAACGTAAAAAGACCTTATCAGTCTATTGTTACACGTTAAATAAATCTTTTATCTTAAATTTTGTTTTGAATAATTGTTATGAAATGAGTTCTGGCTCAAATTGTGCATTACTTTTGAAATTAATTACTCCTGCAAGTGTACATTACTTATGTAGCTTTACTGAAACATACCTTATTGATTTCATTATTGATCTCCTTTTTGAGATTTTCCAAAAATCAAACAACAGCGTAAAAGAAATAATTAATTTAGCACAACGAGCCGCCATTTTATGCTCCCCTGACCATCGAAGACAACGGCCACAGTTTCATGCAATTCAACATGAAAATAGAAAAAGCGACGATAATTAACAGTCAAACGATCAGTGCTGAGGACATGGGTGATTGGAAAGCCAGTCTAAACGGACCCATTAAGATCAAGAACCCGCAGAGTTTTGCCAATTTTACTTCAGTCACCGTTTACAAGGTCGTGACCGTAGTGGTAAGTCTGGGTTTCCGCTGCCGTTTTCAAAATATTTTTAGGTGAATCATAAATAACTTCCGCTTTTTGTCAAACTTCTATGGACAATCTTAGGAAGGAGTCGTGTTATATATATCGCATACTCGTTTTTTTAAGTTCCTCAAGGTTTAGTTTAGTCTTAGTTTTAGTTTTAATCCCGTTTTTCGATCTGGAGTAGAGCAGGATACAGGGGGAGGGTTTGAACTCAGACCCATAATTCTATAGTCGAGAACTTAAACCAGGTCTTCCGCTCCTTTAAAAGTTGACAAACCTCAGTGTTTTGATTTATTTATCCAGCAACATCCTTTTATCTTCTTGGATCCGAATGCGAAAGACGGTGACAATCCTTACGCAGGCTACTGCATCGACCTTCTGGAAGAAATAAGAAAATTGATTAAATTTGATTACATCATATACGAAGCTCCCGATAAAAAATTTGGAAACATGGACGACAAAGGTCAATGGAACGGAATGATAAAGGAATTAATCGACAAGGTCAGTACTTGGTCCCGCCTAACAGGTCCTGTTATCTACCCAACTTCACACTGGAGATAATTTATTAATTGGATTTTCAGAGAGCGGATATCGGATTGGGGTCCTTATCAGTTATGGCCGAACGTGAGAACGTAATCGACTTCACCGTACCCTACTACGACCTAGTGGGCATAACTATATTAATGAAGAAATCCAAAACGCCGACGTCGCTATTCAAGTTCTTAACAGTCTTGGAAAATGATGTTTGGCTTTGCATCTTAGCTGCGTACTTCTTCACCAGGTATTTCTATCCTCCCGGAAGAAAGTTTTAGTTTCAGCACTCCCCTCCCCCACACCCACTCTTGGACATGATGCTAATCAAAATATATCCGACGGTTTTGTTTTTGTTAGTTTCCTCATGTGGGTGTTCGACAGATGGAGTCCCTACAGTTACCAAAACAACAGAGAGAAATACAAAGACGACGAAGAGAAGAGAGAATTCAATTTGAAAGAATGTCTCTGGTTTTGTATGACATCGCTCACACCTCAAGTAAGTCCTCCCAAGACAAAGAATGTCCTAAATTTAGAAAAGAAGAAGTATTCAATAAGATTATAAATAATTATTTTGTTTGTTTTGCTTTACAGGGAGGAGGAGAAGCTCCGAAAAATTTGTCCGGTCGTTTGGTAGCTGCCACATGGTGGTTGTTCGGCTTTATTATAATCGCTTCGTACACGGCTAATTTAGCTGCTTTCCTAACCGTTTCCCGTTTGGACACCCCCGTCGAGTCTTTGGATGATTTGTCCAAACAGTATAAGATACAGTACGCACCTGTTAATGGATCTACGACGATGACTTACTTCGAGAGAATGGCCGATATCGAAACTAAATTCTACGAGTAATTAATTTATACTATTGGAAATCTTCCACAAGCTGATGTCATAGATAGATAGAAACTTGAAGAGATGTTTTGAAATAACAAATCATCCATAGGAATTAATAATTTATTGATAGGGTGTCTGTCTGTTGTGTGTATGTGTCATTGTTACTCCAGGAGGCGATTTTGATCATCTTTGGCTTGTACTCATTAAAGCGTGAGCATTATCTCGGTCTGGAGTACTCAAATTTTAAATTTAAATCCCTACAGTATAATAAACCCTCAACACTTACAGGAAGGAAATACTTCATAAATTTTGCACACTACACCAGACCGGCCATTTCCTGGTTCAAGATTTTTCTAAATTTGAAATTTATTATTTCAGAATTTGGAAAGACATGAGCCTAAACGACAGCCTGAGCGATGTAGAACGAGCCAAGTTAGCCGTCTGGGACTATCCCGTCAGTGACAAATACACAAAAATGTGGCAGGCAATGAAGGAGGCTCGATTACCACAAACTTTGGATGAAGCTTTAGAAAGAGTTAGGAATTCGACTTCATCAAGCGAAGGTTTCGCTTATTTAGGTAAGGCTATCGTTTCGACCTTGGAGGTCATTGAAAAAGAAGTTGTAACAATTTTCTTCTAAGAAATCTAAAATTATTTTGTTTGATTTCTTTGCACGCAAAAAAACAAATTTTCGAGAAGGAAATCTGAAAGTAGTTTCCTTGAATGTTTGTTTAGGAGATGCCACTGACATAAAGTATCAAGTTTTAACGAACTGCGATTTTCAAATCGTCGGAGAAGAATTTTCCAGGAAACCATATGCAATCGCCGTGCAGCAAGGCTCACCTCTCAAAGATCAGTTCAATAACGCGTTAGTTCTCCACTCTTCTATATTTACCTTATATACAACCCATTCAGTTTATTAAATATGTAAATATTTCTCTTTTCAGAATCTTGCAGCTGCTAAATAAAAGAAAACTTGAAAAGCTGAAAGAAAAATGGTGGACGAACAATCCCAACAGAGTTTTCTGCGAGAAGCAAGACGAACAGAATGACGGAATCAGCATCCAGAATATAGGTAAGTCCCATTTTGATTATGTTTCCTACAGCCAGCCTTTTCGAAATTCTTTCTAACACCTCACAAAAACCTTCAGGCGGCGTTTTCATTGTAATATTTGTGGGCATCGGAATGGCTTGTATCACTCTTGCGTTCGAGTATTGGTGGTACAAATATAAAAGGAATCCGAGGATAGTGAATGCGGTTGGTGATGGAACTGGTGGAAACCAAATTTTCCCAGAGGATTAGGAGGAGCTGGAGTGAGAGAGTTTCCTCGAGCCAGACCTCGGAGACATAATAACGCCAATTTTCTGCCGGGAGTGGACAATTCGTAATTATCACCTCCGGATGTGTAAGATCTGTGGCCTTGAACCAATTTCGTGACCAGCTCCAGTCCCCTCGGAGAGGAAATTGATTTTTGTCTAAAAACCTGCAGAACATCATTCTCAACTTCATAGTCTTTTAGAATTTAGATTTAGAAAATCTTTGAGTGACAAAAGTAGATTTTTAGTTTGTTGCCAGCATAATATGCAATTATGGGTTTAAGGTTGTTATAGCCCTAGTTTAGTTTAACTAGTTTAGGTTAGAAAGTTTAACTAGCCAACAATATAATCAGGAGAAACTGACTCACATTAAGAATTACTGTTTAGAATGTTAAGTTTCACAAGATCCTAATGTTGATAGTTGTAGATCAGGGATGGCAAACCTTTCTTGATGTCCGTGCCACAAATTCACGAAAATTCTGTTCTTAAATAGGTGACGTGCCCACAAACAATTTTTAATTAATTTCTATCAAAAAAGAACTTATTAAAATATGATAATTTTGTTTTTGTGCGTGCCATCAAAATTTTCAAACGTGCCACTTGTGGCACGCGTGCGATAGGGTCGCCATCTCTGTTGTAGATAGTTTGAGAACAACTTTTAAGCTTTTAACCATAGAACATAGTGGATAAGTCAGCATAGACCTGAGTTTTGTAACCTATGGGTTATCGCTATACCAGTCAAAATCATTAGAAAAGGGGGTGTTTACATCCTGTTCAAATTCTAAAACTTATGTTCTAGAAAATCCAAAACAATAAAAATTATGACAACAGGTTTAAAAGTCAAATGAAAGATGAGAGAAGCTGTAGAAGGTTGGGAAACAGACTTCAAGATCTTGCTACTATGACTTAGTGAGGGAGTATCCTGGCTTAAGACCATTGATTAGTCATTTCTAACCCAATTTAAGTCGAGGGTTGACTTAAGTACTAAAACAGGCCCACACCTTTGTGAGTTATAACCAAAAACACAAACCCCCACTCACTTCCTGTTTTACTAACATCAGGGCTATCTCCTACCATGGAACAAACCCTCGAAAGGTTGTTTTGATTCCCAATTGACCTACTGCTCTAATGACGAACGACAATTCTTTTGTTTTCCTGTTGCGACAACCGACAGGAAAAGAGAAAAACTCATTTTTTGATTTATTAGTGAAAATCACCGCAATTTCTACAATCATTACTTCCAGGCCTTTCCTAACGATTGTGGGGAAGGAAATTCCCAGGGAATTTGTTTTCCTTTTCATCCGGTTTCAATTAGGGGTTGAAATCAATCACGAATTGCCATTTCCTCCAAGTCACATGTTAAAAGGATTTTCGAGTAGGTGGAAAGCTTTCGCGAAAGAGTGAGAGAGAGACGTGGGAGTGAAAAACTCACTTGAATTTGCGAGTGCGTTTTTCACTCCCACGTCTTCCTCCGTTTCAAGATTAGATTTTAACGTTTATTTACCCAGAGGAAAAGTTAGATTAGAATTTCCCGCAGAGGAAAAATAAAAATAAAAAATTCGATCGATAGGAAGAGAAAATCCGAAATATTTGGCTTTGTGGCGTCATCGTTGTACGTTTACACTTCTCTGTCTCGTAATTTACATTTAATTCAATTTTTGTTTCTATTACTTTCGGTTAAAAACAAACCGCATAACTAGAAGTCTTAATAGATTCTTCTCTTATTTATTATTATGGTCGACATTAATTTTTCTTACAAGCTTTTGGTTTTGAACCAAAGCTTCAAGGCCACGAGACTTAATTCGGAGGACATTTCCAAAAAAATTTTTTAGCATCTTCCTAGGACACACAATAAACATTCATCAAGTTAGTACTGAAGTCAAGGTGGTCAAGAGTTCACATCAAGACAGAACCTTAAAATTCAGAGCATTAAACTGAGTTCCATCCAACAAAACCTGTTGAAACAGGTTCAAAAATGTTTCCTCATGGAATTAAAATATTAATTTCCTTTGTGACTCACTCCTCTTGTTGCTGTTGTTATTATCATTTCCTTTTGATTCTGATGAAAGAAACCAGCTTCACGAAGACTGATGACTTTTCTCAGCACACCATCAATTAGTCATGGTTATGTGAGTTTAAGCTAACCGAAAGCTTAATCAAGGGAACGGTTGCGCGAAAACCCGCGAAAAATTTCCGCATATCCCCTTCTTCTTCCAAGGAGAAACGCCGTTTTCATTTTGCTGACTCCTGTCGTCTGTTGAAAGTCTATGCTGTGTAGAGGTCTTCTTAAAGTGATTTTCGCTTCGAGTCGTGATGCATCCATGATGCTGTCGGTGGCCTTTTAAGTTGTAGGTCTCTTTGCTAAAAAGTTTCAGGTGTCTGCAGGAAGATTTTTCGTTTCCTCAACGACTGGAGAATGGAAGGGGGTATTGGCGCCAAAAAAATTCTTGCTTCTTCCTATTTTAAGAATTCCAGTTTTTCAACCGATTTACTAATTAATAAGATGTCAGTTTAAAAAAACAACAGCACATCATGGTTCTAAAAAAATTATATTTCCCACTAGAACAGGACTTGGGACAGGTGTCTCTTACAACAGCGTTAGAAACAAAGTTGCAGAGAGAGCTCGAAAGGCTGATGAAAATGTTTTGATGAAGGAAAACAAAGGAAAGGAAGACTGGAAATGGAGGAAAAGAGGGTTTTTATGAGTTCAGTAACTTTTGTAATATGAGGACAGTGACAGGGAATAAATAAATTTGCCTTAAGGCTGGCGTCGTGGTTGTGACTGCCTTTTCCGGTTCCTTAACCGAACCGAAGTTGTGGAAAATATATCGCGATTCTCCTTTCCTCTCCACTAAAACAGACAAAAACACATTTCCAGATAAAATGTCTCTGTTTTGTTCCAAAATTTCAAACAATCCTTTTTATTTTATTCTGAATCCTTTTGCCAAAGAATTGACATTGAAATCTCATAACTTAACATGTTAGGATGGGTTAGAAGAACAACCGAAAGCTGGGTTTGATGGTTGGCCATAATTTTGGATCAACTGTTTGTCTACATGGGTGACAGTAGTCAGCAGAAAGAATTTTTTGTTTATTAATTCCTTTTTCCTCCTTGGGCATAAGTACAATCAAAAATTTTTACTCTCTGTTAGTGAAAATGGAGGAAGTGGGGTTCCAATTTGAGAGTTTGCAGAAGTTTTGTGACAATTAGTCAATGGTGTTGTGCATTATTTATGAAATTAGCTCTCTGTGAAAGTATTGTTTCTGAAACACCAGAAAATTTTGTTATTATAAATCTAAACCAACACATAACTGGATTGGTTGCTTATAGTTACTAATACTACTACTATTATTATTACTGCTACTATACTACTTATACTATTACTAATATACATATATATCAACTAGCAATATATAACTTTATATTTGTAAAGCTTGGTGTACACTATAATACAGTTATACTTTATGGTCTTTGGGCTGTATATGAATTTCAGGTGATCCGTTGACCTAGAATCCCTTCCAGATTGATCATTAAGGTTACCACTAACCCAGTATTTCTTCCTGTTGAGAAAGAAAAATTTAGAACTTTGAAGAAAAGGACAAAGCACTAAGATGGAGAAACTAAATATGACCCAATCCAGCTATATTTTGGTTTATATTTTTAACAAAAAAATTTTCTGTTGTTTCAGAAACAATACATACTTTCACAGAGACCTAATTTCATAAATAATGCACAACACCACTGACTAATTGTCCCACTTGCCTCATTTTCACAGAAAGTAGCAAAAATTTTTTTTTGTCAGGAATCAAGGTTGACTCAAATCCTTCTAGAACTCTCACAAAACAGAACAAGAAGGCTTGTCTAAGGCTGGAGTAACTGATTTCCTTCCTTCCATGAAATTCTTATAACAAAATTATTTTCCTCAAAACATCTGCATTTTAAAAATAAGCTTCACGTCACATGGAAATTATTTTAGAAAGAGAGAAAAGAAGGGATTTTAAGAAAATCGTCAGAGTTTGGAAAAATGTCAGCGCCACCTTGAAATTAATTAATTAAGCCTAATTAGTATTTTGCACCATTGGAAAGTTTTACTCATTTAAGTATGAAACATTAATTTTTATTTATATCTTCACACTTTATTTTCAGTTGCTATTTTGTTAAACAAGTGTCGTCATTTTATTTTTGTTGTCCTGAGGAAGGTTGGATTTGGTTAATAAGACCAGACCTTGAGAGTCTGACTCACTAAAACTCAGGTACTGTTGTTGAGTTGTTTAAAAATTGAAAGAATAGCCGGAATCCAAGCAATCAGTTTAAAAAACCAAAATCTCAGGTAAAGTCTCATTCAACAACCAAAAAGAAATCAAAAGAGAAAATAAATAATGATGATAAAAAAATAAATTTCTGGGAGAGAAAAATGGATTTCTCAAGTAGAGCAGTTGCCAGTCGCCACTGAGGTTGGTCTCATGGATAACAAGAATTTAAGTACTGTTTCATTGTGTTGGTCACGTAACAACGCATTCCGCCATCCAACGCACGCATTTTAATGTTTAAGTTAGCAGACATAGATTAACACACGTTCAGGATTCAACCATGGACTTTGACAATACCGACCATCTTCTTTGATTCCGCACCACCTTGACGGACTGGGAAATATGTCATTGTAGGTGGTTCAACCCAATGTCACTTCATTTTGTCACCACAAAAGAACCCATCTATCAGGGGTGTACCTCTCCTCCCTCTCCTTTTCTTTTTGCTCACTTTTCACACTAATTTTCAAAGATTAAGTTGTTTTAACCCAAGTTTAGTTAACCCAGTTGAAAAATGGAATAAAATTGTCATTAACTCCTATACAAATCTAAACCAACACACAACTGGATTGGTTACTTATACTTACTAATACTACTACTATTAGTTACTTATACTATTACTAATATATATAATCTTCATTGGTGTATCAAGATTAGTTCTGTTCTTAACTCCTAGACTAATATTAATGGGGTTTGAACTAGCTTAGGCTTGGGTCTTGTGAAATTTTTAAATTTTTGTCAAAGGGTGCACTAATTTAGTTTAGATTAGTGAGGAACATTAGGATTAAGTTGTTTTAACCCAAGTTTAGGTTAATCTTAACCCAACAGTTGAAAAATGGAATAAAAATTGTCATTAACTCCTAGGTACAAATCTAAACCAACACACAACTGGATTGGTTACTTATACTTACTAATACTACTACTATTAGTTACTTATACTATTACTAATATACATAAAATCTTCATTAAGTTTATCAAAGACTAGATTAGTTCTGTTCTTAACTCCTAGACTAATCTTAATGGGGTTTGAACTAGCTTAGGCTTGGGTCTTGTGAAATTTTAAAATTTTTTTTGTCAAAGGGTGCACTAATTTAGTTTAGATTAGTGAGGAACATTAGGATTAAGTTGTTTTAACCCAAGTTTAGGTTAATCTTAACCCAACAGTTGGAGAAGAGAATAAAAATTGTCATAACTCCTAGGTTTAGCTTCATTTGTAACAAGGTTAGGTTAGGTTAAGTACAATTGTCAGATTTGTTGTTGTGGAGAAGGAACTATTGTTCCCATCTAGGAGGATTGATCTTAGCAACAGAGTAAAGGTGAGATTATACTAATTTCAATTGTTGGGTTCAAAAAAGTTATAATAATAACAACAGCAAGTTTTTCATTTGAGCTTTGAGAGGTTTTCCTTCACAACAGCTGCATTTTTAAACAAAAAGGTTATGTAGGCCTACCTTCCTTAAAGCACAACTTGGAAATGGATTATGATCACATTCACTCAACTTTCAAATTTCTTCTTCCCCTTCCTCTTTCTCCCAGGTTTTACAAATTCAAATAATTTTTCCATTTTAAGTTATGTAATAAACAAGTGTTTGGATATCCTAGTTACATGATCAATGACAAACTCATACTGATATTATAAATTATGGTTGCGCCACTGGATTTCATGTGACTGACTAAATAAAATCTCACCGTTAATTTTTCAAAATCCGACAAAAATTCCTTTGTGCGGTAGACAACCTGTACACCCACACGAATCGGCCCTGTATTGATACTTTTAGACTCATAGAAATGCAACTGACATTAAACATTTCCTTACATATCCTACCAGCGTGGCCTCCCACATGCCGACATCTTTAGAGAATTATTCATTTTTTTAAATGTTTACTCCTCATGTTTAACTGTTTACTCCTTGTAAAATGTTTATGTTTTACTCTTTTTTTGGCGGTTTTAAATTATTAATATTTTCATATCAGTCTCCTTTTTTTAACTTTGACGTAATTTATCTTTAAAAAAAATTTAAATAATGAGTAATTACTCTCGTTTGAAACGGTCACCAACTTCTTTTTTTGTCTTTAATGGGAATCTGACATGTCCAGAAGACCTTGTACAATATGGTTACATATTCGAGGATGAACCATTTGAATAACATTCCAACCACCGAAGAAAGTTAAAAAGATCTCCTTTGAGATTACCGAATGGTCAACATCACTCCTTTGAGTCAAGATGACTAATTGTAAGAAATCACAAGGAAGGGAAAATATAAATTGCAGATGGCCAAAGAGGGGGGATCAAACATCAAAAAGGAAGTAAACAGAAGAGAAATAAGAAAAAGTTTACAGAAGAAAGGATTGAAGGCATGACTAATGGTTTATATCTGAGGGAGATTCTAAAGAGAGCATTTAAGAGAGAGGTGAGGAAATTTATACAAAAACAGAAATCACTCTCAAAAAACAGCACCACTTCCGGTTTTAGTTGATGTCATGAAGAAAGTAATAATAGCAATAAAATGAAAATAATGATGATGATGGCTTGAAGGAAAATGCAGTTTGTTTATTAATATTCTCTAAACTGTTTACAAAATGTTCACATATCAAAATTGGATTTCTTAAAATCAGTTTTATTTATGTAGGACCTTGATGCACTTGGAAAGAGGAGTTTTGCTTCTTTTTTTTTTCCTTCCTCTTCTTCCTTTTTTTTTGTAATTTTATGCAAAGTGCATCAGAACATTCTGTTACAGATAAATCAAAAGCCCAACCATCAATTATTATAATTGGGATAGTTAAAAAAAAACAATTTGAGACTAATTTTTAAAATTAATCCAAGGTGATCAATTTGGTCCTTGAAATTAAGTGTTTCAAGCAAATCTTAAATTACTAAACTGAATTTGAATAAAATTATCTTTGCCCCCAAAAGAGAGTGGTTCAATAATTGACTACTAGGAAATAACTTAAGGACCTACAGCAGAGAAGAGAGTGAGAACCAAAAATCTAAATTCTATTAGAATTTATATCTCCTTTCCTAGAATTTCATTTCTTAGTGGTTACTCTCAACACTTTTCTCATTAATATCTCAGCTTTTGAACTTCTACTTTCTAAATAATCCACACAATCCCCATGTCCTAAATTTTATACACTTCTATAAAACTCATTTCATAAATAATGCACACTTTCAGGAGGTATTCATTAAGTAGTCAAAACTTCTGGGAATAATTTATTTCATAATTAATGCACATCTATTTTCATTTATTTACTTATATTTATTAACAAATTTTTTGTTGTTGCACTTTTATGTGTTTATTTATTTAAATTTTTTACTTTGTTTTATAAAAAGAGATCATCATTTGATAACAACAGCTTTTAAGAAACTCATCTTCTTAGGTTTATTGAAGTTCAACTTAGGTTAGGAATTGTAAGAAGACAGGTCGCTTCGTTGTATTAACATTGATTTTTGGGTTAATCAGGAAATGACTATTTATGGTTGACATTCCAGGCAAGAAATGGACAGTGTTCCTTCCCTAATATGTGCCAAATTTTGGTAGGAATTGGTTCACACCTACACTTACTCCACTTGAAACATACTTTTATACATATTTATAAATTATAACGGAGCAAGAGATTCAGTCTGGGAGGGAAAACATTTTTTTTAATGTCGAATGAGACAATTTGGTCAACAGAGTTGAATAGTTTGAGGTCAACACGTTGTATATTTATCTACCTTGTAGGCGATTGAGGACCTTTACACGTGAAAGGAGTGATAGATAAGCCTGGAGGAGCTAAAAAGGACAAAAATACTGATAAGAGAGAAGTTAAAAAAAGAGTCCCACAACCATAACAATACCAATTCCAGACCAAATTTATCCGAATTCTCTCTCGATAGAAAGAACAGGTATCTCGAAAGCAACGAGGACAGTTCCTCGAGGCGAACGGACCTAGCCGAAGAGACGCCACTTTTACAAAAACGTTAAAAACTGAGGCCGGGGCCCCGAAATCATTTAGATCCCTTTAACTCCAAGACGGGCAACGAATCCAAGGTGATAAGCTAACAATAAGCGGTAGAGTATAAACGAGATCCGTATTAAGCGTTCGCTGACTTATGTTAAACATGAACAACATTTTATTTTTTAAAAAATTTCTCCTCTACAAAAATAACCCAGTTGTTTCGCAGACGGGAGAAAAACAGCTTCAGAATTTGGAATTTTAGAAAAAAAATCGAAAAAAAAAATTTCTAAAACTTGAAGAGAAGAAAAAACGGAGAAAGTTGGAATATTTTCTTAGTTTTGTGTGTTTTTCAGTTTTTTTTTCTTCGGGAGTTAAATGTGATTTCCGGGTTTTCCTTTTCGTTGACCAAAAGCGATAATCCGAACTTTTCGAAAGTTTCTATTCTCTTACTCGTGTATACCGTTTTGATAACAGAAATAAAAACGTTCGTAAGTGGTGGAAAGTGTTTTTGGTGTGATTTTTCTTCCTTTTTCTTTTGGTTTTTAAAATCACCGATTTTCCCGTGAGTGAGTCCTGCCCGACAGAAAACGGAAATCTGTAGTCGGTAACCTTAAGGTTTTGATTTTGGATCGTGTCCCGAACAAACATCCGAAACCTCACGGTTTTTGAACAAATTAAGTACCGCCGCGTCTTAGTCTTATTTTAACTCAAACGAATGTCTGTCTGTCTTCATTCCTTCGAAAAAGTCGCCTTTCCATCCACAAACGAAATGTCGCCTCCTAACTTGTTTCATTTTCCCTATTTTTTTGGCTCTGCATTAAGTCTATGGTCTTAAACACCTTGTACGTGTGCTCTATGGTCTTCACAACACCTTTTGAACCTTAAAAAGTTAGTGTTTGTTCCATTTCAACATCACCTAAAATAGTTGGGATATTAAATCCGTTGGACAGCGTTTTGAAATGAGGTGAGAATTGAAAAGTGTTATCGTTTTAGATTTTTTTTACGCGGCGTAGTAGTCTGGATTTTTTTTACACCGCTTCAGATATTTTAGTTTAAAAAATAAAACCAAGGAACAGGGGTTTGGAGTTGGAAGGCAGGTAGGAAGGAACCGGTGATAAAGTAAATACAGATACAGTCGGATCTCATTTTGCGCTTTTTATACAGTTGGACGTTTAGACCACTAACACATTCGCATAAAACGAGACCTGTGTTGTTTATATTTAACCCCCGATTTTTGAAGTTGCTCTCCTTTTTATTTCATAAATAACGCACACTCGAACCATACAATCATTTCATAAGTAATGCACACTTAAAAAAAGACTTTGTGCTATCGGTAATGCACACTTTCAAGTATAGCTCATTTCATAAGTATTGCACACTCTTAACAATTAAGGTACTCTAGAGAATAGTTACGCCAGATTTTTTGGTGTTGCTCTCCTTTCTCTTCCGTCGTTATTCTCTGCTCTAATTTTATTTTATTGACTAAAATATAATTATACTAATATATAATCAAAATAACTAAGAAAGTAGCTTAAAGAAGCTGGGCTAGTAAACTCAGATATCTATAATTAATACTCAAAAATATAAAAATTAAACATTAATATTAATTAAACACGAATTTATAATTATATTATTACTTAGTATTAATGTAATAATTAAAAATTAGTTATCAATCATAAAATTGAGCTAGCAATTTATATGATATTGAAACACCATATAAAGTATATACGACTATGTAACCAGAACTGAGTAACTAGGGCTATGTGACTAGAACTATAGGCCTACCAACTTTGTATGTTCATATGGTTTACTAGCCTCGCTCTAATTTTATGATCATTGCACACTTTGAAGAGGGGTTCGTTTCATAAGTAATGCACACTTTAAATAAAGTAAAGGAAGCGGGGGTGATGGGGTGGGGAAAGGCAACGAAAAATTTGAGCCAAAAGCGACAAACCATTTAGTGGGCCATCGAAAGCGGAATTGACTTCATGCTTATAAATTATAAATATCTTTCAGGAAAAGAAGAAGACGAAGAGAGATTCTGCCTCTCTCTCTCTCTTCTCCTTTCTCTCTTTTAATTCGAAAGTTTTGATTTATTTATCAACTGACATATTTGATTGGTTGAAATTCGTTTAAAAATATTCTCTCTCTCATTAGAAGTGTTCCTTCCTCCCGGTTTTTGAACTTAAACCGCATAAAAATTTGTTTCTACTTTGACCAGATACTTCTTCCGTCCTCTCTCTTTTGGATTATTTTCTAGGATTATAAATTTATAAAAAAGAAACTCCAAACGTTCGAGGAAAGCCGGGCCCGAACGTGATTTTAACGGCTAAGAGGATTTAAGAACGGCATTTCAAAGATTTATTATTTCTCAGTGTGGGAGGCTGGGCTGTCGGGGTGAGGGTTGGGCGGGGGAGGAGAGACGAGAGAGGAGATGATGATGTAGTAGGAGAAGGAACTGACAAATTCTTACATAAACTCAAAAATTTTACACTTGGAGTGTTTTGGCCTGTGGGGCGATTCCCTCCGAAATGATTTATCGCAGAAATGCTGACAATATAACTCAAATTTGAAATGAGGATTCTCTTTTAAAAGTTTTCCTCGCTTTTATGAAGTTTTTGTTGCTGTTGTTTTTGCTTTTTTCTGTTGTTTTGTCACGAATAATGTTTCCGTTTTGATTGTGCTCGATGTCATCATTTGTAATGTTGGTATTGGGTGGCGGTGGGAAGGAGGACATTTTAATTTTTGCTATTAATTTCAAAAGTTTCGTTTGGGATGAGCCAACTTGAGCTGACGGTTTATTTTATTTTATTATGTAACTTTTGTTGGGTTTTGTTATTTCATTTTCAGCTCATCTTTTGCAGGCTATTAAGGATTTTAATAACTTTTATGTATTTTATGTATTCACCTTTGTAGATTTATATTTGACGGTCCTCAATTTTTCATTAGGTTGGATGTCTATGGTGTATTGATCAAAACCCAACACCCAGGGTAAAGGACTGGATTGAAACTCAAACAAATTTTTATAAACCAAAAAGAACTCAAAAAAGTCAAACAGAAGACAAATTTGAAGCCAGAATTCTTCCGAAAGAGACAAAAGAATCAGAAACAAAATGGGGACTTTGATTGTACTACATTTCCCAACGCATCCAAGAAATAATTGAAAACCACACTTCCACTCCAAAAAAAAGTCAAAATTTATAAGCAAGGGTCGGTTCAAGGTTTCCTAGTCTAAATTCGAGAAGACTAGGCTGTATGAAGATGACCTGAATGATTCCAATCATGATACCACCAATACAGGTTATAGCACACAACCTATCTTGGTGTTAGCTGTCTTAGGTGCAATACATTCGAGTCTAAAGTTAAAACAGTTCCATAGTTCCTGGGTTTGAATCTATTGCTGGGACTGAACTTAAGTTCTTTGAAATCACGTCTACAGGAAGCTTTATGAATGGTACAGAAATTTTCGGGTGGACTGCTACATTATAAACGATACCCCAGAGTGTATTGTGTGCAGGGATTGGTATACGAATAACGCGCTTGTTTCGGTAGCCGTTCGAGTTACTTCATTCATTCGTTGTGCTGCACTGACTTGTTTATATGCTTCGTGTAGACTCTTTCCCACAAGTTTGAGCACGTCTTCATGCAAGTTTCTGTTCGTCTTTGTGACTTGTGTGGCGATGCCAACCATATTGTTAAACAAAATAAGTCGCGGAAACATTCGAATACCGATTTTAACCTAAGTGTTGGTACACCTGCGTCAGGCAAAGTGATGTAGTTCAGTTTTTCTCCAACAGTGCGAGCTAGTAGAGTACCACAACTTTGTTAGGATTCTGAACCTGTTGCCTCAATCACCACACTAAGATGTTGATATAATAGTAAAACAATAGAAGTACAGTGGAACCACTCAAACGAGTGCGAGAAATTCGCATAACAAGCAACACAAATTGCAAAGAAAAATGTCCCTCATAGGAACCAATTTTTGGCATAATGAGCGACATATACATGAAGAACCTCCCGACAGTTTCTGTTCGGTCTGGAACGCATTATCCTATTTTACATTAATTTATATGAAAAAAATTGTTTCGCATAACGAATAAAACTCATTAAGATAGGTTCCACTACAGTGCCAACTGCTTTCTCAGACAGGAAATGAAACTAAAACCTGATCAGAAGCTCTAACCCATTAGACTCTAGCCATAGGTTACTACTCCCATCAAACACTGTAAAAGGGTTTCAAGTTAGGCTGAAGAGTGTGACGGATATACAATAAGACAGAAAGCTGAAAGGGTTTTGTTCTTTCGGTCGTCAACCCTAGAGTTCAGGCGTTCCAAAAATAATAAGAAAAATAACATTAATAATTGGGGAAGGATGAGAGAGAGAGAGAAACAAAAAACATTTTAAAATTCTAAGTTTTATAGTCATTTTGACTTCGGTTTTCCCTTAGAAGGGCCCAAAAACTCTCTCTCCCGGGAAAACTTTAATGGAACAATAAACTAGAATTTTATTCGAGTTGTAAGGTATTTACACAAGTCTGAGTGCGAGAAGGAAAGTCATCAACAACTCCATAAAAGAAAGCGACTAATTTCATTTTCTCTTTCCATGTTTCATTGACCTTTACTATTTTTTCGGAGCTTTTCCAAAAAGAAAATCTTCCCCTTTTCCCACTTCTTTTTATTATTCCTCGATAAAAAAGATTTTCTTTCAAAACTTTTTGTCATTTTTTAGCATTTTGCCAATTTTTACCCCCCCTCCCCGAACCTCTTAATGCCGATTGTTTTCGCTTTTCCCGCCTACTTTAACAATTTTCCAACCGATTTCGACTTTTACATCACCATTCAACTTTCTTGAAACCTCATAATTTGAATGGAACTTTTCCAAAGTAGAGGGGTCAGTAACCAAGACCCGATGACGTCATTTGAATTATCTCCGCTGGAGAAATTCGAGTTTTGTTCGAAATCCCCAATCAAATTGATAGAAATTTGTTTAGGTCTCGTTTTACGCGAAAGTTGGGAATGCCAAACGGTTCACTTCAGTATGTATCGCGGTCGTTCCGATAGCTGTTCGCCGATTCTTTGTGCTGTGCTGTAGTTAGTCGGGTGTTCTGTTCTTCTTGTAGCTATAGTCACCAAGTTGAGAGGATTTATTTGGTTACTTTAACACAATAACCTAGTAAGACATTAAAAAAAAAGTTTCTGACTCAGTGGCAGCAAAAAACTTTAAAATTCTTTGACATTTTCAAAACATTTTGACGAATTATCCGAGACTGTTTTCCTTCTCCTCCTCCTCCTCCTCCTCGAACCCCAGCAGACGCCTTTCTTCTTTCCGTTTCTCTTTTCTCTCCGGCGACTATTTCATGTTCCACTAGAGATTTTGCAATTTGGCACTCCTTCAATGTCTCACCATTAATTTCGTACTTGGTGATGGCTTTGAAAATCCTTCTACATAAATCCTTCGTTTATTCTCTCATCCTTCCTTTTCCGAGCGAGAAGTCCATCAAATCTCGCTAACTGATGTTTTTATGACTGAGAATAATCACGTCTTAGCTTGAGTTGTTGTCTTCTCTTTTCCCTTTTGAAAATTTTGTTTTCCTACCCCTCCCCGTATGTCCTTGACTCTGATTGTACGCTAACTAGGTTTCCAATTTTATGTTGCTTAATGGAGCCACCATAATCCTTTCTGACGTCTTATGCAACACAGTCTCGCATACTTCATTATTCTAACTTATTAACGGTTTTGTTGTTTCTTACAGCTTTGTGTTTACTTATACAAAAGTTCCAGAACTAATTTGAAATGTTTTGAGAAGGGATATTCCTTCCTTCTGATGGCGCCTCCCGATCCTTTCAGAGCATCTTCCATACGTTCTCCAATATTCTAGTTTCTCTGTATACCAACTTCTTTTACTATAAATATGTTTCTATCAGTTCCTGTCTTTTCTTATCTTCTACTTCTCCCTCTCTCTCATAATTTCTTCATCCTAATCACTGTCCTCTTGTATTATTTGTTCTTGCTTTCTGCAATATTATCACTGGGTTCCAAGAGGTCCAGTGTGCATTACTTTTAAAAAAGGCATTAGCTCAGTGTGCATTATTTATAAAAGAAGCAGCAGCATTGTTCTAAACACATCTCAACTTCCTTTTTATATTCTAGTTAACTACAACCCGTGTCCAAATCCAAGATAATAAGTATCCAATAGGACTAGCTTGTCTGTTTACCAGCTACAGTTAACCTTGGAAACAGGTGGTAGTTAACTGAGAGATAAAAATGAAAACGTTTCGAAAAGACGTCGTGGAATCGTTTGAAAGATTTTTACGAAAATCGCTTTAAAAAGAAAGCTGACATACAGGAAAACCATAAAATTAATACAGGAAAACAAAAATCCCGCAGTTTCAGACCGGAGGTGGTCTTAGGAAACTAAACAAAACAGAAGAAATAAAAAAATGTCGGAAGAAGAGAGCTCTCTTCTCAGTTTGCCGAAATTTTAAACGAAATCAGGGAACTGCTCGAGTATATATTGGTTACAAGAACTGTTTAATGAACTTTAGAACTAATAATCTGGATGATTCGGATGGGGAAATGGTGGAAGAGGGAGAAAATTATGTTTGTTAGAGCTCCCATGGTCCTTCGACTCATTTGTTTACATCACAAGAAGAAGTTTTAACGTTTTCATCAAGTTAACCCTTTGACTGGTGGGTTTGGTTCCATCCAAAAAAATTGTCTTCCTCCTCCTCTTCTTGTTGTTGTCATTTTTCTCTGTCCTTCGAATGTTTTACATGTTTCCTTGGTTTTTTCCAAAAGGAAAGAATCTAAATCGCTTATCTACTGTGAATAACTTTTTCTTTTCTTCAGATGGTTGCCAATTTTTTTCTACAACATTTACTCAAAACAAGTGCTGTCTTCTTATCCTCTCATTGTGTTTTCATTTTTATTTAAATTTTGTTTGTTATGTATCAAAATACTCTTGCCGGTTTCAAATTAAAGGAGAAAAATTTTTATTTCAAATTGTGGGAGCAAGCAATTATTATGATTTTCATTTCTCAAATTAATTATTTATTTATATACAGGGTGAGTCAGATGAGTGATGAGAATTTTTAAATAGTCTGTAGCGTTTGCTTTTGCTATTTAAATTTGTGGCGCCTTTTAGTAAAATTAGTGGGGTTAGTATATAGACAAAGACGCCGCGTGGGATTGTTAGTTTGAGGAGAGAATCGCTTCTTACTTACTGTTCTAGAAGTTTTCCAGACATTTTCTTGTATTCAATTTAAAATTTGAGCTTTTATAAAGCTATAAGAACATCTATTTGAGGATTACTAAGGCTTTTTAAAGGGTTCTTGGTTTATAGTTTAAATTTTTAGTGGTTCTCGCCTTTTGAGATTTGACTGTTAACCCATTAACGCCCAGGTGTAGAAATTTTTGAAGTCTGGCAAAAAATAATCAAAATGATATTTCTGTAAATTTGGAGAATGACTGTCCTCATTTGAGGACACCGGGTGTTGATGGGTTAAGTAAAATTTGAATTTCTGAGGGCCATCAAAATTATGTCACCGGGCACAAACTACCAAACCTTTCTTTTCTCTCTCTGGTTTTAGGAACCCAAAGTACATCATTTGGCAGACTTTTCTGGGTTTCTTAGCTTACTGTTTCAGTTCGTTCTTGTATTTCTATGTTTTTAGTGTTCTGGTTATTTCTAGCTTCAAGGTTGTCCTTCTCTTTTGATCATTTTTGTACAGAATTGGTCAACATTTCCTATTTTTCGCACAGCTAATACGACCTATATTATGCCTGCTTATTGCATAACATAAACTAACCCATTCCTGATGTCCGGAAGTAACCCTTTTTTTGTGTCACTGTGTAGCCTTGCTGAGTCTCTGAAAGACCTGCTTGTGGTAACAATACTTTCCAGATCCTCGGCTGTGTTAAGTGTTCATCTGTGAGTGTTAGTGGTTACCCATGTTTGTGTGTAGTGTAATGTGTTTGGTGTTTTATTTCTTCTTCTTTTTGAACTGGCCTTGTCTTGCCCGCTCATCTTCTTTGCACATGCTTGCCACTTCTTTCAGAAGTAACCCAAGTCAAGAAGGCGACGTTTGAAACCCAAACCTGACCCTTCAAACCTTATAAACAATCCCAAATGCAAACACATTCAGACTCCTGCCCCTTCCTCAACCAAATCAGACCAAAATTAAGTGCCTTAGGGAAAACCATCTAAACGATATTGTGAACATTCAACAGGCAATAAAAAAAAGACGTTGGGCATGACTTACTCTTCAATTAAAAACCACATAAAAAATAAATAAATAAATAAAAAGTAGAAAAATTAAAATGTTTTGTGTTTTTGTTTATTTTAGTGTCTATAAAACGAGGAAAATCGTGTGCAACATGAAAGTTTTTACGCAAAAACAAAATTATAAAAAAAGAGTTTCAGTTATAAAATAAAATAAAAAGAAAAATAGATCGAAACGAAAAATCAAATCATATCGACCCGAAATGGCGGCACTTAAATTTTTAAATTTAATTTTAAAATTAGAATACAAAAAACAAAAAAACGACTATTTACACCAATTCAAAATCAGTGAGAATTTGACCTAAACTAACCCATACCTAGAACACAGACATACACACAGACACAGACGATCAGTTAAATAAATAAATAAATACATAAGTCTTTGACGGTCTTATTATTATCATTGACTGATAAATAAAAATGGAGGACGGTGAAGAAAAAATCGAGGGATTTCATAATCGTAACTCGAGACGGAGGAAAGAACACTTAAACGTAAGTGTTGATAATGAGCACTCAAATTTTGACGGTTTATACTCGAGCCAGAATTTAAAAATAGAACCGTCTAACTCTAAATCAACAACAACAACTAAGTCAGTTAGGATATCCTCAGGTCTCGGTGAGAATCCCCGATTGCGCCGAGACATAGAAACTCTTAATTCAAGACACAAAGTCAAATCACTAATAAAAAATAGTCAAAAGATAACGGAATTAAAAAACGAAATACTCTCGAGGACAGTTGATCTATTTAAAATAAGGAATCTGCTCGCCATATTTATGTATTTCGTTATAATCGCGTGCATGTTGAATTCACATTTCGGAGTCGAATCGGCTCCTGTTAAATCGAGTCAAACCTCGTTAAGTAATTTAAATAAACAGTTAGCAAATAATAGAACGTTAAGATATAATGGAGGAGAGGAATGGACGGTGAAAAGGCCGAAAAAACAGAATAAATCGGTTAATAAAAACTGCAAGGAATACGACATAACGTCGCGAGCGTTTTTAGCTGATTTAATTTTCGAAGGAACCGCGAGATCGCGTTCGAAACGCGCGTCCGGCCGTTACGTCACCTTTGTTATTCAAAAAATATTGAAACAGAAGAACAATTTCTTGAGGCCGAAAAGTCAAATCCGGTTACATTTTGGTGGGAAAGCCAACAGGAGGTTATGGCGAGTTAGTCCCCTAAACGACTGCCCATTAAACAGTATTACGAATAATAACAGAGCCATGGCTAACGTTAAAGTTGGCGAAAATTATTATGTGTTTGCGGACCATTTTGGATCCATGAACTACACAGCCAAAGGAGAACCCATCGTGGTCAACAGACGAAACCTCAAGTCCATAAGGAGCGTCATCTACAAGAACAAGGGTGAGTGTTTTTCATTTGTTCTATTTAACTCTGTGTTCAAACCTAACCTCAAAGCAAACTCATGGAATACTACCAATTCCACCCACAAAAGTCTTTGATATCTTGAAAAGTGTTAAGAAAACCTCAGAATTATTGTTTTAAGTTAGTCAAATTCACACTTGCCCAACAGAAATTAGTAATAAAAGCAACAGTTCGCTTCCAGTTGTTTTGAAAACTGACCACAAGCTACAGACCTTGAGACAGATTTGCCATCCACAAGAATGATATTTACATCTTCACAGATCTTTTGCAATTTTCCTTCATTTATATGTGAACATGTTTTAAAGTCATCCAAACAACTGAATGGCAGCAGTTTCTTATAGACTTACTAATAAATTTTGGGTACATAGTTTAAGCATCCACTACACCAATCTTGCATCTGATGGTGCAATTTGGGTAAAAAAATTTGAAGCTTCTAAGAAGACCAAACTCAAGGAATAGAGAAAGTGGAGGGGGGGTGGAGAAAACAGAAAATCCAGAAAGTCTGTTGACTTATTCAGCAATTCTCATCAAGTTACTACATTTAGCAAGGCAATTCCATTAGCAGACTACTTGACCAGATTTTCAAATGGACTTATGAGAATCAATTTCCTTTTCAGTATTTCCTGTCGTTCCCTTTAAAGGTCGCTCACCTTTTTTCCGTTCCCACCTCCCCCTTCTCACCTCACCCAATTTCCTGTCGTTTTCCCATTTTCCACATTCGTTTCTTCTTTACCGAGGTCATTGATGGCATTTAATGGATCCCACAATTTTTACAGCTCATAAATTAATTAATGACGTTTGAGTAACTCGAATACTTTCCGCTAATCAATGGTGATCTGTCATCGTGATGTGCTCTCTGTGCTTCGTGTTGTTTTCTTAAGGAAACTTTGGAACGAAAATATTTACGAGTCTCTTAAGTAAGGAAGGAACCAGAGGGAGTCAAATTTATTCGACAGCTGGTGAGGGAGGTGGAGGAAAAATTTTTTTCTCGAAAACTCTTCGCCAGTACTCTTTCTAAAGAAAAGAAAAACATGCGAATTATAAAGTTACAATGTTTTGCGGCCTTTTTAGACTAATGTTTTGCGAAACTTGGTTGCGGGCCAGAGTTTAGTGCTTCCGAACGAGGTAACCCCGTTTATCTTTTCAATTTGTTTAGCCGACCCACTGACTCAGGACCAACTAGCCCTAAATATTAGTTTTAAAGTTCGCATTTCTCACCCGACCTGCTGCCATAACCACAAACTTCTTCCCCGTCGAAGTTCTTTGAACCGAAAACCTCCTTTTGGATACTATTAATTACCCGCCATTACGAAATCCCCTTTGTACCCTTTCGAAAACGAAAGTTTGGTCATTAGTCAAGGCGCCAAAATTTTACTTTTCGATAAACAACAACAGAAATGTTGATTGCTGACACGTCACGAGTGGGTTACTCAGGGGTTTGGCTCAGGCTCTAGCGGTTCTTGATTGTTGTTTTGGACCTGAAACAAAAAGTTTCCTGGTTTAAATGAAACTCAAATGTGTCATTAACAAGGACGATTTTAACTTAATTAATGTGACGTCACGATCAAAAGGTTAACTAGAACGACTGAACTAATTAATTTTAGGTTTCTTTTATTATTTCGTACTTCTTTATGGCTCTCATCTCTCACAATAAACAATTTTTGGTCGGTTTGATTGTCTTGGGTATCGTCATGGGAACGAAATGTGTGTTTGTGTGTTAAGAACAAGTTTCTATCACCTAGTTAAGTCTACGCCTGTGTCTACTTAAGTATAAGCCCTTGTGTCTGAATATGAGACAACAGATAGTTTATAGGTCAACACCTGGAGTCCCTGGTGTGGATTTAAAAATAAGACGATGGGAGAGATGAGGTAGAGAACAAAATAATAATGCCGGTTCTGTGCATTACACATAATATAAAGTGGAAGAGTATGTATATAATTCCCGGCTATTATTCATTATCACCAAGTAAGCTTGGTTAGTGTGACTAATTATTAAACATTAATCACATTTACCGGGTAGTTTATAATATTATCAACTTGTAATGGGATGTTTAAATTTCTCATATTACATGTTGGACGTTTTATAAACTAACCGGTAGATGTGATGAATAGTCAGTAATCAGTCCCTTCACTAAGCTTAGTTGTTGATTATAAATAGTTGCCGGATATTTTATATATTCACTCGATTTATTACTCTTACCATAGTCTGTAATATTTATTTTATTTACTGTCTTGTTTATACAATCTCCGATTCGTAATCTGAGTAAACTTTATATTAAATACCCCATCACAAGTTGGAAATTGCATAGATTAGCCGGTAAATGTGATAAATATTCAGTAATTCGTTAGGGTTGTCAAGTTTAGTTGACCAACTGCTGCCAAATGATGTTATGAGTGACGTTAGTAGGTTTGGGGAGTTAGACATTAGAACAAAGTGTTAACCCATGGAGGTGGCTAGTTTAATGGTTGAGGTGTGAGGATGAATATAAATAGATAAATAAATAAATAGGTAGATAGATAATAATAAAGGAGACGCCTGACTATATACTCAGTATAAACCGATACGTGGATGAATCTAGTAAAGATTGTCACGGTTACTTGTTCAGATGACTAAAAGTAGTCATACGACCGGATAGGTTTGTGCATTGCTACCGTCAAACCCAGCTTCTTGGATTGTTCGTCTTTTATCAGAAAAGTATATATATCGTGTATATATCTACTAGTAAAAGTGATAAATCTGTGTATATTGTATATTTCCTGATCATTATTCATATTCACCAACTAAGCTGGGTAAATTGTGACGGATTGTTGAGTATTTATCACATTTACCGGGTAGTTTATAAAATATCTAACTCATACTCTGAGCCAACTTTTATTAAACTCCCCATTAGAATTTGGGGGTTTTATAAACTAGCCGGTAAATGTGATAAATATTCAGTAATTGTCACATTAATCAAGCCTACTTGATGTTTATGAATGATCGTCGGGAATCATACACATACTTTCCCCATTTATCACTTTTATATTAATATAAGAAAGTATTAATTAATTAGTAAAACTAAAGGAGAGGAGATACACTTAGACAATCATAAGACTGTAGTGAGGTACCAATCGAGTTTTTGGAATACTTCCTGGTTGTGAGCTCTGTCGCAAGGATGAGAGGGTTTCTGTTGGAAGATAACCATAGTCATAACCATAAAAATTAATATGATGTCAACAACAACAACAACAGCAGCAAGAGCAATAACTTGTCATTGCAAGAGTATTTGTATTAATACTCTCTGGCCTAATTCAATATTTTAGGACTTGTATAAAAAGCTATTTCCAGGGAAGTGTTGATCTTATCAGCTATAATTCTTGCACTTTGGGGCTTTATATAGGATATAGGAATTTAGGCGAAGAACGCCATTGGTTTCCTCTCTCTGTTGGCAACACCTTTTTTTATTTATTTAAATAATAAAGTGTAGTTCGAGTTGATTTGAACTAATGGATGTAAATTTATTTTTAGTATGTTGCCTTCTTTTTACAATTCGCTTGGTGTTTCCACCCGACGTTTTATTATTTCTTATTTTTATTACTTTGTTTACAAATTTGTTATACTTTTCCATTATTTGTTTCATTGTGTCTTCGCTCCATATTTTAAATCTTCCTCCTCCTCTTTCCCCATGCTAGTCAGAATTATTTTCGTGAGCAAACAAATTTTGACTTGGGTAGTGAATGAACAGGTACGTGTCAGTTATCTTTGATAATATATCTACAAGTCTTTGGTAAAAACAACTCGTTTCATAAATATTGCACACTTATTTAGTTCTTTGACAGGGTCGAAACCAAACACACAACCAAGTTGCCTACAGGTTTCGGTAGCCGACTGTGGTCTAAAACTTATACTCAAAGAAGCGTTTTTGTATGTCCTTCAATATATTATACAATTTAAAAGGCGAAAGGGGCTTTTCTAAATGACATTATAAAAAAGAATTTTCTCCTGAGGTTTTGCCATGAAAGCTCTTTAATCGAGAACTGTCGGACACCAAATTTGAAGAGAGGGAAGGAAAGGAGGTTAATCGGGAATTTCGACACGACCTCCCTCGATCATACGCCCACTTATACAGTTTGTTTACAAGCCGGATAATTTAAATGTGATTTCTGTTTTTATATTTTATCTATCAAGAGGAAGATCGAGTGGATAATAGGTTTTTTGCAGGCTTTTGTCGAATTGTTATAGCTTATTGAGCTTAATTATCATTTACGAGACAGCGCAATAGGTGAATGATAGGAATCACAGAGGAACTGCTCTTAGAATTTTTCTAGAATTGTTAAAAGAAGGAGTTTAGTTTGCAAGAGGTGTTTGAACAAAACCGAAATTTTAATTTTTTGCAATAATTTCATATTAAAAGACGCCGTCCCCGTCATTTTTTAATATAGAAAGTCTTGCTTCTATATTATAAATCATATTAATTTTTATAGAAAAAATGAAATTTTCTAAGAGATTTTCTAAACTCTTGCCTTCGTAGTATTTGATAAACCGGAAAATAGTGTCAGTTCTATGCTCAAAACCTAATAAACATGTTACGGTAAAAGTGATAAATATAATTTCCGGCAGTCATTCATAATCACCAGGCTTGGGTTATGAGACAAATTACTAAATATATATCACATTTACCGGTTAGTTTATAAAATTTCTAATCTCTAATAAAGAATTTAATAAAACTATCACCCAGTTAAGTCTAAATCTGTGTCTAGTTAAGTATAAGCCCCTGTGACTAAATATGAAACAATAGATAGTTTATAGGTCAACCTTTAGGGGTTGTACCTGGAGAAGAGGTCAGCGTTTTAGTCCCTGGAGTGGATTTAAAAATAAGACGATGGGAGAGATGAGGTAAAGAACAAAATCGAAAATAATGTCGATTCTGTGCGTTAGACCTAATATAAAGTGGGAGAGTATGTCCTCTGCTCAAAACCTAATAAATATGTTACGGTAAAGGTGATAAATATAATTTCTGGCAGTTATTCATAATCACCAAGTTTGGGTTATGAGCCAAATTTATCATACTTACCGGATAGTTTATAAAATTTCTAACTTCTAATGAAGAATTTAATAAAATTGTGTCCAGATTACGAGTTGGGCGTTTTACAAACTATCCGGTAATGTTTAGTAACGAGCCACACTAATCAAGTTTAGTTGGTGATTATGAATAATAGCCGGGAATTATATACATACTCTTCCACTTTATATTATGTGTAACGCAGAACCGGCATTATTTTCGACTTTGTTCTCTACCTCATCTCTCCCATCGTCTTATTTTAAATCCACCCCACTAAGGACCTCTCCAGGTGTTGACCTATAAACTATCTGTTGTCTCATATTCAGACACAAGGGCTTATACTTAAGTAGACACAGGCGTAGACTTAACTAGGTGATAAAAACTTGTTCTTAACACACAAACACAGTAGTGTTAACACACAAACAGGTAGTGTAGTGGTTAAGTTCCTGACTTGGACGCAAATGGTCGTGGGTTCGAATCCTCCTCCCGCATCCTGTTATACCCCCAAAAATTAAGGCTGCAAAACGGGACTAACACCACCACCACCACCTCCATAAACACTGCCTTCTATAAGCATCTCATTTGAAAGTGGGGCGCTAACCGTCCAGACCATCATCAGACGACTAGAATTTGTAACTGATCACACCGTTTAAGTCTAAATACATACAAAATGTATTAAGTTTAAAATTAAAGTTTATTTTAGTCTTTCGCGGGACTTTTATCGTTTTTTGAAATTTTAAATTTAGAATTTTATTGATAAATTTCTTTAACGATAAAATAATATTGAAAGTTTTAGTGTCCATATATCGCGTAAAACGAAACTTGATTACAATTCTATAAAGTTTCTTTCCGAAATTAAAAAGTCCTTCACCGGGACAGATTTCTAGGATGATTGCCGAGATGCACGCTCTTAGGAAACTTCACATCCTCGAGTTTAGTCAACTCTGCATTCTTTTTACACTCAATAACAATTTTTCGTTTGTCCAATTTTTAGAATTTACTCTAAATACACAATAATAAACAGAAAAATTACAGGCACCGATGGATTTCGATTCGTCGACAGCCAAAAAATTTGGGGGAAAGGCTTGGGTCGAAAGCAAAAAAAAAAGTCATTGACTAGTAAGTTCAACGATTTATTAGCAATAATTAAGCCTACGCTTTTGACAGAAGCCTATACTTGTTAAGAGCGTAAAAAAAAACCTCAAATCGAGCTTTCTAAGTGTTCGCATCAAGTTGCTGTCGTCCCGATAGACAGGAGAGGAGACAAAATTTGGCATAAGCTCAATTTTATCAGACGAAATGAGTCAGTACGGTTTCAAATGAGTGCCAGACATCGTAAATAAATAGGTTTACTCTCAAATTCGAAATGTCCTTCTCCGTGTTTTTATTTGAACCTTCGTCATCGCGTTTGGAATCGTAATAAGAGGAACAAATCCGGAGTGTGTGATGTGTGTCGCGTCACCTTCTTATGATCCGTCGCGCCGAGCATTACAAAACTTCATTTCTCACCTCTAGAATTTATTTTTGATATATTGAAGAGAAAAAAACTTTATTCCGAGTCACTCCTCCAACATGAAAATTTTCCTAAATTTTTATTAATATTGTCGTCGTATGAAATCTCACAAAATTCTACTCTTCAGACCATATTTGATGAGGAGCCTTTGATTAGGTAGAGAGTGAAGCCGATTCAAAGAGACCACAATTTAGTTTTATGTCTCTGTCAATTACACCAATTAATTAATTAATTAATCTTGTTAAATTTTTTTTTAGAGTTAGAGAGGACTCTTCTCGAATAAATGAAATTGTTTGAATAAGTTGGAAGTAAATATAATTGGTGGGGGTGGTGGTTTTAATTTCCACCCTTAATTTTTGGGTAAAACAGGATACGGCAATCATCCTAAAAATCTGTTCGGAAAGATACTTTATAGAATTGTAATCAAGTTTCGTTTTACGCGATATATGGACACTAAAACTTTCAGTATTATTTTATCGTTAATGAAATTTATCAATAAAATTCTAAATTTAAAATTTCAAAAAACGATAAAAGTCCCGCGAAAGACTAAAATAAACTTTAATTTTAAACTTAATACATTTTGTATGTATTTAGACTTAAACGGTGTGATCAGTTACAAATTCTTGTCGTCTGATGATGGTCTGGACTGTTAGCGCCCCACTTACAAATGAGATGCTTATAGAAGGCAGTGTTTATGGAGGTGGTAGTGGTGGTGTTAGTCCCGTTTTGCAGCCTTAATTTTTGGGGGTATAACAGGATGCGGGAGGAGGATTCGAACCCACGACCATTTGCGTCCAAGTCAGGAACTTAACCACTACACTACTCCTCCAACTGGAAGTAAATATGAAATTGGAGCTTGAACGTGGACAGGGAATTGGTGTTGCTTAACCGGAACTCATTCGAACTTTTCTTTTTATAGTCGAAATAAATTTTTTAAATTGAATTTAAATTGTCCAAACTCAAAATTTGTTTTGGAGGGGTAGTGTAGTGGTCTAAGTTCCTGACTTGGACGCAAATGGTCGTGAGTTCGAATCCTCCTCCCGCGTCCTGTTATACCCAAAAACGTAAAACCACCCCCAAATTCAAATTTCAAACGATCAGGTTTGTTATGTGTCTACCCATTCATACCGAGTCCACGAAAAGCAGTTTTGGTTCTATATTGTATAGAAAAGCAGACGATATCACATGTGGGAAATGATGACATTGTAAATTTGGTTTTTGAACACTCCGGAAATACATAAAATTTGGAGAAATAAGAGAGATGGATATACTATAATATCGGATGAGCTTTATTTTATTTATTTTTTTCGGATATCATTTTCTATATATTAATATAAATGATGGATTTTGTTTTGTGTATTGGTTATGTTCTTGTCATGTTGAAATCAAACTGATCGATCAAAGGTTTATCACTTAGTAAAGGAAAATCCAAAATCGCTGTTGGGATACAGACAAAATACAACTTTCATGGCCTTGTATGTCACTTTGTATGTATGGAACTAAAGTCCGGAAGTCAGTTTATGTCTGTATTTCTTCATTATTCTGTCAATTAACTAGACTGTTCTGTCAGTGTGCGTTAATTTTGAAATGAGCTCTTTATAATAGTGCAATGGGAAAGGTCTGTGGATAACACTCGATTGTAGGAGTTATGATGGTCGTCGAAATCCTCCAACTGTATCCTGTATAGGAATCAAAACTGGTAACTAAACTAAACTAATAATGTAGGCCTACAGTTTTGTAAGAAAATTATTTCATAAATAATGCACAGATTATTAATTTATTGACTTATATACTAGAAACTCGTTTGAAGAAGTCATTTCAAAAGTATTGCACACTCTATCGGGGATTTCCTTTTATTAATACTACGCACAGAATATGGCGACATGCCTTTTAGATTATATTATGTGGACCGGAGAGTAATGTCGTGTATATGTTATACCCAAGGGTGAAGAACCGGATTAAAATTCCAGTAAATGAGTGTGTAGTACTTATAAAATGAGTAACTTGTAGGAGTGTGCAATATTTATGAAATATATCAGTGACACATTTCAGTGTACGTTATCTGAACGGTTTGCAGATTTTCTGGGATGGCCAACCGTAGACGATGGTTATTGGTAGAGAGTTGTACAGCAAGAGAGTGGTGTAGAAATCTATGCTTTCTGCCTGTCTTATTTCGCGAATCTCTTTCTCGGATGAGGAGTCTGTTTTATCTTCCTCTTTCCATCTGTCTTCGTGTTTTATTTTCTCTTTGGTTTCTTCAAATCCCGGATCAGTTCTTAAAATCACCAGAAGTAACAGTTTATTAACAGAACTATTAAAATTGATTGACTGAAATTAAAATCTTTCAATTCATCTCGTTATATTAGTATTTACATACGTCACGTACTGTATGTCTCTATGACTCTACAACAGCGCTCTCTGTGAATGAACATCGTCTAATGTCGGCTACTCTGTCATTTAGTCTCTATGACTTCTTCTACCATTCTTAATGACTCTCAGGGTTTTGCATCATTGTTGCTGTTGAGGTTTCAGAAGACCCGCCAGTGATAGAAACTCCTCTGTTGAATTCCTGTCTCTTTGTGTTTTAAACTTTCATTTGTAAGAAGGAGGTAGAGATGCTGTCATTCTATTGTCTTCTATCTTGGCTCCATGACGCTATCTATGCCGAGAACTCACATACCGCGTGTGTTCTGTCGTGTTTTCTTCATTTTGTTGATATTGAAATGGCGTTTTCACAACATCCCAGCACCAAATTATCTTTCGTGATTATACATCCATCAGATATGCACAAACGATCAGATACAGAAAGTAGAGCGGAACGTATTGGATTTGACGAAAAATTTGAAGGGAACCAATGTAGAAATGACCGTTAAAAGACGAGACTAGAAGGATATAAATGGTGAGAGAGAGACAAGTAATTCAATATATGACTTGGAAAATACATGAAAATGAGATAGAATGAAAAAGATGAAAGATTGTGGATGAGCCAAAACTTGACTTATTTAATGAAGTGAAACGTCTTTGGATGCAAATCTCGTTCGGTCTGAAATAGCAGGCGGGCGTCTGGTTGTTGTGTGCACACGCCCTAAATACATTCTTCTCTTATAAATATTAATAAAGCTCCCCGATTTATAGTTGCAAAAATTATAAATCACGTTTATCGTTTGTTAACTATCGACAAAAACCTACCTCAATAAAAACCGTTTCAAATAAATTATAATATTTGTTTCGAGCCAATTGGTAACGGCAACCGCTTTCAGACAACAAAAGATATTGTTGGTATTGTTGTTATGTTGGCTATTAAGGCCCTCGACTCATTTTTGTTTTCCGATGATAACTGAATCTCTCTTTCGTCCACATGATTTTGCCTAGTTTGAAACCTGTAGGGGTGGTCGGTTTGTGAATGAATTTATTAAACGAATAATGTGGGAAAGTTATTTCATAAGTAATGCACATTTTCTGTGGGTTGGTAGATATATTTATCTACAGTCGAATGATCGCCATTTCTTCAAAACATGTTCCTGCCTTTCGAGGAATGCGACCCTTGAGTGCTTGACCAAACAGAAAATTGTGCCTGGAACTTGTTTAAAGAAGTTCCTGCGATTGAAATGTCGTCTCGAAGTGTTAGGAGAAGAACTAAACGAGGTTGGTGGTAGCAAACTCAGGAACAGTGCTTTAGAACTCGTGCATGACTTGATAGATTATATAAGTACATAGGCTACCAAATAAATAAATATACTGAAAACTATTGAATATATATTTATACAAACAGCAAATTTTCTGTAAGAGATACATGTCGTCAGTACTAAACACTTCCCTCAACAATTCATTCCATAAATAATGCACAAGTTACTAATTTATTGATTGATATATACTCAAACCTGTTTTTGTGTTCGTTGTGTTTGATTTTTGTGCGTTTTGTTTTTGGTTCGTTTTCATGCCACACAAAAATAGGTTTGAGTGTACTGTAAATGTGTTTGGAGAGTCTTCTTCTTCTTCTTTTCATAGACCCGCTCATCCGTTAGGGTCGCGGGGTGAGGGAAGCAACTAAGGACTTCCAACTGGCACCCAGGTACAGGGGACACTGCCTGGGTGGACCTCCATCTCCCCATTAAACCCCCACGAAATGGATAAACTTGACAATGGACTCGCCATCCGTTTTAGGGATCGTGGGGGTAAGGCGCAATGCCCGAGGGGGGCAATATGGGTTTGGAGAGTTCATTTCAAAAGTATTGCACACTTCATTGAGGATTCTATTGTATTCCGAAAACTATATATTGTAGCTATTCGTGAAGTTCTTTGCGTTTCTTTTTATGCGGTTTCTATCCACCGCACAAAAAACAGGTTTGAGTGTACTGTAAACGTGTTTGGAGAGTTCATTTCAAAAGTATTGCACACTTTAATGAGGATTTCCTTTCATTTATATTTCATACAAACATGAGGAATTGATTTCAAAGTGTTTCTACCTAGAATTTGGGTCTTTTAGAACGTCCACCGCCAAAACTGAAAACTGGCGGATTCTGATTTTAGGACAGAATTTCTGGTAGAAAGTCTTGGTTTGTAGATTTGAGTTTATAGATTTGACGGATAGGGAATTAGGATGTAGCCCAAACTTTTTCAAGTATATACATAGCCGTGAAATATTAATCTAGTTCTTCCTGTAAAAATGGCAGCAGGATCAGTTCAAAAGCGAAAAATTAGGTGAACAGTGGAGAAGGGAGCTGAAACGGAAGGCCAAACCGCAAATTCTATCTGTACGTATGCTAAACATGTGCGTAAACTCACTCACGAATCCTATTAATTAATTACAAAGGAAAAGAGAAAATTTTACAGAATAAACTTGAAGGTGAATCCTCAAAGAAGAAAAAAAGTAAAGTGAGTGAATGATTGACTGACTGCTTAAATGAATGAACCAGTTTTTGTTTTGTTTTGTTTCTTCCCTCTCTCGAAAATGATTAAGCCGTTAAGAAAAATCCCATCGCTCACATTTGAAATGATTTTTGGCAGGTCATTAAGGTAAAACGTCACGATGAGAACGGAGTATGAGCCTCGGATTACATCCGACACCCGATTAGTCATGTGTTGATAGGGTTTGTTTTCTTTAGATTTTGTCAAAAAGGATTTTTTCGTCTTCTTCTTCCTCTTTGTTTTCATTGTCCTTTGTGGAAGAGGAGAAGGATCATTTTCCTCGAAATGGGAAATTTATGAACCGTCCTGAAATTCCACGTTAAAGTTAAGAACTCGATTTTCGGAAATGATTTCTTGTGTTTTGTTGTTGAAAAGAAATTTCTCGAGAATCTCCGAATGGTGTTTACTAAATTTGTGAAAATTCGCGGAAACGTTTTCCGTGGTATTGGGCTTTTCATTTTGGTTTTGTTTCTTTTTTGACTTTGGGAAATTTTTTCCCTTCAAACTTCAATTAACGTTCAGAGGTGCTGCTCTTTACTCTTGGGCTTAAAAATCGACTCTCAAATAAGCTATGAAAGTATATATATAAGTATACGCTATTTATAAGTATAAAATGCCTCTGAATATTATAAATTTCAGTTTTGTGTAGTTTATATTGGCCTCTTTGGTGTGGGAGGAGTAGTGTAGTGGTTAGAGTTCCTGACTTGGATGCAAATGGTCGTGAGTTCGAATCCTCCTCCCGCATCCTGTTATACCCAAAAAAGGGTCAAAAAAGGGATTAACACCACCACTAATACTTGTCTCTTTGATGACGAGTTTGCCAAGCACTGTCTTAGTTTATAGAAGTTCATTGTTTGGTCTTGATACCCCCTTTTTCCGGCTCAGAGGTTTCCCAATCTTAGGAGCATGAAAGTGGTCAAAGCGCCAGGCTTCCAAAGCCTCCTACTCCTTCTTGGTGTAGCCAAGGCTCCAAAACGGGATATAGACAACCCAAGAAGCACTAATCTCAAAACACCAGGATCAAACTTGATCATCACACCAGCAAAAACTGGTTTTGAGTACTATCGAGTATATCCTACCCTCCGGATGATAGTTTGGAATTTAATTTCGGTTCAGATTCGAGTTGATTTGTCTCAAATTCAAACTAAATCATTTTGGAGCGGACAATCGAACCTAATCAAGTTAATTTCGGGCAATAAAACGGGCCTGATCGAGTCGATTTGACTCAAAACACAATATAACCCATCCATCGATCAGAACACATCGACTTGACCCAAAGCAAAACTAAGATGGGTTAGAGAATGAAGAGCTTTGAACACAGCCTCTCCTGTTTGCTGACATTCCTCAGACAAAAGCTTCATAAACAAGCTTTATTATGTATTTCCAACGTTATTAAAATAAAGTGACATGTTTCTTTCTCTGACATGCTTTCAGTTATTTTCTAATCGAACATAAGACAATGACCTTCGGATAACACTGTTATTGATACGAAGTGTCATGTCTTTTTACGTTTCATAAACGAGGAGAAAAATTTAGAAAATTTAATTTGAAAACGAACAAATCTCAAAAAATTCATAAGATGACGGATTTAAGTTGTGTAGTTACGGTGTAGTCGTCATGTCTTCTTACCTCCACAAAAAACAATTCGAATCTAAGGTTACTGCTGTTGTAACGAAATAAAGTGTCTTCTTAGAATCTTCGTTGGATTAAGAAAATCATTCCCCGAAATAAAAAATGGCATAATTCAAAGGAAACAAAACTGGAAATTAACTCCGGGATTGATGAGAGGAAAAGTCGGGAAATTCGGTGGAAAGTCTTCAAGGCCGAATCCAAAAATAAGGAAAAAACATGAAAATTTTGAGGGTGGTTAGGGAACCTTTCTCCTTCGCTGTGAGCTCTCTTCTTCTCGGTAATTTGATTTCCTTATGATTTGGGTTCTTTAGCCTCAATTACAACCTCAGCAGTAAAGCGCTGGTCAAGGAAACACAGGGGGGTGGTGGTGGAAAAGCTCACCACCGTCGAGTTCTTAATTAGCCCCTTTCACCAATCCAAGAAGGAAGATACTGCGTATCAGAGGATAATTGGAGTCAAATATGTTCTCGCTCTTAAAAGTTTTATTGATGGCGGTATTTTGATTTTCCGAATCCAAGTCTGTCAGCTGGAAACCTCAGCCTTAATTATTCTTACAGAAAAATTTTTCTTTTTCTCTGGAAGGGGTGCAATTAAATTATGACAAACCTCTCATTTGTGAGAGGAGTAACGACGTTGCCCTTGACTTGCCCTTATTTCAAGGATGAAGGGAAAATTGTTTCACAGAGAAATCAAAAAAATTTTCTTGCTGGTCTCTGTTCGGGGGGTTCCAACATGTCTTCAGTCATTATCGGTTCGAGGAGGATGACTAAGAAAGCAAATCTTTGAAGAAGAGTGCGAGGGAAAAAGTTTTCTCCTTTCGATACAAATACCTTGATGATTGACGAAATTTAAAGATGGGGGTCCTAATTATAACTTAATCTCTGACCTCTCAAAAGTAAAAATAGAATTTCGGATTCGAAAAAGCTTTTTGGGCCCCGTCACGGTGGGATTTGTCGGAGACATTCGCTCAAACTCTCGACTAAAAACGGGGGTAGAAACGGAGGGATGCTAATGACTTACTAGTTTTGAACTGTTGGCCTAATTAAAAATTATCGCAATGTAAGAGTTCCTTCCCCTAGGGGTCACGTGACTCGTATTTTTAGCTCGGATGAGGATTCAAGTTCATTTTGGCATGATGGGAGATGAATGGGGTGAGGCGGGGGTTTGGAATCGAGCTTTCACACATGAACAAATACAATAACAACGTGAACCGATTAACCTGCTTACGTCACGCCGACACGTGGTTTACTTGTGTAAATAAGTGGAATACATAACGTATTCATAACATTAGTTTGTTTAAAAGCTTTTTATTCTTTCTATATGCACTACATTACCCCCGCCACTAACAATTTTACGATTATTAACCTCCGACTGGGGATTTCTTAAATAACCGCTCGTGGTTTGTGTGAATTCTTCTTTGTCCAAAAGTTCTCTTTGTGTGGGTATTGGAAGGACTCGTGACGATTTACAATATTTTTGGGTAGATTTTTAGCGGTGTGATTGAAATGACGTAGTTTTGGCCCTTTTTGGTGTGGCTTTCTGTTTCGTTTTGGCTTGTCGTAACTCTCTTTGACTGTCAGTTGGGTTAGAGGTCGTTTAAGATCTGCAGTGAAGGATTATTCGTCTGACAATTCCATTTCAGTTCTGTTATCTGTCTTCATCCACTGAAACTGATGAGTGTTTAGGTGATCTAAAAAGTTCTGTAAAAGTAGCATTGGTACTCAAACTACGGCCCACCAAGCTGTACTGAGTGGCTTAGTGACCCAGTGGGGACCGATTAAGTGAAAGGTCGATTGCTCATTGTTAAGTCTGAACTATAGTGCCTGACCAGTACGAAAATGTTCGGCCCTGTGCTCAGAAACTTCTAAAATTGTTTGTCTCAACATATTTTTGTGAGGCAATATACAGAAATACATACAGACCGACTGATATACATACAGACGATGCCCTGCAAGTGGACTGTATGTGTCGAAAGCCGACTTCTAAAATTTTTGGTCAGTCGTGTGGCCCAGTCGCAGTAGTCACCATGAAAATTTGGTCCGGGAAGGAAAAAGCTTGAGTACCAAGACTCTGTAGGGTCTCGTTTCGAAATCCTCCTCAAAGATTTTAACAAAGATCAACCCAACAGGACTCCCCATTTTCAGACCATCTTTTGTTAATAAAATTTTCTTCCGAAGTTGAAGAAGATAGATGAGGCCATGGCTGGTTTTAGTTTAAAACATCCGAATTAACAAAATCAGGAGTTGAGATCAAATCTTAAAGGTATTTACGATGAAAGTGCTTTGGTCGTGTAAAAATTTTGACGGGAGAGAGGAATGAACAGATTTAAATAATTGTACATTCCCAAGTTTAACAACCCTCAGAATCGTAAATGACATTATTTGGCGTCTATCACTTTGCGCTCGTGTTTTCAAATTTTCAACATGGTGACAACCTTCAGCATTAGAAACGATTTAGCCTATATTGTCTATCAGTAAAGCTCATATTTCTCGACATAGGTGTCGCCGTGTTAAATTAAATTTCTTCTTCTTCTTCTTCTCCTGCTCCTTTTTTTAATCAAAAACTCTTAAACCGGCAAGTTCTTCAACGTTGAGTATTAAAAATATTGTTTCTCTCCTCCGCTGTCGAGTGCCAGCAGAAAATTTTTATTATTTTTCTTCTTCGTCTTATATTTTGTGACAGAAGAATGTTTGTGGGTGATAGTTTTAATGGGTGTGACCGTTTATATAATTTTTAACTCAGTTTTTTTATGACTGATTCAATCGGCTTATCTCTGACGATATACAGAACCCAACAGTAAAGGTGTCACAATTAGTGGATATAATCGCTTCATGGATTATTCAAATAGAATCATGTCAAAGAGAGCTTTCAAAGGTACTGAAAAAGAAAAGCACAGAGTAAAGTGGCCCTGAAAACGCACCCAAACCGCTCATTCGGCTAATTTGGGTTCGAGCCAAGAAAAACACGTAAAAGCACTAAATATCAAATTTCATTCAAATCGGTCAACTAAATTTTTTTTCCTTTTCGCCTCCCCCGCCCGCCTCTGCCCCTCCGGTCCCATCGTCGGACGAGCCGACGAAACAATTTCAATTTTTCTTCCGATAATTTTGGGAAGTGCGCCTAAAAATGCTTATTAACACCGAGTGCCAGATATCGTGTTAAATAATGATAAATCAATTTCGTATGTTGGCAACAGTTTTTCTTTCTCTCTCGATTATTATCATTATTATCAAAGGTTTTCTTCTGCTTCACGGGTAACAGAAAGACAGATTTGAGTCTGGTTGTGGTTAAATACAGTCGTCGCTGCGAAGCGTCCATTTCTTCGTCCACCTCCGCCACAAGAACATCCAGAGGAGATGTTAAATTTGACAGGAGACGCTTTTCTTCGGTTCGCATAATTTTTCGTTACACACACTGGACGAAATTTTTTATTTGATATCATTCAATGATTTTATCATCAATTTAATTTTATGTTATGAGGCATAAATTTGGGGTCTTGGCAAAGATTAAGATGCTGAGGCGACGCTCTCCGGCGCCAAAAGAGATGAAGGTTATAGGTGCCCGTTCGGCTCGATTTTGATTTGGTCAATTTAACTCTTCCCAGGTTTTTAAATTTCCTCGAAGGTCCCCAGTTAACACTTTCTCACGGATTTTCCTCAGCCCTATTTTTGGTTTTGTAGGCTGGCATTGTCGATAATTAGATCCTTAACATCCTCTCCGAGTTGTTTGTGGTAACCGAAATGCATCTTGAACCAAAAACACAATGGAATCCTTAGTTAGGATAAATGGGTCATCACCAACAGATCTTGTTTGGATTTTTATTAGACCATGCACTCCGCACTCAATCCCAGAGCATGTATGCGGCCGTTAAAACAATAACGATATCGTTTAGAGAATTTATTTATGTAGATAAAATTTACAATAGAAAGTTGCACACACAGAGCTTCACTGTTTACAAACACTGATGGAGGCTTCAGGCGTGCATTTCCTAGGAGATCCCTTTTGGAGGCAGTGACCCCACTTGACCCCACTTCCTTCCTTCCTCCTTCGCGCCCATTACGCACCAATTTCTGTTTGATCCGTGAACGAGAGGGATAGAAATTGGTCTCGGGGCGTTACTTTGACTCGGGCTTTAATAAAAATTGCAGAGCTGTGCCACGCGCTTCTCAGAACCACCGCCCTGCCACCTATTTCTTGTCCATTAAACATCTTAATTAAGTCACGGACATGCTGCAGAGTCAGTGTCACGGATGAGGTATCACTTTGCTGAGAATTTGTCTGCGACTCGTTTTTTCCGGACTTTTTGTTCTTTTCGCTTTTATAAGTTGAGTTGGGAATATGGGAATCGGAAACGTGGGTAACGCCACTCTGCATAAGCTAAATATGAGAGGATTTATCGAGTATTTGTTTAGTGTTTACTTCTGAGATGTACAAAGTAGCCAGACTACCACCGACAAACCTACTACTCTTAATGCTGTATCATGTTCTCGTCACGTACCACAACCGTTTTTAACACGTGTTACGTATAGTACGCACGTCCTAACCACATAGTACACGTATTTAGGCATATCTTCCCACTGCATATCCTCTATATTGTTCATAATATTTGGCTAATTACTTGGTAATATTATTAAACACGTGATAACCAATCAGGTTTCAGGATTTGAACCCCACCTTCAACTGGCTATATAGCTGATTTGGTCACCTACAGCCTGTCACGTGACACCATTTTTGCTCTGAGTTTCGGTTAGCGGATTTGAAGATGAAAACTGAGTTTTGAGATATTCGTAACTGTTACCTTTAATGTTAGTTAGGTCATTCCTGAGGCTGTTTCCTTTGGGAGAATAACGACTAACACTGAGAGCCAAGACCTCGCCTCACATCCATGTCCAAGAGATTGACTCAAGCAAATTTAGGAAAGTGGGTTGATAACTGTAAGACTATAATAACAATAACACTACATAAATAACTTTTTGTATATATACAGTATAACTTATAATAGTTCTCTGTGATAGTATAAATGAGTATAATTTCATTTTCTCAAAATTTGAAGCTAAAACTAAAATCGAAGTTGTTAGGGGTTTCAGTTTAAAAAGGAATAAATTTGAAAATAAATAATTTATTAAATAAATAATAAAGTAACAATTATTATTATTTAGAGAGTCATTAAAAGCATTTGACACGAATAACTTTTCTTTATGATATTCAGAGTGTTCATCAATATTCTCTTGGTCGGAAAACCCTCAAAAAGAGTTTTTGGCGATAACAGTTTCCAGTTTTTTGTTTGTCTTGTTTTCAAAAGCGGAAGTGTAGAAAAATCGGACAAGAAGAAAAAAAAAGTGCAACGATGAGTGACGGCTAACATTTATAGGAAAGTAAAAAACGGAAAATATTGTTGTTTGACGTCCGAGACGCCGTTTGACGACGCTTGCGTCTATTTCTAGTAAGCCAACGTGTCTAATGCGTTCAAACTCATGGAGGTCATTCATTACAGCATAGTCCTGCCGCTGCTGCTGCTCCTGCCTGTCATTTTTTTTTTCCTTTACTCCTTTTTTTCTTTTTGGCACTACGAGGGGCATTGTCCGACGTTCTGTCATTTCCAATTTTTTTTATATAAAAAGATTTTTTCCATGTTTTCAGACAGAGAAGGAAGTCAGATGGCGATTGTTTTGCCATGTTCTTGGCCTTTTTTCTTTTCCTTTATTTCGATTTGTTGGCAGGAAGTTGTTGGGTTTTTCTGAATTTAACTTTTTCTATTATATGTTATATTATATAATTTTTCCTTGTTTCTCCCCTGCGTTTGGTGGTTATAGTATGAGGAATAAATTTGGATCAAAACGGTTAAGCATCAGGGTCGTTGGCTTTTATATCGAAAAGCCTCCGATTCCATTTTCACCTTTATATTATTATACAGTGGAATCTCGAGAAATTCGCATAACGAGCAACAAAAATTGTCTCTTATAACGAGTAATTCTTCGCATAACGAGCAATTTTTGGCATGATGAGCGACATGTACATGCGGAATCCCCGACAGGTAGAGAAGAAGACTTCCAAACTAAACTAGGACAGATTCAAAGTTAAATCTTTCTGTATCTGTCTCTATTCTTTCATTTCCACTTTCATTCATTTTCAAATTTTTAATCTTCTTAGCTTCCTTTCCTTTCCTTTTCTTTACTTCCAAACCATCCCTTCTATCTCGAATTCTGTTCAAAACTTTTCGAATTGGTAGGCAGTTTTTGATATGAGGGTGTCGGAACCAGGTTGTGTCGTTGTAGATGAACGAATGATGGACAACACTAATTCCGACGTATTTGTATATTGGTATATAAAATGTTATTATAACTATAATTTAGAATTGAAAAGGAAAATGCAGGATCCTGATGGTGCGGAGCTCCGGGACTGAATGAATTTAGCTTCGGTTGTCGGCTGCTTCATTTCACTGTACCCATTCCGGAATTAGGAATGTGGAGAACGCCACAAGGGATTAATTCAGAAAGCAACAATAGAAATAAGAGAAATGCTGAAAGCAAAGTAGAAAGTATTGCTGTTGTACAATGAGAAGCACCACTCTAAATAAGACAGTAACCATGCGCCATGGAATTCTTAATGATAAGGCGAGCGGTGTCACATTTTCATCAAATTTTGAAGCGTCAGCAAAGACAAATGACTCTAGACTGCTTTGTAGTAAAAAGAAATTATGTACATAACTAAGAGAATATTATTAATCTCACATTTGACCACAATTTTTATGTATTTTATTGTTTAATAAGTCCTAAACATAAATTTGGTTCGGCCCGGAACGCATTATCCCATTTATATGGGAAAAAATTGTTTCGCATCACGAGTAAAACTCCGGAACGAACTAAACTCGTTATGAGAGGTTCGACTGTATCTCCAAATCGAAACGTAAGAGAGAGCCGTGAACCTTTCAACACTCACTTACTTATGCAACCGCAAATATTTTTTATATTTAAACAGAAAGTAATTCGAGGAAAAGGGACAAAAAATAGATTGAACAACTTCTCGGGCTACTGACAATATATATTTAAATCGAGCAGAAGACAAACGTTTCGAATTGACTAAAGAACGGCAAGAAAACGTTTTTCAAAAACCTCTGGCAACGCGGCAGCGAGTAATAAATTAAGAGAAAGAATTTTCATGTTCATTTTTCTAATAAATGTCATTTTTTCGACAATCAATATCAAAACATTGCGGTCGTTTTTCAGTTCGAACGTTACGAACGTCGTCGTAGTTTAATCTTTCCCCAAATTATAATTAATATTCTCGCCCGCCCTTTCTCTATACTATTTCATTTCTGGTCCTTAGAGTGAAAGTGTCTGGTTTTGACGTCTCTGAATAGTGTGTCTGTAAGTTTGTTATAAGGCTACCTCAAGTTGGATGAGCGATTTGGCGTTGTTGGGTTGTTTCTATGACGTATTTCAAGTGCTGGGTCATTATCCGAAAGTCGTGGGACATATTTTAGTTTTGGTTCCGTTTTTCAACCTGGAAGTGTAGCAGTATGTGGGGGTAGGGGGCTTGAACTTTACAGCGAAACCTCGCGTTCGTTCTTGTCTTATGCGAATCACTCGTTAAGCGAAATAACAGTTTTGTTATATAAATTGGTGTGAAAAATGCGTTTGTGACGTTCGCTAAGTTTCAAATTCGGGAATGTGTACTGTAGAGCAAGCAACCGACAACAGAAGCGAAATTCGTTATTCAGTCTCGGATCTCCGCATCATGGACATTATTTCTGTTTTATAATATTTTATATCAATATGCATATATATCATATACAATACTATCGGAAGAATCGTGTTTTCAATCGTCATCATTGACGATACAACCTGGTTCCGACATTGGTGACCCCGACATGATCTACACCCGACACGTTCTATGCCGGAAAAATGGGTCAAAATTGTAAATTTTCAAAAAGTTACTCAAAAAACGTTATGTATAACACTTATTTAAATAAAAATACACATAAATTGTTAATAAGTCTTAATAAACCTAAAACGCTAGCACAATAAGTTCAAAATGGACTAATGTAGCAACAGCACGAAAAGTATCACCACACATTTCGGGGATTCCCCTACCCATTACACTGCTTAGGCAAAATTTCGCTTATTAAGCGAATCATTCTATTGCTCGTTATGCGGGGTTTCACTAAACTTCGCTAGTCAGGTGCTTTGACCACTGAACCACAGGATTTTCACTAATTCAGGAATGGATATAGGAGAGCGTAGGATTAAAATTATTAAAAGACACAAACGAAGCTGTTGTTAGCTTTTGGATGAAACTGTGAGCTGAAATGTTCAAAAACTTTTTTTATGTCAGCGGATTTATTTCCAAGTGGGAGCAATAATCGTGTTATAACAAATAAAATGATCAGAACTCGGTTGTGGTAAACTATAAACAGAGGGAACCCGAAAAAATGACCCATTTTCCAAGAAATCATTCATGGGTAGTTCATAAAACTAAGATTGCATAAACCGAAATGTCAGAAAATAAAAAAGAAACAACAACAACAGCGGCAGCCGTAACAACAACAACAACGCTTGCTTGGTTACGAGTGTCTCAATCTCAAAGCGTGGAAACCTTTGCCAAAACAACCTTGAATGACTTTGTTGTTTCTCGAACTTTCCAACCTTCTACCCAAAGATGATTGCCGAACCTTTTCAACAACAGCAAGGGACGTCAAACAGCTAGAACAAACCCAAGCTTGAACCCATAAACCGGAAATGAAGCTCGAACAGACACCGAGTCAACTATTTACGGAACAGCAAAGTAGAAGAAACAGTTCGAGTTTCTGATCTCATTTCATAAGTAATGCACACTTTCCAAAAGTACCGGATTTTCGAGGGTTATTCAAAAGTCTGGCAGTTTGTGAATTAGGCTATGAATATACATGTAAGAGGAAGTGAAGGACAAGCGAAGGCGTTTCAGTTCGGGAAATGCACCCGACAGACCACTTAACCGACCTTGAAAAAAATGAATCGGAAACCCGACAGCCAAAAGAAAACAATTATAAAAAATGGATTCGCATTTGTGACGTCATATTCTGTGTAATATTTCTCGAGAAAATGGGTCATTTTATGTGATTTCATTCTGTTCGTAACATCTTTTGACTTATGACCAATTTTTCCTCTTCACTCTTCTCGAAATGATTTGTTTCACGGTCCGGCATAAACAAGTTCCGAAATCAAATTTCCGATTCGTTGAATCAGAATAGATTCTTACATAATTCATCTTTATGTCTTAGCTAATCTATAACAACAAAAAGAGGTGAAAGGAGTTTCTCAGAATTGAAAAAGACAGCTGACAGTGCATTTGTGGGTGATTTGGAAACTCTGCAGCTGGCAGTTTTACTAGAAACTGTATCACGTGCTCATATCTAAGAGAGAAAGATGAGGTTGGGATACCAAATACTGACTGGGGAGGTGTGTAGTGAGAGAGTTTTAGGCACTACAGGACAATAGTGAGGATGTATGGTTCGAAAAACCGGAACTGAGGTCTTGATTCTAAGTCAGGAACCAAAGCGATGGTTAAGGCATATCAAACAACTGGACCAGACCCAAGCTTAGACCCATGTTAGGAACATGAACCGGAAATGAAGAGTAGCCTAGCTCAAACAGATTCAAGTATTTACGAAACAGCAAAGTAGGAGAAACGGTTTCAGTTTCTGATCTCATTTCATAAGTAATGCACACCTTCAGAGCGCTCCACATTGAATTTACTCACAGAAGGTTGAGGAATTTAAGAAAGAAAATCAAAATGGCCGAAAACGGTTTCAAAACTTGGAGTTTCCCAGAAGAAACAAGCTGTCGAGAACAAGTCAAGAACTCGGTTGCTGACGTCACTCTTGAACTCAAAAAATTTGGAGGAAAAGAAAAAGTCGTTTGAGAGGAAATGACGCAAGAAGAGAGAGCATCATGGCTGCTAAACACATCCGTTTTGTTGTCAACGGATCCTACTGACTAATTTAGTTATTCATTCATTTATAATATTGAACATTTCGAATTAATTTTGGAAAAGGACCCGGGAGAAGGAGAAAATCCAAAAGGAAATGATGTCTTGGTGTGATTCATTTTTTTCGGAAACGGTTAGTCGAAATGACGGTTTTGGTTTTGAAACAAAATTAGCGCGGAGGTGGTTTTGGAACATTGAAGTCTCTGACCTCCGATCATATTTATTTATTTAAATATCTTTTAAGTGAATTTGAAAATGAAAGAAAATCTTTTTAACAGTAGTAGATGAAAGGATTTGAGGTAAATAGGAGACACGTTTCGTTAATTATTTGACTTAGGTGGGCGAAGGACACGAGAATTTGAAGGCGCGCACATACTAGAACCCAAAAATGGAGTAAAGGTGGCTCAACCCGAATCGCAAAAAAAAATTTGTTTATACAGTTGATAGTATACCTTACAACTACAGTGTAACCTCACACAACGAGCATAATCATCCACGTCTCACTCTTTACTTCATGAATTGGTATAAAATACGAAGATGCGTTCTATGGCGAAAAAATTATCAAAATTTGAAATTTCCTAAAAAGTTACTCAAAAAATGTTATTTGTAACACTTATTAATAATTTCTATGTATTTTTATTTAAATAAGTGTTAATAAACACTGAGACGTTGGCCTAGCAACTTCAGAACAAACTGTATAGCAATGACACCAAAATTCCCATCGCACGATTCAAGAATTCCACTAAGCGTTAAGCCCGGTTCCACTGTATTGATGTACAAGGACCTAAAATGAAAGTGGAACTAGAAGAAGTGGAAGAAGAGAGAGGCTAACTTATTTATATCAGTTAGTTGCCACCTGTCTTCGATGTACAGTATGTAGATAGTGAATAGTGCAGTGGAAATGACTATGATGTACGTTTTGATAAACATTCTCATCTCCTAAACAATGAGCACCCAATTCGCCAGACGATTTTTCAAAAGTAATGCACACTTGTAAGAACTCAAAAATTCCTGCTAATTTTCAAGGAGAATTTGCTTCATAAATTAAACCCACTTACGAGAAGACTTTCTTTCATAAATATTGCACAGTTTGATAAAGACGGATGGATATTGAATTCGATATGACAGTGTGCATTATTTATGAAATGAATCCTTCATCAAACTGTGCATTATTTATGAAATGAATCCTTCATCAAACTGTGCATTATTTATGAAATGAATCCTTCATCAAACTGTGCATTATTTATGAAATGAATCCTTCATCAAACTGTGCATTATTTATGAAACGAATCCTTCATCAAACTGTGCATTATTTATGAAATGAATCCTTCATCAAACTGTGCATTATTTATGGAATGAGTTTCTTTTACCAACGCACCTAGCTTTAAAAAAAATTTTTTTGTTGCCTCAAAAGTGTACAGTTTTTATAGAACACTTTGGGTTGCTGTTGTTTGGTTGGATTTATGAAATCCTTCAGCGGCTGAGAAGACTCTCAAAAAGTCGTCCGGGAAATGTTTTATGGAGTCACGAACCTCCTGCATCCGGTGTTGAAAGGAAAATCACCTTTCAAACACAATTTTTCGTCTTAAAATCAAGTAAAATGGCTCCCACTACTCACCCTTAACCAACCCTTGTGCATCTTACAGATATAAATTTAAAAATGGCGGATTTAATTGAATTCGAAATGAAAAAGAGAGAAACGGGTTGAGAATATGTAAAAAACAAAAAAAAGTGTCGAACAGGACATTTTCGGGTCAATCCACTGAAATTTATGTTTCACTAATAGTTCAGCCTGTTTGTTTGCTTCCAAAGATAAATAAACTTTTGAAAAGAAAAAAAAGAAAAAAACAATTTAATCGTACAATTGAATTATAGACTGGTCGGTAGGCTTAAATAGCCATTTTTACACAAGCTGCACAAGTTCAACGATTTCCGTTGCATTTTCGATCGACGTCACAAAACCGTTTAACGGCCCACCAAGACTAAACCGAAGCAAATTTTGTTTTTCTTTTTTTTTATTTGACTTGTATAAAACAAGTAGAGAGGAGAGGAAACCTAATCACTAACTCTAGACTTCCAGTTTCGACTTATCGAATCCTTTTTGCTTGATTCTGGGAAAGTATAGGGCAGAGGTGGGGAACCTTTTTACCATTAGAGGCCACATTTAAATTAGGCACCAATAAGAGAGGCCGCATTGACCTAAGAAAGTGACTTTTGTGAAATTATTATAGTTTTTCTATAGATTTAACAATTTATTGCATTATATAGAAAAAATAAAATATAATACTACAAAATTTTAAATATAATATACATATAAAATATTATAAAAATATTTTTATTCACTAAGTTAGTGACTTATTTGGCTTTGTCTTTTGTTTGACAATAATGACACTTTAAGAAGAATTATTTTCCTGAATATTTTTATGACACACGTTTGCAAAGGACTCGTTCCATAAATAATGCACACCTACTGAAAATTTTCTCTTAATTAATAATTATACATGTTTTCATGAATACTGCAGAGTCATGTGGTCTTCATAAATATTGCACAGTCATGTGACTTTCTTTCATAAATACTGCACAGTTCATCAATAATTTACTACAAAAGTGATGCTCATTTAAGAACAAATTTTTCAAAAATATTGCACACCTTTAGAAAGTTATTTTTATGACACGTTTAAAAAGGACTCATTCCATAAATAATGCACACTTACTGAGAATCATACTCTTGAATAATGTTAATAAATATTTTCAAGAGTAAATTCTTTCATAAATACTGCACAGTGATGTGACTTGCTTTCATAGGGCCGCACAAGAACCTCGCGGAGGCCGCAGGTTCCCCACCTATGGTATAGTCTATAGCAGTGTTTCCCAACCTTTTTAGGCCATGCCCCACCTTAACATTTCTAAAATTTTTATGCCCCCATATATACTTTTTATACAATATATTTGTTAAATCAACGAATAACTGACACCAACTGAATGATGTGAACCCTACAGAAGTTGAGTTGGGCAAATTAGGTGCGACGGCGTTGTTTAGCGAGTTTTAAAACGTCCGGATTTCCCCACGACAGGATACCTGGTTGATATTTTGGTAACGGGAGACGAAATTATACCTGATAGTTATCTACAGCATCCAAGGTCGCCATAGCCCTGTTGATTGCCAACCTTCGACGCGGAGACGGCTCATCATGATGATGATGAGTTATCTACAGCATTTTAAAAAATTTGCCTGTTTTGTGCATTGAATTTAAATAACCCGAAGCGAAAGGGTCTAAAGTGGTGTCGAGTCCATTTTTAAATTGCCCCACTGTGGGACGTAGGCCCCACGTTGCGAAACACTAGTCTATAGGGAAGTATAAAGTACTCATTTCCTGTTTGGAGTATGGCATTTCTTAAATTTTTCAATTTCTTGTCAATTAATTTTTCACTTATTGATGGTGTGCATTACTTATGAAATAAATTATCCTTAAATGTATGCGTTAGCTTTGGGAAACACTTCTCAGGAGGATGTGGGTTACTTTTAAATTAATTTTCACTCGAAAAGCGGATAATTTCTTTCATAAGTACTGCACACTTGTAAGAAATTCTGTTTATATATGATAAAGACTTTGTTTTAAAAGTAATACTCGCTTCAAATACCTTGTTTGTGGTGACACTAAGTGTATCAAGTAGTAATTCATGTTACAGCTTACTAAAGATGAAGCTAGTGTAGAAGCACACGGACCTGAATATGTCTTAGTCTCCTTCAGTAATGTAATAGGTGCGGTATAGATGTCTATAAGTGTGTAACTACCGTTAATTTTATAATATTAACTACAAATTTATTGTTAGTAATCCTGTTGTATCTATGGGCCACTTGAGGGTGAAGGATGGGCAAAATTCATTCACAGAATAAAATAAAAATTTTGTTGAGGTTCAAAAGCTGAACGTGGGAATTATGAGAAAGAAAAGAATGAAACATTAATTCGTAGAAATAAAGTGGTCAGCAGTGACACTTCATCAACTTGAGCAATATAATTGCGAAACCAAGAAGCCCAATTTAATTGGCCCCAAAGATCTGAGCTTTTGACTCAACGTGACTCACGACCCTTAGAGACGTAAGACGTGGCTTTTTGGTTTTTCTTGGAAGTGTCTTTGGAATGACACCTTCTCACGCCCAAGTCATACCCACACAAAATAAGTAAAAAAACGAATTTTTTGGATGAAATGGGGAGGAACGGAGTTTGTCTCTAAATCACCCTCTTCTGCTTCTTCTGGGTTAAAATTAGACTTTTTTTGCTTTTGAGACACCGAGTCTTTTGTTTTTCAAAATTTGGAAAAACAAATGGAGGAGGGGTGTCGTATAAGATTTTGATGAGTTTGTATCTCAGAAATTTTTTTTTTGGAGAAATGGTTTCGGGTCTATCGAAATACTCCATCCATATCAACCAGGTATGCTATTAAAAAATTACGATGGTTCCTTCAAAGAGAAGAGATTGTCACTTAATCTAAAACCAGACGTCTTTGTCCTGTATCAGATCATTTCCTGCTGTTGGGGGCTTGTGGTTGAATGATCAAACTGTCTGTCTAGAAAGTTCGAGCGTCCTCCTAGTTCGTGTTATACTGAAGAGCGAAAAACGGTAGCTGAACTTAACCTAACCTATCATTTCATAATTAAGTTCAAAATCAGCTTTGGGACTGGTTCATTTCATAAATAATGCACAGTCATTGATTAAAACTAAAGAAAAAGTCTTTGAAGTTAATAAGCTAATGAACTAACCACTTCTTTTTAGATTTCAAAAGCAACGTGAAAGTATTTATCAATAAAAATTTAAGTGTGCATTATTTATGAAACGAGACTCATACAAAACTATCCAGCAATTATGGGAGGGCTCCTTCTTTTACGTGTCTTCATTAAAAACAATTTCGGATGTTATCTATGAGAATCTCAGCCTTCGAGATGTTTTCGAAAAAGACACGACGGCATTTAGTAAAGGCCTCCGGCGTTTTTCGAAAAGCCCACAATACTCCGACTGTTTCCGAAAGAGGAGGAAGTGCGGAGCTCCGAGTCGTTGGAGAGAGATTGCGTTCGCCCTCCGAGTTAACGGACTTGAGCTAATTCTATTTATTTATTGTTTTCCACTTTCGAATTCCTATTTTTAAATGTTTAATGACATTGTGTCATTAACGGATTATTTTTAATACTCAAAGATAGCGGCTTAATGTGTTTCTATAAAGTGAGGGAAGACGCGACGACGTTTTAAGGGTATTTTAAGTTGAGCGAAAATAATTTTTTGTGTGTGTGTGTATATATAAATAAAACTCACGAAAATTTTATCCAAAATGTTTCTAGAATCCATTCCACACCGGATGCTTGTGGATTTTTATTAATTGACAGATTGACGTGGCACTAGGTACACTAGGCAGTGACACTAAGTTTCTCTAAAAGGTAATAAATCCATTGATTCGGGACACATTCTCACAAATTTAAACTTGGGTCTTCTCAAATTACATCGCCAAACTGACATACAGACACACTATCACCGAAAATATTTTTTAATTAGTCATCGACCAAAAAATCGTGGGTTACGAAAAAAATGAAGAGATTCTTATTTTAACTCAATTCATGACCGCAAATAACTTGGTGAAATTGTTGGACGGGAGGCAGTGGAAGGATGAGAGAACGAGGAGCCGCGACCTTCCGGAATTTAACAGGATATAAGATATGGCTGACTCCCAAAAAAACGAGAGGACTCAAAACAGGAAACCTAACTTGCGACATTATTCCGGTTCTTAAATATTTCTCTGACTCGGAAGTATTTTTGAAATGATTTGAGCCTTCCGCATTGAATTATGAAAGATTTCGTACAAAAAGATGGTCGTGTTCGGTTGACACAGTGTAGCCAACTCAAAACGACTTTTTCAAAGTCATAGAGAAAGAAACTTAGAGGTTGTTTATTTGTTATTACCAGACAAATTATTAGTATTTAAATTATATTTTGTTAAAGTATTATTTATACTGAATATAATCAACATTATTAGTATATTAATCTTTCGATACTCTGTGTTTAAAGAGTTTTTTCCAGATACACCCGAAATAAAAATTTTTTGTCGCCAAATTGACATCAGAGACGACGCCATCTTGGAAGTCGTCTCTGCACGTAGCCTGACATTTGTTTAACTTTCTGTTTTGATATTTCGTACTAACTATTACAAATATTTCGAGAATTTGTTCTAAAGGTATTTTTTCACTTTATTAAAATCACGTAGCGTATTTGTAACGGAAATTTGCGTTTATTGTGATTTATAATAAAATTTGGAAATTTTAAAAATAAAAACAAAACGATTAAAGTAGATATTTAGAGATGGCCGACATCGAAGAGGAAGCGAAAAAGCAGTAAAGCAGCGAAAAATGTGTTTTTACTTTTTATACCCGCCGACAGACAGTCCTTCAAAAGCAATTCCGTTTGGAAGGTCTTTTGTTTACTGTAAAACTCGGGCAAACGTAAATCTCACAACTTTTAAGGACGAACTTACTAGAAATTTATTTAAAAAACAAAATAAATTTTATACACGTGTTGAGTATTCGGGGAGTCGAATACAAAAAAGGTCCTCTAGTCGTTATTCATCCGGCTCACATACGCCCTTCTTGTATAGTTATTTTTATAAAATTATAAATATGAATGAGTGTGCGAGTGTAAAATGGATTTAAGTGACAATGAAGCTTCCTTCAGCATTGTGTCCAGGGGTCGTGGGGTTCATCTAAAAATGAGTTCCGTGGTTTTTGATATATCAACTGTGAGATTCCAACTTTTTTTTTTAATTCTTTTTATTTATTTTGTGTGCGCGTACGGGGAGAGAAAGAGAACTGTGCTTTCGGGGCTTCTCTCCTTTCTGTCGGAGCTTCGATGTCACATCTCTGCTTTCTTATTTTAAATAGACCGTTAAATGCTAAGTTTTGTTCGCTGGTTTTGTTTGAAATTTTTCCCCGGCCCTTGATCTATATTTTCGTTTTTATGATCAGCCTTGATTTTCTGTTTACGAATTGCTTTTTTTGCTGTATGGAAAAAGTACAAACCATCGACTGACGTAATGATCAGGGGCGTAATTTTAAGTTTTGTGTTAATTGTGCTTTTTTTTCCTTCATTTTCTTTATTAAATTTTTTTATGTAATAATTTTCTCTTTTAATTTGAAAAATATCTGGGTTATACCACCGTCCTTCTTGTTGTCTTTCTGCTATCTGCTTCCTTTGCTGTTGTTCTCCATCTCCTTCTCTATACTATATTTATTCTATCTCCCTTTTGTTTCTGTCTCTGACCTGGTACGTCTAGTAACTGTTGCATCTTTTCTATATTTTATTCTTACATTTCTCTATTCTATCGGATTTCGTCTTCTCTGATTTTTCCCCAACTCCCTATTTCTTCTTTTCATCATATTCACTCCTGAGGTTAAGACTTCTTTGCTCTCCGGATTTGTACCTCTCATAGAAGTGGCAGTTTCTGGTTGAGTGTTTACAAAAAAGGCGCGATCGTTCCGATAGCCATTCGAGCTACTTTTCCAGCGTGTACTACACTAACTCACTTCATCTGATCGTGTGTTCTAATTATACCATTCCTACAGGCTCCTTTTCTATAAGTTTGAGCAGTGGACCCTCATACAATGTTCTACGACCTGTCCTGTGTATCTGAACGTGCTGCCTAGACACTTCCATGTTCTTTGACTAACGAAGCCCGAAAATCGTTTTTTGCGGTTTTGAATCGCACTTCTTATAAATTAATTCGCGAAAATGGAAAAGTTTACAAATGTTTGGATTTAAATAAAAGCTCGATTCATTCGATTTTCGTGAAAAAAGTTGTTTCACGTTCATACGGTGTTTACATCGAGTCTTGCTCGCTTTGTCGTCACCAGGAATGCGGAATTTCAGTCCTTGTGTGGATTTTTTAAATAATTTTTGGCACGAGTAGAGGGTCAGCCCACCAAACACTCGTCAAGGTTGCCGTTTCTTGTTTGTATTATATCTTTTTATTTCTTAAGGAGATAAATATTGGATTTATCTACCGGAAAAATCGCATTTAAAGAACCAAAACCGTAACCTGAAGGGGGTTATATTGACGCTGTGGTTCCTCTGGGTGGAAGAGAGTGAGGTTAACAAGTCACACTATAAAACTGTATAATTGGTGTTATACAGTGGGGAGGAAGTGATATTTAAAGAAAAAATTTGAGAGGAATAATTTTAGTCTTATTAACGAGGAGAAAATCTGTGAAGTAAACACCCACGACAGTGAAGGATAGTGTGGGATTTCTGCCTACTGATACCTCCCGGGAGGTCGTTCTGGCTTTGGGGTAATGACCTAGAGGTAAGATAAATTCTTCTGTTTATCATTTTCCTCAAACCTAACCTAACGTAACTAAATCCAAATAAAAACAACTACCTGTCTCCCAGGATGAGAGGTTAGGGGTTAGTCTGGGAAACAGACTAATATCCAAGACCTAAGACCTGACAGGATATGAGTTTGTTTTATTATTTATTCAAATCCTCTATTAAATTCATTTTTGTTTAATTATCCACAGAAAAAATTTTCTGAAGAATGATTTCCCTGTGGGTTGCTGTAGCTTCATTCAGTACCCAGATTTTTGCAAAATATAAGGCGCATTTAAAGACGAGAAGGAAAAGGAAAAACAAAACTCTCACCCACACGAACGTGATATCAAAATGATTAAGAACTTTGGAAACAGGTTACAAGAATTATAATATGAGAGTCTGACAGAAACCACACTAGATAAACACACACTTAAAACCCGTAACAAGGTGGGTCCATATGGATTCTGTTTGAAAAAAACAACGGTTCATCTGACAAAATCAAAAATTTTTCTTCGATTTCTGACTTTTTTTTTTCTTAAAGCGTTTGCCAAAAGTCTCATGTCCTCATTTTTACGGGAGACACGACCGCCTCGCGTTCACCTCGTCCCAAACTTTTAAAATGCACATCCACCCAAGCTAGTTGCAACCAAACAAATTATTTTCCTTTGAAATTAGTTTTCGATGTAACAGGAATGAAAGGAAGTTAACGAGGCGGAAGGTTTAGTATGAGTGGAATTGTATAAAAAGGTTTTTGCTGAAAGCTTTTCTTCTAACGCGACTCCTTTTGAATAGTATTGGTAGCGAGAAATGTGTGTTAGTCAAGTTTTGGTGAGCGCGTGCATGAGTTTTGAAGAATTTCATCGGAGTAGTGTGTTGTAGTTTATTTGAACAATAATATATACAAATACAATAACAATATATATACAATATATAAATAGCTTTTTTAACGCGTTTTTAGGTTAAAATTTGATTCGATTTTGATATTATGATATATATTTATTTTTCAGTATAAAATTGGTGGTGGTTTTAATCCCGTTTTTCACCCTTAATTTTTGGGTATAACAGGATGCGGGAGGAGGATTCGAACCCACGACCATTTGCGTCCAAGTCAGGAACTTTAACCACTACACTACTCCCTTTTTCAGTATAAAATAAGAATCTCAGATACAGACAAATGCCTCGATTGCAATTTAAACTGTAGAGATGATGCCGATTATATATTATAGCTGAGTAGTAATCCCGTTGTTCCCACTTTTCCGGGTATAACAGGATACGGGAGGAGGATTTGAACTTGCGACTACAACTACTTAGTCTGGCACTTAACCACTACACCACAGACCTCCCGCCCGATCTTATATTATTTGAATATGTAGCGTGACAAGAGCTTAGATTTTAGTATGAAATTGCCAGAACTTTTCTAAACAGTTGGGAAGATAGTCATGGCTTAAACAGTTCTTCAACTTTTGTGGCCTGATTCTGACTGGATCCTGACTCTCAAGCACAAACAAACACATATCCCGCTTACTGTATACCTGTTGTGGTGGATATCTAATAACAACAATACCGTCTTATACTGTTTGTGTATGTTATTATCCCTCCCACAGATGTAACAAGAATCATTTGAATATGTATTAAGTCTACCGGAAAGTTCTGCCCGATACTCTAAAATGACCTAAAACTGATTGGCTGGCAATAAAATTCATTCAAAACTCTGTATTTTGTATAAATTGTATGATACAGAAAGAGTGGAAATTCATTTAAAGTGCTGCGTGAAGGTTTAGTTTCTCACGGAACTTACAGAAGATGGTTCAAGAAATTTTAAATAGATGTTTGTGACCTTTTTTGGGTGACCGTCCACTGTCAAGATCATATTCGAATAAAATCAAAAACACCGGAAGTTGCCAATGCCAATATATCAAAAACGATGATGACAGTTATACTATTCGATAGAGGATATTTAAGGTTTGAAAAAAATTGTTTTGGTTTGTCGTAAAGACTGACACCACTTCCCGGTAGATCTGATATTGTATGCCTATTGACAATGCTACAATATATATATCCAGAATCGTCTATATAATGAAATTTATTACATAAAAAATAGGCATAGAGTATATGCCGCATCTCTGTGGTCACATCACTCAAACGACAGACGTGGCGACAAGTTCAGAGTTGTTTGCGTTTAAAGATTTGACCCAATATTATAAAATGAGAAGACATTTTGAAATGTCTCGCATAGTTTTTCATAACGAGAGAGGAGACGCAAAATTTATTGAAAAATAAACAAATAAATAATATTTCGGTGTCGTTATAATAAAATAAATGAATCGGCTTTTTTCTTGCTCTTTAATCTCGACGAACTAGATCAAATTATATTTTCAGATCAGAAATTTCTTTTTTGAAGACGCCGATATCGTCGAAGTGGAACGGAAACCATAAAATCTCGAAATCGCAGTCGATCTTTACAATGACCCTGAATGTGATCGCGGTGTAAAATTAGGTTGTTTGGCTGTTGGAACCACTACTTCCAACACCTTGAAACTCTTTTAATTATCTATAATTAGTCGGGAGGCCTGTGGTTGAGTGGTCAAAGCGCCTGACTACCGAATTAACGGCCAAGTCCTCTCCCATATCCGGTTGTACTTGTAACTCAGCTGTAGAAGGCTTGCTGGACTGAGGAAACCTTCACACGGCTTTTGTGTTCTATTACAAATACTCGACTGTTAGATTATGAAGTGGTTGGGGACTTAAATTACGACGCATAAAAAAAATCTTGTACGATTGAGAAGAAAGGTTTAATTCAAACAAGGCAGTGAGAAGAGGGTAGTAATAATAATAATAATTTTGTGTTGTTTGTTTCAGAGAAACCACCCAGAGTTCTCGGACTCCAGGACATGAATCTAAAGACGACGCAACAGTTAAGGCTGAATTGCCAAGTCAGAGGGAGACCTGTACCTAGAATAAATTGGTACAAAGATGGTGCTCCACTCATTCCTTCTTCACGTGTAAACGTTACGTATTATAGGTAGGTGGTATTAGACTAATTCGACCAATGGTATCGCTCCTAAATATCTCTGCCCTTATACTATGTCCGTGGTCCTCGATGCGTTCAAATTGAATTGTCCACACTCTCGACAGGTGAATATTGAAATGATTGCGTACGAATGGTGCTCCTCCATGTGGTCTCATGGGCGGAGACTTTTCCAATATTTGACTTGATTTCGAGTTGAACCAGAAACCATAATTACACCTCCTTGGTATATGACTTCTGGATTGATAACGCCTATGCAGGAATGACGTCACCAATTAAACATCCGATGAGCTTTTGTATATAAATATTTAGCAGAGTGAATGTGGACGACGTCATTTATCGATTTTGGGCGGGGGTCAGCTCTCATTTCATGTCAGAAAATATTTGTGATGCGATCGTGATTTCCACAAATTTTTATTTAACAAACAAAATCGAAGTCGAGTTGGAAACAATGAGAAATATCAAAACTCGTGGAAAGTATCGTTATTAACGGTTGTGTCGCTCGCCAAAAAACCGAAAAGCAATTTGGAAACTGAATTTGAAAGGAGCCGGCTATTCAATTTGTTTTGCTATGACGAGAGTTCTTCTCACGCGTGAAAATATATTTTCAAAAACCTAAAGATACTCATAACTATTTTAATATATTTTCTCACTCACTCTCATAAACTCTACAAATCACTGTCACAGTGTTTACAATTTGATGCACCTATTTTTACTTGGTCACTAAAGAAAATGTTCGTGATGGTAGAGTAAGTGATCACTACAATAACAGAAAGGAGTGTGTATTCAGTTATGATCTCTTGAATAGTCTTAGAAGCTTGATATAGTTACATATCGTTAGAATATTGATAGACAATTCTTGAATGCTGGAATTTTTATCTGAGCCAATTTGACTCATGGTTTGAATTGTCTGACAATGGTTTTGAATTATTTGATGTGAGGATCTCAATTTTTCATGTGTAGTTTGCCATATTTTTAGGTTTCACTTATTTACACTACAGTAACTTTAGAAAAGGTTTGTCACTACAATCATCTATTAGAGTAGTGATCACTACAATAATAGAAAACACTGGAAGAAGTGTGTTTTCAGTTCTGATATCGTGAATAGTGTTAGAATTTCTTAGAATCTTGATATAGTTAGAATATTGATAGAAAATTGTTGAATGCTGGAGTTTTTATCTGAGTCAATTTGACTCAAAGAAAATGTTCGTGATTGTAGAGTAAGTGATCACTACAATAACAGAAAGGAGTGTGTTTTCAGTTATGATCTCTTGAATAGTCTCAGAAGCTTGATATAGTTACATATCGTTAGAATATTGATAGACAATTCTTGAATGCTGGAATTTTTATCTGAGTCAATTTGACTCATTACAAATATTATAAATATGTGAGAAAACCCATACAAGCCTTTTGATTAAGAGAATTTCCATTTGAATTGATTTCTAGCCATCGCAAATCAAATTCATTTCATTTATGCGACTTATGAGTCAAATTGGCTCCAATGATAGAGAAATTATGTAACCAAAGGTTCCCACCTTTAGCTGTTAGTACTAAGTCAAACTATCACACACAACTAAGAGGTAATGAGTCAAACTAATCGACATCGATAGTATGTGACAAGTCAAATCGACTCACTTGACCGAATAGGAGTGAGTCAAAATTATGAGTCACATTGACACGCTTCAGTTAAAGTAGGCGATATATTGTAGTAAAACATCCGCCAATTTAGTGTTAAAATGTTTCTGTGACTTTGACAATCCTCTCTGCCTTCTACGTGTCCTTATCAGTCATCCGGAACTTTCTCAGTATTCAAGGTGTACTCATTGTTCCAGTCACGTGACAAGCACACCCTTAACGTTTAAAATTTTACGACTATCAATGATTTTGGGCTAAGTAACCTTTCACAGACAGGAATAAAATTTAGTATAGGTTAGGTTGACTCGGTATCTTGGGTTAGATATCATTCGATAAAAAATTTTTTGTTAAAATTATACTCAGATAGTATTAACTAGCCAAAAAAGCCAGAATTAGATTCCGAGGACTCATTTTCTGTATCAAACCTCTAATTTTCGGTGTATATGTCATCGGTATATATATAACCAACATTTTTGAGTCATTTCGACTCATCCAAAAATTTTCTAGTCTAATCGGTGTCTTTTCAAAAACGTGTTTTAGTCGTATTTAAAGACAACAATAATTGAAAGACATGTGACAACAGGCGAATATATACATAACTCCCGGTAATTATTCATAATCACCAACTAAGCTGGTTAATGTGATAAATTACTAAACATTTATCACATTTACTGGTTAGTTTATAAAATATCCAGCCCGTACGGGGGAATTTAATCAAATTTTTCTCAGATTACGAGTTGGACATTTTATAAACTAGCCGGTAAATGTGATAAATATTCAGTAGTTTCTCAATCTTAGATGATAATTTTGATAAACTCATACATGATACAATCCTTCAAGCCCAATGTCTCCTATTCTCTCACCGATATTTGTGTTTCCCGGGTGTTTTCCCAAAATATTTTCGATACTATGATTCCATCCTCCGACTTTTCCGGATTATTTCCTACAGCATTTCCAAAGCCCCAAATTCCATGCCTAGAAACCAACTGAAATGGAAATTCTCTTATTGTGACTCATAATTTTGACTCACTCCTATTCGGTCAAGTGAGTCGATTTGACTTGTCACATACTATCGATGTCGATTAGTTTGACTCATTACCTCTTAGTTGTGTGTGATAGTTTGACTTAGTACTAACAGCTAAAGGTGGGAACCTTTGGTTACATAATTTCTCTATCATTGGAGCCAATTTGACTCATAAGTCGCATAAATGAAATGAATTTGTTTTGCGATGGCTAGAAATCAATTCAAATGGAAATTCTCTTATTCAAAAGGCTTGTATGGGTTTTCTCACATATTTATAAAATTTGTAATGAGTCAAATTGGCTCAGATAAAAATTCCAGCATTCAAGAATTGTCTATCAATATTCTAACTATATCAAGCTTCTGAGACTATTCAAGAGATCATAACTGAAGACACACTCCTTTCTGTTATTGTAGTGATCACTTACTCTACCATCACGAACATTTTCTTTGAGTCAAATTGACTCAGATAAAACTCCAGCATTCAAGAATTTTCTATCAATATTCTAACTAATCAAGATTCTAACAAAGAAATTCTAACACTATTCACGATATCAGAACTGAAAACACACTTCTTCCAGTGTTTTCTATTATTGTAGTGATCACTACTCTACTAGATGATTGTAGTGACAAATCATTTCTAAAGTCATTGTAGTGAAAATAAGTGAAACCTACAAATATGGCAAACTACACATGAAAAATTGAGATCCTCACATCAAATAATTCAAAACCATTGTCAGACCATGGGTTAGAAAATAAATCAATTTGTGCAATATTTATGAGAGGAATTCTTCATAAAAGTGTGCATTATTTATGAAATGAAAACACCTTCACCGGAACTAGTGATTAATTTTCCCCAAAGAAGTCGTGACAAATATTAAAAACTGAAAAGTACCAGAATTTTATAAATTTCTTCCAATATCTGGTTTTATTATCATCATCATCATCATTATTATTATTTCGAATTCTATTTTATTCTAAATCTGTTAGACTGAGTCAGATAACAACAATAAAAGAGAGAGAAGTTTTCGAATTGTGTAACGGTTGGAACAAGTTAAGATGAGATGCATTGTTTCAGTAATTTAAGAAAACTGCGACTACAAGATTCGGTTGCAGTGGTGCCAACTTTTACTCGTTATTTTTGTGCCATAGAAATTATGTTTCTCTCTCTCAACTTTTTATTTTGTTAAATATTATTTCGCGGACTTTTCGTTCTCAACCTTGACAGTCTTTCCGACAGAAAAAAAAATTGAAAGAAATATTTTAAAAATTTCTTTCCGTTATCCACGTTTTCAAAGTTTTTCGTGACACAACTTCTTCCTGTTGTACGTCTGTGGTATTTTTGTAAGAGTGACTTTTTTGGTCGGTCCTTCGATTCATTCAAAACAGTTTTAGGCAAATGGCCAGATTTAATTTAAATAATATCCGTCTATTGTGTGTAGAGAATAATTGCAACTAATTAATTTTCCTTGCTAGAGAAACCACGGACCCATTTTAACATCTTGAATAAATAAATAAATAAAAATAAAAAGGAGGTAACACCGTTCAATTAATTATTTATGTTAATGCGTAAGCTCGAAGGACGTTAACGTGAACATTATCTAGATAGTGTGTTGACTAACTGATTCGCTGTACTAGGATGTGGAGTTTAGATTCTCCCATTTTGGATGTACACTGAGGCTTGATTGGTGGCATGAACTTGATTCTTATAATATCGAAACTTAAATAGATAAATAAATGAATAGATAATGCTATCTTAGCTATTAGTTACAAAATTATTTATCTGAAAAGGAAATCTTATTCACACTTTAGTTAGTTTGAGGAATGAAACCCATTTCGGTGGCTAAATGGGTTAGTCTAGTTAATCTACAAATTATCTAGGAGTTTCACCAAAAAGCTCGTTGTTGTAAAGATGGATTAGAGTGTGATACATTTAACTGCCAAAACCGGTAACTTTTAATGATTACAATAACCCGGAAATGCATCCTTCTATAGATTATCTAGGTGATATGCAGATGAACTAGGATGTGACCCATCTAAGTGCCAAAAATTTGAAACTTTTAATGATTACTACACTATAGGGAATATTAAATATATATATATATTTACAAAGAGGGGATACATACAGTAACAAGTTGATGATACATAACAGTAATAACTTTGTAGCTTATTTAATTAGATAATTAATTAACCATCAAAAGGGGACACATTAAATAAATAAGTGCATAACGAGGTCTTCACTGTTTTCACTTTTTGTGTTATATACATTCAAACCTATTTTTGTGAGGACCGCATAAAAGAAAACGCATAAAAAAAATTGAACAAAACTTCACGAATAGCTATAAAATATAGTTTCGAATCGAAAAAACAAAATGGCTGATCGATTCTAGTAATTTTTTTATTGATAACTTCGTCAGTTATCTTCAGTTTGATTGGAATTTTTATCTACAAAAAAAGATCGTATAAAAACAGGTTTGAATGTATACTAACACAAAAGTGAGGAATAATGTGAAGACCTCGTTATGTACTTATTTATTTAATGTGTCCCCTTTTGATGGTTAATTAATTATCTAATTAATTAACAAAGTTATTACTTTGATGGTAATTAATATGTATTAAATATCTACAAAAATATATATTATATATTTGGTATAGTTATCGTCAAGAGTTTCAAATTTTTGGCACTTAGATGGGTCACATCCTAGTTCATCTGCATATCACCTAGATAATCTATAGAAGGATGCATTTCCGGGTTATTGTAATCATTAAAAGTTACCGGTTTTGGCAGTTAAATGTATCACACTCTAATCCATCTTTACTACAACGAGCTTTTGGTGAGACTCCTAGATAATTTGTAGATTAACTAGACTAACCCATTTAGCCACCGAAATGGGTTTCATTCCTCAAACTAACTAAAGTGTGAATAAGATTCCCTTTTCAGATAAATAATTTTGTAACTAATAGCTAAGATAGCATTATCTATTCATTTATTTATCTATTTAAGTTTCGATATTATAAGAATCAAATTCATGCCACCAATCAAGCCTTCAGTGTACACATCCAAAATGGGAGAATCTAAACTCCACATCCTAGTACAGCGAATCAGTTAGTCAACACACTATCTAGATAATGTTCACGTTAACGTCCTTCGAGCTTACTCATTAACATAAATAATTAATTGAACGGTGTTACCTCCTTTTTATTTTTATTTATTTATTTACTCCTAGATAATTTGTAGATTAACTGGACTAACCCATTTAGCCACCGAAATGTGTTTCATTCCTCAAACTAACTAAAGTGTGAATAAGATTCCCTTTTCAGATAAATAATTTTGTAACTAATAGCTAAGATAGCATTATCTATTCATTTATTTATCTATTTAAGTTTCGATATTATAAGAATCAAGTTCATGCCACCAATCAAGCCTCAGTGTGCACATCCAAAATGGGAGAATCTAAACTCCACATCCTAGTACAGCGAATCAGTTAGTCAACACACTATCTAGATAATGTTCACGTTAACGTCCTTCGAGCTTACGCATTAACATAAATAATTAATTGAACGGTGTTACCTCCTTTTTATTTTTATTTATTTATTTACTCCTAGATAATTTGTAGATTAACTGGACTAACCCATTTAGCCACCGAAATGTGTTTCATTCCTCAAACTAACTAGATGATGCCTAATATAGAAACGTCTTAAAGTGTAGATAAGATTTTTTTCAGATAAAGGATGCATTTCCGCATTTTAGCGTTGACATATATATAACATTTATACTCTGTTGAAATCATTTCGAATTTGGGTTCATTTTATAGGTTTTGGTGATGGGGGTTTAAAAGTAAAAAAAAATTTTTTTGATTGTCCGGAAGCTTAAAAATCTCGAATCCAATCCTTTGAAAAAGTTTCGGGATATTTCCTTATTGTCTAGAAAACAAAATTTATTAAAGATAATGCTTTTATACCGAACGCTGTTTTTAAAAAACGTCTAGACCAGTGGTGTCCAAAAAGTTTTTGAGCTGGTGCCATGATTCTTTGTCCTTGCTTATTCGCTTCCTAGCCATTGGGTTCAAGGGATTGACAAAAATGTCACCGGCTTGTTATTGAAAGAGAAATGTTTCTGCTCATTTTACTGTATGACTGTTTTGATGGGTGTTAGTGATGTGTTAGTAACTGTTACTAAGTTTAATGTTAATACTGCTCTGGTGTGAGTGTTTTTAAGAACACCACTCCGAGGGAAGAATGACATTTAAAAGGTTTCGGTCTTGAATGTGGGGGTGTAAATACCTGTATAGCCTTAAAGGAGTCAATTTGACTCATACAACTAAGAAAAATGTTCACCGAAGTGAGTAGTCCATAGTTTCTTGTGAGAGAATCCAATTAGAGTGATGACCATGAACATCTACTTTCATGTTTCATAAAATTTATTTATTTTTTTATTATTCATGTGTTTTGATGTGTGTGTGTTGGTGAGAGTGCGAGTTATTAATCAATTTTGATTTGTTTTCCTTTTGGAAAATCCCCAAAAAAGCATCAGTTCCCAAAATCAGTCACTATGACTAACTCTATGTGGAGAGTTAAAGGAGACAAGGCACACATGCATGGAATTACATAAACAAAATTTGTGAAGTCGCGTGTGTTCGTGTTCACCTTAAAGTCGCCGTCTCTAACTTGTTCATTAGTTGAAAAATCTAAAAATGTGAGCTTATTGTGCGCTTTTCTTTGCTCACAGAATGACCTCTGTGTAAAAATAAACAATGTGTCGTGGAATAGAGTCAACTTTCCTTTTGAATACACTTCCACGACTTCATTTCGTAAACAAATGAACGAGTCAGCCGACCAACGAGCCTTGTCTTAATCCTTTTTTTAAAATTTTCTTCCATTTTTGGGGACGGGGGATAGGAGAAGGGGGTTCTCTCAATTTAGTTATGATCCAAAACCAAAAAATATGATTTTTGGCATTAACGATTCCAACTTTCATAAAATTTTCTTGTTTTTGTTGTTCTTATATAAAGTTTTCATATCCTTAGTCTTCTTAAGATTCAAGCTCACTGATTATGAGAGATTGTAGAAGAGACTTGTTATTGAGTGGTCTAAGCGCCTGACTATCGAGGCACTGTTTGACAGGTTGAGTTCCCTCCCACTACCTGATATACCTAAGACTGAAAAACGAAGATTCAAACTCTAAAGCGGTGACTTTATTAAGTATAACTCTGGTGGTTTTGATCCCGTTTTTCACTCTTTTTTGGGGTATAACAGGATGCGGGAGGAGGATTCGAACTTACAATCATTGCGTCTAAGTGAGGGACTTTAACCACTACACTACTCCTCCCTTAGTTGTAACTAATATTAAAAAGGACTAAAGATGAAACTCATGGAAGGTACCTGAGTTTGAGGATACAATTAGTACCTGATTCACTTGATTCATAATGTAAGAAAGATGGTGTAATTTATGTGAGACAATTATTCACGTATACTTCGTGAGATACTCATTATTTTTATTATTTACAATATATATAAGATACAATATATTCGCAGAGTGTTTTAATTATAGTTTAATTAATAAAATACCAACATAAGCTCTCAAACAATTTCTATACACTAACCTAACCTTACACCTCTATCAGCGCTACTGACTTCAGCGCACCTCGCGACATATTTTATAACTACAACACAGAGTATGTGTTTCAACGGTATAAATATTTTGTTTACAAAAATATACACAAGATGGATAAATTATATAAAAAATATATAAATTTTTATACAACAACATAATAATATAGGTTAATAATATACAAAATACAGGGTAATATGGGTTAATGTTCATAATATAGGTTAAGAATACACAATATATAGGTTAATATACATGATTCAGGTTAATAATATAGGTTATTATAAAAACTATACATATTTTTCATAGTTTACATATTTAATGTATTTTTAATCGGTTAATTACAGTAATGGGTTCGTATCTTACCCTCAGGTCACCAATTACCTCATTTTACAAGACAGTAGTTTGTAAATTTGTCTTTAACGGCTAAAGATGAGGTTAGTGTGCTAGTCCCTGAAGGAGTTTGATACACTTTTTAAAATAACGTTAAGTTTATGACTGTTGATTATGCCAACAGTTTTTACTACAGTGCCATTTTTAAAATTAAAAACGAAACTATGAGTACAAATTGAACAACACAAAACAAAATTTTCTATTAGTCAAATTTACTCACTTCCTGTGTTTTGAGAAGTGGACTATAAACCTAATTTGTCTAAAAGTGAGTCAGTTGGGTTGAGAATGTATAAGCAAAAGATTTAAATTTGTGTTTAACTAATTTAATTAGTGCAAACTAGTTGGGTGTACACATTTCACAAATATTACAAACCCTTGGTACTCAAACTGCGGCCCACCAACTTCTACTGAGTGGCTCAGTGACCCAGTGGGGACCGATTGAGTGAATGGTCGATTGCTCATTGTTAAGTCTGAACTATAGTGCCTGACCAGTACGAAAATGTTCGGTCCTGTCCTCAGAAACTGCTGACATTTGCCTCAACACATATTATTGAGGCAATATACAGAAAAGACATACAGATGTACATACAAATGGGGGTGGACTGTATGCGTCGAAACCCGGACTTGTAACAGCTTTTTTGGTAAGTCGTGTGGCCCAGTGGTCACAATGGAAATTTGGCCGGGAAGGAAGAAGCTTGAATACCAAGCGAGTAGACGTTACAAATCTTCAGCAGCAGTTTATCTGTTGTAATAATTTAGGTATGAGGGCTTAATTAGACGGGACTCCACCTGTTAGTGATCGAATGGGTGATGTTTGGAATCAACCAAGTTTATAGGTTAAATTCTTGCTCAGAAACTGCTACCATCGTTTGCCTCAACATATCTTTATGAGGCAATATAAAGAAAATACATACACAAACAGACTTACAGATGTACATACAGACGATGCCCTGAGGGTGGACTGTATGCGTCGAAACCCGGACTTGTAACAGCTTTTTTGGTGAGCCATGTGACCCAGTCGCAGTAGTCACCATGAAAATTTGGACCTGGGAGGAAAAAGCTTGAGCACCAAGGTTATAACCCGTTATGAAGATTATATTTCAATAATAATGCACACTGTGATTAATAATCCATTTAGTAGACAGTAGTTAGAGAGATTCATTTCATAAATACTGCACATTTATTTGTTTATTTGACTGTCAACCAAAACTCTCAGCCAAGTCTGGGAAACGTCTGAGAGAGTTAGCAGAGAATAAATTTGTTCCTCAAACAATCCCACGCGGCGTTATAGCCAATCATACCAACATCGTTAAAAGGCGCTCATCAGAGACTATAGTCAAAATTGGAATAACCTTCTGGAGGCCGATTATTGTTAAAAACGAATTTCGATAAGGACAACAAACAATTTAGAAAATGGCGGGCCTTTCCAAAGGCTAACGTCCGGGAAAAAATCCAAAGCGACTGAATTTTAATTTCGGATCCAAATTTTTAAAGGAAATTAATTGGTTCAAACTCTTCTTTTGCCGCCAGTGAAATTCCAAATTGAATTTGCCAACCGAAAAAGACATCGTGTTTACTGAAATTACTGAAATAGACTTAGAAAACTAATTGCTTTTTTCTTTTTCTTCTTTCTCTCTTTTTCTTCTTCTTCTTCTTTTTGCAATATTTCAATTGCAATCCGTGGGTGAACTCTCTGCTGACGGATGATTTGCAGCACTCCTCCTTCTCTAAGTGAACAAGTGCAACTTTCTGACCAGTAGCTAGTCAAAGGAAATTTTTACGGGCTGGAAGTTCCAATTTTCTTTTCTATTTTTCAGTATCTGTGTAGAAGTTTTTTATATAAATATATAAATTTGAGTTTTAATCACAACTTTGATCTTTGAGAACAGGAGGAGATTACTGCTTACATAGTCAAGCACTTTAACTACTACACCACACGCTGTCGGAGATTTTTAATATATATTATCAGTGTATAATTATGATTTTTGTTCTACTAATACTATTTCTTCAATTTTATACTAACGGAATAGTTATTTATTATCCCTGCACTCTCATAAATTCCTAGTAGACCATTCCTCGACTTCTTTCTGGTGGTGTAACCGAACCTAACTGCAACACCCTTATTTTGAGTCAAGACGTTGGTCTGTTTTATCGAGTTTATACTAATATAATATTTACGTCTCCTCTATTTCATCTAATTCAAATTTCTACCGTCTTCTGCTCTTGGAGCCATCTTCCTGGTCTGTTCCAGATTCAGTTTTGTAGTGTTAGACTAACAACTTGTCGTCTCGACCTTGACGACAACACATATTTGGGGATATTTGGTTTGTCTTTTGTCCGTCCTGTAGGTTGTTAATGAAGAGGCTACCTACCCTCCTATGCTTTAAACATTTTTTACAACAACATCAACCCCGACTTAGGGCTGAGGTTTGTCTTGACTTGAAAGTGTAGAAGTGTTGACTTCTGTATGTGTTACATACTCGATGAGCTATACACAGCTTCAAACCTACATTAGATGAACCGACATTACAACCCATCAGCACTGACATAGACACTTTCTAAACCCAGATCTCGATCATCTTAGAGGGTATTATTCAGTCGCACCGGAAATCGACTAGCGTTAGATAGGGCCCAGTGAAAAAGAAGCGGAAGCAGTAAATTAGCACTTAGAAATACAATTCATACAGAACACACACCGAAAACGTCTGCAAAAGGAACTGCGAAAATTATACAGAAAGACTAATCGAAATAATTATACCGTTACGAAGACAGTCACGTGACCAGTGAATCAGTTGTTACCTGTTCATGTGTCTAGTTGGCATTTCTATCAATTTTATCGAAAAGCAAATAATCGGAGAGGAGTTGTTCGGTTGATTCATACTCATTAATTTAAAGACTGGCGTTCTTCTTGCCAAATTTTTTTTTTCTAAAGAGAAAAGAAAGAAACAGAGGACAAGTTAGAAGCCAATCAATATAACAATTAGGTAAAACCGACACAGGTAGATTTGCCAAAGTTTTATTTTAGTTTCTTTCGAAAATATTATTAGCCCAGATTTTAACTGCAACAAAGCTTCTCGTGTTTTACGTAACCCATATACAAAATTTACGTTCTTTTGGAATTTATTTATTTATTTATCTATTTAATAACTTAGGTACAAGAAATATTTGTTAACTGATTTATTTTGTCCCCCTGGGTTACTTCACTAAATCTTAGACAGAGTGCTATTGTTCTTGGTGTCTTTAAAATTTTGTTCTGTCATTTTCAGCACTCAGTAACTGTCGTTATTTAAACCAGTGATACAGATAACGGCCGGCTTCTTGTTATCTACAGTTAGAATGGATTGTAGGTTTAGACTATTTATGTATTACCAGAACATGTTTCAGTTTTTAAGTGTTGTTGATAGGTTCTGACATACAGTTAGAGTTGGTTCCAAATTTGTACAGTTTTTCCAAATTTGTTTGTACAGAATGAAACTTGTTGTGCGTTTGGGGTGATGCGGACAACACAGTTGTTAGTGAATTTCTAGGCAAACTTAGTGACGTCATCGGTTGTTTTATGTATTTGACAAGTTTAAAATGAATTCATCGTTGGAGTGTGCAATTCTTTTGAAACGAATTTCAAATTTACTTCAAAATAGTTAGCTGATGGTCAGTGTATAAGATAAAACGAGATTCGTATATAAGCGTCTTTAGTGAAATCAACAACCGTTACGAGTAGCCATCTTGAAAAGACATCCACTGCTACCAACTCAAATTGGGTGATTCAGTCCCAACATCACCAACCATGTTGGTGTGTATTGTTTCGTTATTCAGTTCAATCAGTTCTCCGTTCTATCTTTACACACAGTATAAAATGTATAATTTTATACAAAACTTAAATTTATCTTCATGGCAGCAATAAAAAACATTAAAATTTATAGTTCTTCATAACATTTTTCTAGTTGGTTCATTAGTTATGTTTAGACGAATCAGAGTAATAAGTAAACGAAACTGAGGAAAGCTTTATGAAAGAAATGAGTAAGGAAAGAGCTTTGAAGAATGCTGTGCCAGGTAAACCGCAAGATTTGACCTAAAAAACTTGAAAGCTTGCCACCTTCGATTCTGTAGAGAAAAAAAAAATTTCATTCAAATTTATTAACAACAAAATGTTAAATTTTTATTCTCGTTTTGAAATGATGTGATTTGAAATTTGTCTGAGTAAAAATCACTGGGGCCTTATACTTCCTCAAATTTTGAACTAGGTTTACATACTGAGCCAATCTGACGAATTTAAAATTTAAAATGAAGCGTTTTGCAGTGAATTCTTTGTTGGAGTGTGCATTATTATTATTATTATTTTTAATAAATAACATGTATATTTGACTTAATTTTCCACAAAAATTCAATCAGCTTTTACAAACAGGTCTTTACAGTACATAAATCACATTTTAAATATAAATATTACACATAAACAAATGATAAATAAATAAATTATTACATTACTTATATATATTACTTAAAATAAGAAAAATAAATAATATTACCTCGATATCGGACTGTATAATACTTATCAATATATAGATACTTAATATTTAATAATACTAACTTAATATCTAATAATAAATAAATGCTTATTAATTAATATAACCTAATTAAGTACGATTGTCACAGTTTTAAATAGCTGTTTTGTAGTTGGAATTAGCTTTTAGGTGCAGTCTAATAAGTTAATTAATCCTGGAAGTTATGGGTTCCTATGAAAAAAAATCAAGATGGCCTTGATAAGTGTGCATTATTTATGAAATGAATTATTTGTTAGTGTGCAGTTCTTTTGAAAAATAAATTTGTTTCCGAAATCATGAGACGAAAATGGATTCAGAAATCATGAGGATAAACCGAAAGTCTTTGGTTGTGCCCCCTTTGCTCTTGTGCCCCCCTCGTATCATCGGCTCTGCTTGCTGTAAATGTCTAAATTAAAGAAATGAATTATGGCGCAATTATGGGTTAATAAAATTGAAATTGGTTTCTTGTAAAATATCTAATTCAATATATCAGTTGGTGAGGGGCTCATAAATTAGCGTTTTGTCGTCTGGTGGAAGAATATTTGTCAAAAAGGGGATTTCTGGTCCCTGGAGAGAATTTTTAGTAAAGTGTTTGGGGATAGGTTGTCAATGTACAACTCCTCTGATGATCTTAAATCAGCCTTAATGGTAAGGTTTTAGAAACAAACCCACTGATTCCTGTTTTCGGAATGTTTTATTGATTCGTTCCTGCCAGTATTTATACCCCCAAAAGGGTTTGACAACAGTTAGAATGACCCATACGAGCGGCCTATTGTATTCCTAAGCCTTTGTCCGGATGAATCACTTTACAATTATCATAATAAATTCAGGTAGAGGTTCAGCATTCTTGTAATGATTCAACCGGAGAGCCTTTTGTGCTGTTGTACCTCTTGAACCGGATGAATTAATGACATTTGCGACATCATCACGAGTCTCAGAGATGTTATCCAAAACTCTTCTAATTTGAGGTCGTAATTATATCCCCCCATTCCGTTATTGTAAGAATCAGAGATGTTAGGATTGCTGTATTGTCAGCTATAACGACAGCCAAGTCAGAATTTTGGAAGAATTCCCTTTTGGTCTTGTCCAGAAGTTTCGCCGAACCTAACTCGAAATGACTTCCTCATAAAAACTTTCCTTCCTTTTAAAAAAATAAATTAATGTGCATTATTTATGAAATGAGTGTCCTCTAGGAAGTATACATAAGCCAATTCACAAATAATGTGCGCCTACGTGAAGACTTCATTTCATAAATAATGCACACTCAAGAACCTGTGTCTTAAATGGAACATCTATTTTCATAAACGAGATTTAGAATTTTACAAAAATAGATTTGATAATATTTATATACTGTAATTTATATAATTATATGTATAACAAAAAATTATTGTTTTTCTAGGATAATTTTTTTTTGAAGTGAGTCACTTAGACTCATGGATGTAAACGTTTGGTAATATTTATGTTTTAGTGTATACAGTATTGTATATATATAATTTATATTTTCGTTTCAGGAGAAATTCAACAATTGAAATTAAGTCATTAGAACTTAAAGATGGCGGAGCGTATGAATGTAGGGCGACGAGTGTGACGGGAAAAATTGCCAAAGCAACGGCGCACATTAATGTTTGGAAAATTTATACACCAAGTAGTGAGTATATCCAATAACAACAAAGCTATAAAACTATACGAAAATATTTTTCTGAGAACATGTTAACCTATAAACAATATTTTCAAGTCCAAAATCATGGCGACTGACACCTCCCAAACATTTGTCATGAAAACCATTTTTTATTGAATGCGTATGTAATTCTTTTGGTTTCAGCGACAGATCCAGAAAAGTCGTTCCACATTAAAAAATGTTCGGTAGACGCATATTGCCTTAACGGAGGACAATGCTACTTTATTGAGCATTTAGGAGAGCACATGTGCGAGTAAGTAGAATCCATGTCCAGTGATGACTGTCAAAGATCTCAAGAACGACAGGGGAGGGCATACGATGGTGGTCATCATCATTTTTTGGTGGTTTCCTGCCAGAACGAGAAACTAGATGAAAGATCCACTTGTTAATCGTCTGTCGCAGATGTTGGTGTTAACATTCCCAAAAATCCAAATTCCTATTCCATCCTCTCACCCCGAGTAAACACAAAACCTAATTCAAACGGGTTTTATGTCGTTTTTAGTGGTTTTGAAACGGTTTTTGAGAGGCTGAAGCGGGGGGGGTCGGGGGCAAAGCAACACTAATTCATTCGTGGTTTCTGGTTTAGGGTTCTTTCGGTTGGGTCATCCTCGAACCAGGTTAGTTTCAACCACTTCTGGTGTTTTTCTTTCTTCTGACTATCTTCTGTCTTTCTTCTTCCTTCCGTCCCTGTTGCTTTGGTTTATCCTGGAAACTCGAGTTTCCTATATACTCCTTCAGGGTGTCTCGTTTTTGTATTGTCCTCTGTTACGCGAACCATGCCGGCTTTGTTTTTCGGTTAGGAAGTGTTAGTCAATCTTCCTGGATGTCAATTTATCTATTATTTTAATTATCTACTATGGTCGGAATTCTTTTGACTTTTTGGGTTGATCGGTTACAAACGTAGATATTATAAAAAGACGCCATTTGTATTTTGTTTAATTTACCCGGGACCAGTATTTGTTAAACATTTTCATTCAGGTGCAAAGGTTTCTAAAGAAGAAAAACAATGAGATCGTGATGATTGATCATCACCAGGCTGTACGAATGCAGACTAAACACAATTTCCGACTTTTTGTCTGCTTCGATATTTTTTTATCTCCTTAATGACGTCTGAAGAGAGCTTGACTATTTCTCCGTCATTTTACTATTTATTTCTGTTGTGGTAAAACTGGCACCGATTCTTCATTCAATCAACTCTTTCCGGTTTCCCGCCTTTTTCTAGCCACACAAAACCAAAATTTCTTTTTCCTTTCCTTTCAAACATTATTATATTATATATTATAATTTTCGCTTATTTCGCCTGAAGGGTATTAAGGGTACAATTGCGTGTTACATGCGATTAACTTAAATCAAAACGGTTAAGCCTCAGATATTAAAAAGGCTTGTAAACAGTTGAATGTAAATACTGTAAATATACTGTATAAGAGTTAGGATAGAAGCTTAAAATTCTTTGGTCTTAAAATCGGTCTGAGTCCTGTGGTTAAAAGCTGCAGGAAATGGTTATCGTATAAGTCCTTGGTACTCAAACTGCGGATCACATACGGCCCACCAAGCTGTATTGAGTGGTCCAGTGACCCAGTGGGGACCGATTCAGTGAAAATTTGTGAAAGGTCGATTGCTCATTGTTAAGTCTGAACTATAGTGCCTGACCAGTATGAAAATGTTCGGACCTGTGCTCATAAACTACTGACATTTGCCTCAACATATCATTGAGAGGCAATATACAGAAACAGACTGACAGATGTACATACAGATGATGCCCTGATGGTGGACTGTATGCGTCGAAACCCGGACTTGTTAAATATTTTTTTGGTAAGTCGTGTGGCCCAGTCACAACGGAAATTTGGCCCGGAAGGAAAAAGCTTGAGTACCAAAGGTACAGATAGTCAAATAGAGTATAACATACAGTTAAAAAAGCAGTTGGACAAAGAATATGCAGATAAATGAAACAAAACTTACAACTTAAGCTAGTAAGTAACCTGCTCAAGTAAACTAGGCCAGTAAACAAGTAGATAAAATGACTCAGACAAAAATAAATAAAAACAAAATATACAATTAATTAAGTAGATAAAATAGAAAAGACAGCGAATAGACTAAAAATGTATCAATAAAATAGACAGAAACGATACAAATACAACTCCTTCCTACCTTTCCTTCTGGACATGACTACACCATATCTCCAAAAACTTTTAGATGTTGGTATCTACCCATCACTTTTTCTCCCCACTATATAATCTGTATTGTTTTCCAGGTGCGAAACCGGGTTCAAAGGTGCAAGATGCGAAATGAAGGAAGTCTCGTCTTTAGGTATTAAGTCATATGTCTGTGGTTTTAATGTTGGCTACTCGTCTTACTATTGCTAAGCATTGCTTGTATTGTTGGACATGGAAAATGAATGGAGTTGCTAAGCAGTATTATAAAATAAAAGGAAAAAAAAATAAATAAAAATAATTTTTTCTTTTTAATTATCAATAAAAATAATGAGGAAAAGAAATAAATAATTAGGTGGTAACAATCGTTCTTTGCTAAAAATTTGCTTTACTTGTTGGACTACGGTTCTCTCGACTGGAACACTAAACAGTATTACTGTATAAGGTTTTGATTTGCTCGAAGAGAGGCGGTTTACAGAATAAGGAAAAGAAGACGAGGCGGGTTTCGTGTGCAATTACCAACGACGGTTTGAATAATTGACTAATGAGTGATTACTAAAATGCAAGACACTGAACGCTTTTGATCAAAAGAACTCATCAATTCTTGTTAGACCGTATTTATTTATTTATTTATCTAGTGGCGCACATGACAAACGAGGATTTATCCGATGAAAATGTTAATCCAAGGTTAAAGATTTTTTTTTATCTAAACATAATAACGTAAATTATGTTTAGAGATTCGGGTCGGACATTAAGAAACAAAATGCTGTGGCCAAGACCGGAGAAGAACAAAAACCTCTTTTCATAAAACTCTCTCTCTCTCTCTCTGACGGATACAATGATTTCGATTTATACCAACTCTCAAAGAAGACATTTGAGTCATATATAACTGTTATAATCAAAACCCAATATGGAATCAATATCAGGGCTCTGGATATGACACTGTTGACCGGTCATGGGTTTGTAAGATTGCTTGGGAACAGGGTTACCGGTTAACAGTGCCGGAAATTTTTTGTTGGGTGAAGGGCCTCTGGTATAATTCAAATTTGTTTATTTATAACCAGAAAACCATTCCAGAGGGAAAGTAAATTCAAATTAAATTGTTTAAAAATTTTTAAATTCTTTTCTGGTTAGTGGTTCCTACAATCATTAAACTACAAACTACAACGTTTTGAAGGGGGAAAAAAAGTCAAATCAGGGTAATGGATACTGAATCGAATAAGTTATACAAAAAAGTAGTTATAATTAATTTATACATAATAAAAGAAAAAAAAAGAAAATTTAAATAACAATTTTTAACATTGTAAATAAAACGTTTTACATTAAAAGAATTTTTTATTACAACATCCAGGAAAATTTTTTAATTTTTATTTTTATATTATAGTATAGTGAAAAGATCTTAAAATCATTTCCAGATTTGATGTTAGGCCTGAAAAATAATTTTTTCTACTCAAATTTTGAATTTACTACTTGAATTGAGGTTATGTGACCTTGTTACCACTCTATACTGCATGAGGTGGTGGAATGGATAGGTGGCCTATTAGTCTGCTGTAGTAAGGGAGATGGCATTCAAAAGGCTTGCTTATTGCCATAAATTTATAGCTTAAGTGATAGAACTGTAAGCATAAGCATCTGAATGATTGTGTCTTTGAGTAGTTCTTACCTCATCTAAGTTGTTTCCTGTTTTTTGGCTTCTCTTTGTTCCATCTCCAGTTTTGTGTTTCTTGACTGGTGGTGGAGCTTTAGGGAATAGATAAAGTCAAAAATTTGATTTTTTAATTTACAATCATCTTGTGAGTAATTGCATAAGTTATGTCTCTTGTTCAGCAGTGGAGTGTGGTGGTGTCTATAAGGAAAACTGTGGGAGTAAGGAAAATGATTAGAATGGAAATGGAAATATGAAAGCCGTTAATTTGCACATTACCTGAAGTGTGGAGAAACTCTTTGATTGAAGGGGAGGAGGAGTGTGGTGGTTAAAGTTCCTGACTGGGACGCAAATGGTCGCGGGTTCGAATCCTCCTCCCGCATCCTGTTATACCCCAAAACGAGATTAAAGCCACCACCGTTAAGGTGGAACCATCTCCAGATTATCTACGTAATGTGCGGATCAACAGCTTTCGAGCTTTATGACATATGTATTACATAAAACAGAAGGAAAGATCTTTCCACAGCTTCCACAAACTGCTGTTCTGAGGAGATTCGGAACCAAATTTATCGGAACAAAAATCACACAGCTTAGACATCATCTCATTTATTTTCACTCTTCAAGAGAAAACAGGAAATGAGCGAAAAAAAAAATTTGTGAAAGACAAAAAAAGCGTAATGTTTGCTTTTGTTACAAAAAGAAAACGTTTAGTTAAAAATTCCTCAATTAAAGTGTTTTCCCTTCCTTCCTTTCAAATTACAAAATTTCTAGACTTAGTCACAAAACTAAAGAGAAAAAAGAAAGAAAGAAAGAGAAAAAGAAGAAAAAAATCCAAACAAATAATCCAATAACATCTTTTTGTACTTCAAACGTTGGGCCTAATAATGCATTTCCAATCCTTTTTATTCTTATTTATTTATTTTATTTATGGATGTGGAAGCTTTTGGATATGGTCACTGAATGGGTTTCCCTGCTATTTTTGTTGCCTGCTTCTTTGTTCTAGAATCTGTTCTCACTAATTACGGTGATGTGTCCAAGGGAAAGTTTTAAAATTTAATTAAAAAAAACAAAAATCTCAAATCCAGGTATGTTTCATTATGTTAGCTTTCCGTTTTGCTGATTTATCGCTTAGCAAATTTATTTAGCTTAGTTTCCCAGCTGTTGTTCTGTCAGCTAACCATCTTCGCTTTATTTGTGAGTTATTGCATGGTAACAGTCAGAATTTGCGTTTTGATGGACTTGAAGTGATTTATACTTAGATACCTGAGACTAGAGTCAGGTTTGTTGTGGTAGTTTTGTGATTTGTTAAAAGTTTTTGGGTTGTTAGTTTACTAATCAGTTTATCTGAAGTAGATTTGATCTTTTTGAGAATCATAAATTTGAGTTTTAAGTCACTACCTGTAGCATCTTGGGCATAACAGGATGTGGAGAAAGGGCTGAAGCCTCCAATGTAACTTCCCTAGTCTTTGACTAATTTGTTACAGGCCTCAGATTCAAATGTTAGTATTTACAAGCCTAAAAACAACTTTCAAGATGGCCGATACAACAACCGGAAGAAGATTTTCAGTTTCCAGTGGTGCTCTCAACAGTCATCTCTACAAGTTCCTCTTCCTTGCTCTAAGTCTGACCAAATCTTCGGTTTTGTTGTTTGGTCCCCTCTCTTAGATTTATCTTCTCAGTTAGGTCCTTTAGTAGTTGAGAGTGCCTTCGAGGTTAATAAGCCCCTTAGCGTTACAAACAAAACTGTCCTCAAGAACAAAACTTCACTTCCGGTAATCAAAATTAGTTAACCGATAGAGTTCTTTGATTGATTGATTGATTGATTGATTTTTCTGAGAGCTAGGACTAAGCAGATAGTTTGGTTTATGCTTTATTGATATGTTTGATTTTTATTTTTTTAGATTCAAGACAACCACTGGAGTGGTCTGCGCTGGAAAATCCTGTGTCTTAGGGAGGAAAGGAAACTGGATAAACGAAATATTCCAACGGATGCGGCGCATTCGGATTTGACATCTGTCACAACATTCCTGATCGCTAATATAAATTTAGAAGTAGGAATGCGTTCTGAAAAAAGCCAAAGAGTATATATTGTATCGTAGCTACCTTCTCTCGTCAGTTTTTTATTTCTTCCGTTTACTACAAAAACTTGTTTGTAATTAAATTAAATTAAAAAATAATAATAAAAACACTTTCTCCTTTCAAAAGCTATGTATTAATATTGAAGTTAATAATTTTTATTGATTTGAAGAGTTCAATAATGAAAAATTTCAAATTTAACTCCCAACTCGTTAGTGATGAAATTTTTTGGTCGGTTGTAGTTAGAATTTTTGAAAAGTCTGCCAGTGGAGTTGATACCGTTAAAGTGCTAAAACCCCTGAGTTTGTAGTGATCCCTTAGATTGCTTGAAAACCAGAAAATTTTTTTCATCTGTTTGTGTGATACTTTTAAAATGATTTACTTGGTCAAGTGTGATGAGGTTTTCAACTGTAATGAGACAGAAACCGTGAATGTGCACATTATCTCTATCAAATGTGGAAACTCTTGAATCCGCACTTTAACGGTAACAGAGTCATTTAGTTCCTGTAGTTTGCTGATGGTAAAGCCATAAATAAAACTGGCAATTTTCTGATATTTATTGGTGAGGTCTCAACTCTTGTGTGAATATTTAATTACCCTGTTTAAACCCAATTAAAGGTTGATTTGGTTTATAATTAAAAAAATTTGATTACTTGGGTTTGAGTATCACGTGATGTAAATCTTCTAAATCATTTACATCAGAGGTGCGCAAACTAGGGGTCGTGAACCCCGAGGGGGTGGCCAAATTTTTCGCCGAGCATGGATGAGATAAATAGAAACTTGCAGCCTCATACATCTCGTCAAAGGCAATTCGACTGATTTTTACGTTGTATATAAAGTATATTCTTAAAATTATAAATAAAATTAATATGTGTCATACTTGATAATGTTTTTATTCGATGTAATGAAAGAAATACGCGAACTATACATCGCATTTGACAATATCTACGTCAAGGAGTCGCCAAAATCTTTACTGAAGGCTCGAGGTCGGAAAAGTTTGCGCACCACTGATTTACATGATGAATATTTAAGCTACACAAAACAGAATTTGAAACAAACACAAAACAAAAATTATACTACAATGGTTCATAAACTGACACTAGATTTATGGATGTTGTTGTATACCTATTTGAAATTCATTTGACTTATAAGATTTTGGCATTAAATGAGTCAAATTGACTCTAATTTCCTTAAACTAATGTTAAAGTAGGTACTGCAAGTACTACAACAAAGATAATTTTGAAGTATATATTGAAAATCAAAAAGCTTTCCTTTTTAGTCTAAACGCCAGTTATTGTCAAGCTTAGTACTCAACTGAACTGCTTCTAGCTAATGGATTCATTAACTCAACCATATATTTCAATGAAATCTATTTCACCCAACCATTTCACACACCATAGCTATCAAGTCTAATTTTTTAATCTTAATATCTAATTTATATTGAAATAGTATAAAACTTAAAATAACTTATTTAGCTGAATTTGAGTCAAAACAAAAGTAGTGAAGGACAACAATTTTCCTATAAACGGGTTACCACAGGTAATTTGGCTTTTAAATTTAGAATTTGAATAAGATTTTCATTTAAATAACTGTTATCATTTGCAAAGTTTTATTTAAACAAAACAAAGGGAAATTAATATTTATTTATTTGAAAGTCTACAAAATTTATAAAGCTCAGAATAGTTTTCTTATAATTGCTGGGATGGAGCAAAAGCTTTCCTCGATATTCTTTTTTTCAAAAATTTATCTAGTCAGCATTATATACTTATTAAATTGTAAATTTTCGATTTATCTGTTTTCTCTCTCCTTTTTTTATTTATTTTATATCTTATTAGTGATTAAAAATTATTCTTTTTCAGGTAAATTAGATAGAGAAGTAAGAGTTTTATTTTGTACTTTTCATTTTACTATAATTTCAAGTTTTTTTTATTATAGTTACATATTTTAAAATGATTGTTTTAATAATTTTGAATGTTTCGTTGTGTTTGGACTTCCGACGAAGAAAAACCCTGACGCTTCAGGATTAATCCTCCCTGTGGTGATCGTTGAAGTGTTTGAGTATGGTTGTCAACGGACAGCTCCTCTGAGTCTCTAAAATCACCCCTGATGGTGATGAAGGTTGTTAAGAAAACAAACCCATTGATTCCTTATTTTAGAATCTTTTTAGAATGATTTCAGCCAGTATTTATACCCCAAATGGGTTTGACAACTGTTATTCGTTTGAATGACCCATCAGGGCGTCCATTGTAACAATGCAACACTTCTTTACAATTCCTAAGCCTTTTCCGGATGGGTCATTTTACAATTAACATAATACTTTCAGGTATCTGAAGTGATTCATTCGTGCGGCCTTTTGGCTTCATCTATTAAATCTTGAGTGGTTGTATATATATGCCATCATATTGTCGATGCGAAATGAATTTCATGTTCTTGTAATCTGTAACTTGAAAACGGGCGCTGCATGATCTGTACTTTGAACTGCCACAATTTGGATTCATTTTAGTCTTTGCATGTTAGTAATAACTTTCTGATTTGAATATTCTTATTGTGAATTTCAGTGTTTTATATATTTTTATTAGTAATAACTTTATGACTTAAGCACTTTTTATTTTCTACAAAATGTGGCTAAAACTTATTTTGAGAAAGAAAAAGAGTTGAGCAATAGATAATTCCCCAGTTAACAGGTTAAACCTCTTGGTCTTGAGCCGTTAGAATCACTTTACAATGAATTAATGGTCGCAAGTCTGAACACGTACCTAAGTTTAATGTAAATTTGACCCAAAGTTTTGTAAACTTTTGAGTTTGAATGGATATGAGTTCAAAAATAGTTTTTTGAAGTAATTCGAATGAACGCTTCAGTATATAGAGAACGTTAAGACATGTACGGATATTTAGAGTAATTAATTAATAAGTCTAAAGTATTATTTCTTTGAGAAACTGAGGAATTCACCTTTTTTATTCACATACCCACAATTCGAACACTTCATCAAACTTTAAATCCGTTTTTGCGCCTAAACAAATTTTTGAATCTAGTCTAAAACCACGACAGAAATAAAGAACGCTTATGAGAGAGTTTCAGTGACGTCATATCAAAACAAAGTTGAATAATTTCTTTCTTTTTTTAAATTTCACTTGGTTCTGAAAAATTGGTTAACATTCAAGCGTAGTAATTGTTTGAAAAGTAAAATTAAAACATTAATTTGCTTTAAGATCTTCATTTTTATTGCAAAATATTTCAATTTTTGTCATGAATCATCAAAATATATGTGATTACGTCATACTTGGTTCTCTTCCATTAAGCACTGTGAACTATTAATTCCAGAAAACAAACGAAACTTCATATCAAATAGGTTAAATTTCGATAGATAAATTTAATAAGAATTCGTTAAAATGAGTGGGGCCGATCCAGAAAGGTTCGATGGGATGTTGCTGGCCATGGCTCAGCAACATGAAGGTGGTATTCAAGAGGTAAGAAGAAAACTTTTGCTTAGGCCATATTCGGCAATTGTGTACCATGTGCAGGAATACTCGTTTGCCTGTTTCGTTTTGTTTATCTTTTAATTTTGGTCATTCTGTCGACAGAGGAAAATAATTTCAATCATCATGATGGACGAAACATAAACTGTTTTGAGCCGGGGGGATGAAAGTATCCAGAAATGTTTACTACACCTTAACCAATAGGCAGTGTTAGAAAGTTTGATCGAAGACTGATGATTAGTCACCTGCAGTTTTACTTTTATTTATTTAGGAGCCTAATTTTAAACATTTCAAAACTTGAGGGGCTTTAAATGTTGCTTTGTTTCAGTTAATGGACACAATATTTAGCTTTTTGGCTAGAAAAACGGACTTTTACACTAATGGAGCAGACGGAGCTGCAGAGAAAATTGTTTTGACCACTTTCAGAAAATATGAAAAAATGGCCGCCGAAGAGAAGTTGAAAAAACAACAAGAAAGAGAACGACAGGAGAAACAATGGAAAGAGAAACAGAAAAGGGAAGAAGCCATGCAGAATGGTGGAAGTAAAATAACAGAATTGACTGATGAAGAAGCCGAAAAGTTAGAAAAAGAAATTAAAATGGAAAAAGAAAAAGAAAAAGTTAAGACTGATGATAGTAGCATGGATGCTAGTGGAGATGCAAAAGTAGATGATGAGGAGGTATATATGTGTTCTGATTGAATAACATTAGTTGATTGGGAATTTTATAGGACTTGATTGATTTGAACTTGTGTATGTTAAATGTAAGAGAATTGGGAAATTTCTTTGTACAGTGTTGTAGAAATAATTATTTGTCTAGTTTTGATTTTTGGTTAAGACTGTATAAAGAGATGCTTGAACTGGCATCTTAGAAATTCATCTGATGTAATACTGTAAATCGTCAATCCCACTGTACTTTCCAGTTTGCTCTTAGCAATATATTCGAAAAAGATTTAAATAACTTTCTACAACTTTTACAGGATGATCCTAAGGAAAAGGGAAAACTCCATCCAAATTCAGGAAACGGTTGTGATCTAGAAAATTATAGATGGATCCAAACACTTCAGGAAGTCGAGGTAAGTGTTGAAAAGCTTATATTAGGACATGAATTGTGCATAAAGAAACTTTATTCAAGAAATCGTCAGACTAAGCTTGCAGAAAAGAGCTCATTAAACCAAATCATTGTCAAATTAATTCTTTCTGTTTGAATGCCGAAATTTTACTCAGGAATTGTCCCTTCTGTATGGTTTAAATCTAATGTTGACTGCTCACTCATAAATAATTGGTAATAATATTTCAAATCGAACACATGGTGCAGTAATAAAACGTGTGAGTTTTTCATTACCTCCTTGTTGAGTTTCTATATCATCATCATCATCTATTACAGTTTCCAGCCTCTGACACTACTGAGTCTGCATTGAGCACAAGCCTCTCCACTTTCTTCTGTCTTCCCAATAACTCTCGGTCCTCACTCTGCTCCAGTCCACTCCTTTCTTACACACACTCTCTTCCACTCCCTTCAGCCATTTTGCCCTTGGTCTTTTACCTTTCACCTCAGTTAAGCCGAGTTTTTATATGAAAATGAAAATCTTTGTGACAAAATGAAAATAACTAAGATTGTGAGATTTTATTATTCAATTTGCTTTTGTTCAGTACAAACTAGTTCAAATTGAAGTTTAAGTTTGGATTTAAGTATCAGGATCAAATCGTATTTCATTTAGAAACAATCACTGAATTTATAACGAATTACTCAAACTAGAGCTTTATGTCTTACTCGAATGTTAAACAAAGTTTTTAATTGAGAATTACACATCAGTTCAACTGCTTACTGTTTCTAATCTAAATAAAATATTTGGAGAGGTACTTACCACTGTTACAAGTTTAGTTCAGTATAAAATCAGTAAGTTTCATACTTTTGTGGTTTTCAAATTGTTATTTCGATTGGCTTTGTCTTATCAAAAGGGTTGCCAGATTTTTTTCTCGTTTATTCTAAACATAATTAGGGTTTAAGGATCTAGACAATGCTACACACAACAGTTGGTTTTATACATACATCTTAATATCAGTCAGTACCATAAATGAAAATAGGATTTGAAAAACAATATTCGTTTAAGGTGTTAAATAAATATCGAATAACAAATCAAATTTATTATAAAATACTTTATTGATCATGTGTTTCAGTGAAATGAAAGACAATTTTTGTTTACTTATTTATTGTTTTTTTAAATAAAAGAACATAAATTAATTTGACACAATGGTACTGAGAATGATTCCTAGTGGATGCTTGCATTTACTATGAATGCCTCAGCTCCATTGCTCTCACTGAAAAGAAAGAGAAACAGATTATCAAAAAAGGTTTCTAGTTTTGTTTAAGATGGATGTTTAAAACTTTGGATAAACTTACTTTCAACAAATAAAACAGCTGCTAATATTCCAAAAAATAAAATAATCGTCATTGTTATAACTAAAACAGTGAGTTGGCGACTCCTCGTACAGCAAGGTGATAAAGGTTTTTTGGGTAGAGTAACACCTGAAATTATAAAATGTACAGTTAGCGACAGTGTCTTGAATCATTTTAAGCCGTTTTCATGTGAAAGTTGAATAGGACTAAAGTTGTTAGAACTTGGACTGAGTCAATTTGACTCTTTTAGTTGTGTTTATCTTGTATTTGGTTTGTCGAAAGCAGAGTTGAGATGTAGATAATGTTTTAGGAATGAATCTTTTGTATTGAATTTATTTTATATTTTTATACAGTATTATAATTTTGGGGTGTGACTCGAGTTAGGTGAGCCAATTAATGTTGGCCAAAAAAATTTTTTTGGTTGTTTTTTGTAAGTTCTAGTGCTAGATTTTGAAATGGGTTGGTGGAATTTATTTAAAACTATGTAATTGTCTATGTTTTATGTTTATATTATGTTTGTTTCTTTGAATTCATGTTAAATTGTTTTTGATTATGTTTTCTCTGGTCTGAAAGGAGTTGATTTTGTTGTTAATGAGTCATCTTGTCTCACCTATTTTAAAGATACCCACATAATCAACATCCTTATAGCTTTTGTTAGTGTTATTCAGTGCTTCAGGTTAGGTGGTGGCCTGATAAGAATCTAAGAATCTTGACAAAGTGGGTGCTTCTGTTCCCACAAACCTCCCAGTCATTGGGAAAAATTGATTTATCAGCGGTTTTTGAATATTTTATTAGCGAAATCGATTGTCAGCTTTTCTTTTTAGAGTTGAATGATTTGTGACATTCTTGGTAGGAAACCCGGTTGTCCTTCTTCTTCCAGAGCAATTTTTTTCCTGGTTTTAGACCTTAATATTGACCACGTTTTCCCGGCGGGCATGGGCTGAAGTCATTACTCGAAATGGGTGACACACACACTTATGTCGACTAACTTCTTCTTTAAATCATTTTGTTTGATGAATCGACTTACCATTTATCAGTGTGAAGTGTGTGCTCGAAGCTATCGATTGCGAGTCAGGTTGTTTCGCTGCGATTGGCTCGTGCTTTAGACTGTTGAGATTGCTGGGTGATAACAATAGCGATCCAGAGCTGGCCGTCTGAAAATTCAACAGGAATCTCGGATTAATTTCGGATGGATGACCCGGTGACAGTTTGTGTCGTGTCAAAGGTTTTCACGTTTAAAAATAGTCAGGGGAAGAGAGGGGTAAGGGAGGAAGAATTTTCCACGATACATATGTATACAATATGTGGAGTCCTTGAAAAATAGTTGGCAAATGCTTTGAAAAACGTTTTTTTAAACTAGAATATTGGGTTTCCGTTGGCGGCCTCCTAAACAGGATTTAAAACTAGATTTATGAACGTTGATTTATTTGCTTATTTTTTTTTGTCTGAGGTGAGCCAATTTGACTCAAGTTTTTGTCGTTGTAATAAAATGCGGGTGGAAGTTTTAGTAAGGAGGGAGTAGTCGCCTATCTATAGGCCTGCATAAATGGATGGATGCACGAATTTTTTGGTTGTTGAGTGCTAAATGCACAAATCGATTTTAGACAAATTTTGAGTCCGAACATGAATCCAGTTTTGGTTTGAATTGTCTCTTTTGAATAGTTGGGGACATGTCTTACTCATCTAATCTTTACTCAATTGAGTACAATTAAATAGAAAAGTGTGCATTAATTTTGGAATGTATCTTGCACTAAGAAAACTATTTTATACTAATTTAGTTATTGATAGAACTATACATTCCTTCTGAATCTTTCTTGAAGTGGTTTACTATATGGTAAGAACTCATGAAGAAAGTGTGCTGTATTTATGAAATGGATTCGCGTGTACTACATATGAAATTAATTTTGGGTTGTAAAATCTTAATAATTAATGAGAGACACTTTAACGATAGACAAAGAGATTAATATACTTTTTAATATTATATAAATCAGTTCGATTTATATTACTGGAGGACTTAAAAATCCTGACGCAACAGGAGGTTTTATCTGGGTTACAGACCACCATCGTAATCCAGGAGCAGAATTTTATAGATACACCACTGGAATTTTAAATGAGTCTGATTGACCCAGATCGTGCACGAACTCGGCAAAACAGAAATTCTCACTTACCCTAGAACTAGATGAACTGGAACTTCCGCTGCTGAACCAGTGTTCTTCATTAGGTAAACTAATTTGTACATCGTCTAATTTCCCCGACTTGGATGTTTCCAGACCGTAGATGGACCTAATATTCCTCTCGTAGTTACTCGTGTAGGTGGATGAATCGGTTTTGGTACTACTCGTGTAAAGTAGTGGCCTCGGTATTCTCCAGTCACTAACTTTAGACGAATCGGTATTTACGTCCTGGAAAAAAGGACAAAATATGCGAATGAATGAATGAATGGGGACTTTTTTTACAACGGCGATTATGATGATAACATTAGCACGAATGATGACATTGGGATTTATTTTTATTGTTAAATTTGTTTCTGTCGTATGGTGATTTGTTTACTTCCTCATTTATTATTTCATTAAATGGCGTGAGTGTTGTCAATCTGTTACACCGATGACAAGCATTTATTTATATTTGTCGAAGCCTTGCATCAAATGCATATTGTAGTCAAATATTTATTTAAATAGATGTGATTAGGTTTGTCGGGAAACGTTTTTAGATTGCTATCAGACGGAATTGACACAGAAAACTGGCGTCCTTGTCGCGAAATACACTTTCTACATAATAAATAAGGAAGGAAAGGCTTTATAAAAACAAATCCACGAGATAAAAATGTGATCAACCGATTTATGTTTGTTATTTATTTTATTTATAACGAATCGGGGAAGTTGTTAGCTGACTATTTAGGTAGAAGTCGTCAGATTTTTATTTTTCGAGTCGTGCCGCTTTTTCTTGGGGTTAAAATTTTCCCACGCCGCCCTGTTTGAAATAAAAGGTTTAATAGTATCTGTATAAATAACTATATGTATATCTGTATAAATAACAAAATATAAATCGGTTGGGAGTTGCAGTCGTGTCTCAAAGCGCCGCAGCAGATAATTGCTTTGGTCCTCCTGCAGCAAGTTTGGGTTTAGGATTAAAACAAAAAATTGAATTAAAGTTAAATTAAATTGTCTGATTTGTTGTTATGTCGTTGTTGTTGGTAGCCCTTGTTTTACGCGAAAGGTGATAGCCATAAAAATGGCCCCAAAAAATTATAAGAAGACTTAGTTTAAATTCAGAAGACAACGCGCACAAAACGAGACCTGAGTAATTAATTAAATGAGTAGAAGGACGATGCTGGGATGTGAATTAATATAAGTGTGCATTATTTTTGAAATGAAACCTTGGTAGTGGGAATTGTTTATGAAATGAATTTTCTATAAAATTTTGCATTACTATTGAAATGGAGTTCTATCTCATAGATTGGATTATTTGAAGTCTTCGCAGAAGTGTGCAGTATTTATGAAATGAGTATGAGTTTCGTTGGAATGTTTTCGCAGTCTTTTAAAAGTGCACGTAAAGTAACTAAGTTTGGATTGTCTGACGGAAATGTCTTCTCGATTTATGGAGATGATTTCGGGTGGATTTAAATCGGATTGCTATCTCGGTTCTAGGAATGAGCAGCACGGAGATGTGATTATTGGTAGTTTAAACACGTGTTGGGATGAGTAGCCTTGATGGGTATCACTCGGTTTGAGACTTCTAAACAATTCTTCTTTGTTATTGGTCGTTTTAAACTGCTGCTGTTATGATGTCGTGGTTGATTTATTGAGAATCCTGTCATGATTTATCGGCGGGAGCCAGTGGTTAGATTGTTTTATTTTGGGGGTCTTGGACGTAACGAGACTTGGGTTTTGAAATTGCTTTAACTACCGCAAAGAGATCGCGACTTAGGTAGTTACGTTCGAAGTAGATTTTGAGATGTTAAAAGAGATCGAAATGTGATGTCAGGCCTTGCCCTTGACAATTTCAGACTGGCAGAAATTAATTAAAATAATTTTGGCCTTTCAGTTAAGTCCTCCCGCCCTTTTGAAAAGGGAAAAATTGCTCAAGGTGTCCGGGGAAAAGTGTTTTTCTTTTTTTGCCTATTTTTGGGTTGTGCACCATTCAGCATTTCCGCCTTCTCCTTGTTCTTCCGCTCAATGCAATTGGAGAGTTGAAGTGGTATGAAAAGCATTAGAGAAATCATAAGCGATAAGGTCACTGAAGATTATGGGTTTTGAATCAAGTGGCATCGATATCTTAGAAAAGCGGAAGAATCGGTTACCTTTGGTGTTTAAATTTGAGTTCTAGTGAAAATGTGAATTTTCTTTTTTAATCTAAACACAGGAAGTGATAGTGTGGTTGTCACCACGCCCACCTCCTTCATTCCTCGACATTGACCTTAAGTTGAAGCGAGTCTCCATAAAACCCTAGAGTACATTACTTATGGAGATACTCAGGACAGTGTGTGATTTTTATGAATTTGGCACGAATGCGTGTAATACTTTAAAAATTGTTTGCTGTTCCTTGGGAGTTTATTAGAGGACTACAGAAAACACTACACTTAGAGTAGTGTTAGAAGATGAGCTCGTATCTGTTCGAAAAGTACGCTAAATTAACAGCGCTATAAAGCAGACGTGGTCTTAATTGATTGGAAGGGCGATGGTAGGAAATTTAAATAAATGGAAGGTGTGTAATAAATGTGCAATATTTTTGAAATGAATCATTTATTTTGTCGTACTTGAAAAAGAAGATCTGGGAGCAGGGATCTTGTTTGTTTTTCTTTCAAGTTGATTAATCTAACAGGAAGGCGAGTGCAGACGAAGGAAAAGTTGTGCTTGTTGGTGTGTGACTGATGTGACCTATTAATTTGACGGACTGAGAGTTATCGAATGGAATCGCGTAAACCAGTTCGCTCATGAGAAAGGTATATTAACATGACAGTCTAATAATAGAAGACCACGCTGACTTCTCTCCCCCCCCTCTCCCGCTCTCTCATCGTAAATATAAATAAAACATTTCTGTGAGTGAAACAAACAAATTGCTGTTTGTCTTGACTTGCCTCTTATTAAAGTAAAAAGTCGCATTGAAAATGGTCAACAAGGTCTGCTTTTGTGCGTGAGTGTATGTATGTGTGTGTGGGGGGCCGGAAGGAAACCGGTTTTGGAGCCCCGGGTGGTGGGGCTGAGGGGGAATAGTCCCATAAAAAAAAAGATTTTTGATGAGAAAGAAATTCCCTTCCCAGATTCCCTTGAATTCGTTATCGTTTGGTCTTTCTAATTGGAGCAGCACCCTTTCCGTCCTTGGTGGTCAGGGAACCCCCCGAAACGGTTTTGTTAAATCCTCCACTTTGAAATGTGGTTCAATTTTTTTTTATTTCTTTTCTTTCTTGTTGTTGTTGTTGTGGTAGTGTTAGCGATTGCAGCTTACCTTGCTCCAGGGCTGAACAATTTCATAAGACTTGAAGAGACCGGTATTATAATGACCTAACTCAACGAGAGACTGTTTCTGGTACAGGAAGTTTATCATAAAAATACCTGTCTGCTTAGGTTTGGATCCATTTCAAGGACTTTGGACTAATTGTATCGTTTCTCGATACTTTCATTGAGCTTTATTGTCTCTCGTATTTACTCCCGGGCCCCCGTGTCCCCAAAATGGATTTATAATTAGATCTAGTCACGAGTGACATCAGACGAAACTCGATGAATGACTTGTACGATGATTTTATCTTATGAGTACAGAACAGTTATCAAGAATTGGTTTCAATAATATTGCACAGATTTGAGAGGAATTTCTTTCATAACTGTTGCACAAATATGTAGTAATCTTTAGATTCCTCTTAGGGTATCCGTCAGTAAATACTAAAATACTTTCAGGATGAATCGTTAGTGTGCATTATTTTTGAAATAAATTCCTTATGAAATCTAATCTTCGTTTAGTTGTTGTAATGAAGAGAAATTTCTGATAACAAACGGGAAGTTATTTATGACTCGATCTAACATTATCATCGAGATGTGACTTTTCTCCGACAATGTCGATTCCTTTGTTTGCTTGTATGTGTCTGCGGGGTGGGGAGTTGCTAGCCGATAGAGAGGCTTCGGAAGAGTTATTTATCCATAATTCCGCACTGGGATTTACATAAACGTTGACCTAATACATAAACAAACAAACAAGACGAAAACAAACATGGAATAATCGACGCGAAGGTTAAGAGGCAGGAAGGAAGTTGAAGAAGTAAAGAAGCGAATGATGAGTCGGAAGACCTTGGGGTGGTTGGTATCGTTTCATACAGTTATCTCGAGAGCATTGGGGAAGGTTGAGGTAGAAGGAAGGGGATGGTAGGTTTGAAACTCGATCAAAGGAAATGAAAAGTGTCTGAACAACTTCCACGATTGCGTCAAAGAATAAAACCGAAGGTGAAATGAAATATTTAAGAAAAAAAATTTTTTTTTGTCCTGATCCGCCTTTCGCAATGGCGGAGGGCGATTGGGTGTTTCCTCGATTTTCTTATAGTCAAGTCAGAGCTAGCGATATGGAACAATCTAGAATAGAAACAAGTCTCCGGTTAGTGTCGAAAATAAATCGGCCAGTTCAAGAGACATCATCAAAGATGGGTGTTGTGATAGCCTTGGATTTTGATCCAGTTTAGCCAACAATCCGTTCGATCAGTGCATTTACGTAAACTCATTTACTATCGTACATATTTATGTAAAATAAGTCCATAGATAAATAAATAATGGTCTTAAATAACGGTGAATGACTTTAATAACTTGACAAGTATTTTAAGGTTTCCATGAAAACTATTAATAGTAATCGTGGATAAAATAGAAGCGAAATGTCTGAATGCGGAAAAGTCAAGGTCGGGAAACTTTTAGGGAAAGTTTTCTCTCCTTTTCGGAACTTTTATATGAAAACAAGTCTGAAATGTGTTTTCCTTTCCTTCCTTTCCCTTCGCATAGCACATAATTGCCATTTTTTTTTGTAATTGGAGGTTATTTCTTGTTGCCAATTAATTAAAAATTTGTTGTTGTTGTCTTTGTCTTGTAAACCAATTTAAAGATTGGGAATTCGATGGGAATTGGTCTCGGTGTCAGTTGTCTGGACAAAGACAATCACCAATTTGGTGGTTGTTCCGTGTTCCAAGTCTATTGTTAGGGAGTGGAATGCGTTGGTGTGTTTGTGTATAGCCTTTCGAAGAGAAATTTGCCATAATTGCAATTTAAAATTTGTCTGTTTCTATAATACGGTATCATATTACACTGTTTCGCTATAACACTGTTTACACTCATCACTAGGTACTTGCCAGCGGTTTGGTATTGTACTCGAAGTTCTTTGACTATATTTAGCTAATTAGGGATTGGGGAGGGAGGAGTTTGACTGTTTAGATGAGCTCTCTATGAAAGTGTGCATTAATTATGAATTAAGCGTGGGGATAGTGTGGTGGTTAAAGCTCCTGACATGGACGCAATGATTGTGAGTTCAAAAGGTTCTGATTGTACGGAAGGATTATCGTCCACGAGGACCAGAAGAACATCTACATAGTTGTAAAGAATGTTAGGTTGTTAAGGGAGATCACGGCCCAGAGATCATGGAAATCCTCAATCGATCAATAAAATAAGAATTATGTCAGTGGCGGAAATCCCCGGTGAAGTCGATTCAAGGCATAAAAAGTTTAAAAAGGAAGGGCAGACGAGCGGGAATGTTGGAAGTGGTGGTGGTGGTGGTGGGGGGGATTCTTTGGAAAATCTGCTTGAAGAATGTAAAACCGGACTTTCAGTTTCTTTTTAGATATGAAGTCCGCTTCAGAGATTAAGGGACCATTAACTCTTGAGGAACCTTGATCGGGATACCGTCTGCAGAGTTCTTTTGTTGGTTCAAACCATAACAAGGTCGGTTTCATTGAAAGTGAACAGACCAGGTTTTCTTTCCACGGTTAAGAACAAGAAAAAAAGGAGGCCCCGGGGGGAGGCGAGAGGTGGGGCGGAGTAAGGAGGAAAGATGGAAAGCCTGTGTTGAAAAGAAAGCGGAACCTTAGGTACAACAAAGAGGTCATTAAGGGGAAATGTAAAACGGGTTTTGGGTTCTTTCGAGTTCTTCCAGGATGCAGGACAGTTAAAACGGATTTTCTTTGTTGTTTGACCGTTGAAGGTCAGGCTGTTAATTCATTCACCGGTGGCATGGGACCACTGGGGGCTTTCGATCGCGGAAGAAATTCCATCTAATTTCGTGTCTTCAGGTGGATTCTTGCTAAGAAGTGGAAGGGAGGAGACCTCAAATGTCATTTCTGCGAGCTTTGAATCGTCCTGCCTACCTAGGTTCCATTCTGTTACTCCATGATGATGGACTACAGACGTATAATTACAACGTTATCTTGGTTGTAATGTTATTTTAATTTCTTTTTTGTAGTTGGAAGCATTCCATAAGGTTTTATTAAAGAGTAAGAAGTCACCTGCAAGTGGATGCCCCCGAGATGACTATGTTTCATTTAAATTATTATTATTTTCTGGGCGGGAGAAATTTCATATTTTTTACACCGCCTTCTGAATTCCTTTAAACCTTAACGTTACTTCTTCCAAGCCTACCTACTTTGTATACGTAGAAAGGTGTGATACGAAACAATGTCATTTAAACCTGGACACAAATATCAAACCAGTGTGGCAAAGAAGTACCAAATAGCTCCTTTCGAAATGTTATATTCATAAAACTGTGTGCATTATTTATGAAATAGGTGTGAGTTTTGTGTCTATACTTTCATTTTTTAGAGTATAAAAGCACACAAAATGAGACCTGATCGTGGTATAGTAAATAAACAACAGAGCGGAAATTGACGGTGTTAATCTTTAAAGAAAGCTAAGTGTGCATTATTTATGAAATGAGTAAAAGGCAATGGAGAAGGGATCGAGGCAGTTTTGCGGGAAGTTTGGTTCAAATCGGTTCACAGGTTTTTCGAAACAGAGTCACAAACTTACATCCTGTGGCTCGTAAATAGTTTTTGAATAGAATGTCGGTCTGCCATTTTGAAGGCAACCTTAACTCAACCTCAACTTGAACTTGACTGTCTGGGCCAAAAATTTCAGGATACATTCGTGAAAATTTGCTTTTTCATCGTAAATTGACCTTTTTAAGAGCGGGGATTGTAAATTTTTTTTTGTCTTTCAATGACGCCATTCCTCTCGATGTGTGTGTGTCTTAACACTGGAACAGTTGTTCGTCCAGCGATAATGTTTTTGTACTCGTGGCTGTGGGTCTTTTGTTTCCCACAGCCTTTCCGGAACGGGGAAATCGATTGTTTATATAGTAAAAGACAAAGAGATGATGTCACCCGAAGTGTGAACACCACAATAATCGTTTTCATTAGGGAGATGATTGCGTGAACCGCGAAACAGGATCCTATCGCGTGGGTCGCATAAATGTTGCCCTGGATTTGGCGCGACCGGAACGATTCGACCTTGTACCTTGAAAACTGCATTTTACGTAACGTAGGTGGGTTCCATGGGAGTAAAAATAAACCTGGAAGAGGTGGGGGGAGGACCTAAACCGAAATTATCTGATTAGAGAAGTGGTGAGAGTGTGGTAAGATTTTTCCAATGGTTTCGGGACACTCCACCGCCGCCATCTTCTCCTGTCCCTTGAGACTGTTCTGTCCTTGAGGATTTCGTCGTATTGCTTAACGCACTGCTTTCACGAGCTCGTAAAAAGGTTTTCCGGTCTAAATTTAAAATTTACTTCATTTTTCTTATTTAAATATGTTGAAAAAAAGTTTGTTTTTCCACGGTTTCAAGGTTTGCGAGGAAATTAATGATACACAACAAAAATTTTTATGCGAGTTGTTTCGGTCCTTTTTTTAATAAATTGGAGTAAATCGAGATTCTTGTAAGAAGTTGAATTAAATTTATGGTAACTGTGATTGGACAAACTGATTAGTATAAAAAATAAGCGGAGAGGAAGCGGGGAAGGGAGGCGCCACAGGAATTTTTTTTTTTCTGCTCTGAAGAAAAGTTGTTTCGGAAAATTGAACTGCAGGCCTTGGGTTGGGTCGTTATGCGAATATTATTAAACATAATTTCGGTTTGGAGTATTCTGGTTATTTCAAAAGTTGATTTATGGATGTTGATCCCGTGGCTGTGTTTCTGTTGCTGAGTTGAGCCAGTTTGACGTCGGAAATCAATTGTCAACAATCGATTTTAATTTAATAGAAAGCGTTTATCAAAAAAATGTTTGACATGTGAATGTTGTTCTTAGAGGACCAAATTATAAACCCCAAAAAGCTTTTTTAATGAGTCAAATTGACTCAATTCGTAAATCAAGTGTTAAACTCTTAAGTGAGGCAACTCAGCTTCTGACGCTTATCAAAGTCATCCAAAAAAAAATTTGTTTCAAAGATAAACCGGAAGTACAAAGGTGAAAACCGTTAAACTTCCGGTGTAACAGTTACATTAGTCGTTTAGATGTTAGTCGGTGTAACAGTTAGTTAGTTATACTATTAGTCGTTTTAGAAAATGTGATGGGATTTAAATTTATATTATAAGACACTATCTCCGGTTTAAATATTTCTGGAAGGAGCTAGAGCCAGATTGACTCTCGATAAAGTTGGAAATCAGTGTATTTGAAATATGCGTCATTGAAAACGTGGTCAAAAAATTTTTTTAAAATTTCTTTGAGCTTCTTTTTGGAAATACGAACATAAACAGTCAAAGAGACCCACAGAAACCTCCAAGTTAATTCTCTTTAGGGGTTAAATTGACTCAGTTCGATGTATTTTGGTTGAAATTTGTATTTGGTGATTTGCTTTTCTGATTTTTGGGTTTAAAAAATTATAAAAATTGTATATCTCTTATTTAAATTAATTTTCAACTCTTATGAGTCATATTGGCTCAGATAAAAAAGTTTTGATAATCGGTTTATAGAATAAATCAACCGAAGGAATACTCCAAAACTGTGTTTTATTTCGACTGTTGTGAGTCAGATTGACTCGCTTGTGTAAAAAGGCGTAGAATCGACATCGGGAAGTTGATGTCAGTTTATACAATCGATTTATGTGTTTGATCGTTATCAGTCAAATCCGCGTTCTTATTTATTTGTTGGGAGAAGCCTTAAGATCGGCCTTTCGAAAACCGATGATGGCCTATCGGTCAAAACACTCTCCTCCCGCTGTGACTGAGGTCGGAAATGACGAATCCAAGGTTTTCTAAAAGTTTTCATGTCGAAAGCTTAGCTTATCTTCCCTCTTCCTGTCTTTTAATTAGACCCCCTGAATTTAATTAAGAAACAAAGGACGCAGGTTTGTTTGATGTGTCGAGATTAGACGAAATCCTTTGTTGTTGGTATGCCTGTTCAAGGGAAGGGATGGATGGGTGGGGATGATAAGAGGAATATGGGAAAATGTAATGAAAATGCCAACATTAAAAAATTTTTTCTTTGTTAATAAATTAACGAGCTGGTGATGGAATGGGTCACCTTCAGGATCTGGAGAGGAAAAATTTTTGGTTTTATTGATTAATAAAAAAAAGAATTGGTTTCCTCATTTTCTGATCGATGATTGGCTCTAATAACATCTCAATTAATTTTTATGTGAAGTTTTTAATTATCAATCGTCATTTACGAAGTGACATTGTTAATGAGACGGTAGTCATACGAAGAACTCGTCGGATTTTTGTGCGTCTCCTTCAAATTCCTCAAAGTTGACTGGCTCGTGCGGATTTCTCGGAATCTCTGTTTTTCTCGTCGAGGCGTCATTCAGGAAAATGGCGAAGGAGGAAATGACAGAAATAACGTTTTGCGAGTGAAAATTATTTATTCGAGCGGCCCTCAAAAATTTAAGGAATATGCGATTACATAAATTAATAATATCGATTTAACAAAGTCTCTCGGTTTAGATTTAAAGGAGTGTCCGTTCACACCAAGGCAAACATGTAGTCAAATCAGTTAAGACAGATAAACTGGATTAATTATAAACAAATATGGAGGAGGAGGAGGAGGAGGGAGGAAATCGTAGCAATTTAGAAAAGTCACGAAAGCGCGCCTAAGAAAAATTAGAAATAGAAAGGAAAATGGGAAATGAGGATGGAATGGCGGCGAGGAGATGTAGGGATTGTAGGATTTTGGTTTTTAGGTTGGTAGTACCTGGCCACACCGGAAATAGACGGCTCTTTAAAAAATTTTATAGGTTTGTACGTTGAATGAGGTGTTAATTGGAGTTTTTAGCACTAATCTTGTCACCGGTCAAGGAAACATTTCAACCTTTCTAATTAAGGACTTTTTGTTTGTTGGAATGAAAACGGGAAACTGTTTTTGCGGGAGTCGTTGTTGTTGAGTTTTGATCGGAAGTCCCGAGGGATTTTTGTAATCTGCTTTTGAGAAACCGATAAGCTACTGGTGAGTCAAGTCGGTTGGTCAGATCGGTTTCTAATGCGTCATTGGTAATGTTACTTCGAGGAATCGAGAGCAGATGATACCAGGTATCGTCATAGATGGAAATAAGTATAATTGAGTCAATTTGACTCGTAGTTAAGTAAATGACAGGTTATAGTTGAAAGATGAAGGTGATGAATCAAACAAAGAGAAGTTCGAGTTGTTATTGCTTAGACTGTGTTTAGAAGGATCTTATTTCAAAAATAATGCACAGTTTTTTTGAGAACCTCATTTCATAAGTAATGCACACTATTAATCATATTTCGGTTGCCATATGGTTATAGTTTTGAATATAAACAGACACTAACATAGGGTCAGAATTTAGTTTTGATTCCATGTTAGTGATACTATGACGATCTCCTCCCAATTCCTCAACGGACAAAAACATTCAAATAGAATTTTGGCTCCAAAATTAATAGTATAATAGTATAAACTAAAACTAAAAAAACTTATTTGTATTGATGTGAGTCTATTTGTATATCAACTAGAAATTTGAGCGAATTTCGGGTATAACACGGTGGAAGAAGGATCCGCGTTAGAGTGAAACTGTTTCTCTCATTAACTTGATTCGCACATAAAAATTATTTGAGTATGAAAATCAAAATTTGTTATACATTCAAACGTTAAATATTATTGAATTAGACGTGAAATTGCCTTTTTTTAAATTTTCAATCCAAACCTGAAATATTTGAGCTTTCGGGCAATTTTTTTAAATAAAGAAAATGGTCAACTGTCTCTTGTTTTAAACGAAATTTGAGCATCGCATAATCTAGAGCGATTGGAGAAAACAAATGTTGTAAGGACCGCGTTAAAAAAGACTTCAGTGTTCTTTTGATTTTATAAACGCTTAACTTAAAAACTAACAAAGATAATACGCGGATTGTTATTATAATACTCAAGAAAATTGTAGTAACATTTATGTTTGTAAATATCCGCGGAGTTTTGAAGTATTTATGAAATGAAGTGTGAGAGTGTCTGTTGTTACATTTTTACGTCAAATTATTTGACATATTTAAGGGTTGGGGTTGATAGCACTGTAAAAGATGGCCGACCTCCTGTTGAGTTAGAAATTTTTATGATAAAATAGCCGGAAAATTTTTATTTGACTCTCTAAACTTATGTATTGTTTATTGAATTAATTTTTGTGTACCGATTTACAAATTAAAATCGAAAGCTCGGTTTCTCGAAAAAATTTTGGTAACAGATTGGAGAAAAATGGTGAGTTGTAGTCCATACCTGGTCTGCCATAATTTAGGCTGTCGATGAACCTAGATCTGAATTATCCTAATTGATAAAAACCAAAAATAATTCACTATCCTTTGGTCATGTAGGTACGAGTCCGACACTCTCAGACTGAGTTTCCGTCCGACCGGCAAAACAGCTGACTAGTGACTGCTATCTCGGTCGTTTTACATTGATAATGAATTGGAATTCAAGGATGGCAGGTCCTAGAGAGCTCGTGAGCCGAGAGCGCGGGTTGGCACATCGTCTCGTGCGAACCTGATCCTCCGCTTCATTCCTACCTGAAGTTATCCCAGTTATTCTTAGAAGGAAGTGATTTATTGCGATATCGGAAACATATCCGAAAGCGATTTTCCTTTTGTGCGCTACGGCGGAAGCCAAGATTTTAGCTATTATAGATCGAATGGGATGTTGAAATTTGAAATCGCGTAAAATAAGACGTGACTTACGGTAAAAGTGATAAATCTGGCTGGTAGATATGATTATCACTTATGAAACAGGGGAAATGGTGGAGGAAATGCTCAGAAAAGTTCAAATTCCCGAGAGAAGCTTGACTCCGGTTTGTGTCTCCTCCACTGAGGAGTTATGAGAGTCCCGAAAATTTTTGCTCCGTTTCGGCTTTTTTGAGGTATCATTGACTCTTAAATGGGTGAGTGGGAGGTGAGGAGGAGGAGGAGGAGAGATACAAACAAGAAATCAGTCTGCTCCACCCGTTTTTTAATGACTTTGGCTTGAGACACAGAACCTTAAGGTGTTCAAAATTATAGGTTTCCCGCCTGATTTTAATCTTTTCCATTTTCCGCGGTTTCTTGACAGCAGGAAAGCTTGTTTTTTTGGGTGGGGATTTTCCAGAGATACCTGGGAAACACTTTTAGTACAAAAACAACAGGATGTGGGAGAATTAATTGAAAAGTTGTCTTTTGCGATTAGAATCTTCGTTGTGAGAAATGTTTTTGTTTCTTTTTCACGGGGGAACGTATCCAGAAAATGAAAGAGACAATTGTCTGTCTGCAATATCAATTGAAGGTGATCGGTCGTGATGGCGGTGGGGAGTGAAAGAGATGAGAGCCGTGAAACCATTTTGATTTGAAGAGTACGAAATGGAAAAAACTTCCACGTGAAAGCAGTTTCGAAATCCAATTTTTAAGTCTTCATTATTACAAGGAGGGAGCTCATTGCCTGGTGCCAACTAAAGCGGCCATCTTGGTGGAAAATTTAATAAATGTTAGATTCTGGGTGGTGAGTCAAATCGACTCAATAGGGTGATTGTTGTATTAGTACAGCAGATGGTGACGTTTTCCCAGCTTCGGTTGATCCATCATCCAGGCTTGTTTTTCATTGTTCTTTCCAAGGGAACTTTTTAGGTTTCTTTGTCGTGATGTCATTCCTATGATGTTGTGTTTTGATTGTCACGAATCGTTGAATCATGTTTCTGTTTTGTTTTTGAAGTAAGCCTGAAGTTTTTAAATTCGGTTTGATGCCTCGGAAAACCCGTCACTTGTAGTTTTGGGTAAACCCCGTTTGTGTTTACTTATCAAAATGCTTTTGCTTGTTTTATAGAGAACTTCAAATACGTCTAATAGCTTAATTGCTTACTCGTTGATGGGTTTTCCTCAATCTCAAATTGTAAATATTTCCCCAAGCCCCCGGTTTTCAAGTCGAGCTTGATTTCATTTTGAATAGCTTTTCCCCGAGAGTTTCGTGAAGCGATTTGGTGTATAAAAATATTTGAAAAGTTTTTGGTGTGTTTATTTGACCCTGATGACCGGTATTCGGAGAATGTTTTGAGTATGTGAAGACATGTTGTTGTGCTCACTCGGTCTAAGACTTCCCACGTTGGTTCCTTTCTCAGGTCGGACATGTTAACCGCGTTAAGACTCCACCTCCTTCATATTTAATCATTGTTCCGAGGGAAATCCTTTGTCCACTCTCTGAGAGCGTGACCTACCCAACCGCGAGAGTCTTTGACGGGTTTTCTGATTTTCTCGAGATATCGAACGAGTTTTTTGTGAAAATTTATGTTAGGACCGCGATGAGTTCTTTCCAGAAGAAAGCCAACCGCGAGGACGGAAATCAGTATTATTATTCGCGAAATTCTAAATCTGTCAAAATATGGCGAACGTTGGATTCTTGTTTAGCAAGTTTTTTTTTGTGTTGGACATTGAAAAACCGGTACTGCAGGAACGAAAGAGGTGTCGGCAATAATCGTAATTCGTTTTGATGGGAAAGGCCTAAGCTAACGTTACCCTATTCCACCGTTAGGTCATGTGCTAACGCGTTTTTTCTTGTCTGGGAAAAGAAAGAGGACAGAGATATGCTTTTAAGGTGCTTTAAGAACAACTGATATTTCTCGTTTAGACCGCTGATGGGTTCGTTGGCCTTCAGACGTACGATGGTGCTCAAATTTAATTCCCCGGAATTTCTTTCTTTATCTCTCTTTCTCCAAGATGAAAACTGTGTCAGTAGGTGAAATGCTTAATCACCTATTTTCGGACGATCAAGTCTAACGATTTTGAGATATCGATGAGAGTGATGAAAGAAGACGCCAGAAGATAAAGAGAAATGGTAAAGAACGATGATAAGGATTGTAAATAACAGGCGGTGAACGTCAGATACCTTCCAAGGTGAAGGGAATGTGGAAATGTCGAACGTGGTTGGGTAAAGTACGTTCGAAGGGCTCTAACATATCCCTCTGATCTAAGATAGGTTACGATAAACCGGAAGTCTTATTTAAAAATCATCCAGGCACTCGTAAGACATGTTTGATGACCAAAATGGAGATTTGGCATCGATTTTAATTAGATTATTACAATTTCATGGGTGGCACGGAAGGAAAGATGTTTGCGAATTCTCGGACGGTGTGTGCTCTATCACCATTTTCGAGTTTCGTTAAAATGATTGGCAGGAATTGAAAAACAAAATCCACTTCCTGATTTTCCTTTCTTTCTGTGACTTCTTAATAAAATTTACTTGAAAAAGTCACATCGATAAGGTTTGCTAGGACGTGATCAATCTCGCGAAGAAATTGTCAGGATTGATTGATAGTGTTAGCCTGTCTGCAAGAAGCGTTCTGGTCTATGTTTCGTTCGGTGCTTAGTCTCCGTCATTAGGCTGGTCTGTATCTGTCGATGAAGAGTTAAGACGTTACAACTAACTTGTTAGGCAGAATTTGTTTGTCAAAATAACGGGCGTGTTCATTGTCATTAGCATGCTCGTCCTTCGTTCGGACCGACTAATGTCAATAACTTTGAGTTAAAGGTTTCGAGCGGCGATATTAATTTGCATTTTGTTTGGTTTTTCCGTTTTTCTTTTCCCACCTTTGGGTATTGCGTTTTCCAAGGGAAAATACCTTTCGAAGCGGATGTTTAAATTTTTTGGTTGGTTATCGGTTGGATCAAACGATGGTTCAAGTTCCTAGCTGTTTGGAAAGAAATTGGTTGTAAGAAAAATTTTGACATGTTTGGTAGTTGTGGTTGTGTCAGCAAATGTTTATTCGCTTGCTGAGCTGGTAAAGAGGAGTGCCGTCAGAAATTTGGTGGAATGTACTCCGTGACGCAATCGTTATGGTTTCCAACGGTATTTAAGTTTTTATTTATTTATTAATTTGCTGAACTTGAAGAGAAATATCACGGTTTTATGAGTAAATAAAAATAAGGTCTCGATTTATGCGGTAGGTAGACACTAACAAAAAATTTGGATTTAAAGTTGAAACATTCGCATTATAAGAAGACCTAGGCGTAATCAAATAAATAGGAGTACTACCTCAGGAAATTTTGTTTTATAACCCACCCATAGAGTGTGCATTACTTTTGAAAAATAAACGGTTTTAAGGTTCCAAACGCCCGCCCACGTATAAAGAAGACCGGATGGAAAAAAATTTTTATAAAATAATTGATTTATAAGTATAATATATACGTAATAAAATAAATGGTTATATTAGTAACATAAAAAAGGTATAATGATATTTATAATTGTTGGAATTTTGGAGAATCGTGAGTTTGGCCCAGTTCAGTCTAAGACTTTCTATTGATTCGAACTTTTTTTACGCGTTTTTCAAATTTTGAGTTCGTTGCTTACTTAGGATAGAACCGTAATTCAACGATTGTCTAAAATGACGATTGTCGAAAAAGTCTAAAATGAGAATCGTTGAAAACGGTTGCGGAACTGGATTAAACCGCGCGGGGATTCCCCTTTTTCTCTTTGCCAAATTATCTAATGATGATCATTATAAACATTATCGTTACTATTATCGGTGAATAATTTAGTCGACATTGACCCGTGAGCAATTCTCAAGTGTGTGCGTGTGTGTCAGTTGTCTCCCATTTTTGTCAAAGGCGCCGGCTAATCCGATTCATCTCGTAATCGTCGTGACTTGCTCACTCATTCAGCTTTCATACCATATATAGGAGAAATGAAAATTTTTAAAATTTTTGTGTTAGGTTTAGGCTTCCCCGACGTAATTCCTTTATCCGATCCTGGGAGTAAGACAATTGGACGTTATAGTGCTAAACGAACCACTTGCCGGACGACGCGGGTGGTTGTTAAGGGTGTCTGGTTCACCAACAACTATCCATCGGGATTGTTGAGTGTATCACACCTAATTCCAGACATACTGTATGTAAATGTTCTTCACACTCGCATGTTTTGGTTATGAAAGAAATTTATGTTGTGATACTTATCATTTAGGACAGTGGTCTGGCATCTATTTAGGCTTTGCGGACCACTAAATACGGGATTTAAAATTTTCCGAACCAATTAACATGATTTTTCAAATATGCTAATTAACACGAACGTTGACTATGATATATGTGTGCGGTCAAGTCTTGTTTTACGCGTCTTGTTTTTGTCGGCGTCTGAAATTTGGAACCTTGTCGAATCAACTCGTATTCTGTGTTTCATAAGTAACGCACACTTGTAGAATTTGTTTCTCAAATAATGCACATCTGAATGAAAAGTTTGTTTCATCTCAAATAGCACACACGTTTAGTGGTTAGTGTGACTGAATACCTGTACAGTGTGAGTTCTAGCTTTTGCCTCACATCCGGTTATACCTTAGGACCTTGGTACTCAAACTGCAGTCCATCAAGCTCTAATGAGTGGCCCAGTGGAAACCGGTGAAAATTTGTGAAGGTCGGTTGCTCATTGTTAAGTCTGAACTATAGTGCCTGACTAGTACGAAAGTGTTCAGGCCTGTGCTCATAAACTGCTGACATTTGCCTCAACATATCTTTGAGAGGTAATATACAGAAAATACATACAGAAACAGACTTACAGATGTACATACAGATGATGGACTGTATGCGTCGAAACCCGGACTTGTAACAGCTTTTTCGGTAAGTCGTGTGTCCCAGTCGCAATAGTCACCATGAAAATTTGGCCGGAAGGAAAAGGCTTGAGTACCAAGGCCTTAGGGTGCGAAATGTTAGACGAATTATGGGAGTAGCATGAAAGCTTGAACCTGATAGCAGGACGCTCGCTCATTCCTTAATTGGCCCCTATCACGAGGGATGAAAGACAAGCGACCACACCTGAGTGCGATAGCTAGTCCCACGAGAGTTACCACTATCCAAGGACGATAAAGCACACCCGTAACTACTCTTATATTTAGTGTTTGATTTTTCAAAAAAAAGAAAAACGAATCAAATTGCACATTTTAATCGTATCAGAAAAAAAATGGAGACAAAAAAATTTGCAGAAAGAAAAAATTGGACAGGTTTTAGGTTTCAAGGTCGAAATCGGGAGCACGGAGCCACCAAAAAGCAATTTTTTTGTTTTTTTGCGAACGTTCAACCTGAAACCTTGTGAGTAAGTCCTATTGAATGCTTGGTCAATCGATATTTTTAGTCGAAAGACAAAAAAAAACCTGAACCTGAACCTGATCCATCTTTTAATATCTCAGCCTTGGATGAAATGATGTTACGTATTAGAGGAAACTAACTTGGAACAAGTGAACTTAATTGGAGCGGAATTGCTCTGCCAAGGTTGATCCTGGCGATTCCATGTCAACCTTTCGAAGACTTCTTTTTTTTTATCTATGTCTCAGATAATTACCTACAAGAATGCGAATCGTAATAAAAATATTTCCATTCAAGGCTCTGTTTTTAGTTTCGAAAAAAAAATTGTTGAGTAGATAAAGATTGTCGTGGAAGCTGTTGGAAGATTTTTGATTTGGTTTTGTGACCGATTTCGAAAGGTTGGGTCGTACCTGGGAGGAGGGTGAAGAAGGTTGTGTTAGGTTTTGGTGGTTAACTGGTTGTCTGGGTGATTTGTATGGGTCACGGTGGCCCCAGAATGATTTTATAAAATGAATTTGGTGTGAAATATTTACGAAACATATCCTCTATGAGAGTGTGCAGTATTTATGAAATGAGTCAGTCGTAATAGTATCGCATTGTTTTTTAGGTGGGGGTTTGTTTGTTGAAGTGTGTTTAATCTATGAGGATGAGTTCTTTGTTGATGTGTGCAATTCTTATGAAAGGGCGATAGAAGGAAGTCAGGAAATAAGTGTGCAATACTTTTGAAATCATTTTTATGAAATGAAACGTGCCTTATTTATGAATGATAGTGTGCATTATTTATGAGAAGATTTTCCCTTTAAATCGTGAATAGCTTGGTGTACGGGCCCTTGAAGTCATGTTCCGTGATCAGCAAAGAAGGCAGGACTGTTAGGAAAGAGAGGTGACACCATTGTTATAGCTTGTGATGGTGACCCACGCCTGATGTTACCTATAACCCATGGACAATAACAACGTGGAATCAGGTACGCCCTGAGATAATCCGTGGAGTCGTCAAGTGAGGAACGGATGTTGGTTGGTTGGATGATGGTGATTCCAAAGTGACGATAGCCATGGCTAATGGCGAATCATCGGGCGAGTCTATAATTAAATAGATTGTCTTTGTGACTGGAAGATGGGAAACAAAGCGATGTGTATTCTTTGACGGATCAAGGACGGCATATTTAAAGCCTACAAACAACTCACATAGTCACAAATATGGCGAGCCATCCTTGCGGTTGCAATATTAGGTGCTTTCGGGGTTGTCAACTAAAACATCGAGTCTCGACTTCCGAATCGCCTAAAAAGAAGACAAGGAGACTTCGTTTTATTTAATTAATGCAAATGCGGATTTAATTAACGGAGATGGTGATTATCTACTTAGATTTTGTTCTCACCGTAGTGAGTCAGTTTGACTCGTGCTACCAGAGTCAAGTGGTGGCTGCATGTTTTTGTCCGATTTCTGATTAGTTCAGTCAGTTTTTGAACAAATTGAGTGGAGGAGTTGAAATTTAAACTAATTTCAACTTCTCCACTCAGTTTAGTTTTAAGTTTAGTTTTAAGTTTAGTTTTAGTTTTAGTGTTAGTCCCGTTTTTCACCCTTGGATATGACTAGATATGGGAGGAGGAGGAGGAGATCTCACGACCATAACTCTATAGTCGAGCACTTTAGCCACTTTACCAAACCTCCTGAAATTCATACATCTGGTTCAATACGTACTTAAAATCGTAACTTATATTTTGTATTTATATAATATATTATAAATTATACTCAAGTTAATAATACCTTCTAAAAGTATCTTAATACTGCGCACATCAAGTCCGGTTCTGCAATTTTTTTTCTTTCCATGAGCAGTGCACATTTTTTTGGAGGAATTTATTTCATAAATAATGCACACAAAGGGTGAAGATTTAATTTCAAAAATAATGCACACTCACAAATAAATCACCTTTTTATCAAAAAATGTGTTTAGAAAGAAAGAGTAATAACTAAAATGAGTCATATTGGCTCTAGCACTGACAACCTCATAACTTTTTTATTGTTTCTTGATTAATATTTATTTATTAGTGACTAAATTTGTGAAAGATTTTTTATTCACTTATATTACGTATTTAGTGAGTCATTTTGACTCATACAACAAAAACTGAAGCTAAACTGTCAATGCTAGACATACCAATACAACAATACCTTTAGACACCTAAATGGACAATACCAGTTTAGACACCTTGACAGTGTTTTAATGAGCATCAAGCTGGGCATAAGTGAGTCAAATAAGCTCAGTTCTTAAATGTGGACGTAGATGGGGATTTAATTTGAATTGAGATTTGACGAAGTCGATAAATTTGTGGTCGGTGCGGAAGAACAGGGAAAAGAACGTAAAAGAAGTTGTGAATGACGGTGATGTTAATACGTTTGCCCTTGAAATTGACCCACTTTCGTGTGAAAACGTTGTCAAAGTCATTTGCATGTGTTCGAAAAGTAGAGAGTGAGAGGGAGAAAGAGTCGTCTTCTCTAGCACTCACTGATTGATTGATTGATTGAGTCTTGTGCGAAGAGCTTTTCGCAGAAAGTGGATTTGGAAGTGGGCTGGGCATTGGGAGTGAGATTACGTAGGAGTTAATAAAAGTTCCTAAGTACCTGTGTCCGTACCTAATACCTGAAAAGGCGTCGAGAGAAGGGGGAAAAGGGCGTTTGCTTTGCAAGGGCATGTTCCTACCATCGTATTCCTCATTCCCAGCCTCTGTGTAATGACTCGGACATTTTTATTCTTTGGTTTATTACCGAAAGTTCACAGCTCACATAATTGCTACGTTTATTAAGTTGTCAATGACTAAGAAGTAACAGGGATTAACCTTTGTAACCCCGGTCCAACAGGTACTGCCAACATTCGGCCCTCGCACGATTAACCGTCATTTTTCACCCGAAAATTGGTTTCACATCGATCAAATCGACCTCGAAGTCATCGATGGCTCCGTATGACTAATAGCAAATCCACAAATTATGGTTTGAAGGTGGGGGACAAATCCGGAAATGTGAAATGATTTCCTGCGGGAAGTAACGGAAGAACATTTCCTCCTGGACAAAGAAACATTGAGCGTAGTTACCTTCGAATCAGTAAACGGAAGTGGTCACTTGAATGGAGCTTATCCTGAGGATGACGGGGTTGACCACTTTCGGGTTTGTGGTCCCATCACAGTCCCTAGTCAGGTCGGAGCCTGGGAATCGGTACCGTTAAGTTTGGTGGTGCGTGAAGGATGATGGAAGAGCGATGACGCGTTTGAGGTAGCTCGTGGTCGAGATGTAGCGAAATAAATTTTTCTTGTTGTCTGTTGCATACCGACCTCGGATGGTTGGATGGTTGGCCCTGATGTCTGCGTTTTGTTGTTGACGCATGCACTTAGCATACGACTAAGGTTGTCGTTCTCGTACCTCCTGGTAAAAGCGGTTGTGGGAAAACAAATGTGCACGACGTGTTGCGTCATTTAAGAAATTGTAATCCGCCGAAGAAAAATCTCTTTTGAGGTTTCCGTCTCTGACGTGAGCACCTTCTCGGGAGTCGGTGTTCCTTGTCACGTGACTCTTATCTATCATCCTTAGAAAGAACGTGAGTGAGTGGGCGAGAAAAGGTGTGACGTTGTCAGAGGATGAAATAAAATGACTACGTGGAGTTATGACGACTACGATGATGAAGATGATTATAACAAAAAGGAGAAGAGCTAGACAGATAGACAGACAGAAGTGAGAAGTTTGGAGGAGTAAACAAAGCTTTCGAAGGATATCGTGACAACTTTCTAAAAAAAAATTTTTTGTTTGTGTTTTGAGAGACACTTTTCCTCCCCGACACGCCCTTATTTCATCATTTTGATGACCCCCAAAGTGTTCGGTTGAGTACTTTTAGACCGTGAACTCAGAGATGTGCGATTTCTTTTTCGGTGAAGGGTTTGACTAGTGTTCGTAAATCGGTCAGTCGTAGGACATTGATTGATTGAGTCAGTGATTGATTGGATGAGTTTGTCAGTTCGACTCAGAAAAACACTGTTTACATGTTAAACATGCTTTTGAAGTATTGGACATGGAATAAACACAAGCAAATCAAATTTTAAGTGAGTCAAAATGGCTCAGTTTGTAAATCTATTGATAATTTAACATATCAACACCTTGGAACAAACAAATTATTCGCCTGATGATTCTTATGTGAAAGTTTCATTTTCTGGTCTTCACGGTTCCTGTTCTCTTAGGACAGTAAACAGGGACGGGAACAGGAAACGTGGACAGGCCACAGACATCAGAAACCGGAAGTCTGTGACAAATCAAAATTAATTTGGGTCATTTTATTGTTTCAGCTTCGCGTTCCATTAAACGTTAAATTCAACGTGAGATCCCGCGATCTCGACATACAGATACAGAAAAGACATCTCAAAGTCGGACTCAAAGGACATCCTCCAATCATAGACGGAGAACTGTACAACGAAATCAAGCTAGAGGAGAGCACTTGGGTTCTGGAGGACTCGAAAACACTCCTAATCAATTTAGAGAAGGTAAAAGTTTTTTGTTTTTTTGTTTTTCTTTTGTTCACTGAAGCTTTTTGGCCTCTAACCCGATTGCCAGTCTAGTGGGATGTTTCCACTTCCAAACCTGAGTCAATTTGACTCGGGAAAATATTATTTATTAATAGAAAATGTTGACTGTTGAATATTCATTCTTTTTATGTACCTTTTTCAGAGTTTTTATTTTGTGTGTGAGTCAAATTGGCTCACACTTATGATGGCTCATAAACTTAGTTTATCATCACTTATGATGGCTCATAAGTCAAATTGGCTCATAAACTTAGATGCGGGATTGGGGTTGACGTATAAAATAATTTTGGCTGTTGGGTAATCAGTTCGACAAAAAAGTTTGTTGGGATTGTTTAGTAGTGAATTAACGGTTTGAGTCAATTTGACTCGTTTAAAATTTTATCGCTGTTTAGATTAAACTTATTTAAGGTGAATTATTCCTGAAAGTGTGCAGTATTTATGAAATAAGTTTTTTTGTAAAATTGTACGGTTTGTATGAGATGAATTGGTAAATGTGTGCATTACTTTTGAAACCAACAGGTCGTTCGAACGGTCTTTCGGAAAACAAGATCTGACGTAATATACTCCATCGTACTACGTCTAAAATATACTGAATATACTGAATTTATCGTTTATTTATTAAATACTTGATAAGTTTTCTTGTTGCAAAAACGGCAAATTTGTTGCGAGAATCAAATTGACTCCCTCTCTCTTCGGTTTAGTGGTAAAGAAGAAGATTTATGGCAGAAGAAGAAGAAGACGAACAAGAAGTGGAAAGACGGAGTAATTAAAAGTAACAGGAATAATATAATAAAAACAGTTATTTCGGAATGTTTCGGTCCTTCGGAGTACTCAACCAATATCCTGGAGCCGAACCTGTTTGTGAAAACATTTTAATTTATAGTTTATGACTTCGCTCCTGTTCCTGTATTCCTAGCTCGCCTTTTTTCGAATTGATTTATTGATACGAAGACGTTTATTCTAGAACCTTCTGTGAGACTGCGGAAGAGATGATTCTAAGACTTATTTCTTTGTTTTAGGTAAATAAAATGGAGTGGTGGAGTAGGCTGGTGTTAACGGATCCAGAGATTTCGACGCGTAAAATAAATCCGGAGCCCTCGAAACTGTCGGATTTGGAGGGAGAAACTCGAGGACTCGTGGAGAAGATGATGTACGACCAAAGACAACGGGAACTTGGATTGCCGACATCTGACGAGGCGAAGAAACAGGAGGTTATCAAGAAGTAAGTGTTTGACGAAGCGTACAGACGGACAGACGGACTAACACCGCCCACACGATGTTTAATTAAAGACATAATTAAAGTTAAGTGTAATAAAAAGAAATGTTTCGGATGATTTATGTCTTGATCGATGAACCGTTTTTAAGGTTATACGTGAATTGGCAAACACACATTCGCACACTCGTAAATCGTAACAGTCGTAAATTCGTGTCTGTGTTTTGCCAAGTTTCCTGGAAATAAGATTTGTGACTGCGGGGTAAAGGCTCCTTCTTTTACTTAGTTGCTGTCGCACACAAACTTTTGGCAAGCGGAGTACAGTTGGGGTAAATACAGTTAGTCTTGGAATCAAACTCTCGTCAGAGATCTCCGTGTTAACTGTCATGAAAAGTCTGTGGAATCAGTCAGACTCAAAATCGAATGATTAAGACTTGTGGTTCCATTTTTGGTTCCGAATTTTTGATCTCATGAAGGAGTACTGGTTGAGTTTTAATAGTCACACTCTGGTGAAGGATTCATCTCAAAAATAATGCACACTTTATAATTCATTTCATAAGTAATAAGCTCAAGTGTGCATTACTTATGAAATCACCTGTACCAGAGATGTGCATTGTTTATAAAATGAGTTTTGCTGTAGGTGTGCATTATTTTTGAAATGAGGTGCCGTGGTTTGCAATTGTTTTATGGTAATGGCGACCTCTTCTAGTGTTCCAATTCCGGAAGAATTTGAATATCCGGCTTGACAGTCCCCCAAATTCATTCGCGCTAGACTTTCACAGACAGTAGACAAGTTATTACATCTCTCTTGTTGTGTCTAACTCTGGACCGTCTCTTCCAAAACCCAGGTTACATCTACTACCTTGCTGCCAGTCGCTCTTATGTTTTTGTTTTCTCTCTCTTCCAGGTTCATGGAACAACACCCGGAAATGGACTTCTCCAAATGTAAATTCAGTTAAAATTAGGTGACAAGTAAGTTTATGTGTTTACTTATGTATTAATAGGTTCCTTAGCGGTGTTAAAGTCAGACAAGTTGGCTGTTTGTATGAAATCAGCCATCGAAACAGAAGTGGATCGAATGTTGTGTTTAGAAAAGCTTTCGTTGTTGTAAATACATCAGCCTAAATAAATATAAATATATAACTAATATTATACGTTGAGTATATAAAATAAAGTAACTAAATAAATAGATAATTTGGAAAGTGATGCTGTAGTGCCAAACGGCTGTAAGATTGCGGAAGAGTTTGCGTACCGTCCGAGCCTAGTTGGAGTCCACTCAGGGGTGTTAGTGGGTGCAAATCCCACATACTCCCTCCTGCCTCCCTAAAGGAAGGACAGATAACCTCCAAGACAACCAGAGAGGTCTCCGCTGGTTAAAAAAAATGTGCCAAAGGGCTGTAGTGCCGGATGATGAAATGACATAGATAATCAAATAGATAAAGAAGAAGAAAGATAGCCAGATAAATAAATAAACAAATACTCAAATGAAAACTGCTGGAAATAAATATCTACACAGGTAGACTACAACAGTACAAAACGGTCAGTGTGATCATATTATATTATGAGAACCGAAAAGTCATATCGTATAAATCGGGTGACTATGTATAATTCCCGGCGGTTGTTTATAATCTCCAACTAAGCTTTGTAAATGTGAAGAATTACTAAATATTTATCACATTTACCGGGTAGTTTATGAAATTTCCAACTCTTAATGGCGGATTTAATAAATGTTTGCTCAGATCTTTGTGTTCTGTTACTTTTCTGACAAAAGACAAGCAGTCTAAGCAACTGTATTCGCCAGTAAGAGTGGAAGAACGTTCCAACAAGAAGCGGTTAATACAAATGAGAAGAGATGGAAGCCACAAATGTGAGCGACCTAAACGAGTCGGAGGTTTTATAAACTAACCGGTAAATTTGATAAATAGTCAGCAATTCCTCACATTTACCAAGTTTAGTTGAAGATTATGAATAACTGCCGGGGATTGTATATATTGTCGCCTGATTTGGGATACCCCCAAAATGGCATTAAAACCATCACCATATCTTCGGCTGATTTATCACTTTTACCGTGAGGTATGTGTTAGGTGTAACACACAGAACTTGTTCACCTAATAAAGGTTTGGGGGAGGGACTAACAGTTATGTTTCAAACATTTAGTAGAAGAAGAGTTATCACATAGACAAAAGCATAGAGACCCTAAAGAATGTTTTCTATCTCTATGACTTGACGCTTTAAACTTTTTACTCTTTTCAGGTGAAAATTTGTTTTTGAAAACCTAATCAATTAAAAACCTCATTTGCCTTGGAATGGATTTGGATTTGTCGACTTAAATGCACAGTAAATGAGAGAGTATTCAAAGAAACTCACAGCATCAACAACAACAGCAACAACCGAGACCGGAAGAAGATTTGGTGTTTAAGACCGTTTTCCGGCTCTTGTCAATTTTGTAAAGGACATTTTTGTATTTTGATTGAAATGATTTTCGTATATACATTCGCCGTCGTGAGCAATGTTTCGAAACCATTCAGAGTAAATTAATTAATTAATTAATTTTAATTAAGGAGTTAGTTAACCAATAAATTTGGTGTTACTAATTGTTCACTTGCATGAATAATTTTCGTTCACTTTTATTTTTATTTTGCTCAAGTAATAAAAACAAAACAAAAATTTTTCTATTTCTTATTAAAGTAGTTTTTATCGATTTAATTATTGAACGTTTTATTGATTCTGTATTCTTCTTCCTTGATGTAAAATTTGTCACCCTTGGATGTAACGGAACTCGAACTACGGTACTGCTTTGGTTGTCGGTCGCCATGACAGTTCAGTCAACTGTCAGCCTCCTTGGAATGAAATGTCCCGTTGGATTGACTGTTAGGAGAAGAATTTTCTACGTCTTTTGAAGCATACTGGTTGAGTTATAATCATCACACTCTGGTGAAGGATTCATCTCAAAAATAATGCACACTTTTATGTATAATTCATTTCATAAGTAATAAGCTCAAGTGTGCATTACTTATGGAATTGCCTGTACCAGAGATGTGCATTGTTTGTAAAATGAGTTTTTGCTGTAGGTGTGCATTATTTTTGAAATGAGGTGTTAAGCCGTGGTTTGCAATTGTTTTATGGTAATGGCGACCTCTTCTGGTGTTCCAATTCCGGAAGAACTTGAATATCCGGCTTGACAGTCCCTCCAAATTCATTCGCGCTAGACTTTACAGACAGTAAACAAGTTATTACATCTCTCTTGTCGTGTCTAACTCTGGACCGTCTACTCTACATCTACTACCTTGCTGCCAGTCGATCAGTATACACAAAGCCATCACTACAATTTGAAAGAAGTCAATTCGGCACACAATCGTTGAATGGATAAGCGTTCGTGATCCGAAACATCAGTAAATTCCTGAAGGACTTAAAAAATTACAATATCAAGGAAGGAATGGCGAAGAGTCTGAAATTAGATAAAATTACAACCAACCACTAATCACTCTTATTTATGTAAATAAAAAAAGTTAATTTCAATTTATTAAGGAAAATGAATGAGAGAGAGAGAGAGGATGGTTAGGATTGATGACGTCACTACAATGATGTTTTAAAAGATATTTTTATTATCGCCATTAAAAATTATTATATTATTATAAATAATTAGGAGGGATGAGGATGACTGAAAAATATGGTTAAAGAAAGAATTTGAACGAAGATCCAAGTTGAGGGTCATCCTTACCATGAATGATTACCTCTTTTAAAGCTAAGAGCATAACAGTTTGTTAACCATGTTCAAGGCGAGAGGATCCAACGCGTTTTTCCCAAGAGATTGAAAGCGCATCAACCGTCAAGGTCGTCTGTTTTCTTCCTCATTTTTTTTTTTTTGTCTGTTTCGTTGTCTTTCACTCGAATATAACACCTCTGAGAGTTGAAACACTGCAAATTATTATGTCACTTCCCAGGATGATATGATTTAGACTTAAAACGGGTATGTTGTGGAAATTTCCTGGAATTAAGATTGACAGGAGTAAAGACTCCAGCATCCTGAGGTTTCTGTTTGTTTATGTTATTGTCGCTTTCAAAATGGCGTCACAAAACGCTTGTTAGGTTTAGAAAAAAGGAAAACCAAGATTTACGATAAAATCGTCGTGTATATTTGTGTGTATATACAAATAACTTCTATGAACGACTTACTTAAGTGTTTTTTATAATATCAATAAATAGTAGAAAAAAGTGTCTTTTAAAAAAGTGTGCTAGTTAGCAGGATTGTTAGATGGCCGTACCCGATACGTCGCTCACGTCAGACTTTTACTTAGAGGCAGAAGTTTCTTCTTATTAACGTTAAAATGTTTCAACTGCCAGCATTCTCACTGGGTTTATAGATATCTCAGCTCAGATTATATTCCATAAATAGAGCAAAACGAGGATGTGCTTTATCTATGAAGTATAACATGTCTGAATGCTTGGGAGTTGAGGTTTGTAAGCGAAATATTCGGGAGGGTTAGTTAGGACAAGACGTAAACCAACCAATCCCACGCGGAGTAGTAGCCAGTCTAACGATCATGCTAACGTTAAAGCTTCGACGAATTTCAATTCTCACCTAAAAGGTGCACAAATTTCTCCAGAGTACAAATTAGTTACATACATAACAATGGCAATAAATAAGTTTAAAAATTTTTATCGTCATACACATGCCTAAAGTTAAAGGGGCGGAAGTTGGGGGTTGATGGGGGTTTAAACACACAGCTAAAACGACACAAAATTATTTTTATCAAATGCTTAGAAAAGAAATGAGCGACTTTTGAGTTATTTGTTTATTTATTTATGTCGAATCTCTTTTTTTTTCGTTATCTTCGTGCTTTGATTTTAAAACACTTTTGAAGGGCAGACATGTTGTTTTAAAATGGTTCCTTTTGCACCGATTTTGGCGACTTGGGGAAAATCTGGTTTGTTTGGAATAATTGGTCGTCGCAGGTGTCTATCATCCATGTAGGAACAAGAATGAATTTTTGTTTATTCGGTTTTCCTCGCTTTCTCTTCGGCTGGTACGTCTCCATTTCCGGCCATCATTTCCTTTTGCATATTACGCTGAAGTTGGAAGAATATGACTAGCCTCCCGGTCAGCATAAATAGAAAAACCTAGAAACGAAGAAAAATTAATAGAAAGTGTCGGTTACTGAGTAGTACCCGTTGGAAAGCTTTTTCTGTCACTCACCAATGCTGGAGCAATCCTTTCGAACTTGTCATTGACCATGTAGTGTGAATAAACAGCCAAAACCATCAAAACGACCAAAACCATATTGGATCCTTGCTTTATTTTATCTGAAATTTTTATTTTTATTATTTTATTAGTAGTAATAGTAGTGGTGGTAGTAGTGGTAGCCCTGAACACCTCACAATTGTTATCAAATCTGTATACGATTCCTAAAACCGTTATTCCATAGATTGTCTAGTTGATACCCATATTAATTTTGATTTGGATTCTCTATCAATGTGTGCAATATTTTTGAAATGAACAGTGACATTTTGACCCATTTTAGAGTTATGTAAATGAAAGAAATAAACTTTTGAACCTGGGTGACAGGCTCCATTCCCAACTTTAAACTGTAATTAGAGTAGGTAGGCATTATACACATAAACGGATTTCGAGCTTTGGTGACTTACTGTTAGGAACAAGCGCCAATCCTATTCCGCAAACAGTTTCGAGGAAGCCTATCACTCTTCTGTACCATCTCGGTGCTATCTTTATCCCCAACAATTCGGCGAATGGAAACACTTTCGCATATTTGACATATTCCCTCCTCTGAAATGACACAAAAATTTTTCTATATTAGTACACTAAAAACGGATTCTCTCAACCCAGTTTGTTGTCCTGCAATTGAAGGAATTCACAATACTTTGAATGAATTCGTTTTAACGTTTCGTGTCATCTACGTTACATAATAAGAGTCACACATTGCCAAGGTTCAAGATGGTTCACCTAAAAACTCGTCTCATTCCAAAAGACAAGGCAGATGACCATAAACTCGCATCCACAAGGGCGACGTATGAAAAATGAGTTGCATAATTCAAAATCCAACCGGAACATTATAAATGAAGTAAGAAAATTCTTTTTAAAATCGATGACTACTATAAATTATTCAGATTCTTATATGAAATGGGTCGCGGTGGCATAATGTAATGTCGGAGGAGGAGGAGTGAATGTACCCGGAAAAACCCAAATTCACGTGTTACAATGCCTCTGCCACTGATAATTAGCCAACGTTTGAGCGCATAAATCTTTTTAAGGCCAACCTTGCCTTTAACTCCCAGACTAACGTCACTAATTACTTTAATATTAGCCCTCCGATGAAACTTGGTTGGGAACAAATATTTTGGAAAGGCCTTTCATATTCGTTTCACCTTTCAAAAGATTTGAAGAGTTTAAAAAGAGAATCCGAGGCTGTTAATTATTGCAATTTTCCCTTTTTTGTGTGTTTTGCAGTTATAAACGCAAACGAAAAAAAAGATGAAGAAGGAAAAGAAAAATCCTCCATGTTTATTCATTCGGCCTTAAGAACGCGAACAAGGGCACCTTTCTAGAAGGCGCTGATTCAAAAACCCCTCATTCGTGTTCTCACGTACGTTTAACATCACTTTCCGTTTTATTAAATTAAATCCAACACCTCTGACTATAATTCCAAATAAAAATGACTTTGAGAGTTTTAAATGGTGTGAACTACTTCCTACAGGTGGAGGAACGGTGACGTCATAATGTTTCCTTAGAGGTAAGCTTAAAAATGTAAACAATGAAAAGAGGAGATGATGAGCTGAGATGCAAAGCCAGAAACAATTTTATTTATTTAAATTAATGAACATGAAATAAGTTAAAGAAACTAAGTCAGATTGTGGAGAACTAAACAAAATAAATAAGCTAAGAAATTTGGCACAAGATATTAAATAAATTGTTCTTTTGTTTTATTATAAACCAAGACCTGAGTTTGAGATCTGTTGTTATGGAATTTTGAACCATTGATAGATAGAACTAAACATGAAGTTCTTTGATTTTATTTCAAATCAAACCCAAAAACATAAAATGTTGGGTTGTTTTCAATTTATCCCTCTCAGAAGACTTACAAATGACCACCACTTGGGTTGAGTTTTTGTCTCTTGTAATTGCTGACTTTTAAACCCATTCACCAATAATAGTCAAGGAGAGTTGAGGCTGTCACAAAGAGTAAAATTCATTAATTTTATTGAATTATTTAAATTTTATTGGATATTTGCAATCATCAGTCTATTTTAATCTTGAGCAATGTACAGCCAACAACTCCAAAGTCCAGTCTTGAATTCTTTTTTTTTGTTGTAGAGGAAACCACTTTTTCAAGATCACAAGAGCTTTACCCCCTCCTAGGTGGTCGAAGCTTAAACGAAATTCATTCCTTCATGAGGAAGGAATCCAGGTGGGTCTGAGTCTTTTAGCTTAATATGCCACTGCTAAACCAGTTGTTCTATAAATTATCTGGGTAATTATCTGAGTAACAGAATCATTTGTAGTTAAATTGAGTTGCTACACTCAAAAATGTGCACATTCCCAACCTAATCTGCAGATCAACTGACATCTGGCTAAAGTTTGAATAACATTGTAAAAGCTTCCCTTCCACTCTCTACAACTGAAATAGACTTCTAATAAATCATTCCACCAGAGGAGTTGTGAAAGCTCGAAGCTTTTGTCGAAAAGCTCATTTTGAAAAATTCTCAAAATAACCAGGGAAGGGATGAGAGGTGAAGCAACCGTTCGTTGGTTGATTTTGTAACGTTGGATTTGAATTTTTGCAAACTTTTTCTCAAAAACAAAAACAAATTTATTGAGCAAAAGAAAAAATTCTGAGAGTGAATCAAGGACAACAGTTGGAAATAATTTTCTTATTAATCACCGTTATTAATTTACTTTTAATTAATTAATTATTTTTAATTTGATTCATTTCCTCTACTCTGTCCTTCGAATAGGGTCCTTTCTGTTGGACTCAAAAAATTTCTTTTTTTTGGGGGAAGGGAATTTGGATTCAGTTTTCATTCCTTAAATCATTTTAATTAATGATTTGTTTACTTTTGACTTCATTTTGACATGAGTTCATGTTTACATCAAATCAAATAATTCGATATCATCATCGTCAATTATTTAATCATTCAGAAATGTTGTTTTATAAGAATTTTCTTTCCCCCCAAACTTTCTCGATAAAAGTCTTTTCAGTACTAAATCGAGTCGTAAAGCTTCATAAATAATGCACACTTCGTTGAATATTTCATTTTGTAATTAACGGTCATCTGTTGAATGAATTCGTTCCATAAATTATGCATTATTATTTATGACAACGTTTAAAATGACATTTCTTTTAAAATAATGGCTATGAGTTGATAGATTGAGTTTTATAAAAGTCAAAAAAGAAATTAAATAAATAAGCTCATCATTGTGCATTATTTACGAAATGAATTCTACATTCAAACGACATACACTAAACAAAAGCTTACGACTCAATCTGATCCAAATGATCAAAACCCAAAAAGGTTGATATTAATATCTACAGCCATGAAAATATCAAAATTCAGCTGGAAAATCCTTCAGGAAACTCAAACAAGACAATTTTACTGAACTTCAACCGGATAGAATCAGTTAAATGGTAATTAATTATTAAATAAGTTAAATGAGGAAAGAAGCTGTTTCGAATGAGGTTCAAACATGGCGGCTCCTTATCCTAGTAAGCGGATTAATCGTTGGAATTTGGCCAAAAAGCTTCTTTTGCAACATCCAAAGAAGTAATTTCATTGCCAAACGACCTAACCGAAGAAAAGTCTCTTTATAATATATACTTTTTGAGGCTTTTTAACTTTTAACAAAAAAAATTTTTTCTCTCGGAAATTTTGTTGAAACCACCGCCGCCTATAAGTGATAACGAAAACGTGACACATTAAACAAAAGACCGATTTAAAATATATTAATGAATTACAGGGGAAGAATAATCGTCAAATAGGTAAAAATAAACGTTAAACTTGGCCTTGTTGTCGCAGAAAAGATGAGACTTTTGTTTACTGACTCATATGAACTCATGGCGGAGACTGGATACGTCATTGCGTAAGAGAAAGCCTCACTCACTCCTACTTGGCAAATGGTTAGAAAGGCTGGCAGAAAATTAAACGGGAAAGTTCACGCGCGAGCAATTTTTTAAACATCTTTTTCGAATTTTTAGAATTCTAATTGTTATTTTAAACATTTGTCTTTTCCCCACATTGTTTAGGATTCGATTCATTGTAATTGAAAACTTCTGAGAAAGTTGCCACCCCACCACAAGAAAGTTTTGTTTTAGAATAATTATGTGGGGTCTCAGGTGGTTAGAAATAATTTGAAAACTTTGTTTATTGATTGTTTGCCATTACAAATATCCCTTGTCCTTGACAGTCTCAAGGGCAATGTTGATTCTTGTTGCATACTTCAAGGTTTCTTTCCTGGTGCCACATAGCTGGTTCAGAAGATTTTGAAATCAGTTGTGAGACATCTTTTAAGAGTTGTAGTCAGTAATTAGGTTTAATAATGATCAAAGTAGATAGTCTTCCTTTGAAAATGATTATCAATGTCAAGAGCAAAATTGTTTCTTGCTGCATACTGCAAGGTGTCATTAAGAGTTCTAACTGCTCCCACCATCTTGTCTTAGAATTGAAGGCTGTGGTTTCAGATGGTTACAGACAATATCAAAATTTCAATTGTTGACTGTTTGCCATAAAAAAATTTTTCTCCTTCACTTTGGCACAATCACTCTTGAAACTTTGCAGAACTCTGCCACAAAAGCTGCTGTACAGAAAGTGTACAACCAACTGGGGTTGGCTTTGTAGAATACAGTGTGAGGTTTTAGGCAAAGGGTTGCCAACTATTTTGAGAACAGTGACAATTGTACTACCAACCTTTCCATCATACTAAAAGTATGATGAGTACAAAGTATAAACTCTGGATACTGACAGAAATTATAAAATGTTCAGGAACCAGCTGAAAGGCTTGTTTTGGTATTTACAATGTGTAGTGATTGTGGTTTTAGATAACCTTAACTACAAACATTTCAAAAATATTGCCATTCAAAATTTCTTTTTCATTGGCTTCAACCATCCTTGAGTCTCAAGGTGAGAATTGTTTCTTGCTGCAAACTGCAACGAGTGACTAAGCTCTTTGGCTGCATTTATAGTGTCCTATTGACTGAATTCACTCAATCGGAATCACTCCCACCTAACACAAATGTTTGAACGTATCAATGTAAAGACTACAAAGACTGTTTTGTTGTAGTAAACAAAACTAAAAGCTTAAACAATAAATCGATTCAAAAATCAGCCACAAACAAATCATCAACATATTAACAGCGCTCTCTCTCCTACAAAGAACCCGTGAAAAGCTCAAAAAGGTGAGAAAGCTTACGGGGGTGGGGGTAACGTCCACGCCTCGAGCCCTAAACAACTTCACGTGTGCAGAGTTTGGTGACTACTAGCCTCGCACGTCTACAATTTACACACATAGTAGTGCCATATATGGACTACATCTTTTGATTTATTGTTAATAAAAGTTCTTTAAGATTAGTAAATAAATAAAAAAAGCGGAAATATTTTGTTGGAAGAGTCGAGGTCAATTGAGAAGCTTAAAATAATTTCTGAATCAAGTTTTAGAAAAAAAAAATTTCAGGGACCAGAGAATTTTCACCCAGTTACACTAAAAATAATTTTTATCATTATTATCATTAGTCTGTTGTGATTAATGACTTACCAAATCTTTGTGCAAGTCCTTACTAATTAGATTTGTCACTTTCAATGCGCCGACAAAAATAAAAAATAAACCTAATAATATGGATAAACTTTTTAAAACTATTGAATTCATTTTAAAATCCTCGTCGATGAGACTATCTCGACAGAGACACTGCAAAATGGCAGCCTCCCCCTTAAACCCTAGCGAAAACGTTACACGTCGAACGTTACAAACAACCCAAGTTCCATTATCTACGTGGACCTCTTCTGAACGGTGCTCATTCGAGGAAATCAATATAAAATCAATGTGGAGAAGGCAAACGGCTAGGGAAAAAGGGCGCAGGCCCCGAACGGCGGCGAGAACAAAGGTGGGGAACGGATTTCAAAACGCAAGCTTCGCCTCACTCCTCTGACCTCTTGCAACAGAAATAAAACTTTCCATTAACACCAGTTATCATTGACATTTTTTGGCGGGAAAATTTCTCTTCCAATGCAACATTTAATTATGAAAAGAAAAACAAAATTTAGAACAGGGTCGAGGGGGATCCTTGATTTATGGTTGGCTAATTAATTTCTGGTGGTTGGATGTCTTGGGACATTTGTTTGGTGGACGTGACGCCATTTGCAAAATTTTTTAGATTCAATTTGATTGGGTTCTATCAAAATTTGAAAGGTTCTAGATGTAGAATGTCACATTTTTAGATTTTTCAGCGCTGATAACTGATTTGCTGTCCTCAGTGCCCTGGATACCCTTAATTCTATGAATAACTCAAAAGGACCAATTCAGAGGTTAACTTCCAAGCGCCAAAACCGTTTCAAATGTGGCACGAATTAGTGAAAAGCTGTGATGTCAATTACGCGACCACTAAGATCGATTTTAGTGTCCTATAGGCTGAGAAAATTTATTCATGAAATTAACCTCTCAACAGTGTGCATTATTTATGAAATGAATTTATCACGAAAATCTCTACAGGAATTCAAACTGTTGGTGGTTGAAGACACTTTTACAAAACACAAATCCCGAAGAATTACAGAAAACATGAAAGAATAGGTGACTCAAATGTTGAACCCCATCTCTAAACCAATTAAAATTCAAAGCCACAGCGAACTGAAATTTCACCTAATAAATAAATAAATAAATAAATCAAAACACCACTTCTTTTACAATTTTTTTTAATTTCAACTTTAAAAAACCATTTTTAATTAGCCAGACGCAGCTTTGGCGGCTAATCTCTTGTCTCTTTCCTCTGCGATTGATAATTTTACACCCTTTCCACGTGGTAGCGAAACGTAGGCCTTCGCTCCTTTTCCAATAATGAACACGTTGTTTAAACTAAAAGAAAAAAAATTAGACGATATTAACAAAACTATCATCAACTCAAATAAACTAAATAAAGGACTTTGGTGAGGTTGTGAACCAACCAAACAAAATATTCATTTGCCATGTTTACAAATTGTACTCAACTTGGGTAATGTTGCGTTTCAACATCTGAAGACAACGACCATTAGTTGAATTATTTATTCTCGGCCTCGTTTTGACTCCAAATTGAACTTATTATCGAATTTAGAGCTTCGATCGGGCCATAACCCCAAAATAAAATTTCAAAAATCTTACCGCGTTGCGAAAGTGTGGCCCTGGCTATCCTTTATGTGGACGATATCAAAAGAGCCAGGATGTCTTTCTCTGTTCACCACTGTACCGACATGACCCAAGTTACGACCTCCGGTAATCATACATAAGTTTCCTAAAATTGAAACAACAATCAATTAAATAGTTTCGTGAATTAAAATTTGATGATTGTTCCTTGACTTTGTAAATGATGAGCACTCACCTGATTCGAATTTAATAAAATCCAAGATTTTTGATGTTGCGATTTCCAGCTGGATGGTATCATTCACTTTGATCAATGGATCAGGGTATCTGATAGTTCTTCCATCGTGAGTGACCAAGAATGGAACTCCCTTTGGCCCAGTCTGGACCTTCTTAACCTTACATAACTTGTACTGAAATAAATTACCAATAATGAGTATCTTAAGTCTTTTAAAAAGTGACTTAGAAAAGTTCGATACCAGTTGGGTTCCATAAGTAACATCAGATGAGTAAGGAGAAATCATATGCAACATTCATAGTTTTGTAGCTGTGCCTTGTCAACATTACTTTCTCATCACATGAATTAAAGTTATCTTACATTCTGTTTAAAAACTTACTCAAATTATTAGAGAACCGATTTGACAAAAATGATTTAAGTCTTGATTTTACTGTGATTGAGAACCTATTCATTCATCAATAACCACTATAAAAGCTTTGACACTAACACATAAATCTCTCAGACCCTAAACTTTAATGTACACCAAAATAAGAAACTTCAGCAAACTATATTAAATGATATAAACAAGTTTAAACTCAAATACTAAAGAATTTTACTTACTGTAGCTTCATCAGGAGTAATTCTATGAATTGTGAATCTTCCTTTAACATCATAGATTAATCGAAACAATTCATTAATCTTCTCAATAGAAATAACATCTGAAACAAAAATAAATACATTCAACCCAAAGGTCCAATTTTTAAGTGACATTTTCAACTTCCATACACACAAACACTTCAAAAGCAAAGTTTTTATCAATTATCAAGCAAAACTCACCCATAAATCCGGCTGGATAGTTGGGGTCAGTGCGAACTTTCCCATCAACTTTAATCAACCTTTGCATAACAATCTTCTTGACTTCACAATTAGTCAAAGCATATTTTAAACGATTCCTTAGAAAAATTACTAAAGGAAGTGATTCCCTCAATCTGTGAGGACCGGTGGACGGTCGCGGTGCGTAAACACCGCCCAATTTGTCCAACATCCATGCTTTCGGAGCATTGAGCCGCTTCAAATGCTTTTTCGGACCCCGAGCCTGAAATCAAGCCATTATACACGTCACAAATATAACCTCAAAATTTATTGACGAAAAGAATTATTATGAAACTACTTATTATTTCGGATAGTCGTTTGCGATTTATTTTCAGTAAAGAATGCTATGACTGAACGTGAGTTTAGAATGTTTTTCTGTGACATTAAATGTAAAAATACACGAAAGTAGACATCATCTGGGACGAAGTGTTAGGGATCAATAAGTTTTGATTTACAATGAGAGTAGATATCAAAATTAAGGTTTAATGGGCGAGAAATTTAATTCAAACTATAAAGATATTGAGACTACGAATATTTAGAACAAATTAAAGAGGATGGATGCGGATAATAATAAAAGAAGAATTCACTCACCATTTCTAACCGGAACACATGAAGCTAAAGGAATTTTCAAGGGTTGGATGCACTGCTTTAGTACAAGTTGTTACCGTTTGCCGCTTTGTTTAATAATTTTATCTTACTCTATGAACCCATGTTTTTAATAAATGGAAATCTAGTCTATCTTCCCAAAAACTAATTTTCTAGAAATTGGCGAATACATTTTAGAACCATAAAGATCGCATCTTGAACTCAAGAATAAAAAATCTCTAAATTTAAGCATGACTTTGATTTAACTTCAGTCTAACATGAATAAAAGAGGAAAGACAAGGAAGAAACAAAGCGCGGAATTAACGGATCAATTATTAAAAAAAAAAAATTGTTTGCTAGGGATGTTTAAAAAAATTTACTATTTATAAACTTTTACTTCATAGTATATTATAATGAGATGCTATAATTAGAACATGGGGTTATTTGGTAGAATACCCAGTCTTCCAAAAACGAAGGTATAAAAGCATTGGCTTTGGTGAAATTGACTGGAACCTTTAAACTCTTCAACACTTTTTCATAAAGTTGTAAACTTTTAACGGCCGACACACCATTACCCTGTATTAAAAAATTATTCAAAACCATTAATAAATGTAATAAACAATTAGACTTGTAATTTAAAAAAGTAGTCAGAGAAACTTACATGAGTGAGAAACTTTCCACCCGGACGCAACACTTGCATCGACTTATTTAGAATAAGTTTGATGAAATCCCACATTTCGCGGTGTTGTCCACTACTGTCTACAGGAACATCAGTTAAATCTCCGAATACATAGTCCACCTACAAAATCAAATATATAAATTATATCAAGGCATGAAGAAAACTTTAATTAGAAACATTAGAAATTGGTGTATTACTTTTTTCCCTTCTTCGATAAACTTTTCTAAAGTATCAAAGCAATCTCCGACGATTATTTCATAATTTTCTCCTTTATAGTTATCCAAACAGTTGCCACACGACGAGCGCAAGTGCATACTACAAGCTTTTATCACAACCTCGTCCAACTGCAATGAAAATACAAATAATAACAATAACACCTCAGAAAGTTTTTAGGATGCAAATTATTTTTATGAAGCAACTAATGCTAACCTCAAGCATTGTGACAAATTTTGGCTTTTCTTTCAGTAACTCCCATAATAAACAACCGTCACCTCCTCCGAGTATGATGATCTCTTTGTCCTCATAATTCTCAAGGCCTCTTTGCATTAGGGTTTCTGTATATATCAGATCGCTTTCTGACATGTCTGGAAAAGGACAAACAAACATTTCGTTTAGTTCTTGCTTGGGAAAAATTATTTTACAAAAAGATTTCCTTTGATGATGATGATAGCTTACTTTGCAAATCATCCAAAAGCAAAATATTTCCTAAGCTCCTGGAATGAACGATTTGTACCTTTTGGTACGGTGATGTTTCTTCAAATACGACTTTGTCGATGTCATACTCCAAGATTCTTTCATCTGAAACACACAAACTTTAAGTTTATATTTTGTTTTATGGACGAAAGCTAAAATTAAGTTTTGAGTGTGATTATCCTGACTTTCTCAATCTATTTCTCAAATGATTTACATATCGAGTCAATTTGACTCTTTTCAGTTTGTTGTTTGTTCATTCAAAAACAGTTTTATGAGTAAAAGTTTTCAAAAATAAATTAATTTCCAAAATTCATTTTCACAAAACACCTTAGATTCTGTAGAATGAGTCAAACTGACACATTTCAAATTCTTCTAGATACATAATCAACATCTGTAAATCTAGTAAACTCTAAACTAAACTATTCTGACAAACTAAACAGACTGAGATTGAAGGTTTGCTTTCCTTAAACTCTCAAATTCTTGTCTTCGAAAGCAGGAGATAATATTAAATCCTTTAAAACTCCTCTTTAACAAAAATATTCTACTTTACCAAATGATGTGAGTCATCCATATTGTACCTTGAAATTTTGACAAGACATAAAGAAATAATTTATTGAATGGTAACAAAATAATAAAACTATGTCGAAAGAACTTTAGGCAAAAAAGAAAGCAAAACTTTGGATTTTTAACAGAAAGATAAATCGAGTAGTCTGATTAACAAAAACAAAGCTGTCAACTTGACACCCAAACCAAACTAGTGAGTAATGCCTACACAAGAATGGCAAATGTAAAACTAATCTTGAATGTTCTGTGACTGGCTAAATTTAAAGTCCAAAAAAACTTTCAAAACAGAGAGCTCGTAAGGAGCTTATGTTCATCTTGTTCTTCTGCAATTACCTGAAGTAAGAAAATATCTATCCGCTTTACCGCCTCGTTTTATCGACGGATATTTTTGTGATTTCTTCACTTTTAATCTATTCTGTATTAACGAATCCAAACTACGAATTGTCTAAAAAAAAAGAAATGAACAAAAAAAAATAATAAAAATAATAAAAAACATTCACATATGCATGACAATTCTAACGTTGCAAATAAAAACAAAATTAAAAAAAGTGTAACTATGATTAAACTGTGAGAATGCTAGAAAAAAAATAATTTCATGCAATCAAAAGGCCTGAAACTGAAATAAAGTCATAGATAAACTAGTAAATAAAAATTAAAGGTTCGAATGCTGTAATCGAGTAGAGAATTTGGCCTACAGGTACTATAGGAAGCATCGAACCTGAAGTTGTCAAATAAATATCAATAGGTCCTCCTCTTTTAATTGGTGGTAGATGTTTACTGCGAGATGCAGCAAGAGCTTCATTAACTGATAACTCAAGTAAACGAAGTTGCTGAAAATGGAATCATTTGAAGTTTTAATGATAATCAAAATCAACCATAAGCATACTAAAAAACTGCTGACTCAAACAAAAGAATAACTGATTCAGAGACTTTTATCCTTGAAGTTTGTTAATAATTTTTCAAGATTATTCGTAAAGAGATAATAAATCCCACTGAAAAGAGTTTTACTCTAACAGCCTTAATAGAGTTAAGGAAAATTGATTTATTAAAATAGAAAATATTTCAATAGACAAATGTCTTCCATTCCTTTCATGTTTGGAATAAACTTGTAGAAGATTTCTAAGTAAAACTAAGAGACTTAAAAATTCTGAAAATCTTATTAGCGATATATTTCATCAAATTCATTAATCAATCGTTTCATTAAGCTATTATTTTAACTTTAGAAAGACTTAAAAATTGAACTTTGCCAAAAATTATTTTAAGGTCATAACTTATACTTTTAAATTGAAATAAGATGAATGGAGATGTTTAGATACTTCAGAAATAATTAAATAATTAAAAATATTCATAATAATCCAGAGATCACTTCAGTTTAAAAATTAATTAAGAGCCTTAAATTAAATATGCACAAGGTCACATTTTCTTTAAATTCATCACTTGAATGTGTGAATTATTGGATCCTCACCTCGAAAGTAAGCATGTCTTCTTCTGACTCCGGCTTGTAATATTCAATATTTATAGTCACAATCCCTTGTTTTATTCCCCTCACTGTGACAAAACTTCCATGAGTGCCCAACAAAACGGCAAGAAAACCACCATCCAATTCTATGAATGATTCACATCTTAGATCATTGATGTATTCTTTTAAACAACTCTCAACATTTTCTTTGATCAATTTTCTGCTTTCGAGTGTTTCACATGCTCTCGGTTCAACAGTGAAATCTAAGAGGTAAGTATGAACAGCCATTTTTCTTGGTTTATGTAAATCTTTAACAAATTTGATACTTCACTGAATTTGAAAGAACCTGTTGAGGAAATAAGAAGATGAAATAAAAGCTATAATAAAAATTTACAAACCCTGTGTAAATAGTATTACATAATCATGTTCATTCAGTGCTTCAAACAAAATGATTTCAAGGCAAGGATTTGTTTGAGAACATCAAAATCATTTCCCACCCAAATCTATTCAAACTTTTTAGTCAACTCACATGTTATATATTCGACCAAAAAATATTAACAATTCTGATGCAATTACCCATTGTAAGCTTTACTCTCTCAATCCATTTTTAATCATATTCGTAGAGGTCACAACTCAGACTGGCGGTATCGATTATTTGAAAATGAACTCAAATCCCGAACAAAAACGATATTTACACAGAAAAATTTTATTGGACCAAATTAATTATAAAATATACTTACTCAGATCAAAATATAAACTACTGTTGAATTCTTTTCACCAAATAATTACGCCTCAACAAATATTTTTTTCCGTTGTTTACAAAGTAATTAAAATCTCTCTTAGATAAAAGAGCTGTTCGAGGTCTTGGGCTGATACGTGAATAATTGTCACACTTTTCTTAAAGGATTTTATTTATGTATCATTTTGTAGTTTAAGTTGATAGAATAAAGCCTAAAACTCTTTTGAATCAAAACTTTTTTCTTTTTCTAAACCTTTAATCCAGCTCGTCTATTACTTTACACAAATGTACGTTAGAGCGACACACGCGGTCACGCGCATGCTCTACCCGGCTTTACAATTGGAGAGTAGGTCAACGGTTAATCATAACCTCAAAAAAGATTTCAATTTTTCATTTTATTCCTTTTTGAAAAGATTTTAAACAGAAATCCCCAAACCCTTTTAAAGAATACATATTGTAGTCAATGTTACTACAAATCAGGTTTTACTACGACAAGAATTTAAGATAAATTTGTAACCAGGTTACTATCAATCAGGTACACCACTACATTATGAAATTTGAAAATGTGGAAAGAAATATACAAAAGCATAAATAAAAAAAAATGTAATTTATTGTAAAAAGAAATAATTTCAGGCTATATACAATTTATATACTAAATTTTAAAAAGTTAAAATGTACATTTCAATCCTAAGGACGGAATCATATGGATGTCTACAATTTCCCATCACACTTCAATACTCAATTCTAAAAATTTTCTCTGTGCCTTTTCCTAATTTTAATAAATTAATTAGTTCACATTTTTTTTGTTAATATGGCATGTGATTTATTTAATCAATAGTTTAACTTTGGTTCTTATTAGACTTGGCACAAAATCAATTTTTACTGCATTTAATTGGTCCATGAATTATGGCAGTTGGACGGAATTTTTCAAATCCTTTAACAAAAAATTATAAAAACATCTTCTGTCACAGTCATATTGTCTCGAGTGAGCAGTTTTCATTTTACTTGAAAAATTATGTGTCATGAGGATTTTCAAAGAGCTTTCATATTTTACAGGTGTAAGCTTTCGATGAAAACTATTCATTACAAAGAAGTCATGGCAGGAGGTCTAGCATAAGCTTTTGGAATGAAACCATATTTTCTTGTTTTTGGGGCATATGCCCATAGCCAACCATCGACTGTTTGGTTATTCAAGTCTGCATAAATCCAGTCACCTCTTCTCACAGATAGGTCATCTGGTGCTTGAGCCTGTAACGAGATATAAATTAACAATTTATAAATCACTTAATTTTGTCAGTTGAAATGTTTATTATTAGGGTTGTATATTTCCAAATTTATTTCACCTTGTAATCATATAGCATAACTAATTCAGTTCCATGATATTTCAAATCCTCTGTGGTTTGCTGACCAAGAAAACCTCCATTGACATAATTAACTTGACCTCCTCCACTAGCGCCAGCAGTGGGTGCTGAATTTTCGGTTAAATGCCCTGTAAACAGCAACATATTCAATCTTCATGACATAAACTATTTCATTACATTCAAAACTTTTCACAACATAATCTGTTTTGTACCTTGAATAACATCAGCAGGATATACAAAACCACTAGGTACAAATCCTTCTTGACCATCAGATCTAACAATCCAAAACCAGTCAGGATCTTCTCTGTTAAGAACAGTAACAAATTCTCCTCTCAACTGAGACATCATTTTCATCACGTGCGATAAACGTGTACAGTACGATATATCGACCAGAAGGATCCTGAAAGTTGAACAACAAAAGTTACGACAACCATAAAATTATTAAAAAATAAACTGATCGATGGATAATGTCACATAAAAATCATCTTACTTTACTGAATGGATGAATTTCTGGCTGTGAAGATGATCCGGCACTCTGAAGTGAAGCTTGAGAACTTGTCAAATTTAACTGAACAACTGTTGATTTTTTATTTAACGTGTTGTTGCTGCTATTATTGCTATTACTATGATTACCACTATTGTTATTGTTGTTGTTGTTACCATTACTAATTATGCTATTATTATTATTATTACTACTATTGTTGTTGTTGTTATTAGTTGTGTTGTTATTACTGCTGCTATTATTATTGCTACAATTGTTATTACTAGTATTTGTGCTATTATTATTGTTGTTATTGCCACCTAACTGACCATATTCCTCCCCATCAGAATCTGGAACAAAGAAATTTCATAAATTATGATAATTAATAAAATACACAATATGGTCATTGTGGGCCAAATAATTTTGTTTTAAATGCCATTTATTACAAGAATTTTTACTTCACATTTACCTGGCTCATGTGGAAGTTTCTTTTTAAGTTCCATTAAATGCTGATATGATGTAAACGGAGTACAATAACTATGTGGTATGAAACCTTCTTGCCTTGTATCTTGTGCAATAACATAAACCCAGTCATTTTCTCTATATAAAATATTGACTATCTGACCTCTTTTCACTTCTAACTCGTCATCTACACATGGAGTGAAATCATGCAATATCACCTGTAAAAATTAATTTTTAGGCTGCAATAAGTTTGAAAGCAAATATGCAAGAGTTTAGTTTAGATTAAGGGTGTCAAACTCAAGTTCAATCTAACCCATTTTAAAGTGATCAACAGCATTCATTCTGGGCAATATCACATTTACAAGTTTTAAAAATATATGTTTTGAGGTGACTAGGAAGCCTGTAGGTTGAATAACCTGCACAACTGACTATCCCAGTAATAAGAGGTGCTTGTACTCAATCATAAACCTTACACCATGTAAAAAATGATTTAAAACAGTGAACAGAGTACTGTGAATAAGATAATTAAAACACATAAGAAAATCAAGTAAATTTAGAGTAATCAATTATATTATTGTTATACAGTTGCCATTTTCTTTGTTAAATAATGGTGGTGGTTTTAATCCTGTTTCTACCCTTTTTTGGGTATAATAGGATGCAGAGGAGGATTCAAACTCACAACCATTGCGTCAAAATCAGGAACTTAAACCACTACACTACTCCTTCCATTTTTCTTTGTTAAGTATTGGTTCTGTCATTTAATCTGAGAAGCACAAAAATTACCTTCACAAACTCAAAAGAGCAGTAGTTTGATGGTGAACAGGTCATAAGGCTATTTAAATAAAAATTCAAGAATGAGTCAATTAATTCAGTCAAGTATAGGTTCTCAAACAAAAACTATTTTGATTAAACTGCAAACTTTTCCTTTCAAAAACAGAATCAAAACACCAAAGAATATAAAGAATTAGTGATTAAATCAGCCTAATTAATTGCAAATAGTTAAATTGTTTAATTTACCATGACTTGTTTATGTTTTATTAATTTACACATAAAATTCTCATCATACCATTTTGCTATCTGGTGAAAGTCCATTTTCTTTTTCAATGCCTACTCTAACCAAAGTTTCTATTGAGGCACTGCCAGTAATTCTTCCCATACCAGGTCCTCTTGCAACATCTTTGTTTAAATCTGCTGATGCTGGAAAAGTAACAATCACAACAATAAAAATAAATGAAAACTTTTTGTATCTAGAGCACAGGAAAGGTATTCAATGTTTCATCTCAAATACTCTTGAAAAACAGATAAAATCAAGGATTATGAGAAAGTTCTGATAACAGACAAAATTAATAGAAATCAGATTGCAAGATGCAATTAAGAAATAATTAAACACTGCACTGAAACATCCTTGGGGTGGAATGTAACGGAATACGTTTCCACAGGTAGGTACAAAACAAGGTTTTATTCAAAGTCTAATAACTAAGAAAAACGTTGATAACAATAACATTCTCATTAAATGGTTCTTTTAAGCTATTTAATGGAACACTTACTTTTCTTTTTCTTTGATCTTCCAATACGTACAGGACATAAAAAAGCCATCTTCTCTCACCATTATTTACTTACATAAGCAGCCATTATTCTTTCATGTTTAATGGCGTTCAGAGCCTGCGGCCGAATGCACTACTAAAGATACTGAAATTTCAAATTAAATTCCTTTTCGAATAATTTTATCAAAAGAGACATTTAAATTTTTAATTAATGCGTTTCACGTGCTTCATTATCTAAAAAGAAAAATTAAAATTTATAATTTCACACCTAATACAATTTAATACGATTGAAATTGTGATTTAAAAAAAGTTTTATTACCAAAGAAAGTATTTCATTTGAGCATTCGAAGCGGGAACAAATTTTGTTTTGAAATGATTATCTAATTTTTTTGTGAAATCAACGACAATTTATTCACATATTTCTCGCCAAAATTCTGATTTTTGATGTTTGTTTAGAGTAATAATGAATAATAGGTTTTTAAATATTTTTTGAGATAATAGAAAAAGATACGTTAAAAACCAAGACGCCATCTTGTCGATTTTTAACGGATGTTCATGATTTAAAATTAATTTTTAAATCAAAAAATCTTATTCCATGTCGTGTCTTATTGTACAAACATCAGGTACGTAAGTTATATTACCTAAAGTTTTGTGCTTAAGGTTTGGAATACCAGTTGCTTATATTTTAATAAAAAACTAGGCTGATTGATTAACTGATTTTGATCTCAGTGAAGGGAGTTTCAAAAAAAATTTGAAAACTCAAATTTATGGTTATTAATAAAAATCTGTTGGTTTATAAACATATAAAAAGGTATTGAGTAGAGAATTAAATGGGAAACAACAGAAAACTATTACTTTTGTTCATAAGTGTGGTTTTTAAGTTCCTCCCATTCATTAAAATTAAAATTTCTAAGTGGATAATAGTCTGTGCGACATTTAATAAAAGCATAAAGTGAGGAAGTTGAAATTGATAACACTCCATACATAAAACTGCAAGTTGTCATGGTTGCCCCCTGAAATCACCCCTTTTTCTATTTACATTACCACCACCAGTGTCATTATCACAAATCATCCCTCTAAATTACCAATTTCTTCCTCTTCGAGTGAGTGAAATTAAATTTTTTCACCCCACAAATTAGATCAGTGAAAACTTTAATTAATTTTAATAATCCTTAAGTCCAGACAAAACCCAAAAATATACCAACGGTGTCAAATTCAGCCATGATGGAAGTGGTAGCCGGCAACCGAGGCCAAACCCTGTCACATTTTGATGAAAATTTTGTAGAAAATATTTTCTGATGATTCAAGAATATAAATCGCCTAACTACCTAAGATGTGCTGATTTGATCTTCCACTCGATGTCCTATTTCATTTGCGAGACTTTTTCACTTTAATCACGGTGGTCACATAAAATCACTTCGAGGGCCACACTCCGACCTACACTAAATAATTATCACTGAAAGTTTAAAAATAGTTCATTTCATAAGTAATGCACAGTTTAACGAGGTGTTTATTTAATAAATACTGCACTCTTTTATGATCAATTCATTTTATAAATTTATTTGAGAGGATCGTGTGCCATAAAAATTACTTTGAGGGCCAGAAGTTTGATAATCTCCTCCCACAGCAGCGGAAGTTACAACAAAGTCTTGAACACAATAATTCATTTTATCATACTAACTGCTAAGAACTGAGAAAATTAGCTTAAATTGAACAATTAAGCTTTAAGAGCTTTCAGCTTAAAGATCACCTCCATCCTTGATGTAATTAATTACCAAACAAGCACTTTGACTTGACGCTCTTCAAAAGGTTCGAGCTTTCTCACCACTGAGATTCTTAGGTTTCTCTGTTGTAGACGATTAAGTATTAAATATTTTAAATTTGCAATTCTAAAATCATATTTCTTGACCGTAATCAGAAAATGAGTCAATAATCTTTGGACTTAATAACTTTTGGAGTCATAACATTGACAGCTTTTAATAACTATTAATTCCTTAACTGTCGTTAATTCTCCAAAAGTTTGAACTTAAAGAGACTTCTCTACTTCCTTTGTAGGAAAATCCTATCGAAAATTGGTGAAACCCTTAGTTTAGAGAGTTATTAGTCCTACCCTAGATGGTCTTCACAGTGACATCCCCATTGTTCGATATACCATAGACAGCGAACAATAGACTTGACTATAATATTACATTATAAAACGGCTGAATGGAATAATGCGGTATTTGTTTAATTAATTTTCATCCGGGACTCGGGGCAAGACCATTCTATCTGCATAACCTTTTTTCCCTGCTTCCAACCATTTTCCTTTATTCCCCTGACATTTATTGCATTTCATTAAAATTTTCAAGCACGTTCCTATTTGTAGTAAAACAGAAAATTTCGTGTCATTTAAATCCGCCGCTTACTGGCTTTTCATTCGTGAGCTTGCAAATTTATTAACAATTCCCGATTTTCGGACGGAGGACGAGGGTGTGAGGAGCTTTTGTCTTTTGTTTCATTTTGAGGTTTGATTCACCACAAAAGCCCGTTTTCCCAATTTCAACGGTGATGCAGTTATTAAAATATCTCGTTTAAAAGGTTTGATAATTTTTTTTTGACTGTGTTGTGGGCAACCTGCTTGAACTTCACGGTAGGTTTGGTGATAAAATAGTTCACCGGATCGCCGATAGATGGCGAAATGAAAACGGTTGGTATCAATGATTGATGGATATCACGGGGTTGCGACTACTCGTTTGTCGATATCCGTTTTTTATTTACTCTATGACCCGATTGAAACGTTTTGTATCGCCGTTGGCCATTTATTTATGTAATTAATTGACTGACAGCAGAGTTCGCCATCTTTGGCAGATTTTTTGAGTTTCAGAAAGTTTTTAGTATTTATTTGTAATCTATATTATTAATTTCTGTTTTAATTTTCTTCTTTTTTTGAACTAGGTTGGTAAGTTGTGATCCTATGGAAGCCGGAAATTTTTAAATATTTTTGCACCGAGTTTGACTACTTAGAGATCAAAAATAAATAAAATTGTGTAAAATTAGACGTACGAAACATTGCTCTTATTGCTGAAAACTTACAAAGCGAGTTAAAATTATTAAATCGATCAAATTCCAAAACGATGAGTCATACTAATAGCTTACGACCAAAATACCAACGACCGCAAAAATCTCTTAGTTTCCAGACTAGTAAAGTCTCCTTACCAAAATTTTAGACCTGCAAACCTGTAGAACAACTAAATTAGTAATTAAATTGTTATAAACCTGATTTTAAGCCTCTCTTCATTTCCGAAATGTTTTTACGAAGACAATAGTACCACGAGAGAGCAGGAACGGACCTGTCCTGTACCTCGAGGACTGCATTCAAAAAGTTATCCAGCGAAGTAAAATTAATTTTCCGAGGGACCGTTTTCCTTTTTTTTTCCTTTCTTCTTCTTCCTATGCTCGGGCTTCATTGTGAGAATGTACAAATGAAGTTCTTATTTTATTCCTAGCGGAAAATCCTTCCTCCCATTTTTTTGCTTTTCCCAAGAAACATTTTCCATTTTAGTAATTGGTATTCATGGAAAGTCTCAAATGAAAATTCCTAACTTTTCCAACTAATTTTTTTTCCTATATTTCTTTCTCTTAACTTTTTTTTTCCTCCAAGGATTCCAGTTAGAATTAGACGAGAGTACGTTTTAATTTCCTCTTGGATGTCTCTATTTTGAGAATTTTTGTCGCGAAAACTTTTTGTTTTGAACTCTTGCGGTTGACGCGAATTTTCTTTTATTTTGGATTTTGGTTTGGAGTTGAGATGAATTCCTCCACGAGTTTTGAATACAAAAGTAATTATCATTGAAGACAATAGATTCTTGTGACAAAATGCTTTGCGAATATTATTTCGATGATTTATAACCTGATTCGATATTAGTGGCATACAGTATACAATGATAATTATTAATATTTATGTATGTATGGGTGCTCAATTTATTTATAATTAATCCTCAAATTAGTAATTTTCATTCGCATAGTGGTCTCTGAGTTGGTTGACGTTTTGCTTTTCTATTAACGTTTTGATAACACTCGTGAAACACGATTTGGTTGTTAGAGAACGCCATTTTGGTAAATTAATTAATTAATAGTAAAAAAAGGATTTAATTACCAAGTTTAAGATTCTAACTGCTGGAGAAATTTGACAAAATATAGGTTCAGTGTCAAGAGAGCTGGTAGGAACTTGCATCCTATTCGAACGTTTTGAACATTCTTCGCGTCAGCCTACCAACTAATCGAAGTGAATCGACTATTAGTAAAACCCTGAAGAAACTTGTGACCATAAAAATCTTAATGAAAACACGTGACACATCACACAAGTTCATCAAAAGCAATCAACTTCTGTTCTATCTATCAATCGAAAGTTATTTATCTATTCATCAGTTTTATATTATAAAAAAACGTATCAATAAATATAACTGTATAAATCGAGAGTTGAAAGTTATTTAACCAGTCTTTCCCATTCTTAAACACTCCCATTTCATAAATAACGCACACATGAGGTTGACTGACAAATGGAGGAGAGCAGATACAGAGATGAGAAACAGAAATTTAAGAAGAGAGATAGTAGATTTCAGACTGGGAGAAAGAGAATGTCTGCCGTGTGGAGGAATATGGAGTGTGCGACATTAGATAGGCTCTAGAAAGATGGAAGAACCTAACCGGCAGCACTTACACTATGAAAGCCAGGAGGAACTGGTTAAACTGGCCTAAAAACAAAAACTAAAATGAATATTTAGAATATATAATATATTCCCTAGTGCAGGTTTCGTTAGTATAGTGCGAGTGTGTAGTTTAGTGCAGGAAGATGGGTTAGTAGTACTATTTGTAGTAAAATTAGGTTTAGTGATAGTATTAGTATTAATATTAGCTATATACAACCGAATTTGTTATTTTTGATTAGCCGGGGGAGGCATGTCAGTATACAAATATAAAATACTTGATGTTGATTATAGATCTCGAGTCAAAGTGACTCTTACAACAGTATCGCTTGAAAACAATAGCTCGAAACGAATTTAAACGGCAGATTTGAATTAGACCACAACTGAAGACAATTTTATGAAGAATCTGTGGAATAAGTACTGCACACTTTTAAACAAAAATCTAAAAATAATGCACAGTTAGAACCAAAATAAAAACAAAATTTTGCTGTTGGAAGTTAGAAACATAAAATAAACATCACAACATACAACAGTCAAGGCGTCAAATTGACTCAAATCTGTTACTAAATAAGTGAAAAAAAGGTTTTCATTTTCTAATTAACTTCCGGTAATTTTTAAAGATAGTTGAAAATGTTGACAAAAACATTCCCAATCAATCATTCATCAATTCATTCGGTAGAGACAAAGAAAAAAAAATTTGGCGAAAAACTAAAATTTCAAGAAAAGAAGAAACGAAAAATTTTTGTGTGAAGGGAGCTACAATAAGAAGACACCTAATTCAAAATGGAACACTGTTGATTAAGGTAGTTAACGTTGTCATGGTTACCAAGCCCCTAAATAAGGGATTCTTATCGAACCAATCGTTTCTCATGGCTCCGATCTTGTCCTTCGGTGACGTATTTCAAATTCAGTCAAGAAACAAGGAAAATGGAAGCTTTTCCACCCAGCTTTTGAAAATATTTTCTTTCTCAATCGAATTCCATTTTTCCTCCTTCTAAGAATATTTTCCTTTTTGGAAGGTTCAACTCTTTCCGGTTTTCTTTTCCTTTTTAGAAAATGACAAATAGAAACCTGTGCTTGAGTTCTCGATTTCCCTTTTTTCCAGGATGAATTATGAATGAGAGGAAAGTCTGTTGTTCTAGAATCTCATTCGCCATTTTGTATCTTGAATGGTTCGGAAAAATTCCTTTCATGAGTCACATACACGCAAATTCTAAAAATTAGACAACTGACATGAAATTCATACGAATGACAAACTATAACGACGTATAGCATCGTCATTCTGTCCAGGAATCAGGTTTCATTTTACGCGTTTAATATTACTGGATCACAGTTATGGCACAACAAACTAAGAATCGCGTAAAAAAATTTGAGTTGATAATAAAATATTAAGTGAATACCGTTTTTGATTTTGTCAACGCATAACTTTGAAAAGGTACATTGTAGATTCCGTAGTTGACCTAATTGTGCTGGGTCTCCTTTTACGCGTCTTTTTTGTACCTTTTCAGGGTTGTCCGTTGACAAATTCAAAAACGGTATCCAGCTAATGTTTTTGTATCAACTCAAATTTTTTTCTGCCATGAGTTAACCACAGCCAAATTCCAAATGTGAAACTATTTAAAATTTGGAGCAGTACCGAAGGGAAAGGGTGGATGTTAGCCTCTTAGTTTATGATCTTAGTTTCGACTTTAGAGCAAAACCTAAAAATTAGACAACCAAAATGAAATTTGTACGAATGACGAACTCTAATAACCATAGCATCGTCATTCTATACAGGAATCAGGTCTCATTTTACGCGTTTAATATTACTGGATCATAATGATGGCAGAAAAAGTTGAAAATGGCAGCAAAAAATTTGAGTCGATACAAAAACATTAGCTGGATACAGTTCTTGATTTTGTCAACGCATAACTTTGAAAGGTACAAAAACGCGTAAAGGAGACCCAGCAATTAGGCAACTACGGAATCTACAAAACAATTGGGATCTCCTTTTACGCGTCTTTTACCTTTCAAAGTTATGCGTTGACAAAATCAAGAACGGTATCAGTTTTATATTTTTACGCGACCCAAATTTTTGTGCCATCATTATGATCCAGTAATATTAAACGCGAGAGACCTGATTCTGTATAGAATGACGATGCTAATTATAGAGTTCGTCATTCGTACAAATTTCATTTTGATTGTCTAATTTTTAGGTTTTGCTCTAAAATCAAAACTAAGATCATAAACTAAGAGGCTAACATCAAACTATAGACCCTTTCCTCCGGTACTTCCCCAAATTTTAGATACATTTGGAGAATGGCAGTGGTTGTTAGAAGGCTGTGGGAAATCACAATTAAGATTTCTCAAACCTTAGTGACATGAAATCAGCACAGAGTCTCGCGTGATATATTTTCGGTGAAACTTATCACGAGAATTCTCGTTAAGCCAGTTGGCTTGTGACAGAAGAGTGAAAAACACGCATAACAAACATATTCATACGCCATCTGTATACTTTCCGGACTCTTGAATACACCGCATTCTTATAGTGACGAGCAATTCTATAATTGTAATGGATCGTAACAATATAATATCATAATAAAAACGGCCCCCCTACAGACCAGTGCCTCGATGCGATGGTATCTGCTACATCATCATCATTTACGTGCCTTTATGTTCCACCGAAAGTGTCTTTTGTTAAAAATTGTCAAACGGATCGCCATGTCAAAGAATAATGTTTCTTTTGTCAAATTTTTCATCAAAAAGGTTTCCTTTCTCTCCCCGACTAACGGAATAACTTTTCTTCTTTTAATTTTTAATTGATTGTTTGAATAAGGAGTGGTCACAACAAAATCAGACTCGAATGGTGTCAGTGCTTACGGAGGCTTTCACATGATTTTAATAATGTTGTACATAAAATGTTGTTATGAACAGTTTTACGTCTTTTTTACGCGAAAGGTGAAAATCCCTCAAAAGACTCGCGTAAAAAAAATGTAATTAACACTGAATGTTAACTTGTTTGTCGTATGACTTGAAAGGTTGACAAAAGTATTGCACACTTGTAAGAAGAACTCATAAATAATATTTGTTTATAATTATCCATTCTCCTATTTATCTGTTAATTGTCTGGTCTCTTTTTACGCGTTAATTTTAATTTTTATACTTGCGACAAACGGTTTTGTCAACCTTTCGATAAAAATCCAGGTTCTTCTTAACGCGAATTTTAATTCACAGTTCTTTCTTGTGATCTTAATTTTCCGCGTAAAACGAGACTCGATTATATTCTTTTGAAAAAATCGAATCAACCTTAAACAAAGTCACGGAATCGGGAGGAGGAGGAGGAACCATCACAACTACCACGGCCAAGGACCACCTTTTGTAAACAAGCGAGAGAGATTGATACGACGGAATCCCAATGAAAGCAAAGAGAAAGCGACGACTAATCTTGGTGAATAGAGTTCTGTCTAACAGCAGCAACTACAACTTGTCGTCGTGGAATGGCGAACGTCACCTTGCCACCATAATTTTCCTTCCAGTTCTCCCGTCCCTCCTCTCCTCGGGGGCAGTAGACTTTGAAAACGACAGCCTCACCTACAATTTAACCCGTTAATTCCTTAAAATAAATGGTAAATATAAATATTAACTCTAGAAAATTTATTTATACCCCGAAATTTTTGGCCGACGCTCAACATGCCACCATGGTCCATTTCCATTCAGACCCTGGCACAATTCATTAAATTCCTTAACGGTACTCTTAACTTTAATTAAAGTCGGTAAACGGAGGTTTTGTTTGAACCCGATTCCAACTCTACCCACCCCCACCCCGCATTCCCGGTTGTTTCGTCTGCTGAAGTGTCAATCGGCATTGTCCAAACCGGTGTTACAACTCAGACACTTGCACGCATTCCACCAAATCCCTACTTTTTGGCAATACCACCCTCTCAAGGTTGATGAGGTCAGGTCCACCAGTGAAAATTCAATTATACTACCCCGATCGAGAGGGATAGCAACGGATCCAGACACAAAAACTTTAATTAACCTGAGTCCTTTTGTTCTGGATTCAAGAATCCGGACAGACGGTTTCTTTCTGTCCGCGTTACGAAGGTCGGTACGTGGATCAAAAACGTAGGAATCAATTGTTTCACTGAACCATTTGATAGCATCACACAGCGGGAGACGTTTGACAATATGATAATTTAGTTAAAAAACAAGTAGAGACAGGATGTTAGTGTAACAATACTCGAGGAGAGATGTAACACGTTGCTCTATGATCGGAGCCCATGGTTCCCCCGAAAAGGATCCCAGGATTCCGGCGGATGATTATCTCGGTTACGAATACGTGACAGTGTTGAGTCATTGGGACCCGAGATGAATGCGGTAAGATTGTTTGGTAACCGTTTTCAAGATATCCGATCTTGAACCTAGGTCTGTGATACTGATGGATCTTGTTGCTTGTAGTCACCGGACTTTTGTCCTTTTAATCTTTTCTTTCTTTTATTTATTTGTCTGTTTCGAACTGACTTGTGTTCCACATCCCTTCACAAGGTTGCTTTCATGCTAAAGCTTCCACTCTTTAATTCCTCTGAAATGTTTTCTTGACTTTGAAGAAGAGAGCCGACAGAATGAGCAATTTCCCAAGAGAATCAGTTTGAATCCTCACCGTTTTATTTATGAGATCGAGTCATAAATAACTTCCGGTTCTGCTCTGACATTTTTCATTAAGACACATAAAACAATGATTTATTTCATATAGATTGTAGGAGGAGTTCATTCCAAAAATAATGCACAATCTTCACACCCTCAACATAAATCTAATAACGTTGAATGTAATTAGAAGAGATAGGACTCCGGCCCTGACTAGTTGTTGAGAAGAAAGGGAATAAAAGTCGATTCAAATTGATTTTAGACAATTGGATATCACTTTCATGGTTCATACTCGCAAATCGTCACGTGTTTTATTAAGTTTTTGACCCCCTTTCCTAGAGAATTTTAATAAAAACAACCCTCAGCCCTCTATCATCCTTTCAAGTGGGGCCCTTCTATGAATCTTTTTTTTTTGTGCAGTAGGGTTACATCAGATGATTCAAGTGCTCAACCAAATTATTACATCCAACACTACAAGTTCCTTCTTATTATTTGATTTGACACTGAGCCACTGACTACCATTTACATGTGACATCTGTTTAGCTGGAAATGATTTCACTAACTGCTTACCTTTGAGTATGGTTATCATTCAGGTCTTCTTCATTTTCTTTTCCTTCCTCTTCTATTGACTTGTGACATGGTTTTCTCTTCATCGCTGACTATCTCGCTGTATGTTTCCTCGCATTTTTCTTGTCGTTGGTTCAAATTTGAAAACGTGGGAATGAAAAATCAAGATGAAGACTGATAAAAAATATTTACGAGAAAAGTCCTCTTCGTGGCCAGTTTCGACTTTCGATAGATTAAGTATAAGTGGTGGTCAAAACAGAAACAAAGCGCGGACCGTAAATTTACTAAAATTCAAAGACACAGGTCGTAATTTTCAACCCGGAGAAAAATATATTTAAACGGGTTTCGGTTCGGAATCCGTCGACGGCGGCTTGTCTTTATGATTAGTTGCTTAAATAAATAATTCGGTTTCTCAAAATTGACAAACAAAATAAACAATTTCGGGCGTTTTATTACAATTTCTTTTGTCTCTCGTAACGTTTATACTTCCTACAATAATTATTATCGAAAAAAAAAATCGGTCTCGTTCCAAGAATTTATGCATTTGTAACTGTAAAAATGAAACGCGGATTAAATTTTATGCCTTGAAGCAAGTTCAATCACACTTCACAGCCTTGTATGAATATTACTTAATTTTCGAACCCTTTTTTTACAAATCGTATTGCGTTTATTTATTTATTTTATTAAGAATAAGAGGGTAAACGTTTGTTTCAAAACATTATTATCATCATTAAAATGTTTCAAGACGCCATTTTCATTTAAAACAAAAATTAACGTTTATCAATTTGCCGCGTTTGCACGGCAATCGATATATAAACGAGTAGCACAGTACCCAACAGCAGACGACACAGTTAAATCATAGAGATACAATCATAGAGGATATCTTATCAAATCATAGAGATTGTTAGACATATTTTGTTCGGACAAATGGATTCGTTGTGAGTTAGTTAAATCTGAAATATTTTACTAGTTTCGGTTAAAAAATAAACTATGAATTGTAAAAATGGCTGTACAAATGTTTAGTACTTTTTAGATACTCCCGTAATAAAATATTGCTGGAATATTTCTAGCTTAGATGTACTTATCAACAAAACGCCCTACGAATCACCCAATTTGATACTCTCTTAGAAGGCGGTGGAATTTTTGAATCTTTTCTCTTCCTAACTTTGACTCGAGCAATTGTCGATAAAATAAATAAGAAAAACTTTACGTAAGTATAAAAGTGAGACCTGACTCGATCTAGTTTTTCAAAAATTTGATTATTATTATCATCATTATTACGAAGGATTTATTTCAAAAGTAATAAATACTAGAATTAATAATAAATTAAATAAGTAATGCACTGGTACGAAAATTCGAGTTTCGGTTTAGGTTACAGAAATTACGCAGTTCCCTTCTGTTTTCAAATAAATTATGTGTCAGCATTAAAATTCAATACTTCACGTCTATTTATTAAATTTTAGTATAGCAGTTTAATTTACGTAAAATAGAAAACGATTCTCGGTGTAAATAGATATATTTTTAGGTTTGATAAAATAAACTTGACATCTTTGACAAGACAGTCAGGAACGTAAAAAAGGTGATTATGAAGGTGAATATTTTGGAATTTCCGTTATATATTTATGTCTTTATTCTTCCAAAAGTAACTTCCGGAACGTCAGCTAAAGTTCGAACGCCGTTAATGTGTGCAATACCAAAATGACCGATTTCTCCATTTTAACGGTGTCAAAGAGTAGATGCAAATAAAAATTTTTGAGGGTGTTGGGGGAGGGGGCTACGAAACAATTTGCGAATGCGGATCTTTTACACCTAAAGAACAAAAGAAAAAAATTTGGGTTTATTAATTATGATTTACATGTGATTTTGATCTCAGCAGGAAAATTAAGGATCGAATACCGAATCGCATAAACTCCTCGTAATCTCGTCGAGCAATCGAAATCGCCTTCACATCTGATTAAAAGAAAAGAGAAAAAAAGATTATTGCCAAAATAAATCAAGAATCAAGACTCGTACTCTCGCCCCCGCCCTCCGTCATTTTCGATCGGCCTTCAGATAAGCAGACGATACTTCAACTCTTTTTAATCTCGTTAAAAGTGACGTAACATGACTCAGGCGATTTTTGCCGAATGGAGAAAGCGGGGCCTTCTTATAAGAACGCAGGAAAAGTTTTCTTAATTGCGACTCAAATTTTTCGTTTTCTTCTCTTCCCTCTCAAGACGTTGCCCCCCCTCAACACATGAACGTTGCTTTCTGTCTTCTTCACTGTCGGTCTTCATTTTCAGTCTAATTTGGAAATCTATCAGTTTTATTTTAAATAAATGTAGACTATACAACCACAGATACTTATGATTAGGTGCCATGCTACAAAGATTTTTTTCAAAAGTATTGCACACTTGTATCTAGAATTCACTTCAGTGTTTTAGAAACTCATCTCATAATTAATAGACACTAAGCAAAACCTCGTTTCAAAGATATTTTGCGTTATTAGAAAATTGAAATTGGAAGGACTCGTTTCATAAGTACTGCACACTCTCATGAATAATTTACATCAAAACGCTATTCCCAATAATTCAACCGAACAAGAGATGGATAAGAAACTCGACCAACACTCAAAACGTTCAATGAGGATCTAAGACGATCATAAAACGAAAATGAGGCTTCTGGCAAAATTATTGCATCGTAGAAACTCTTTCCATTTTGAAGAGCAGACATCCGGGAAGTTTCTATGGGTTTCAGTCTTTTTTTTTTGTTTAACTCTTACTCCCTTTTCCTCTTAATTTCAAGTCAAAAATTTAGTAACATTAACTTTATTCTGCTTGAGTTAAAACATATATTTTCGTAGAAAGTTCAAAGGTGATATCCTTAGGGAGTGAACATTACACGTGTAGGATATTGTCTCACATGTGGTTTTAACCCTCTTTTGGGGTGGTTTTGTTCTGAGATGTTTATTCTGTCGAGCTTAATTGAATTTTTGCCACTTTAACGTTTGTTTAATTATTAAAAATGAATCCAACGATTTTTCAACGAAAGAAAAGGCGGTAGGGACGGGTCAAAAAACCGTTACAAATCGAACGTTTCAAAAATCGTTTTGTTTTGTTTTTATTTACCTTTTTGATTGAACTTCTAGAATATCTCCGTTTCAAAAATGGCTTCCAAAACTCATTTAACTTCTTTTCTTGGAAAGAACTGCAAAAATCGATAATAAATTTTAAAGTAAAAGAAAAAAAAACATTTCCCCGTTTAAATTAGTAAGGGGTTGTGTGAGAAGATCCAAAATGAAGATCAGTCAGTGTTGACAACTGATTTATGACGTCAGAAACTGTCTGCACTGCAGCCAACTTGATTTATTATACAATTATCTAACTCTTAAAAACAATCGTTCTTTCTCCTCTTTTGAAATTTATCCCTTTTTTTTCCTTCCACTTTCCTTTTTGATTCTTCTTCCTTTCGTCTTTTGTACTCTTTTTACTAACAATAAAACATTATCAAGAATAAATTATGAATGGAATGGCTCACCGAAATCCCCTTTTTATTGGCAAATAACGAATTTTTTGGTCGGTACGATGACCTTTGAGAGAGAGACTAATGTTTGAGGTTTTGCTGAGATATCCAACGGGCTCTTTATTTGTTGGTTTGAAATGGCGCTGTTTAAAATTTAACTGATTTCTAATTATGTTAATTAATATGAGCGTTGATTATAACATATATCTACTATTGGATCCTTGTTTTATGAGAGTTGCCTTCGAGCAGTTGTAAATTTTGAAGGAAAATGATTAACCGCGTCTTTTCAAAAGTAATGCACAGTTTTGTGGAGAATCGATTTCATAAATAATGCACAGCTATAGAAGATTAAGGGCGTATGATTCTTTATTGGTTAATAATTTATTAGATTCGCTGAAGTTGGTTTTCCCATTTTTCTGATTACAGTCAAGTTTTGTTTTATGCGTTTGCTTAATTTTGCGTTCTTCAAGTTGTGCGCAACAATATCCCTGATATGTTAAACTCAGGTCCTTTTTAAAACAGATTTTCAGTTGAAATTAATTTCATAAGTAGTGCACAGTTCTATAAACAAAAATTACTACACAAGTACTGCTCACATGAAGGCTGTCATTTCATAAATTATGCACATTTTATTCATTTATATTCACTAACCAACTTCCTGACTGTTTTTCTGTGTAATCACTGGTTTTGCTTTACCGGCCACCGGTGTTCCGCGAGTCACTTTCTGACGACCGATAACAAATTTATAACAGACACAAAGAACAAAAGACATCAAAATCTGTTCAACAAAAAAAAGTCGTTTGACATAGGAAGGGATCGAAGACAAAGTCAAAACGAGGTCACAAGGATCACCACATTCCCTCTGAGGAATTCAGACCGAAGAGGAGTCAAATCGATGAACCCGAGATCAACGAGACATCTCCGGACAGGTTTCTACAAGAACTCATTCACCTGTCCACCTACCCCAAAACCCGGAGACGACTGTTATTATAATTGTCAATCCATAATTAATTTTTCGTTTTGTTTCCATGTGCATCGACCTTGGCCTAAAAATAAGCCAGACGGGATTTATGGTCACACACACACACACATCATGTCTTTCTTCTTCTTCTTCTTCTGTCTTTCTCGGTTGTGAGAATTTTTAGACATCTGGTGACGAGAATGAAGCCCGTTAAGAAAACACATTTTGCGGTTTGTTTATCTCGATCGTTATTAGTCATCTTTAAGTTGAAATACGAGTCTCGGTTATGGCTCATTACACTCACATACTTAATTAACCCAAAAGTGACAAAAAAATGCGCAAAAACGAGCAAAACCAAAGTAATCTGGTTTCTGATGAATTTCTGTTCTCTTCTGTCTATCTATCTCAATGAATGAAAGATTAAATCTGACGTCTACCACTCCTCCTCAGCTTCCTTCCTTCCTTACTCCTACGAAAATCTGATTCATAAATAATACAAACCAGCAGCAGAGTGAAATTTCATAAATAATGCACACTTTTAGGGTAATTTCATTTCATAAATATTGCACACCTTACCGAGTATTGCATGCATGTGGGAAGAAATCATTTCATAAATAACGCACACTATCATAAAATTATGGTTCCATATACGGTATTCCTGGCCAAAAGTACGAATTTCATAAATACTGCACACTTATGTGAGGAGCACGTTTTAAAAGACAAATTCGACTCTTTGAGATAGTTCTTCACCCTTCTGTCTCTCCTTAGAATGGAAACCACAAGCACAGGTAGGAGATGAAGGAAATAACGGAAAAGGGAAAACCAATTGTTGGTTCACCTGTTCTTCCGCCATTTTATTTCCTTTCTTTAGTCTTATTCTCTTTGTTCTTGTAGCTAAGTTTTTTCATTAATGAGTTCACGTAGTACAGAAAGTTAATCTCAGACATTGGAGCAGTTAATTGAGGAGTTAATATACAAAGGAGTCTTTTGTAAGCTTGTGGGGTGGTTGCCACGGGGTGCTCAAACCAGAGCCCCCACCCAACCACCCCCTCTCTTCTTCTTCTCTCTCTCGGGGCTCCCCGACTTAATTTTCTTTAACTCTCAAAGCGAACGGTTTATGTTCTTTGTATATGAACTGTAATTAAATTTTCGTTTTCAACAGAAATTTTGGCCTTTTTTACTTTTATTCGTCTTTCTCTGTTCTTCCTCTTTTTTTTACAAATTGCTTTTTCCTCGAAGACTCTTATTTTTGTTTAATTTTTTGTTTTGTTTCTGCTTTTTGGTTTCCACCAGTCCGACTTTGTAAATGTGAAGAATTTCAAGGTCTTTCTACTCTCAAAATCCCTACAGAAATATTTTCTTCTTTCAACTTTTCTTTTAAAACAAGAAACTACGAGAATAAAAGAGGTAGAAAGTGGAAAGAAAGAATGAAAGACAGAATGAAAAAATTCTTTTCCAAAAACAAGGCACAGTACCACGATAAACATTTAGAAACATGTGTTGCCCTACTAAATCCATAGCCAGGAAGAAGATCTTTCAAAAGTACTGCACACTTTTGGAAACAATTCGTTTCAAAACCATCCCGCAGCTCATTTCAGAAACTGTAGGGGGGGTTGTTAGAGGAATCGTTAGACACGAGGAAAGTATAAAAGAAAAAACAAATTAAGAAATAAATAGCGGTATATATACAATATTATTATACATAATTGTACTTGACATTGCACATAAATGAATTTAATTAAGACTTTAACTGAACTTAGCGAATATTGTCACCGTACTTCCACGTCAAACTCAAAAAACTTGAGAGACCTTGAAAGCATTTTAGAAACCCAGGAGTGTTTCTTGATCAGAATGGAATGTGTGATGAAAACTCTTCAGTACCATGAAAAACCAACCGTACTGTTCGCGGAACCCTCCATTAACACGGTAGACTTTGTTCTTACAAAACGCCATACTGTATACAATCGCGTTCAATAATATACAGCAATACTATTCGAATATAGTTTGTATCAATACTATTCGTGGGGAGCATTTTTAAGCAATGCATTTCAAAAGTAATGCACACATTTGGTAGGAACACATAAGTAATTGTCATTTACTCCTTCCAAAAATATTGCACACCATCTTGAAGAATTCATTTTACTATCCAATCCATCGATGTCTAATTATATAAATGGTGCACACGCTTATGGGGAATTTATTTCAAAATTAATGCACACTTCAGGGGAAAGCTCATTTCATAAATATTGCACAGTTCACCGAAGAATCCATTTTATGAATACTGCACGGGTTTGTGGAGGATTTCTTTCCTCAAATAGTGCTCACTTTTGAGGAGAGCTCGTTTCAAAATTAACGCAGGAGCTCATTATTTCATAAATAGTGCACGCTTTTCAAAAATACTTTTTAGAACAGTGGTTCCCAAAGTGGTCTGTGACAACCTGCAAGGGGTCTAAAAAATTTAGAGGCCTATGAAACGAAAATGGGGATCCATCTCAACACACACTGTTAGTACCTATTTACTTACATTATACTATCTTATAATATAAAGACATCCACATTATTTATAAAAGTATCTATGAAGTAAAATATTTACTCGACTACAGTGAGAAATTTACAAAAATCAGGGGGTCTGTTCAAAACCAAAAAACATGGCGAGGGGTCTAGGACACAAAAAATTTGGGAACCTCTGCTCCGGAAGAGTTGAAAAATTTTTGGGAAAGAAGAGTTAAAAACAGAGGGAAAAGAAAAATCCTGTCATTTGATTCTAAGATTAAATGTAACTAATAAATAATTAATTAATTAATTAATATCACAGCCCCTAAAAGGATGACCTTTTGCTCCCGATCAAATTTCAGTATTTCGTGTAGGAAAAGAAAAATTTTTCAACAGCAGAACTCATGAGTACCGTGACAATATTCTCAAATTATGTCCAGATTCTAATATAAACTTCGTTCAACATTCACTTATTTATTTATTTATTTATTAAATAAACAAAAAGAAAAATTTCTGTCATAGGCCTACATAAGAGCAAACATTATTTATTTACTTGCAATTAATTATTAAGATTAAGATTTGTTTTATTAATTTATTTATTAATACCAAGGAAATTATTAATCAATAGAAATTTGGTTAAGAGGGGGTTTGAAAGGTAGAAAGGAATTAATCGAAGTGGAAAGACAATGGAAGAATGAAGGAAGAAGGACAAAAGAAGAAGATGGGGGTAGCCAGACTTGGATGAACCCTGAAAGCCTTTCATGATGACAACAACAAAAGAAAAAATGTTTTGATTACCACAACGAACTTTTTGAGAAAGCGATCAGCTCGATTCTACTTATACTATGAGCCAAATTGACTCACATCAGTAAAAGTTTGTTTCTTAAATCAGCATCGTTTTGTTGAGGTGTTTCAGTATATATACTTACTAAGCTATCAAGATTTAATTTTGCTGAATAGTGAGACATAAGGGTCGTTTCATAAATAATGCACACTCAGTTGTGTTGATTACAAAAACCGTTCATGATTTTTTATGAGTCAAACTGACTCACTTCTGTAGCTATGAAGTTCCATAAATTGAAGATTTAAATGGAAAATCCGATCGGTTAACAGTCTCGAAGGAAAGGAAACGTGGGGAATGGAATCGATTTTTGGTGCAGAGGAGACGCTGGAAAATTCTCTCCCATTTTCCAGACATTAATCTCTTAATCTTAATAATTTTTAGTTACAATAAATAAACAAAATCTGAACTTAAAAGCCGAAAAAAAAATCTGATTTCATCCGAGGGCTCGAATTCCTTCCGGCTAGCAAGCTCGAATTAACTGAAAATTTGATGAAAATTACACGATTTTGGCACAACCGCTCACTTTTTCCTCATTTCATTCCCCTATTCTGTATCACTCTCTCTCTCTTATTCACTCAATCATTCACTCATTCCCATTATCTCTCTTCGATTACTCGGAAAATTTAAAGTTTATTAAAAATGCCGAACGCGAAGCTTTAAATCGTTTTTTCCTCATTTCCGGTTCCGTCTTCTCAAAACTCACTGATTTTTCTCTCGCGTTTTGGATTTGGCGGAAGAAGAATTAATTTCAGAACCAGTACAGATCTTTGGACGATTCTTGAACTTGGGCATCCAACCCTGAAACAAAAATCGATTTTCACATGACAACACTTTTCGCAAAGGTATTTACATTCAAAAATCCTTCATTCGCTCCCCTCAACCTCTCTCTCTCTTCTTTTCTTTATAAATTTTCCTACGGCCCTGAAAATTTTAATAAATTTTTTTTTTCCTTTTTAAGGAATGAATTTTCACCAGGCCAGTAAAAAAATTTTATTAAAATACCAAACTCATCCTTTTCCCCGAAGTGAAATCCAACGGTTTCACGTAAGGTAAACGAAAGCGGAATCGATTCTGGTGTAGACCAGTTTCAAAACAGAATAAGTCCGAATATGTGTTTGAAATTGATTTATGAAACGCATTTCCATCTTTTTCCTTTTAAGTTATAAGATCCGAAGAAGATGTTGACGTGTGGGAGCCTGTCTGTCTGTAAAGTTAGATGTTCTAAGGTATTTTGATTTGTTTTCGAGCTTTGAAATGCAGAATCACCGAATGAAAAATTATCGGTTGGGAAAAGATGAACCGGACTTGGTGTCAGAACTTGGGAATTGATTAGGCAAACAAGGTTGGCAATCCTGGGTGAGTGAGGTACTGGGAGAGGGGTAATTGCAGATTAAATAGCCATACCTTCCAGAACGATACTTGAATCTGTATACTAATGCTCATAAATTTTAAGGGTGATTCGAACGAACTCCTACTCATTTCAAAAATACTGCACACTTGTACGAAAGAATCATTTCTTAAGTAACTCATAGTGTAATCGCTTCAAAGGTGATGTTTACTATCATCAAGATTTTAATCCTTAAATAACGCATTCTCGTAACAAGACTTCATTTCATAATTAATGCACACTCTGTTCAAGTATACATGCAAGTACTCTTACAAGTGGTGATACGGTTTTCTCAAGTTATACTCCAGGTAGACACTGAAATACAGCCCAAACTAACAGAAAACCTGTTCATACTAACGCCATATTTAAAATTATAGTACAAATATGTTTCTACATAGGTTTCGGTACTGATGCATTTCCGGATGAGCTATGGAAACAGAACCAAAAACACTTGAAGGATTACGATTTCGATTTGGACTACCCAGTCATTTTTAGAAGAGAATTTCAAGCGAAGCAAAACAGCATCATTCTGGATTCCAAAAGTATAAAACAAAAAAAGAAAAACTTGTTGGTACGGTTAATGGAAAAGAAAAGAAAAAAAAAACGATTTCGAGTTCGAAGAAATAGGTAGAAAGAGAAGGAAAATAGAGGCTGGAGATGGAAAGGGTAAGTCGCAGTCAGACATATTGCATTCCAGAATAATTTGACGGCTGTTGTCATAGCAACCAACTGACCGGGAATCGTGGAGGTGGAGAAAGGGATGTACACTTAGCTGGACCGCTCCAGATCAATCAACTTCTTTTCCAACTGAATTTCTCTTCTTTTTCACCTGAATTACCGTTGTTTTTCAAACATCAGAATACTTTTTTTACGCGGTTTCAAAAATCTACTGAATGCGAGTCTAGAAAACTGCAAAAGACAGCGAGGCGCTTGTTTTACATCCTCCCTCTCCACCTAAACACCCCGAAAAATTCTAAAAAAAGCAGAACAGCATAAAAAAAATCCACATCCTTTAAAAACCGCATAAAAAGTTTTTAGAACCGCAGAAAATACCTTCAAAGAACAAATACAAGACACTCAGGATTTAAAACAAAAGTGTCTTCTCCTTAGGGTGAAAGGGCAGGAGGAAAGCAAAATGATTAAATCTATCGATTCCACTTGTTTCAAGAGGGGTTGAAGGGGTGAGACAGGGGGTAGTTCCCCGTGAACAGCCCCTAATATTTGGGAAACTAATAAAAAACAATAAAAGGCAAGTCAGTCGTGAGTGTCGGCGAAATCCTTTGTTTGATTTTTAATAAAATGTTCTCAATGTCAAAGGAGGGAGGAAACGGGGGTGTTGTCTGGTCGCGTGCATTTATTGCAGACAAGATAGTTGTAATTTCAACCCTCAAAAACCACCCTTCGCTGCACTACAACGGGGTCAGTTATTCATATATATTCGTTCTCATAATGACTGTGAGAATACGTGAGGACTCATAACAAGAATATTAGAAGGAAGGCTGGCTGGTCGTCGTCGTCGGACCCATCGTGCGTTAACAAAATGAATTCTTTGGATATTTTCGGAGACGGTTTCAGGAATTTAACCTATTTTTGGACTTTTCTTTGCTCTGAAAGCTGGAAAGCGGTTAGGACCTCCCTTTTCTCACTTTAAATTATTCAAAACTAAATTTTATTTGAAGGATGGCTTATTTAATAAGCTTTGGGTTAAGGATTGTGGGGTCTTTTCTTTTGTACGACTACCCCCTTGGGGATTTCCACCATCAACACCTCTCTAACACCGTGATTTAGAACTGTATTAAGAAATACTCAAAAATACTACAGAGAAATCACACATAAATCAGGAGAGACTTCTACCAGAAAGGTTGGTAAGTCCTTACTACAAGATCCCTGTCGCGGATAGCGTATGTCTACTTCGGTTTTTCTGTCTTTCTGTTGTTGGTACATAATAACAAACCCCCCAACCCTTTTGAATCCTGACCTCAGTGACAATCCTCCTGAATGGACCTGAACGTAAATTCCGTCACAAAAGAGCTAGGAAACAGTAGACGGTTATCAAAGAGTTTTGATCCATTCATCCGCATTCCTTGGCATATTTTCCTCCACCCATGGCAAATAGTTGGTCAGTTAGTTACTGAACATAGTTATATGTATATGTACTTGGGTATACAGTGGAGCCTCTCATAGCAAGAAGTTCGCATAACGAGCAACATAAATTGCAACTCTCATAACCAGCAATTTTTGGCATAATGAGTGACATGTACATGGGGAATCCCAGTTTTTGTTTGGCCTGGAACGCTTTATCCTATTTTACCTTAATTTATGTGGAAAAAATTGTTTCGCACAACGAGTAAAACTCCGAAACGAATCAAACTCGTTATGAGAGGTTCCACTGTATTTATATGTTTAAGTCCGAGCTCCTCACACTATGGGTTAGAGCTACAATCGTACAACAATAGCATTCTGTCTGGATAATTATCATTAAGTTCAAACATTGTGAATTTTAAATAGTGCTAGTGATCAAGTTGGGTTAAGAGTTATCGTCCTGCTGACGAGCGATCTACATCAAAAATACTTTAATTCGAGAAACTTCCAAACAAAATCAAAACCATATTTAGTACAGGCTGGAGTATAGTACAACTGGCAACAATGTCATCAGTCCTATGATTATTCTCTAACACCATTTTCGATTCATCGAAATGAGTTATCCCGATTATTGGTGATTGATGAAGTTAAATTATTTATTTATATATTCATACTTCTAACGGTTGTAAGATGGCCGACTAAATTGTTTGTTTTTATCTCTCTCACAAGATTAGTCGTAAATAGCATTCATGAGGACTCAAAAATTTCATGGTGACTCATCAGTAACGAAGACTTACCATTGTATATCGCTACTGTGTTTTATAAACCATTTTGTATATAGACTTTTATGTCTAATATATATTTCAACTCTCTAACATTATATAGAAGTAACACATCTAACCCACCCAAGCGTTCTACCCCCTTTATATTATATTTTAAATAAAAATCTTATCAAAAACAAATATGTGTATCTAATGAATACGTAATCGATACTAATCTCTCTTGAAAACTCTTTCATCCACATCTGAACACATTTAGCAGGTCATTGAATCGGATTCATGATTTGTGGGGTTGCCATAACACATGTTCCGGCCTGCACTGAACACGGACTGTTTTTGCAGCTTTGGGATGTTTATTCATTTTGCCTTTTTCAGATTTTTGTTCCAAGCTCATCTTCCTTCCTCCGATAATCATGATTTCAGTAGCAGAGAGGAAGAGGAGCCATTGTTTTTAAGAGTCGAGTGTCCTTTGATTTGTCTGATAACCTCATTCGATCTAATAGGAGCTTGAAGAAGAATTTTATCGGAGGTTTTAAATCTTTTGGAAAAATTTGGAGGGAAGTGAATTGAAAAGGGAAGGAATAAAATTTTATAATAAAAAACTTCTCAAATTATGTTTTACATCGCGTATTACATCGAACATAAAGAAAAAAAAAGAAACGGAAGATAGATGGAGCCGGGAGGACAAGTTTACAACTCCTAAAATGGCATATTAATATATGGAGTCGTTTTCGATTGTGCCTCGAATAAAAAATTGCCCGTATCTCTTTCTCGATCCACTTCATTCTTGTTCTCGTCCCCAAAACAGACCTAAAGGAAAAATTATAAAGAAAAAGGAAAAACTCACCGGACATACTTGGATAGGTAGAGTACGAAGATTCGAAGTGCGAATGAGAATGTGCATGAGCAGAGTCGTGTAAACGGCTCGTGTGTGATGACGTCCATGCGTCTTTCCCATACTGAGGCGCCAAACTCGCTCGTGGCAGGAGAAGACCCGAATATTGGGCCACCGTGTTGTGATGATGATGATAATCGTGCACGGCTCTGAAAGATAATTTGGGGAAAAATATAAAACAATGTCACCGAGTTTCTCAAGGCTCAAAACTCCCAACCCAAATCCACTCACCTGTGATGATGTGCTGCCGCCGTGTACTGTTGGTAATGTGTGTGCCAAGGATCCGCACCCGCGTGCTGGTATTCACTATAGAGCTCTCCATGGTGTGACATTGAAACGGTTGGACTTTGGTAATTGCTATTCCAAAAAGAAGGAGGAAAGTTTCTAGAAGACATAGGGGATGAATCTAAAAATCCAAAAATTAGGAAAATTGACTCAAAACTAAAACAAAATGGGAGTCACAGCCTTCTCGATCGGTTTTTTTTTGTACTTCATTCCTTGTCACGGCGTAATTGTTGCAATAATGCGGAAAGTATAAATCACCGCGTAAAATGAAATTATCTAAAGAAAAAGTATTTTGAGTAATGGCCAAAATCCAAGCGACAAAAACCTGAAGAATTTCGCGGTGGCTCTAAACAACATTCAGCAATAAATAATTAAAGTCCGACAATAAATAATTTTAAACATGATGATGATTGTTTATATCAAATTAATTGCATTCCTATTTAACAGGAAAACAAATGTTGAAATTTTAGCAGAAAACAGTACAGAATTATCTCTGGCTAGACCCAAAGTCTATCATCAAACAGCTATCAGGGAGCCATCTTGTGACATCCTTGCGTCATAGAGTATTTAAACCTCTCGTCGAAACCTTTTCACCTTTTTAGTATAAATAATAATTTTTGAAGTATGAGACGAACCTTTTGATCCGGAGGAACTTTTTTCTGAATAACTAAGAGCACGAGAGAAATGTTCGTCGACGACAGCAGCTACGTCTCCAGTATAATGAGTGAAAACAACGCAATTGGCGGAAACGTACTGAGCTCTCGAACTGCTCGAACCTTCATCATCCGTAGCACCGTCTTCTATCGTATCTCCTACAATGATAATATGAGTTTCAATATCTTCTTCTAGTATAAAGGTAGATTATATGGGTATTCGAACGCTTACCTTCTGTCGAACTTCTAATATTTTCTTCCTTATGCCTAAGTGTAGGAGAACCCGGAGAGTTACAAGGTCCGGAACTGGCTACGGAAACGGCGCTACTCTGCTGACTGTGACCGTGGTGAGCTATGTAGGAACTACCTCCGTCTGCACTCAGATTCGCACTAGTCAAATTTGAATGTACGTGATCTTGAAAACTTCTTTGGACGTTGAGCTGAGAAAGAAAGGAAGAGGAAATGAAAAGAGAAGCGGCGAAATGAATATTCGTTTAACAATAGACGACTGAAGGAAGGGAAAATAATTTGGTGGCGCTAGTTAAAAGCCTCCGTGCAACTCTCGCCAATATCTAAAAGAGAGGCCTTCATCATCGGCAATGGTAGGAATTCGTTTGTGATTTGCCGCCGATCACGACCGAGCCGTGATCTATAATAAACCACCTTTCCTCTTCAACTATTTGACTTATCTCTTCATTTTCCCTGACAACGACCAACCCTCAATTAATTATTATTTCATATTGTTTCAATCTTTATTAACATTTTTGTCGTTTAGGTCATTTTTTTGATCAGACCGATCATTTCTTTATACAAACTCAATAAATCCTTCTTCCGGTTCAAACCTTCCAAGACAATTTCACTTCTGATTAAAGACAAAGCGATGACTCACAACATCCCCAAGATTCTGACAATACTATATAGCCTCATAAAAGGAAGGAATGAAAAATAGGAAGAGAAAAAACGAGACGAAGTAAAAATCTCAGGCAGAACTAATCATCCTGGTTTGTTTGAAGACAGTTAGGCCATCGATTATGTTGATACCATCAGAATGTATTCGCTTTGCAACTGCGCCGAATACAAAAGCGTTTACCGCCAAGTCTAGACGTCTTATTAATTGCCTTTTCCATTTAGAAAAATTGTTTTAGAAAGAAAAATAAAATTAGCTTTCATTAGAAAATATTTCCCAGGGGAAAGGAAATAAGAAAAATTGAGAGGAGAGCGGGAAAATGGAAAAGTGTCAAGCGAACTGGAAATCTATTATAACTAATGGGATAAATGGAGAGACCTTGTTACAGACAATATTCAAGTTTATCGAAATCATCTTGTCGTAAAAGAGCCAAAGAACACTCGAACAACGATTTAGGGCCGTAGTCGGGACGCTCAAGAGTTGACTATGTCGTTGGGAGGATTGATTTTTAGATTTTCGCACCCTGAACAGATTATATATTATATTATCCTCTCCTCCAGGTAGAATTCTTTGTTATACAATGTACAATATGCTGGTGGTGGTTTTAGTCCCGTTTTTCACTCATAATTTTTGGGTATAACAGGGAAGAGGATTCGAACTCACGATCAGGAACTTAATCACTACAGCGTACAATATTTATAAACAGGAAAGAGTATCCCAGTTTAAAAAACCCACACAAACTCAGTCTCATCCACTTAACTGTTGTGCACATCTTCAGTAAACTGAAAATTCCTGTCACCTAACCTTCTTTTATACCTGAAGATGGAGTCACTCATAGAGACAGAAAAAAATGACTGTAGTCCTGTTTGTAAAGGAGATAAAGATGAAGCCACTAGTGAGAAAGTTCTTTCCCTTCCTAGGTATCCAAACCTGTGTTTATTATTTCCACAGCCTACATCTAGAAAGAGGTTACGTGGCAAGAATCAAGTCTGATGGAGACACCCACAGCGGTTAAATAGTCAAATCGCTCAGTTTGCTGCGGTTCCTTCAAATAGTGACGAAAGGTATGAATTATAATAAAGCATTTGAACAGAGTTAAGTTATAAGTATCACACGTTCCGAAAGGTCTTTTTAATACAGCAAATTAAATGTTATTTCGGTGCACGAAAGTCCCTCAATCAATTCCAGAGAACGAGGGGTGGATTTGGCAGGAGTTCAAGAGAATAAAACAAAAAGCTGACACAAGGCCAGAAGACCATTACAAAGAAGAAAAGTTATAAGAAACACATGATAATCGACCCTTAATAATATATCTTGCTAAAGGGAAAGTAAAGCGACAATCCATTGTCTGCCTCCGGATTTATAATCACTATTTAAATATAGAACAGAAGTAAATCACGGAGACTTTGACAAGATCTGTTTGTGTGTTCTTTATGCAGGAGAAAAACGAGCGGCGAGGGACTGAGGAGCTGGAGTCAAAAGGATGGTTTTCCTCCTCCTCCTCTTTTCCTTCATCCTCCCATCTCTCTCTCTCCTTCCTTCTCATCTCATCTCTGCCATTGTCTTACATTAGAGAAATTTCTCTTATTAATTGCACCTTTGTAAGAGTAAATTAAATTTTTAACGCTTCGGATAGCAAAAATTTTGTTACCTTTTAATTAAATAGATTATTGAATTTTACGTCGGGTGTTCTCGCTTTTCCAGACGCAGCGCGGAAATTCCTGGGAAAAATTTTTTTTTTTTACTTCACTTGACAAAAATCTTTCCACTTAAATTATTTATCAGTTTTTCCTGGTAATGGAGGCTCGACAGTAGTAAAGATGTTTTGAAACCCACAGAATAAGTTGAATCTTTCGGTTGTGTGTCATCCTACTCCCTTCAAAGACTACTATATTTTTATATTATTATAATACTCTCGAAGTAGATTTACGGTTTTAATTGAAATTTATATTTATTATATCCGTTGGAAAGATTAGATTAATAGCAGAACCATCAGAGAGCAAATAGGGAGTAGAGATGTAGTACAGATTATCAAAAGACTAAAATGGAAGTGAGCAGGACACAAGACGGAAGATGGATCAAAGAAGCCACAATATGGACGCTAATTCTTGAGGACGACCTTATTGTTCTTGATGGTGGACCAAGTGCAGGAACAAACAAGACTGGAAAAACACTTTGGAGAGGCTTTTGCCCAGATCATTGAGCCTGATTCATAAAATAAATAAGAAAAATAAGTGAAATAATAATTTTATACATGTATACCTATAAAAAAATAATAAATATATAGTTTATAATAATAATTAATCAAGAACCTAGCTAAGGCTTGCCAAATCATAGACGTGGACGTCCCAAATGACCTTAATACAATCCCAAAGAAACTGGAGAAGCCCTAAAGTACAAGAGCCTGGAAATTGAGGTGAAACGGATGTGGGGAGTTATACCCGTGGTGGTTGGTGCTCCCCGGTAACTTGGCAAAACTACTTAGCCAAGCAAAGGATTGGGCCGTACAGGAGATAGGGCACAGCACACATCCTCCGTAAGGTTCTGTGAAAACATCAGTCACCCAACACTTTCCTGAGGATGCTTGTTGCACCTTGGAACCTGTTGTAAAAGCGATTACTGGCATACATCATCCATAGAGGTGATACAAATGAGCAATAATCCATAATATCCGTTGTCTGGCTTATTTGCAGATTGACTGATTTACTCCACTTATCCACAGAATCAAGACGTTTCTGCCTTCATCCACGTAGTGTGCACATTTTAAAAGATTTAACAACCAAATCAATAACACCAGGTCTGAAGAAGACATAAATATTATGAGTTGTTTATAAAAAAATTTTTTTATACTAATGTGCAATATTTATGAAATGATTTCTCCGTAAGGGTGTGTATCACTCACGAATTTACTGGAAATCTGTATAGAATACTTTACTATCACCCTAAATTTGCAATAATGATAACAACAATATAAAAATCTAGTGTAGACACTGCTCCTACGGGTATCCAATATATACAGTATGTGTTTGCTCTAGTTATTTGAAATCAATTTCAGACAATTTCACCACCCATCTCCTGGGAGGCCATGGTAACTTCCTTGAGTATCTTATTTACTTTTCTATCATTCAAAGTAATATCTGCCACAGTTGCAACTTGAATAAGGTTGTTGAGTAGTTACTAGCAGAATACAGAGACGCTTTTCAATCTGCCTCTGACTGAAAAAACTTTTCGGCTTTTGTTTACCACCTGATGACCACAAGTTTAAATACCTAACTACCGTATTTGTTGTACAGTGTCGGAACCAGGTTGTGTCGTTGTAGATGAACGAATGATAGACAACACTAATTCCGAACGTATATGTATATTGATATATAAAATATTATTATAACTATAATTTAGAATTGAAAAGGAAAATGCAAGGATCCTGATGGTGCGGAGCTCCGGGACTGAATGAATTTAGCTTCGGTTGTCGGCTGCTTCATTTCACTGTACCCATTCCGGAATGTGGAGAACGCCACAACAGTATTTAGTGTTGTCAGCGCAACTTAAAATTTTTCAATAAATAAATAAATTATTTATCTAGTCCCTCGTAGATTACTTAGATAATACCCAAACCCACGTATATCTTGACTTTAACGATAAAAGACAAAACAGAAGAGAAGGTAAGAAAATTGAAAACCGTAGATAGGAATGTAGACAATGGTACTAACCAAGCGTCCATCAGTAGTAATCCATCATCGTAATTTTTTAGACGTCACAGCTCAAAACATTTAAACTCAAAGTTGAAAAAGAAATTTTTTTAAAATAAAAAAGTTAGAAGAGAAGAAGCTGGAATAAGTGATTTCTTTATTTATTAATTGACGTGAACAAATTATCTTTAGGGTTTTATATTTTTTGGCGACGTCCCATTTCGATAAACAAAATTCACGGTTCCTTGCCTTCTTATGATTTATTATAATTACCTCATTTAATTTATTAAAAATGGCTAATAAATTTATCTACATTCTCAAGTATTTATTTCAATTTGGACAGATTTTATATAAACAAAATATTTTTTGGTTTGTTGTCATTTTCCACCTGTGAATCAGCACTATTCTTGGGGAGATTCTTCGCGTATTCGGTTACCTCTAAAAAATTGGTCCTAACAATCATTTAGCCCGAAACCCTAATTTTTGGCCTTCTAGGACCACGTTTATTTCAACAGCTGTCTACTTGCCTCTTCTGCCTTCCTCTTTGCCCAATATTCTTTCATTTTTATGCTATGTGGTCCTCTGTGGTCCACTTTGTTCCTGTTTTTAGTGTTTCTTGTTCTTTGAACTGATGTTTACTTGTTTTCCTTATTTTCAAGATCATCTTCTGTCAGGTTTATTTCTTTTTCAACCTGTTGAAACCAGTCCCCGTTTTGTTTCTTTTTGCTGAGGAACGTGAAGACCCGGTTGAAGCCTCTTCTGATGGGCATAGAAGGCTACGCGTCTTTTCCTCATGACATCTGTGACTCTTTAGATGTTCGAGTACAGTTCTTGATTATGACGTCTGCCGCATTCGTTATTTTCCTATACTGGACCCAGGATCTTTCTCAAGATGGTATAAATTAGTTTAGTTGAACCACTGATGATGTCAGCAGTTTTACGTTCCTGAAACCTAACGTTGGTCGTTTTGAGGTCAATAAAAACGGAGTTATTGATGTTATTTAAATTAGACAAATAAAGAAACCCAACCGACAGATTTAGATTTAAAGATGTCGAGATTAACTACCACACAACCTAAGTGCTGTCGGGCCATTACAACATCGCCGAATATTTACAGAAATTTTTTAATAACAGAAAGTGCTATCTGTAATGACTTTAACTTGGACATAAATGATAATATCGAGCATCTAAAAACTCAGGACAGCTATTCCCTGCTAACTACCGCTTGCCTCCAACCGGAGGAGACATTGGAGTATTGGAGACACCGAGTAGTTAGTAGGTCGATATACGGACCATTGTCATAACCTCAGGGGCGGATGGTAGACAAATCTAAGTAGACCTAATCTAGTAGTAAATAAATATTAAATTATAAATATACAATATAAAAAACCTCAGAAATATGTAACAAATAAATTAATTAAAAAGAAGTGCACACTTTGAGAAAGAATTCTAGTCTTAAGTATTGGAATACATCTCTTATAGAGAATCGTTTCATAAATAATGCACAAACATGAGTTGAAGTATTTGCACCAAGAATTCATTAATGCACACTTTGATGAATTTATTTCATATATGATGCCAGTATTTTACTACAGAACTTATGGTCGTGAGTTTGAATCCTCTCCCCTGTCTTATTATACCCAAGGATGAAAAATGACATTAAACCTCAAATAAATAAATAAATAAACATTAATCTTATTAAATAAGTTCAGAGAATTCAAACACAAACCTCACAAATCTAAAATGAAACGCTCCATGAATAAAACCAGAAGACAATAGTTTCGTTACTTTATAACAACACAATTGAAGAGTTTTCTACACAATTGAAATCGGAAGTAAATTCTGAATCAAAATAGTAAGTATAACAAAATCAAGTTTCACTTTATTCAGTACCCCTCAGAAATACCATAATAATCTTAAAATAAATTTTCCTAAAACATTTTTAAAAAAATTTTTTTTGTTTCCTGCTATCACATAAAGCCAACAGAAAGTAAGTTAAGCCAAATACTAATACAGAAACAAACAAAAAAAGAAGCAAAAAATCATCATAACAAAAGAGAAATAATGATATTTCTCTTTCTGCAGCAGAACCAACAGAGAAACTTTTGATAAAAATAAAATAAAAAAAAAAAGGTTGAAGAAATGTGTGGAATGCAGGTAGTAAGGGAAGTTTGTTAGGAATTTGAGCTTTCTGCATTCCAGACCGCTTTGCTTACAGACAGTTTGACTTTATATCAACCTGGCACTGTAAGAAGGAAGATGGAGGTGGGCCAGGACGAAGAAGAGGGAGGAAGAGAAAATGAAAAAGGGAAGGAGTTTTCGAGTTGAGGGGAAAAGGTTGAATCCACCGAAATATTTAATTTTTAAAACTTAATTCCACGAAGAATTAGCCAGAATGAAGTTTCATTTGTGTTTCCGTTTTATTTTATTTTTCATTTTTTGGCCCTCGGCGAAAAGGCTTACAAGGATTTCCCTCAGGCGAATACAAACAAAAATCGACGCTAAATAATTTCAAAGAAAAGAATTTTTCGCCCAAAAGCAAAATAATAAAATGATCAGGGACTTGGAAGCCGTTTAGAATTCTTGAATCGGTTCTGCTTCATTTAATTATAATTTATGAGAATTTTTTCTGTTGTTTATAAATTTTACACGAAATTAAGTCAACGATGATAAATCAAACAATAAGAATACAATATTAAAAAAAGTTGAAGAGGTAAATGTTTTTTAGGATTCTGTCTCATTCAATATATCATCTCATTTTAACCAGGTTAGGTTAAACTAGAAAAGGTTTTCTTTGAATAGCTGCACTGAATACTCCAACAGAGCTGAGTTTTAGCTGATTGGAGGTATTCTATTATAGTGTGTTTTAGACTATTTTATAGTAAGTTACTCAAGTTTAGGCTTTAAAAGTAGTTAGAAATGCAATTTTATTAGTCTTCACCAACCAGTTTAGGTTAATATGGAAAAATGTTGACTGAAAGCTGAAATTAGTTCCTGAAAGAGTGATAATGTCTTCTTGTCTCATGTATTAGATTTTTAAATAGTTTTAGACTTAAAAAGAACAAAAACTAACCAGTTTAGGTTATGATAGAAAAGTGATATTTCACAAAGGTACTGAATGTGATGAGTGAAACTTGAGACAAATTCTTGGGCCAAATTCCCATTGAAACTGGGCCACACGACTTACCAAAAAAAATATTTTACAAGTCCGACTTTCGACGCATACAGTCCACGCTCAGGGTATCATCTGTCACTCTGTTTCTGTATGTATTTTCTGTATCTTACCTCACAAAGATATGTCGAGGCAAACAATGTTAGCAGTTTCTGAGTACAGGCCCGAACATTTTCGGCACTTTGTTCCAGAGTTCAGACTTAACAGTGAGCAATCGACCTTTCATAAATTTTCACTCAGCCGGTTTCCACTGTGCTACTCAGTAGAGCTTGGTGGGCCGCAGTTTGAGTGCCAAGGCTCTAGAGCATTTCTCAAGTTTATACATATAAGCCAGTTTAGGTTAAGTTACAAAACTACATTTGAAGAAAAAATAATTCTATAAAGAAGCTGAAGTAGAAAATTTAAAAGACAAATGACAATTTCAAACAATGTCGCACAATTCCTAACCCAAAAACTCCTGAACTCAATCAAAATTTAACATTCTGGCTTTGAATAATTATGTTTAATGAAGCCTTAAGTTTGGATAAGTTTGATCGGTTGAGCGGATTCATGTTGTTGATGTTGTCTCTAATTACATTTGGAAATGATTTGGCGACTGGGTTTTCACGGGATCTCCTGGGAGAGCCGATTGTTGGCGCCCATAAATGGGGAACGAAGACAACTACAAAACGGGTTTAAATAAGATGACAAAATTATTCATGTCTGGTTCTGGGCGGTTGAATACATCGGTTTTGATTAATTAACCGACTCTTCGGCGTATCCTTTGCTTTTCGTTTGTTTTTATTTTTCTCTCTGACAAAGACTTGAACCGATATTGTTGTCTTAAATTATGTTCAAGTCTCACTGCCTTCTAGTTTTTTCTCATGCGCCGGCGAAATCATTTTTTATAACCTAACTTGGTTAGAAATATATATTGTGAGGTACAGACGTTGTTGGGATTTATTTTTCTTCATTTTGGAGAATTTCTGTTGTTAATATTCTTTACAAACAAACAAAAATTCCAATTTTTCAGAAATAAGGTATAAAGTTTAATGAAATATACTCTCAAAGCTTTTAATTTAGTAGAAAATTTAGATTAGCTTCAGTCATAAGTATCCAACGTTTCCTAGATAATTGTTTCGTTTAGGACAATTAAAGCAAATACTGCATTTGGGTAAGCAATCTAAGATTTTATAACTCATTTCACAAATAACGCACTTTTCGTTAAATATACAGTAACAGGGTGCTTTGGTGTTGTCCTCTTATTAATTTTGTATAAATTATACAACCCCAACTGTCATTTTCAGAAATGAGATCTAGAAAGACATTGTCACTATACTGCTATCACTTCAAAATTGTGTCGACTTGAAGTTTAAAATTAAAAATTCTGAAATGAGTACTTGGAAAAGTGTGCATTACTTTTGAAACAAGTTCATTAATTCAAAATAAATTCTCGTTAAACGGGTGAAAATTTATAAAGAAAGCACTGTATAAATGTCTAAATTATTCATGTGGCTTCATTGGAAGTTATTATTGAGTCAATTTAAAGAAGAATCAAAGGGTTTTACCTCAATTTCCTTATTGAACCTGTTAGTACAACCGAAAAGGTTAGACAAAACACACAAGGCTTAGAAAGCGACAGTGTGGGAGAGAGCAGGGAGGGCTACAAGTCGTAGAAGCAATTTAAATCGACTGAATCCAGTAAAAGTCTGATTACAAAAATTAACATAATAAAACCGTTTAGTTACGACACATGAAATGTTAACGCGGTTTTTTTTGAAAGTGGTCCAATTCGAATATTAACTCATCAGCCAGGAAAACGACAACAATTTGTCTATCCTTCTGTCAGTTTTCTCACTCTCATTGTCATAATTAACATGTTTCAACATTAATTTCATTCCTTAGCCTTAATTCTCGCATCGGGTGTTGATGAGTGAGGGTGTTATTCCAGACACAAAAATAGAAAAACTCAGGAGAAGGAAAACGACTTTGATTAAGACGCCAAATCAGGAAATGTAGAGAGTGAGAGGGCACTAAAGAATGGTTGGGGCTCAGGGTCACGGTAACATGGAAATGAGAAAAACCTGAAGACAACTCAAGGCTTCCGACGAAAGGTTTACAACCTGATTTAGATTCCTTTCGAGCTTTTTTTCTTTCCTCGTTTCATTCCTTTCTATCTTTAGTCGATTAAATTGTTGGAGATACCTGATTTTATTACAAAAAACAGGAAGTGCGGCTCTGTGTTCATCATCCGTTAAGATTCTCCAAATTTCTTTTTACTAATTTCTGAGTTGATTTCAATTCTCTTCCACTCAGTCGACTCATAATTTTTGCGTTTAAAACTAAAAGAAGACTGAAAAGACAGAGAACAGAAATATAATCAGGCACATAGATCTCAAACCATAAGTAATGCACACTTTCAAAAACAATGAAATTGTTAGTAAAAGTCAGTAAAAACGGGGGTATATATAACCTAAGAAAATAAAAAGTCAGGATATCCGAAAAAAGAACAAAAACTGATTCAGGACCAAGGACAGGAAGTAAAAATACAAAAACATAACAGGATACAACAGAGGAAGAGATATTTAATGAAAAACAAGAATGGCCGAATCAAAGTAAAATGATTTCGAATCTAACGATTAACTCATGAACGCCACCAAAAACTCAAATTTAAAAAAATGAAAGAACACATGTAGCAGATGATATACAGAAGGAAATAGCAAATGAAAAAATGTAAAAAACCTTTCGATAAAGTAAAAGATTCGCGTTGGTAATAATAGAAAAAAATTTGAACGAATACGCCACCAGTATTTGCCGCCGCCGACGGCAAACTCAATTTCTCATCAAAATTGCAAACTGTCGACAGAAAATTGTTTTTCACTCCCCTAACTAACGAAAAAATAATGAAAGATAGTTCTTTCAAATGAAATTAATTAGTTTTAATTTCATTTCAAATAAAAAATAATAAAAATTAAACATTTCACAAATCAAGAAGTATAAAAAAAATTTCTTTTGTTTTGAGATGAATAAATTTTATTTTGACCGTGTCATCAGGCAGTGGAACCAACATAAATAAATTTAACGAACTATTTACATTCAGGTAGTCAGGTAGGCGGCGGGGTCCTTCACTTGAAAACAACACAAACACGCACGCGATGATTTGAAACCTACCACGTGAACCAGTGTTGAAATTACTAAAAACATGGTCATTATTACTTTAAATTTGACAAATTTCCGTCGTTGATTCTTTTTCAAAAGCGATTAACCAAATTCCGCTACCGAATTTATCAAAATGCTACCGTTAAAGTGAGTAAAGTTGTATCATTTCCACTTTTTCTAACTAATCTGCAACTGAAAAATTAGTATACAAATAAATTAATAAATAACGAGCTATTATTAAAATTAATTATGCAAATTTTTTAAATAGATGACAGGTAAAAGATCTTTGCTGAAACAACGGCAACGTCCCTGTACGCATAAATTAACAAATTGTTATTTATTTATTTTTCTATATCCAAATCTTTCCTAATCCTTATTTTTAAAGCTTGTTTATGGTCAGATGAACCTGTTAAAATGCTACTCGTTGTTGTTATCCATATATAAGAGGCCATTTTCTCTCATCTTCTACTGTGGCGTTCTCCACATTCCTAATTCCGGAATGGGTACAGTGAAATGAAACAGCCGACAACCGAAGCCAAATTCATTCAGTCCCGGAGCTCCGCACCATCAGGAGCCTTGCATTTTCCTTTTCAATTCTAAATTATAGTTATAATAATATTTTATATATCAATATATATACGTTCGGAATTAGTGTTGTCTATTATTCGTTCATCTACAACTTCACAACCTGGTTCCGACATCTACTTTTTACATACTTTTATGACTTCAATTTGAACCAGAATGATCCTGTTACCTTTTTCCCCATATTAATATATATTATTGGTATTGATGATAATAAAACATAAGATTATATTTCGAATATTCACTACTTATTAAATTTTGAAAGCAAAATTTGATTTCTGTTTGTATAGAAAAGATGAGAGCGCTACGAATTCGAATTCATTACTGTTGTTAGAACAACCGACGGCAGTCTATATCCCTGTAGATTACCAAACGACTCACTTTACTAATTCGAGCAAAACATTCAGTTTTCAAATAAATTATACGAGATCTAAATATGTAATTAAAAATTAACTGAACGACGGAGATTTTAAAACCAATCAGGACAACAACTGATTTGACATTTTGATTTGAGCTTTATCGCTAGGAACTTGACTAAATTCCTCATGTCACAGGTTCAGAGTGAGGAATGCTTAGGAAAATCAAGGACGACGGAGAAAACCGAAAAACCGGAAACAGCCCCAAATATTTAACGAAAGACCTCTTACTCATTTCATAAATTTTGTAACTTTTGATGAAAAAATCGTCCCAAAAGTAGTGAGGGATATTAACAAAAGTTATTCCATAAATAATGCACACCCGTATTGAATAAATGCGACTATTAACAAAATGTCGTTTTAAAGTAGTGAACAGTTTGATGTATAAATCATCTCAGAAGTGTAAATAATATCAAAGGAGACACTAATAATTAAAATAAATTTTTCAATAAATAAATATTTGGCCCTCGAAAAAAAGATTTTTTTGGGAATTAGTTTCTTTAGAACTATTCAAATGACAGGAAGGACAGTCAAATGTTTTTATTGTAATGTTGTGTTCTATTGACTTCTGTTGTATGACAGAGTGGATGAGTTGAAAACAGTAAAATAAATTTCAAATGAAGATCAATGAAACCAGACCACACCACCACTTGGAAGGTTTGTATAATTTAATATGTAAGGTAAGAAAATTTGAAAGGCTTAGCTGTTAAGAAGGTGTTTAGACGTGTAACTTACCCTATCATATTGATGTGTGAACGGTGAAGGAAAGGTCGGCCTCGGTACTGCAGCTCCAGTGCTCGCCCTCTGATACAAATAAGGATAATAAGCCTGGTACATAACTTCCGGACAACTCATAGTCATTTTAATAAAATCGGTTATAATCGATGAACAATAAACACATATTCATTATAGAAACCAAAACCCGAACTGAACACACAACTTCACACGAAAAAACTAAAACCCACAGCCGAAAAATGGCACGAACCGAGGGAAAATTCTCTCAACCATTTTACTGTCACTTGGAAAATCCGTTAAAAACGCGAATTTATTAAATCGATAACGCGAAAATTATTTTTTTTGAGATTATTAAAAAATAAATAAAACGTCAAAAAACAAATAATTTTTAAATACGCTCGAGAGTTACTTGTTCGGCTCACGTTCTAATTATGACTTTTCAAGGGAAATAATTTCAGTAGATGGTAGTAGTAACGGACGAAAATCGGTTTCATTTCGCTCATGGAAAACTTAGGGGATAAACCCCCGAAGAAAGAGACGAGGGAAAACACCTCCTTGCTGCTCTTCAACCAAGAAACTCTTTGGTTGGTTCGCCATTTTGAAAAGAGATCCACCAATAAAAGCGCCAGCATCCTCGATAGAGATCCCAAACAAAACGTTGTATCTCGTTTTTGATATTTTTAATGAACTCGGGTTTTTCATTCCAGCCATTTTGCGGTTTTCCACTCAAGAGATTCAACAATTATTAACCAAGTTTCCGTGGAAAAGTAAGTTTCTATATTGTTCCTTACCCTTTATCGTCTCATTAGATTAACGAAGTGGAAAATTCTCTTTTTACGGAAACATTGGAGATATTTTTATAATTAAATCTTTCTTGGGAAAATGGTCCTTTCTTATTTCTTAAGTTGGAAAACAAAGTTATCATCATGTAAATTAAGCTGAATCCTTTTGAAAAAGAATTTTTACGGCCTTGACGTAGAACTCAGGAATTGCGAGTTTTGCTGCGGTTAATCGCAATTTTTTAGTAGGGTGTGGTTGTGTAAATTTTTTTTGCTACTGTCCAACGCATGCTGCTGTGAATCTGTTTAATTAATATTTTAAGGAAGTATTGAAGTTGATGATTTATAAAAAATGTTTCATGATAGCTGAGAGTTTAATATTTTAGCCACAGACACAAAGAAGTTCACAGTCTCACCACCTAAAGTTTATGCAAAATTTCTTTTGTTTCAAAATAATCAGATTCGCAAAAGCTAACTGACAACAATCCAGTATCTATTGGAGGATGCTTATTTAAGTGAACTCAGGAGTTTGTAATTTGGCCTCTACAGAAAAAAATATTCGCCTGGATCTAGAGTGCATACATCAATAAAACATTTAGGAAACCCAAACTTGCCTAAACTAGGTTTCGCCGGACTTGTATGAAAAACTCTTTCAAGACTAATGCACGCTAAGAATGATTCAATTCAAAAGTATTGCACACCCACAGAATAACTCATTTCAAGACAAGTCTCCTTATTGTGTTGAAACCGTCTTGATTAGACACTTCCAAATTGCTTCTTCTCAAAGGCAGGTACCGTGAGTACCAAAACCAGCCGAAATTTATTCAGGTACTCTTGTGTTATGTGGGCATATTCACACAAAAGCTATCATCTTCTATATCTATAAAACGAGTGTTACTCTTCATTCAGCAATGTCTAAAACAAAAATTTAATTTTCCAAAGATCTAAACATAGAAAACACAAACATACATACAAAAAGATTAAAAATTTTCGAATTTAAACATTCCAAGTTATATTACACCGTAAATAACTTGATAACGTAAGAGCACTCCTAATGTCTTATCAGCTGAAGTACTCCACCCAATATTCCATTTAAACGGGAAGTTCTAAACATGATTAAGCAATTAGAAAAAAGTTTCATGAAAACATTTTTATATTAAAAAAAAGAAAATTATATTTTAATAAATTACTCAAATTATGCATTGTGTTATCACAATCTTTAATACTGTAACTGTTTAACTGCAATGACCAGTAATAATTCCTCATTAACTGAAATTTTAAAAAATAAATATCTAAACTAATCTAAGATTTAATTTAATTTTCTAACTAAAAATTCTAAATTTTCTTGATTGCACTGCCCAATACCAACATGCTTATAACTATCCTAACTACTGTACAAATACTTTGGTATCAATCGAAACATATATTCACATCTTGTGATTGGAATACTGTAGGATGTATTTATTTACAGTTAATAATTTATGGAATAACAATGTTTTAAATAAAAATGAATCAGATTTGTTCCTATTAATAAGAGTTATGTGACATTTTTAAATATTATTTTTACAGAGTATTGTTATTCTTTTATACAGTATTTGTTCAACAATTTTTAGCAGGTATTTCCTTCCACCAATCATCTTTGTAATGATATTTCTGTAATTCAATTCCCTCTCTAGGAACTGGCAGAAGATTTCCTCCGAATTCTTTCATAGGTAGAGGAGGAGTGATTAATCTTGGAGGAAAGCAATCGAGACTTTCCATTGATTCACAGGCAGGAGGTAAAAGCCTTCTCATCCATCCTATCCTTCGATACATATGAACCTAGAAAAGTTAGTAACGAATGAGTTGTTACAAGATGTTCTAAATGAATTTTATGAAAAACAAATGAACAATCCTACCACCCAGACAGTTGCTACTATACAAAGGTTTATAGATCTAGTGATAAGAGGTGGTACCTAGGGATAAACTAATATCTTATCCACATAACTAAATTTCATCATCTACAAAGCTTAACGAAGACATTTCTGATATGATTATGAATTTAATCTGGATAGCTTAAATATAATGAAAGTATTAGTATTAGGCTTATTATAGTGTTTTTACCCACCACTTGATCCATTTCGAATAAAATAAGAATGACTCTCATATTGCCACCACCATTCAATTCAGTGACCACATACTGCCCTTCAGTTGTATCATATGAAATATAAAAACCTTCTTTTTTAAACATTCTTGCTATTAACACTTCATCCTTTGATGAAACATCTTCATTCAGAAGGCACAAAACTGATTTGTCTTCCCATGGCAGTAACCTTGAGAGCCTGATTTGGCCCCAGAGACTTCCATAGCACAAGAAATGGGTTAAATTTAATACTTGTAAAATTTTATGAACCCTGCAATAGACAATAAGTCAAGGTAAATGTGATGATATGTTAATTGAGAAGTTTGTGGGAAAGTGACTGGAGAATAAAATAAGTCGAGAACTGAAAGGAAAACATGAAAGTTGTCAAAAATTAAGATGCAGTAAACCACACCCAAGAAACTGAGACACAACAAAGATTACTTAACAAATTACTGATAAACTTGGAATTCAATAAATAATTCATACATATTGAAAAATTTACAATGAAGTGATAACCTAACCATTAATTAAAACACACAATCGTCCTATGTAAAAGTTAAGAACAATTGAAATACTCACCTATGTGTGAAATCGTGTAATTCCTCTTGGTATTTTCCTAGTTGATTGCATGTTTGAGTATATGTTTTATTATATTTTTTAGAAAGAATATTCCATGTTATCAGTGAAACGAATATTAAAAAAAAAATAATAAAGCATCTTTTATAGGAAAACCTCATTCTATTGGTATGGTAAACTCCATGATTGAGACTTTCCAAAGAAGAACCTGAATAACAAATAAAAAACTTATGTTTGTCATTAACAAGTAATCTAACTACATTCAACTGTTTCTAAAGACAAAACTCAACAAGATGGAAAACCAAAAGGTGGATTCGTAAATATTCTCGACTTAAACAAATTTTTTTTTGTTTTAAACAGTTAAAAGACAGGTACACTAAATTGTTGCTAAGTCGAACAAAAAAGTAAAGTGTTATTAAGCAAAATACAAATATGATTAAGACAAATTACTTACCGGATTTCCGAGACATATAATCAATGAAAGAAATACTTTTTTTGAATTTCAAAGGTGAGAAAACAGTTCCGAATTATACTTTGAACGTTTGAAAAGGTAGAAGAAGACAATTTTATTGAATGTTTATGCCGCCATGTTAACACCAGTTGATGGTAGCAAATCGAAATGTTTGGAAAGTTTCGACTTGTTGCTTTCAGTCATTCACCTTTAGATTAATTAATTAAAAAATTTGGCTGGACTATCACCCTTTCTAAATATTAATCGGAAGCTGTTAATCACGATTACTAACAATGTTTGTATGGGTTTAACAACAAACCAAAACTTTTCCCTCTTTTTGCCAATTTATTGTTATTTTATTTATTATTTTATGAAAGTTTTGAAACAATTTTTTTAGAAGATAATTTAGTGGCAGCTGAATACTAACCACATATAAACTGTCGACTCATTTGTGCATCCAACTTGTCTTGAGCGCATTTTTTTTTATTTCTGCATTTTTTCGTTCATTCATCTGTTCGTTGTTGATTTGGAGCCAAGTTTATTGACAAAAGGTGCCAAAAAGTTCACGATTCTTAATATTTAAACCTTTAAAGATTTTATTTTCATTTACGTATATTTAGTTAAAGTTTTAACTTCACAAATCGCCATAATTAACCAACCCCTTAATAAAGCCTTTTATGTTTTATATTCATCATTGAGTGATCGTCCGATCAAACTTCTTCTGATTTCGCTTGTTCCAGCTCCGATTTCATATAGTTTTGCGTCTCTAAGAAACCGACCTGTTGGATAGTCGTTAATATATCCATTCCCACCTATAACAACGGATGGAAAATTATTTAAACCACACCAGAACAGTTTTTAATCACATAATTAGTTCTCTACTCAAAGAGATAAATTTTTCTTGTATTTGCATATTACCTAAACACTGAATTGCATCCAAAGCCAACTGAGTCGCATTTTCAGCGCAGTATAAAATGACACCGGCGCAGTCTTTCTTATTAACCTTTCCATTATCACAGGCTCTGGCAACAGAGTATAAGTAACTTCGGCAAGCGCTCAACCTCGTATACATGTCGGCCATTTTACCCTTAAAAAAAAGTCGAGGAGTTAACAAAACACCCCCAAATACTTCACAGTCTGGAGAAAAGTTACAGTAAGATACCTGAATTAATTGAAATTCTCCTATTCTCGTTCCGAATTGTTTCCTAATGTGAACATATTCGAAGGCAACGTCACAGGCAGCCTGCATGATTCCAACAGGACCCGCAGCCAAGACTAAACGTTCGTAATCTAATCCGCTCATGAGAACGTAAACTCCTTTATTTTCAGTTCCCAAAAGATTTTCCGCTGAAATTGTAAATTAATTAGTTAACGGGCCAACTGATGTATAAATTGGTAATAAATCTTCTCTAAAGATTTACCAGGCACTTGGCAATTTTCAAAGATTAATTCACACGTGTTAGATCCACGCATTCCTAATTTGTCTAATTTTTGAGCCACGCTAAAACCTTTGAAACCCTTTTCGATCAAAAACGCAGATATTCCGTGCTGTGGTTTACTTTGAACATTTGTCTTTGCATACACCTGGAAAATTTTAATCGCAAAATTTATTTCATCCAAACTCTCGAAGACGCCTGTATTATTATAAAAGTGGACTCTCACCACCAAAACATCTGCGTCAGGACCGTTCGTGATCCAAAATTTATTTCCATTTAAAACGTAGAATTTTCCAGAAGGATCTTTCTCAGCTTTGAGTTTCATAGAAACAACATCAGAACCCGAACCTGGTTCGGACATTGCCAGTGCACCTATGTGTTCTCCTGAGCAAAGCTGTAAGACAAACAACAGACTAGTAACGTCCACGAACCCATATCAGGTTGAGGGTAACCATCAACTACAAACCTACCTTCGGTAAATATTTTTTCTTCTGCTCTTCATTCCCGTTTCTTCTAATCTGATTAACACACAAATTTGAATGAGCTCCATAACTTAAAGCAATGGCACCAGACGCTCTTGATAATTCTTCCATAATAATACAATGATCGGTGTAGGTACCTCCTGTTCCGCCATATTCAGGTGGTGCCGTGATTCCCAAAACTCCTAGATCCCCTAATTTCTTCCAAAATTCCTATCAGAGAAAGCGGTGAGCATTGATTCGAACCATCACAAAACCCATACAGCATTTGAAATCACTCATCAACTTACTCTCAAGTCTGGGAAATTATTATTTTTGTCTATTTCAGTCGCTTTCGGAGCCAATTCCTTTTGAGCAAAGTTAAATATAGTTTCTCTCAGCTAAAACAAATATACAAAAATAATTTATTAACTTTTATAGATAAATAAAAAGGGGGGAGGATCCTTTGATCAAAAAATCGTTAAAACTTGAAAACCTTAACGACGATTCCATAAATAAAATAATCAAACACAAATGAACTTCCTTTTCTTACTCTATGGTCTCGGCTCTATGGCTTATCGATATCACCTGCGTAAACAAAACTCATGAAAATTTTATTTAACTAACAATACGATCAAGTTTCAATAACTTCCGCCTTATTGTTTATTAAAATCACAGTAAATAAATAAATAAAATAGAATCTATTCCCCAAAAACGGATTTATTCCCTTTCCGTGAATCGAGCTAAATAATATCCCAGGATCAAAAACAGGAAGTCAGGATTAAGATTAATTAAACAAAAAACAAACGCCAACCTGTTTTTGATCATCCGTTAATCCAAAAATATTATCGTCGATCGGATAATACTGCGAATAACACCTGAGAAGATTATTTAACCTCAAATGTTTGGTTAAACACGTTGTTTTGAATAGTATTCGAGTAGCAGCCATGATTAAAAACTATTCTAAAAAGTGTATTTGTGCACTTTGGCCTAAACAAGATTTTGTAGCAGTGGCGTGCGTCTCGACCTTGGTACCACTATCAGTCGTAGTATTGGATTTGGTAGAAAACTGGCGTTGACCTACTTTTTCTTTGATGGCCTACAAATCTTCGTAGTTGTGTGTCTTGATGGGGAGTTAATAAAAAAAGCGAATTCTTGTGAGTTTTGGAATTTTCGAGGCTGTTATTCATGTTATTCTTTTTAACTATACTGTCGTTCATCCAGACTTTTAAATCTGAAGGCACCATCGTGGCTCAAAACACAGCCTTCTGTCATTGGTGAAGAAATGATAAAATACATCTACGCCACTGTATTTCAATTAATTCTTATCATTCTCCGAGAGTGAAGAAAGTAAAAATCTACGAAACTAATTGATAACGTCAGCAATCGAGTCTTCTCAGCCATTGCAATTCCATTTTCATAAACAAAGTACGTCATTTTACTTATTTAATGAAAAAATAAATAAATAAAAAGATTAATAAGCCCATAACGATAAATTTATTGTAAAATGGAGCAAAAAAATTTCAGATGCCCCGGGTGAGGATCGAACTCACGACCTTAAGATTATGAGACTTACGCGCTGCCTACTGCGCTACCGAGGCACTTGAGATTCCACCTTTCAAATCCAATTTAAGCAAAGGGGCTCTGTTTTACTCAAAGTTACAATTTTTGTCACTAGAGAGAGCACCGATCGCTTTTATTTTTCCAAAACCGTTATTTTCTTCAAAATTTGTTTTCCCATTTTCCGAAACATTTGAACTTGTCAGCTTCAAATTCAGGTATTTTCTTTCTCTACATCTTACTTTTTTTGTTTTCTCACTTTTCCCCGATTCATAAATTGATTCTTACTTCCTTTAATTTCTTTTCAAAAATGTTATATTCACGCTCTGATTCTCTCTCAACATCCGCTTTAATTAAATTATAAAAATTTGCATGATTGCACACAAGAAGAGAAATTTTATTGATAAATAAACAAATTAAAAGAAATCGCTGAACTGAGAAAACAAAAATAATAAGAAATTGTTAAAAGCTTAGCTTGAGTCATAAAATCAAATATACACAAAAACAAAATTTTTTTGGGGGGTACACACAAACAACCAAAACCTCAAAAATAAAATAAAAATGGCCAATTATTCAATGACAATCTATCAAGAAATCAATTAAACTAATCAAAACAAAATTAAGAGTCATGGAAAAGATAAGGATTACCAAGAAAAGGAAATGAAGACAGTTTTAAAGACCTCTATTTGTTAATCCCAAATTGTATAATATATTTTGTTTATACATTGTATAATTATTTCATCATCTTTACAAATACTAACTCTAATAACTCTTACACCTGAAATTTAGTAATCGTATCCTACTTATTATAAAAGCAAATTTTACTTTGTTTCATCTTAATTGTCCTCTTGGACCCGATTATTTATTAATTTCATGTTGACTTATTAAAAAAAAATTTTTGTCCCCAAGAATTCCATAAATTTTGCTGACAATTGGAAATTAATGAAAGGATTAGGTAACAGACTCAAGTTTCAACCTGACGTTTAGGGATCGAAACGGATTGTTGGGATTCACAGGTGCGTAACCAGGCTCAAAGCTGTTCACCAGGCCACAAGTGATTTTAATTAATTACAAAGAAATCCGTTATCACCGACTTGTTTCCGGTTTAGTTACTTTTAATCTAGCATCACCATTTTTTTCGCCTCAAAATAGCTAATTAAAACTTTATTTTGTCCAGGGAGGCCTTCCCTACCATCAGGAACCATTTTAAAAATAAGTTTTACTTTACATAAATCATTTCTGCTCAAAGACAGTTTCATGGTGTTGGATTAAATTGGTAAACAGAGGATTAACACTAGATTTACGGATTAAGTCATTCTGACTCATTATTTAATTTCAATGAGTGTATAGATTTAAATTTAATCATCACAACATTAAACGAGTCATGTTGGCTCATTGACGAAGTGGTTATGAGTTAAACTGACTTATTAACGAGTCGAATTGACTCATGCATAAGTTTAGTGTTATGTTACCTCCTTAAATTCATTAACATGATTCTCAATCACTTTTTACTGCCAAAAAATAATTATTTTGAAGTATGAGTCCTTTGGGTCACTGAGTAAAATGGGTTAAATTGACTCAATGTAATGACTATTAATCAAATGGATTAGCTAATGTAGTGGTGGAGACTTTACATGAATCTCATATGAAGTTACGGGCCAAATTGGCTTGTTAACGAAATGATTCTGAGTAAAATTAATTACCCGATGAGGTGGCTGTAAATAAAATAAACTCGCTGGGAGAGTTGCTGAGTCAAATTATCTTACTGAAGTAAAAATCAACGGCCATAAAAATTGATATGAATAGATTATGTTAAATACATTTCTGAGAAAGTTTGACTCACTAATTGTCTTGTTTTAGTTTTGTTCATTATATACTAATTTTTTTTGGATTAATTTATATGTAAGAAATATTTTCATACGTTTTAATAATACTTCTCTTACTTAAACTGATTTTCAAGTTTTTGTGAAAGGATCCAATCGTTCTGCATGAGAGAAATTAGCATCCGTAAATCTAGTGTTAAATGACCTGTTAAGTTTCCTTTATGCCCAAAAATCTGTTCCTCTACATTCAGCAATAGATCTACTCATGAGCTTACATCATACTACAAGTGTAATCAGACTCTAATATTCACTTACTCCACTTTTCCACTCACTACAAAGCATTACAGAAATTGGAGATATGAATGATGTCAACAACTCAGGTTAGGGAAATGTGAGTGATCTTAACCAAAACACCAGGATCGAATTTGTATTACAATACCTAACACGATGAAACAGGCAAGACAATTCAACTCAAAACAATCCAAACTCTAACACACGTTGAAATAAAATCCTTCACAACGGATTGAATGGAATAATCGGAACCAGAGAGCGAGAGAGAGAAATTACAAAAGTAGTTTTGGATTATAGGCTCTAATCAAACAACCACTCGCTCCAAATCTCAGAACCAAAAGTGAATACTCTACTTACCCTTACCTGGGGTCGAAACCAATGAAAATTCTAAGCTACACATAGTGAATTCTAAGCAAGTTGAACGAAAAGAGAAATAAGTAAGGAATTGACATCAGGAAAAAGGGGAGGCTTGCAAAAGAAAAGGAGTTTAAGCAATAGTCTACCCAAGAGATGAGGTCGCGGAAAGGCACGCCAACTTCAACACGACCTACTTATCAATAGAACTACATCAAGAATTAATAATAATAAAAAATCTTATAGTTTTATTTAAAGTCAAATATTTCAAATTTTCTACCGATAATGAGTCATTTTTCATTTATTGCCAAAACGCATCATAAAAATCTATTTTTTTAAATCGCAATTCGAGTCTTTTATATCATCATTATTATTAAAAAATTTTTTATTACTTCTGCCAAAAGCACTCCCGTCTGACTTGCCAATTTTTTTTCATAACGATTTCAGTTCCAGATAAAGATCTGGCTCGTGCTTTTAGATATATAAATTTTGTTTTAACTTTTAAACCAAAACTATAATTACATTCTTTTGGAATCAAACTAACCGCAGAGTCGTTAAGAATTTAACAACAAAAATCATAAAAATCCAAAAATCCGAATTCGAACCCATTTTTACGTTAATTCAAAATTTAAGTTGGCAGCCCTTGTTTTTGCTCTAATTCATAGTAGCAACCAAAGCTCAGGGAACCAATCCGAACACTTCCACACGCAATGTCATGTAAAAAATTTTTTAAATTCGTCAGGAAGAAACTTTACACTTATTTTCCTTAAAATAAAGTTTTTAATTAAAAAGACGAAACTGTTTTTTAGGCACTAAAAAATTTCCCGTTTTACCAAACCACATCCTTCGAAAATAAAAATTAAATTCGAAAACAAACCGAAACATCAACTCAAAATCCTCTAAAAATGACTCATTATGGATAGGTGTTTGAAAAAAAAAAGGTTTGTCCCAAGATTCACACTTTCAAACCATAACGGGGAGAGAAATAGAGAAAAAAAAACGACAGCGAATTATCAACAAAGAAATCGGTGAAAAGTAAAAACTATGAACTATAAAATCTATGCTACAAAAGTATAAAAAAAATGTTACAAAAAATGACATGTGTTAAAGAGAAGCAAAAACTATCATATATCTACTTCAATAACTTTTCTTAATACCTAAAAAAACATATTACATAAGATTTAAAGTATCATATTATTACAATACCCCAACAACACAAAAAAAGAAAAATCAATTTTCATATTTCAAATTTTTCAATAATTTCTGTTTGGTCATTTCCAAATCATTTATTCAGTATTATTTTGAAATGAAAATGTTTCAAACGTTAAGACAATTTCCTCACGACCTTATATATATACACTCAAACTTTCAACAGGAATTGTGTCAAAAATCTTCCACAAACTGTCCTTTTTCTTCTTGAAAATTTCAAATTTATAATTTTATACTTCTTAAAGCTGTCATAACATTTATTGCACAAATTAGACAAAAGAAAAAGAAATATTTATGACAATAATTTTTGTAATATTATTAATTGACTGATGGCTTTTCAAGTATTCCTTTGACCTGCAATAAAACGCCCCAGAATAGAGAAAATATTTGGAGAACAAATACATTTCAAAGTGGAACAGATTTCAATATCGTCATCCCTGTTATCTACTTTTCTGCCAAAAAATACGATTCAACGACATCAAAAAAAGGACATTGAATCTACAGAAATGCTATTTTTGTTTGGCGAATTCGAGTCTTAAAAACGTCAATGTCTCCAAGTGAATTAAAATCTGTCATGAGACAAATTACTGATAACCTTTTAACCGTCAAATCAAATTTCAAGGTGGGAGGGATTCAAACGGGCAATGAGACTGCAATAAACAATACTGTTATGTCCAAATGCAAGACCACAGGATATAAAAATTTTGCTGAGTGGAAAATATAAATCAATCAGTACTCATTTTTGGAGTATCGACATCGAGGGTTACAAAATTGGGAAAGTAACCTAATTATAGGTTAGTTCAAATGAGGTCTTTCTGATTTATGTATACTTTCCACTTAGACACATTTTGTAGACCTTACGGATATAACAATTCCAGCGATTTTTCTTCGGCTTATGTAAATCACAAGACACAATTATTACCTCCATAAAAGAAATAATTTTCTTAGATTTTGAACAGAAACTAAACCAATATGATTGTCAAATTCAACGGTAAAACATGTGCTGTGATATTTGATAAACACAATTCCCCGTGCAACCATTCTTTTGTTTAATAAATCACTCATTTATGAGATGAAGACCAAGATTGTGGTTCTTCCAAACAAACAAAATTTTAAAAAGATTTTTTTAAACATCTTCATTACCCTATATTCAATCATTTTAATATTGCCAAGTGTCAAATCTACAGACTTCATGATAATTCCAAAGAAAAATGAAAATATTAATCAGGAAAAGACCAAACAAATAAAACCAAACATCTTTCCTTGTTTTCCATATAGGTATCCCAGTCAAGTTAAAAAAATAAAAGTGTGAGGAAAATGTTTATAAAAGGCCTGGCATTTAAATTCTGAACGAAAAATAATTTCTAAATTCATTATTTCTCTATACAACAAACCATTAACCCCTTGTCTTGCTTCGAATTTAGTAAAAAATGATCTTAAAACAAGAATTCGGTTCCCCGAAACACAACTACGCAATTAACCAACGATTTCCCCCTTTTTTTTGTTTTCAATTTCATTATAAAACGTCGTATATTATATATTTTATAAAATCCAAAAACTAAGAAAATAACAAAGCCGAACAATGCATCATTACGAGTTTCAAAATTTTAATTTTAAGGAAAACGTTAAATTATTGTACGACTTAAAAAATACTAAGAATTCTAAGAAAGCTCAGAAGACAAAAACGAATCGTGCTTTTCTAATCATTTCCCAGCGTTCATTCAAACCTTCTAACTAATTATAATATTTGATTAATTATACAAAAAGAAGGGGTTAAAGGCAAAATTAATTATAAATAATATACAATCAAGAATTATAAACTTTCTTCTGGAGGAATCTCAATTTTTGAATTAGAAAACAAATCCATGACCAAATAAACATTTAAAACTGTAACCAAAGATGAGTGATCACAAATGTATAATATATATACCCAGACCAAAATGGTATCCTGTTGTTAATATCAAATCCACTGAACTCGATTGATTTATTTTACTTTTCATAATCCAAGAGAATGTTAAAATCAGTAATGACACCATTTCAATGCGACAAAATTGTTTGAATATTAATGTTAAACCTATTAATCTAAAACTAAAAAAGAAAATATGATGATATTAAAAATTTAATAAAACCTGATCATTTTAAAAGAAAACTCCTCCTTTTTAACTCCCACATATTTACTCCAGCAATATGGTTATTATTAAAAAAAATGAAAATGAGTGGAAACTGTATTCGTCCAACTCAGACTCTGGATGTGTTAGCACTGACCAACACCCCAATTCATATTTATGTACACATAACTCAAATGCAAACATAAAACAACTATTCGAATATTTCAGAAAAGGCTATTAATTGGTTAGTCATAAAGAAAAATTATTTGCTGTTGCTGTATCATTCAGAGAAACATACTGCAATCAAAGACCTCATTAAAAACAAAAGAAAAACTTGGCGTCTGTGCTAAAACTCGAAAAAGCTTAACATCATTCATTTCATTATATAAATATACATTATAATCACTTCTTGTGTTTTAATGGAGACTTACTCAACCCTCTTTTTGGTAAAAATGAAATGACAAAACTGAATATCCCTTTCTTAGCCTGGACAAAAAAGAACAGTGAAATAAATTCATTAAATCTTTTTTTTTTCTTTCATTTAGATTCTAATTAAAATTCTTTTTATTATCTTTATCGACTGATTGCATACCTTTTAAGACATAAAACGATGATTTTTTTGTTTTTTCCTTTTTATAAAAAATAATAAAATAATCTCATAACTACTATTTTTTTCGCATTTTTCTTATGTAACTTTCATGAGCGAGACAAAAATTTAAATATTTTACAAAATAAGTCAATAACATTAATAATAATTATGGAAATGATTATGGTAATGGCGAAAATGGTGGTGATGATGATGATAAAGATGACGATTGATGTGATGATGGTTGCGCATGATAACGATTATGACGAGTGAAGGGTAGTATAAAAAACGTTATAACTCCATGTCCTGCGCTTCGTCTTCGCTGAAGTCGGACATCGAACTTTCTTCTTCCGAACTTAACGTGGTTTGCTCCGCTTCTCGCAGAGCTTCTTCTGTTGCGTATTTACGTACATATTCCGCTACCTGTGGAAATTTCAAATTTTTACTTTTGCTGTCAAATATTAAAATACAGAAACCTGGAAATTGTTAACAACCTAACTCTTGGTGTTTTTGGTTTTGTTACTACTCAGACACCACTCTAAATTTGGTAATATTTAAAAGGACCCAAACAGATCCAAGTTTTGGTATAAACTCTTCAGAAACAGACTAACACAGCACTAACACCGAAAATACTAACCCAAAACCATAAATCAAAACTACAACAAGCTTAGAGATGGGTTGGGTTAATAGATTCCTTTGAGAGACCAATTGAGGGTATGCAAACCCATTAGCTTAAAATAAATTTTAAAACTGTCACCTTTTTTTTGTAATCCTCTGGTTTATGAAGATACATAGCAGCTGCGTCTCCATTCAGAGGATCTATCGGATTGGGATAAGTTAATAATTGTGGTAAAAATGATTCGAATATATTACTTAGATCATATAAAGCTGTCCAGGCTTGGTTTATGACATCTAAACAAACAGTACCTATAAAAATAAAAATGAAAACAATTTTATATATTTTATTCCTTTTAAGTTAATTCCTAAAGAAGTTTTGAAAGCAATATTATACAATTTTTAACAATCATCAAAATCATAAATTATATACTAAAGAAATTATAATCAATGATACTCTCATTGTAGAGTACTCACCAGAAACTTCATCAATGTTTGGGTGATAAACTTTATTCATAAAACCAATGCTGGGTGATTTGAAAGGATAATTCTCAGGCAAATGGACTCGGACCTTCCAAATTCCACCTTCATATGGTGTCTGTCTGGGACCATAGAATTTCACACAAAATTCATTTAGTCCTCCTAATATTGTTACCTAAAATTAAAATCAATCATTAATGTGCGACAAATGATAACATAAAACATTCTGACAGACAAATAATTCAATAAAGAAAAAAAGAAAACCAATTTCCATTACTCCCAACATGAAACTTTTATTTTATTGACAAATTTAGCATCCAATCACTTTCAAACACATGCCTTAGAGCATGGTAATGAGTACTTTGAAAAAATACTGATAAATTGAAAAGAGAAGTTTTTTTAGCCTACAGCATGTTTAATAATAACAAAACCCATTATTATTGACTTTGTTTGAAAAACATTTATTGTGATTAACAAAACTTGGTAAACAATCGAAGGGAATGAAAATACTGATAAACTGTTTGCCCCCTTTGGACTTAATAAACAATTGTTTCATTAGACTCTTAAATTCTTCACCTTCAACACTCCAATCTGATGTACAACAGTTTTTTATGGAGATTTAAAATTTATTAATTAACTTTCAACTATACATTTTGTTGTGCTCAATCAATTTTTTAAAAAGATATGAAAAATTTTCTCTTCGAGGATCCCTCCCTGCTTTTTATTATTTTACGAAATACAATTAAGAGATGAAAAAAGGACTGCAAGGACTATACCCATGCCCCACATAATACTACTCAGAGGAGTCAAGAAGAGTGAGGATTAATTTAACTACCCCCTTTTACTCAGAGAAGTCGCTGAAATTTCCAAATCAGTAAATAAATCTTTTAAAAACCATCTCACCTTGATATATTGATTGTAACACTAAGTTACAAAGTCATAAAAAGTGAAATTAGTCTTAAATTATATAAGTAATCATCACCATGCAATGTGAAACACTAATTAATAAAATTAAATGAGGGGAAAAAAATAAATTGTGATTCATGTACAGACAAGTCAAACATACCTCATGTTTACTTTCGATCAACTTAATAACATCAGTGTCCATTCGCCTCTTTCCTGCACTGGGAGATGACATCTTTTTGCACTGTTTCTGGCTGAACTAATGCAAAAAGAAAATCAATTGATTTTTGCTTGCTATTGCTAGACTATTCTCTTGTGAAAAATTTTGTTATTAAAAATTAGAATATGCAGCACCTGAAATGAAAAATAAATTGGTAATCTCATCATTTCAAAAACAAAGACTTACCAACTTAATAAAAAACATAATTCAACTCATGAGTAAAGTAAATAAATCCCAAGTATGAGTCATAGATAAATTTACAGTAATCTTAATTTAAAATGAAATAAAATTTGTAACCAAAACATGTAAAAACAAATTCAATAGCACATAAAATGAAAACAACAATAACCCTTTACCTCAAGTTTGTGGGTGTACAGAAAGCATTCAAGTGTTAATTGTTCTTGGAGACTCAATTAAAACTTTATGCCATATTATTATTAACAAAAAAAATTATAAATATACAAGAAAAAATATAATTGACTACTTGCGTTGATAACAATACTTCAGTTTGGGGAGAAAGAGAAAAAAAAAATTTCAAAGCCTAAATTAAATTACGAAGTTTATAAAATCAGTACCACCCAGCGTTTAAATAAATAAATATTTGCATATTTCACACGAAAAGAGGGCTCTCAATCAATCACCACGACGAAAAATAACATTCGACGAATTTATTCAAAATATTCAATACGAAAATTCCAAGCACGGAACAACACCTCGAGCGAAAACAATTAATTTCGCAGTAAATTGGTCAATATTTGGGAACAAAGAGCGTGATGAGGTCGAAATCGATATCATCTGTAAGTGCAATCAGCTGTTCTTTGTTTACGACCTTGCCACCTTTCCAAATTCACATTTTTTTATAACAATCATCACATATTTCGCAAATTATTACGCACTTTATTTAATTAATCGATAAAAAACGAATAGACAATGGAGAAACGTATAAATAAAATGAGAAAAAAAAACTCACGAAATTTTAGGGGCAATGACTGAGATCAACTTTTTTTTTTTCTAATTCATTGTTATCGTCAGTACTTACTTTTTGAGCAAATTAGTAGCCCTGATCTCTACGCGACAGACTTTATTAGCAATAAAGAACGATTATCTCGTATAAATTAGCCAAGAGCGCATGGTTAAACCTGAAAATCGTCAAAAGTAGGACTCGATCTGCACGTAAGCCATAAACTTACCTCGAAACTTTTTTTACGACTAGTTTTAGTTTTTCGTCGAACAAAAGATGTCAAAAACAGCTGTTCGCTAGCAAAATTCTACTAATATTCGACTTGAAACTTTGCAACGGGAACGAATTTCGTCTTGTTGCAACTCTCTTCTGCTTCTTCCATTGCATTCCCGCCATTTGCGACGCTTTCTTTTTTAATTTTTTTTAGACGTAATAAAAAAGCCCAAAATAATGAATTTTATGATGTGATTTCAAAGAAAATTTTCAGAGTTTATCTATTATACTTTTATCTTTTTGTTTTATTAACTTTTTTCACAATTTTACTTCTAATTCCTGTGCTCTTATTATAGAGAGCGCCTTAAGCAAGTTCAGAAATTCTCTTGTTCGACTAGTTTTTTCATTCAGATACTTTCATATCTAAAATACTACCAATAATTAAACTAAATTGTATTATCTCGTTTACTACCAACAACTAGATATCTTATAGTTAAATCGTATGGTTAAGTTAACTTGATTTCTTATACGGGTATTCCAAAAAGTTCTGAGGTAGTCAACTTGTTAAGAAGTGACTCAGTCATCAGCTATTAAAATCATCATTTCCTTGAATTTGAACATCCTAACCAAAAATAAAAGACCAAAGATAAAAGAGGTGATTCACAAATAGAAAATTAAAAACAATAATATATATATATTTCATATATAGATAACAAGTAAAATACATACAAATCACTGGAATGAGTAAAACATATAAAACCTATAAAATATTAGCCTGCATTTCCAAGATAGAGTATCCACTTAGATTGGACGATTTCCACGATTTCTAAAGTAATAAAAATATATTTCCTCCATCAAATGACGACGATGATAAAGGCCACAACGTAAAAAAAAAGAGGAAAATGTTCTGATTATGAGGAATAAATCAAAGAGGATATCTTGAAAGTTGTGGTCATTTGTATATAGCTCACAAGCTATCTGTGGAATTGTTCTACACTGAGCCATAAACCTCACTCTTTTCAGTATGAACACAAGAACGTTTAAAAATTAAAAATCTTATTTTTAATAAAAATGGAATTATAAAGGAAGACTTTTAACATGTGACAACACATTCCATCAGTTTGACTGAGGATTCATTTGTGCAAAAAACCCCTCCTCCCTTCATTTCCCTCCTCAAACGCTTTGCGTATGATTATGTATATGTAATATAATTCTCATTCCGTTAAAAAAATGTTTAAAATAATAAAAAAAATCATTTTTTAATATAACAAAATAAAAATTAAAGCTCTACGTTCAATGCTCTTCCGTCAAATGCATTAATTAGTCGCTACTAGCCTTCAACTCATTGGATTTGACCTTTAATAGCTGCACTTCCGGCTCGCAAAATATTGCAACAGTTATTGATATGATTATCTCTTTTGAACGGTTTGTTCTTCATGTCTGAACATGAATTATACTCGTGGCACGACTGCGTTATAATAAACTATTGGAACCAACGACGATCACAGAATGAATTTTAACAGTTAATAATAATAGTATGATAAAGCAATGATGATTACTTCCGGATCGATTGATAATAACTAGCCAATACCGTCCAAGCATTCGGAGCCATGAATCCGTCCGGAGGATTTTCTCCCGTCTTTGCAAGAGCTGTAAGTCGAAAATACAAATTAGCTGTCTTAACTCAGATTAATGTAAACAAAAACAAAAAAATTATCAGAAGCGAAATTTACTTCTCATCTTTGTTCCGGGAAATGAATTCGAAATCGTCCTTTCTGGCCGGATCGAAGAACGCCATCTTCTTAATTGTCTTATCGTAGGCAGCAACTCGGAACGGAATGATTTCCAACGTATCCAAACCAGGAGCCATTTTCAAAACTCTTGCTCCGTGTGTGGCATCGTACAAATCCTGCTTCAGACTAGAGTCTGGATGTGGAACTCCGGCGGGATCACGGCCGACGATGTAAAAATTAGCCCCGGCGTTCATCCTGGCCTTTGCGTGCCACTGAACCTGATAAATAATTTTTTTAAGTAATTAGAGAGAGATTGCTTCTTTAAAACTACTCTTCTGACTTGATGTAATTTTATATGAAAAGGAAAAATGTTTTACTTCGGTCGGTCCTGCATAATACATGGGAGATGGGAAAATGGCCAAGACCGTGGATTCTGGGTCCAAAACGCCATCATTTAGAACAGCCTGATGCTGCTTGATCCTAGTTGGCAGTGGTACATCATCTTCCTTGGTCCAGCCACCCAACGGATGGAGTAATAAAACTGGTTTTTCAAATCCTCTTTCCTCTAACAGCCGTCTTCGGGTGTCCTACCAGACAAAAAATTTATCCATAAAAACCAAAAACCAAAAAAAGACCAAAACAAAATCAAATTTGTAAGACTATTCACTACAAATCAAAAGCGACAGCCTATAAAATGCATACTTTCTGCAGGAATTCATTTCATAAATGATGAACATTCATTAGTTAAATTAAATTTAAAAATAAGAGAACAACAACAATGCATCTGTTGAAAAGAAAAGTGTGCAGAATTTATGAAATTAATTCCTGTTGTCTGGGAGAGAATCCATTTCAAAGTATCGAAACCATTTTGCCTGTTATGTATCGATCATCTGAGCTCTAATCTAAGGTGACAGCTCTTGAAATACCTGCATCAGAAGAGCGTGGCCGTTATGAATAGGATTTCTCAACTGGAAAGCAAAAACCGCGTCAGCTCCGATTTCCTTGAACTTGTTCCTTAATTCATTCGGCGTCAAACGATATTTATCAAGTCCGTCATTCCATTTAATGCGTCCTAAAACTTCTAAATCGCCACCAATCAGCCAATCTCCACTTTCATAAATCATCTAAAAATAAATAAAATAAATAAGTCGATATGGTTAGACTTTAATAAGAACACCCCATAACGAATTGATGGTAACCTTTATGTATGGATGACCCTTGTGAGAAGTACCAAACTGCCGCGAAACTCTTTCTTCCTTTCTGTGTGGGAAAATCTCTGGATTTCTCAAAATGGCGACCACTTTCGAGTCGTGCCTTAAAGCAACCGCTGAGGCCCCTGTTAACCTCGCTTTGTCAGCATCGGTTATCGGTAAAACGATGGGAACCGACTGGTTGACTCTCATCCCTTGCTTTTCGATACAATTGAAATGCAGACACTACAACAGAACATTACAACATTCAAAAACCTTCCGATTAGTTTAAAAAAAGGTTTAATAATGATTAAATACCTGTAGGTACTCGTCTTCGCGCATGAAACCTCTCAAAGGATGAGCCCAACCTTCAGCCAAGACTTGAACCCACTGAAGATCAACGGTGGTAAGCTCCAATGGAGGGAGATCTTTAGCTTCAGCAGAACGGTTAAATAACTGATCCTCACTGACAAAGAGCTCATCGACAACTCCAACATTGTCCATGTTTTCGGGTAGAATGTTCTGAAATAGAAATTGTTTCGAATCAGTAGCCAACACTACATTTGGAACCAGAGTCAAATTAACAAAAATTTTAGTTGTTTGGGAGCTCCAATCATGTTTTGCATTACTAAAACTTTCTATCAAACTAATTCCGGCTATTTTTCTCCAAGAATGTTACTAACACACCCTTTAGACAGACTTACCTTCTTCACTAACAAATCGACGACCTGAAGGGTGCACTCTTCAACAGAGCAATCAACAGTTTGAAGCACCAAATCCGGATTAGTCGGCTTTTCGTACGCTTGATCAACCCCTAAAACAGAACACCAGCCCTTAATTCTACTACTTTGTTTATTACACTAAACTGTTTAATAGTAAATTGAGAAACTGAGTCAATCTGACTCATTAAAAAAATTTTTTTTGAAGTATATGTAAATTTTATTTTATTTTAATTTTACTAACAATTTTCCTTCAAATTGATTTAAATCCTGTATAACACAAACCACAATTTACTTGTGTTGTTAACATAGGCTCATTTCAGTACAATTAAATGTATAAACAACATTCAATTCAATTTCAACACATGTCACGTGACTTATTTTCGGTTCGTCCAACACATGACAACGATACTGACAGAATGAAAGCTTGCATAAAGTACTAAACTGATTTCGAAGTATTTTTCTTAACAAAACATGGATGATATATGAGTCAAATTGGCTCAATTCAGTTCAAATTATATATAGCCTATAATCAAAACCCGTAAATTTAGAGTTATGCGAATTTGATTTAAACTTAATTACCCGTGAAGCCCTTAATGACTCCCTTTCTAGCCTTTTTGTACAACCCCTTGACGTCACGTTCTTCACATATCTGAAGGGGTGTGTCGACAAAAACTTCAAAAAACGGCAAATCGCTTTCCTTGTGAATTCGTCTCGCCATTTCTCGATCCTAGAAAAGAATATTTAGTCGGGTAAATGAGGGCAGACAAGACTTAAGTCAAAGGGCTGGAAGAAGACATCAATCAATCACCTCAGCAAAGGGGGATACGAAACTGCACAAGGCAACGACACCGGAGTCAGCAAACAATTTCGCTACTTCGGCCACTCTTCTAATGTTCTCTTCACGATCTTCTTTCGTGAAACCCAAATCCTTGTTTAATCCGGTTCGGATATTGTCTCCATCTAATCCATAGGCTGGAATACCTGAATAAATAAACAAGAACAGGATTGTTTGTTTGTTTACAGGATGGATTTCTGTTGTAGTAAGCGAAAGGTGATATTCAATAAAAACTTTACCTCTGCTCACTAAAAATGCTTCCAATTCAAAAGAGATGGACGTCTTCCCGGCACCAGATAATCCGGTGAACCAAACTGTGCATCCTCTAAATCCTCGAAGATTTCCAAGGACTTGTCCTCTCTTATCCCTCGATACATGGTGCTTCTGTTCAGTGACATTGGTCGCCACCTGAATACCCTGAAAGACGAAATAAAAAAAATTAAATCACCGATGAGCTTCAAACTATAAATTGATCATGCAGCAAACACTTCAAAACTACTTCCGGATATACAAATAGCTAAAACAGCCAGATTTATGAATAAATAAAAGAAATATTAAGCAAGTCATACCAGCCTCTTAAAAATTACAGTCTACACTCGGTTTCATGGGAAAGGAAGAAAAAAATTTCGAAGATAATTATGGCCGCTAATTGTGATCTGGTTGATTTGATAGAGTGAAGACACGATTAAGTGAAGATAACGGAACTGGATTGGGTACTTATGGAGAGTGAAGAAGATCCCAGAATCCTCGATATTTAAATATACTATCTAGGCAATGGAGTCGGATTTTGTTTATTTAATTCTTTATTAAAATGGAATTAGTATAACTGAATCCAGGCGCCATTTTATAAGTGCTCGTCTAATTGTAGTAACAGGTGTATAGTACTTGACTGTAATCGGTCCACACATTTTTCAGTTTTTTACAGGCAAAGTCACCAGTCAGCAGATAAACATCTCTTTATATATATGGATAAACCATACTTCTGGTGCAAAACTACGTTCTCTTCGTCGTTAGTCTTACATCCTTGACCTCTTGATCAAACATCAAAGATCTGCTATCTCCTGTCTGAGCTAAGACACTTCAGACGGTGGACTCATTCGGATTTATTTCGGTGTTGAGAATCAAGTCTACAGCTCTACAACTATCCAGCAAGCATATTGTTTCTTCGACTATGAAGATTCTAGCCAAGGCGGACTGGTTCTGCACGAACCCCGTTAGCGACGACCTTCATCTTCTTTTAGTCGAAGAATGATTATCACAGCCAACACTGTTTTGAACGAGCTAACATCAACTGTTCCAATCTCAGTTAAAGAGACATCAAGTACCGGAAGAAAACAATCGAATCGTCGACGGAAATAGTGGAAGAACTCGCTGTACTTATTCAACTCGATTCGTGGCGTCAGGGTTCAGAGTGGTCAGGAGTGTATATGAATCATTTAAGCACAAACGTCGTCACGACTTCACAACCGTCTATTTCAAGCTCGTGTGTACCACAACATGGCTTAATGTTTAATTTAATTATGTAATTAAGATTTATGGAACATCATTTAATTTTAATCTCACGTAATACCGATTCATGCACTTTTTTCCGTCTGACCTTCGAGTCTTAGGAGCACTACGAAAAAAAACTGTGTCACATAGGTGATAACGAAAAACAAAAAGATAACGATAAGAAAATTTTGAGTGGAAAGGCCAAACTCACCCACTCAAATCACTTAGGTTCTAATATTATCGCTAATTAAAAAGAGACAACATGATAATGGCTTCCCATTGCCGAATGCCGACATAAATCACTCCCAAAAGGATCCCACCAAATTTGGAAACCTCTACAAAAATTGGTTCAAAGGGAATCCGAGTAGTGAAACACAAAAACTTTCTAAAGAGGACTAGAAGAAAGGTAAGAAGAACGGGACTAAAAACCACCAAATTTCTAACGTTTTGCTGTTTCCAGGTTTTACAAAAATAACACAGACACACGTGAGTGATATCAAATTTCATCTTTAAAAAGATGACATGAAATTAATTAAAATACTACCAATTACAGACTACCAAAGCAAAATAATAGAGACTCGTATTTCAAAACAATTCAAAGAAAACAAAAACCAAAACAGAAATAACAAAAACAAAAAATTTTCAAAAAAGGCTTTCCACCGGATTTGTTTAGTTTTTTGTTTCCCTTACCCAAGCTGAAGTTCCTCCTGGCAAGTCCTAAACCAAAAGAAAAATAAGTTTTATGTATCCTGTCCTTCCGCTTCATTTTACATGTTAGGATTTCCCGTTGGACACTTTATACAGCATTGGTCAGCAAAAGGTGAGCGCCAGACCTTGGCTGACCTCAGCGACGAACTATTTATGTTCCCCGAAGAGGCATTTAGTGTATTAAAAGTTGTTCACTCAGCTTAATTAATTAAATTTACAATCGCGAAATATAAAAACCATAAAAAGGACTTAACACTAAAGAGAAGGCGAAAGACAAGACCTAACTTAAAAGCTCGACTCTAAAATGTACAAGACTGAAGAAGGCATACACCGTTCAAACCTACAAATAACTGTGCGTTACTTTTGAAATGAGATGTTCATGTGCATTATTTATGAAATTAGTTCGTGACAAATACGCGCATCACTCATAACCGTAAATCCATCTACAATTTACAAAACAAAACCTTCGTTCAACTGTGCATTATTTATGAATTGGAGAAGGGGGATGTGGCAACAGCGAAATATAGACTCGCCAATTATTTATACTAAAACAAATTAAAAACTTGAATAAAGCCAGCAATCCAAGGTGACTAAAATCTTATCTTACTCGATGATGAAGGTCTCTCGTTTGAAAGTTAATATGTTCGAAGACCGAGTTGTCTCATTTCAATAATTATTTTCTTATTAACCGTATCCACGCCCGGCTACTCCTCCTTCTATTTGTTTATTTCAATAACAATCTATTACATAAGTAGAGCTACACTTATTGTCGATAAAATAATTTTTGTAAAATTTATTAATTTCAAGAAACATAATAAGACCGTCATATCACCGTCATCAGATGTCAATACTTTCTTTTATGACATGTAAAAAGATATTTCCTTCCGTTGTAATTACACGAGTGAATAAGTTACATTAAAATAAATATTAAAGAGTATAAGAGTCTAAAATGCTGCAGTTTAAATTTCTCATATCATCTTATAATTGAAAAAGTGTCAAAATCTTAATTAAACGGAACCCAAGACTCTGATTCAGCTAACAAGATTCACTATCAAGTCAACCGAGAGAGAGGACACTCAGCCTCTGGTCCAGGCGCTCATTTCATTAAGACGGGGATTCGCTGAGTAATTTGCAATCACAATCAGCACAAGATATAGCTCAGACATAAATCCATGATCGTTTACTGTCTGTGTCAGTCGTTCGCAAATTTATCTATTTTGAGTCATGATCTTCCCATGGCGCTCTATTTTGAATAGTCAAGTGCTAACCAGCAGCATCAAGAGCTGTGGTGCACACTTTAAAACCACTCAATCAGACAAACAAACTACATACCACGTTAGCAAACTAAGCTACAACCATTCCGATTCCTATGACCATCAGTCGAAATGCATTTTACAATTGACTCTGCTGAAGACATTATGACGCTCTTTGGTCCGTCACGAAAACAAAACTAACAACAGAAAAGATGAGAGGAATTTGAAAATCTGCCGTGTAATTGCTTTTAGCAGAGAATACAATTTTAGTCCAACTTTTAATATTTTCAGTGGTGACCAAAGTCAACGGGACCAAATATCAACTGTACGAGATTCCTTTCTACACCAAAATTACATAAACCGGCACAATACCTGTGGGAAGTTTTACTGGAACGCGCTCATGGTCATGTGGCAGAGACACAGAACTCAAGAAACCAAAGACCTACAATTAGCCCGTAGTTTGCTGACCACTTTTACAATAATTACGACTTTATATAAGTAAGAAATTTCAAAATCAAAATTGACTAACTAAAAAGTATCAAATCCAAACCAAATACGTGATTACAAACTAATCCCCCCAAGATCTCACCAATTTTAAGTTGATTGCTGAAAGTATCAGAAAATCTTTCCACATCACCAAAATGAAATTGCTAACACCATCTCTAACTTCCTATATCATTCTTAATTCTACATCTATCACGTAAAACATATCCTGACCTACCCGTACCTGGATTTCAAAGGTTTTTCCTCATAAACTCAATACCCGACCCTAATTATCTTAGAGTAACACTACAATTTAACTAAAAAACCTTCAAGTTGAACACACACACACCAACTAAACTGTGATATTTTAAAAACTTTCAAGGTTTTATTATAAATTATGTTATACAGTACACAACATGTTACATGCATCACATACTACAACAATGCATTGTTTACAGAATGCGATAACACACATCAAGATGAAATCTTAATGACATTCAAAATTTCTAAGAGCCACAGTTTTGGACCACGGCACCACAATCTAAGCTTAGATGAGTGAATTTATACATTTAACGATTGGTTTCTACTCAAAAATTTTTTATTTATACTGAAATTAATTAATAATTCTGCTTAGTCACCTTAATTAATTATAACTAGTCAATAATTAGTGTCCTTAAAAAATGTCAGAGCTTTGAATCGTTAGTTAGTTATCTTAATGGAAACTGTTTTCAAAACATCGACTTGCACCACTTTCAAAATAAACGTTTGTAGTTAGTTATAACTCCTTTTATGGGGTTTTAGGATTGTAAAATACAAATCCGAGTGATTGTTTGGGAGAATATTTCTCAAAACAAACAAAAAACGGACTTGAACCACTTTGAAAATCATTTACAGAACCAAAGATGGAAATCGGGCGATCTTTAGTATAAAAAAAAAAGTCAAAGTCGTCTCGATAATAATTAAAATAAAAATAAACAAAACGTGCTCCACTCGCAACGACCAACTTCCACCGAGTGAAAGCAGTTTCGACCATAATTCCTTTCCACTTCCTCAAACTCTTTGCCGGAGTCATCCTCCATCTCTCCATCCCAAAAAACCTTTTTCAAAATTTACAAAACTTAAAATTACTCCAAACTCATACAGTGAAACACTAAGTCGATTTACCTGTATGCGATCTCCTCCTAAGGTCAACTGCTATTATTGAATTGATCGACATTGAAATATTTATTGTTGTACCCGCCATCTTTCAAACCCTCATTATTTGAACGAAATTTTAAAAGTGCAAAAGACGTGCCCCCAACCCAACCCAACCTTCCAAAAAAAGGCTTTCGGATGTTTTGATAGTCGCCCCCTTCACCCTCTGGCCAGACATTTACTCCTTTTTCGTAACTTCCGAAAATTGTTACTAACCTGCATTCTGTTATTTCCGTTAAGTCGGTTACGATATCCGTTCATTGTTTATGTATTTATTTATTTATTTATTTGTTCGTCGTTTGCACTACCAAAGGTAAGAGAAACGTCAACGATCTCCTCCCGAGACTCGAATTATCACTGGTCCAAACCAACCAGCTTCCACTATTATTTATGCTTTTCAAGAACACCATGTTGTCTCACTAGTAGCGCTAACGTCTATCAGTCTCACGCTCTACAATGTCGGGAATCCCGACCTTTTACGGTTCCCTGAATTCCTGAAAACCGTTCCGGGGAGGAGGCGGCGGGGTTTATAAACACCAAAGTATGGCAAAAGGAAAAATTCTGAGAATAAGTTTTTTAAAAATTATTAATAAGGCCGGAGGTCTGTAAACATGAAATTCAAACACGTCTTGTTTTCATTTGAATTAATTATCGCAAAATCAAAAAGCGGCAGGAGTGTTTGCGTCAGACGATTTCCAACCTGGTACCTGGAAATCTCTCTGTGTTGTTGTTGTTGTTCGAAGAGTGGAGTTTGAAGAAATGAAAAGGCGATCAAAGGTGGTTTTAAGAAAACTGAATTAGTTCGACATACTTATGAACATTATGTAAATAAATAAATTTTTTGCTGCTGACCGAAATTTATTTAATTTAACTTATGTATCTCAACGTTAAACAGGATGTATTGTCTATGTGTACTAGACAGAATTTCAGCACTCATATCAACTACAATTTTGGAAGAGACACTTAATGTTCAGAATACCATTCGTGATATCGACCATTACCGCCCTACAATTTTATAATAATTATTCCTGTTTGATTTATTGGTGAACTCATTTCAAAAGTAATGCACACAAATTGCTTAAAAAAATAAACTTTTACAAAGACAAAGACAAGATTTGTCACTTCATTTCGACTTCATTTTATATCTATTTGATTACAATCAGCTACCTATGGTAGAAACTTAAGATGTAGACAGTGCTCGTTATCTAATCGTAATTAATCAGTACAGTGGAACCTTTCACAACGAGTGCCTCTCAGAGCAAGAAATTCGTATAACGAGTAACATAAATTGCCAAAAAAGCCTCTCATAACGAGCAATGCTTCGCATAACGAGCAATTTTTGGCGGCATGTACCTGGGGAATCCCCGAAAGCTAGAGAAAAACTCCGAATCGGGCAGATTCGAAGTTAAATCTTTCTGTATCTGTCGTATTTTCTCCACTACCACCCAAAATTCTTTCATTTTCACATTCTTCAGCTTCTTAGATACACCTTTTCTTTTGCTAAATTCTAAAAATAACTTTTTTTAGTGCTTTTTTCGGCCTGGAACGCACTATCCTATTTTATATTGTTTTATATGGAAAAAATTGTTTCGCATTACGAGTAAAACTCCGGAACGAATTAAACTCGTTATGAGAGGTTCCACTGTACTTTAAATTAGTGGTGGTGGTTTAATAATGTTTTTCATCCTTTTTGGGTATAACAGGATGCGGGAGGAGGATTCGAACTCACGACCATTGTGTCCAAGTCAGGAACTTTAACCTCCACACTACTCCCACCACAATACTTTCAATTTAGTCTAAATTTCTTCAGGAAGTTTTGTGTTGTAGTGATACATACATACAAACAACCCCCTTTACCTTAAGGGCATAGTAACTCAATAATAACAATAAAAATGCAGGAACGACTGCTATAACTCCAACAAAACAATAAATAACGATCACCATAAATTTTATAAACGGAATGAATCACCTAAAAAAAATGGCGGATGCTTGGAAGAGGGAAAATTTCTCAAAACAGAAGAAAAGTCGATCATTTATGTTTTGTTTTTTTACTAATTGGAAATTACGCTAATTTTTTAAATATCAAAACTAAGTTTATTAACATTTGATCGAAAAACACTCCAAGGCCATCCTGTTACAAAAACTTCAATCAATATTCACTAACAAGACCAACATCTCCATGTCAAGAAAAAAAATTTTGTTGGAATAATGAAAATATCAGATTCTGGGGTTACGACATGTCATATTTCCTGTCACGGACTATTTATTAAGTAAAGACTTCCTACAAGCGTGCATTATTTATGAAATAAATAACTAACGCTAGCAGAATGGGTCTTTCTTCCTTTTTCCATTTACCTTCAACCGACTCAAAATCCTGGCCTGTTTCCTAGTTACAACCCCTTAAAGCTAGACGTACAAAACATTACAGCTGACTAAAAAATTTCTACTGGAAGTTAAAAGACATATAAACCAAAATTTCTGTTGGACGGTTCCCCTTTATTAAGCCCCGTAAGAAATGGACAGAATTAAAAGCGAAATAACTGCAAGGACAAAAGCGAGCTAGTTCTCAATTAATTAATTGAAGGAACGATCATTCTTGTACATCATTCGTCATTTTTCGACGCTTCCTTTTGACCTTAACCTAATAATGATGATAATAATCTTGTCAATCAAATTTGGATGCGGAATAAATAGACGTTCTTATCGCCTGTTAAATAAAATGACAATTAACCAAAGTTCGAGAAAGAAACTCTGTGGGAACATGGGATTTGAAGATTTGAGAGTGTTGGTCAAAAAACAGGACAGAAGACAGACAAGGACATGATTACAACAAAAATCTCACTTGACTTAATTTATGATAAAAATAAGATCAACTGGCAAAATTATAAATAAATAAAAATAAAACAGCAAAAACCAAAGTTGGCACGGTCAGCTACGATTATGCATAACTGTAACGTTAGTAGAAGGAAAGAAGAGAAGAAAGGTGCCAGCTACGAGGAGGAGTGTTATGGTGTCTTATGTAGAGAAGCTACAGAACGATTAGTATATCCCCTCAACAGCGGGTAAATCAAGATCATTTCGTATAATATAATTAAAAATATACTAAAAAACGTTGATTATAATGCGCATAATTTTGGAGTGAAAACCGCTTCAGAGTTTCCAGGCTCGAGATGATATTGTATCTCCTGTTGGTCCGAACAAGTTTTCAGCTTCGCAAGATTAATTAGAAATTCATAAAATAGTCAATCAGGGAATGAGTTAATGAAAAATTTGACTTGTACAAAAAATCATTATTCTCTCTTTCAAATGCGAAATAAAAAAATTAATTAATTTCCGCCTATTGATAAACCAAAAAGTAATGTCACGACCAAGGTTTGTGATTGAAGGTCTCAGGTATGGTTGCGAAATTCGCGCGCGCGCGGGCGCCTTTTGCTTAATCCTAACTCTCGTCCGTGAAATAAATAAATATATAATATATATATTTAACAAATTAATGGATTCAACTTGAAATTCAAATTACTATTCCAGGGAAGTTACCTTTTTTAAGGAAATTCCAAACCTTGACTTTAATCTCATTCGTCATGTCGGCGTATTAGTTACAATTTCATTTTATAACATTTGAGAATGTGGCATTGAACACTTAAAAAGTTTCTAACACCAGTTAGTTTGTTGATGATGTCGCTTTTTACACTTATAGACACAATTTATATGATAATACTACACACAGGAAATCTTCACGCACTATTTAAGCGATGAACTTTTAGTAAACTTATGTACTATGTATAAGTGTAGCGTATTTATAAAATATGGAAGTGGTTCCTTTTAAGCCGTTAATCGCCACGATAATATCAGAAAAATTTTCACGTGGGCCATGGTAACTTTATTAGATAATTTAGTTAAAAATGTATCACAGAAAAAATTTTTTGTTTATTTCATTTTATTGTTTCTGGTAAGCCAAGAAATTTTCAGGTTTTGTTCCTGATAGGCCAAGCTTTCGAAACATAATGCAAATGTATCGTTTGCATCGAACATCTGTGTCTGACCTATCAAATCGCGCGTGTCATACATATATGTCTGACATGGCTCGTTCATAACTTCTTAGCGTCAGACACATACGACTGACACTGCGATTAACGTGTTAATACGCGCCTGCTTTAATCTACAAAACGCGTAAAATAAAACCTCTCAGTCCTCTATAAGATACTCTTATTATTAATAATTAGTACGTTAAAATTATATCAGTTGATCCGCCAGTCTATTTTGGTTCGCAATACTTAAAAAGCTCTCAATGCCTGTTCTGAAATAATAGTACCTTGATGAGGGAGTGGGTTCAAATACTAACAAAAGTTCGCATAAAAAAAGGACTAGAAATGTTTACAAACAAAACATTCAATATAGAAGGTACCAAGATAAAAGAAGAATGAGGAATTGAAACCTTGAAAAAAAATTCCGCAGTCAGTATACGGTTACTTAAGGCAGTCAGTCAGTCAGTCGGTCGGTCGGTCGGAATAGGAGAACACCTCCCACTCACTTGCATCTCAAATGCACAGTTAATACACTAGACCCCTCAGCACAAGTGAATTCCAATAACCAAACGTGAAGACCCCTCAATTACCAACAACAACAACCACAAAAAAGAAGTTTTAATAATAATGATAGACGGCTATCTAAGCCGCAATTATAATCAGAGGTCTGATGCAAAACCTTGTAGAAGAGTTTGCAAAGTCGAAGCCACCTTCTGCTTCAAAATGACTTTGCCAATTTCACGTCAACATCAACACAACCACCCATCCATATAATTTCGTCTTAACATCACCGCACCGAGACCAGTTTAGATGAGTTTTAAAACTTTTTCGGCTTAAGTTACAACTGTTATTTTGGTTGCTGTTACGAAGGCCTTCAATTCTTCTAATCATAAGAGTCCTATTACCATATACAAACGTTTGGGCTTCTTCAAAAGTCCTGACACCCACTGAGGACACAGATTAAGATGTATACAAGGACAGAGACGTTTATCTAGCGAATATCTCTCACTTCTATATAAAATTCGTTTCATAAGTCATGCACAGGTTTACAAAAAGTTCATTTCATAAATAACGCACACATTGACTCATTTTAAAGTTATAAATAAATTCTGTAATGATTTCAAAAATTGACGCGGCGCAATAGCGAAAAGATGACTATACTAAAACGAGACCATTTTATAAGGTTGAGAGATCTCAAAAACTTGTCAGGACAGCCATTTTCATTATTAAGGTCTAGACTTTGAAATTATTTTTAATCATCCAAATCCCAGAGGGATGGAGAGAGAGGGGTTTATTTAATAATTTTTTTAAAGAAGAAAACTGATACATAACCTTAGATATAACCAAATAAATACCGATACAATTACCTAAGCCAGATCTTTTAACTGATGATAATCAAATCAATACCGATTACACAAAATTTATTGAAAGAACTTAGTATTGAGCTCAAAAACTTTTACTAAACCCCCTGCCCGCCACTTTAGAAAGTAGCAAATTTAAATTCCTCAAAAAATCCCAGACAGATAAGGAAGATTCAACTCCTCTCGAGAGTTTATATGTCATGCGCACACTCATACAGGAAAACCTTCTACTATGAATGAACTTGAATATATTTTCCATAGAAATGTGTTTCCCTCCATCAGATTGAAATTTCCCAGAAAGCTTTCCCTTAAAAAGTAAGCAACACACGATTTTATAAAAAAGGTTAATCGAGTTTGTTTATATCTAAGTACTAGTGTAACACAAAAACCCGATTTCGACCGAATTTGGCACGAAACATTTCCATAATTAGAGCCAATGGAGGACGAGTATAGCTCAAATTTGGACAGCCTTCCACAAACAGTTACTTTTTGAATTAAAGAACTAAACAACTACCCGACACAAAAACTTTAAGGAAATACGTCGAAAGTGCAATTTTTATGAAATCGATACCTCGTGTGCATTATTTATGAAATGATTCATATCTAAAAATTTAAAATAACATTGAGAAAGTTTGATTAACGTGTGCTTGCGGTTAAAAATAATAACAATACAGAGTACAAGGCCAAAGTCAAAGTCAGAGAGAGAGAGAGAGAACGTTCTTGCTTGTAATCATTATAATGGTTACTGTAACAATTTAGAAACACATTAAAAGGTCGAGAGGCTGGAAAATATGAGTCCAACTCCCTTTCAACAATAAATAAAGTTTTCAGGCATTGCTGACTATACCAACTTACCTTTCCATTTTGTTTTGAGATTTTTCTCTTTCTATAATCAAATCTAGATATTTTGCAAATTGACTGATTTGATTTCGAAAAATATATTAATTTAAGCATGCAAAACTGTTGATGCTGTTACAGCAAAGATCTTATTATCACACTAATGACATCCTAATAAGGAATGTGAGATATGAAACAAGTCTTCATCCCAGTGAATCATGTTAGTGAATCTGCAGATTAGCTACGTAAAAGGGATTTCCGCACACGAGCGGTAATCCATACAAGACAAAAGGAATAGCGCAGATAATTATTTACTTCAATTTACACGTGTTAGATAAATAAAAAAATAAAAAAAAATATCCCTGGCCTAGAAATAATTTTCCTGCTTACAGAAATCAGCAGGTCAAGCATATTGAAGCATAAGGTCATCGATTAATGATGGCCGTCCTCGAAGATTTCCGCTGGTGCATAAAGAGATTATACATTCAGTTGCGCAAAGTCAATCATTTCTAAGACTGGTGGAAACAATGGATTTTGAACGGTTACCCGATTTCGAAAATTTCGATAAAAAGGTTTCAAAACCGACATTTCGCCAGACTATCTAAAACGAGAAATGGTTTAAGTTGTCACTAGAATTAGACAACCGGATATTATTTATATTTAGGCTTATTAGAATGATGATATAATTGTTTAACCATGACTGATTAGAATTTCACTGTCCTATCGATAAGCGGTTTTGCTCAGACTTAGCCTTGATTTTCTGTAACCCTTTTTGCATATTTGATCACGTGATAAAAATAGTGTCAACAGTAATCACCATTATATTTGATGCTTGAGTGCCACATTTCAATCAAGGACTACATCAACTATTAACCAGGCTCAACGTAGATTGTTTCGACCTTCGATATTCTCTTTTTGTCATTATGAACCATTTTTTGTCTCTCACTCGGAAAATGCCTGACCGTGTTTTACCGTTCGAGTGGGCTTTTTTATTTTGGGAACGAGTTGGTGATCAAAGTTCCTAAAATTGTTATTATCTTGTCTACTAGCTATTTTTAGCTATTTTTAACTTAATTTAGAATGTAACGCTTTAGGAGAATGGTCTACTTCCACTATCTAGTCTAAGGAATTCGTTCTTATATTTTTTTAAGTGATTTGGAAACCACTTTTGTCTTCTCTAGGATGGTCCATGCTGAAGCTGGATGTCGTTCGCCTTTAATCCCGTTTTCGCCATGGGATATAAACGTATGTTGGAGGACGGCTCGAACTCTACGATCAATTTCTAGTCAGACCAGAAATCTTAGCAAATGTCAAACAAAAATGAAAGTTATTGCTTTTAGACCGTTTGGTCACACGTTATGGATTAGTAGATAAAGTCAGTAAATGAATAGACGACTAGCGGTCCATAATAACAATTTTTACACTTATTATGAAATGTTTCAAACAATACAACCTTCGTCCCATGATGAAGAAACCACTAAATCCTACCGAAACGTCTCACACTTGCAGCACTTCAAGCAATAAAAATAGTTCAACAAAGCTTTTATAGCTTTTAATAGTGTTAACACTAATTTGAATAATAAGCTACGTCAGATTGGTAGTTTGAAACCCAAACAGCGAAAATGCTTGCAGTTGAAAGGTAAGCGAGACGTTTGGGAAATTTAGCAAGAAACTCTTTCCTCAAACTAACAATCTGATTATGATAGCCAGTGTAATAATAATACTAACAATAGCTCAACTAATTTACATTAACATTAACCACTGCCACTAGCTTTCAATAGACCATTCTTGGTTCACCTTTTCATATGCAAAAGAGTCAAGACAATTTCTGCTTTAACAGAACACACTTGTCTAATTCTAAAATAACTTAAAATGATTTCGAGTTAACACAATTATAATAAATAATATCAACTCAGCCATTTATATAAAGTATAGATTTTATTACACAGAATAATAATACTTTTGTCATATATACATAAAATGATGATTTTCATTGTTCAGTTTATACACTTCCTTGAAACTGATATCGAGCAAATCTCAATCTTGAGGGGCATTACAATGATTCAGCTTAAAGGCATTTCTTGGCTTGGACATTAAATCTTCTCTTCTTGGACTATGTTTTCAATGTTATTAATCGACAATGAATATATCTTTACCACAATGCTTATTCTTCATAACAACCAAATTATCAGTGAAAAATTAAAACTTTCAAGTTGTTCATCATCTCAATTAAAAACAAAATTTTTTTCACAGTTTTATGGTTTGAGAAGTAAACTTATCACTTGACAGTCACTAATTTCTAATTTCAACAAACGACAAACAATTTTTGTTTTGAAACAGGATTTCGAATAGGAAACATCACAGCCCCCTAACCAAACAGTAACACATTGTTTTTCGATAGGGTTTATTAACTAATAAAGATGAATAAAAAAAACCAAAAAGTATCAGTATATTTTAATATTAAAGTGCTCATCAACAATTCAATAATACTTATTAACAATATGTTACAATTTAATGATACCTTATCGTCATGATTTGAATTATTATCTGAAATAATGAAAATTTAACTCAGTGGTACTGTAACAATTCCTGAACTCTCATGACTTAAAGGAAGATGGAAGTCTACAAAATGGAATTCACTAAGTAAACAAACCGACTCAACAATAAAAAACTTTTAAATCATTTTTCCCACTATTTTCCTCAACGAATCAGTGACTTCAAAGTAACAACTATACTTCAGTACTCATCAAGACGTCTTTCTCCTTTCACTAAGAGTACTCTTTAACATATGAACGTTGATTCTTATTTGTTATTTACATGTCAGTAAGAGCAGTTGAATCTAAATAAATATTAAATGTTACCATATTTTCAAGTGTCAGGCCAAAGAAGAACTGCCAAAACTCTTTTTCCCCTTTCCTAAACACTTACTTACTTTCATCTGAGATTTGTTCATAAATATTTTTCATTACTCACCGATTTCTGCCTTTTCATTTCATTAGACATCATTGAGCCAATATCACACCGAATTCTTTTTAAAAATTTTAATTTAAAAAAAAATCACAAGCCAAAGACCTAAAGCATATGACAAATACTTGTTAAATGTCTTTTTAAGGGCAACATATAATAATCACCTGCTTTAAGCAAAATTAGAATAGAAATTTTTTAACGACTATGTTAGGGAAGAAGACATATTGGAATTTTTGAGTGTAGTTTGAAGCGCAAAATAGATCCATCTGTGTAGATGAGTAGAAAGTGGATTTAATAAATGAACTGAAGAAATACAAAAGTCGCCATTAAATAAACTTTCCTTAGTACTGATTAAATATAGAAGGATGAGTGACTAATCCTGCTTAATACAATTAAAATCCAATTTAGATCTTAACTGTTATGAAAAATTCTTGAAACTGAATTTCTATTTAAAATAACCGACAAACTCTGTAAACAATTTATAATATTCACTAATTATTCACTATCATTATAAACTTACAGAGTTTAAAAGCTTTAACACTAATTTTAACCCTTCAGATGTTACTTGAGAAATAATCGAATTCAAACCGTCATTTTTTTGTTAGGCTTCTTACTATAATTTTCGTGAATTACGACCATAATAAGGAAGATTATAAATTAATAATGTATTAAAGTGACTTACTCGATTTATATAACATTAATTTTGAAAAGTTTAGAGATTAGAAACATAATTTTCGCTTGGGAATAAAGTTTTTCGAGTTGAAAAGCATATTTAAGAAGATAGATCGATTTAGTACTCACATCAGTTAAAGAGCGTCGTCTGCTTTCGAATGGTCAACGGATTTCTAATCCGAGAACTTAAATTTATCGAGGTTCTTAAAGTTTGCGTAAAATTTATAACCAAACGCATACGTTAAATGAGAATTCAATTTAATATCAAGATGAAATAAAACCTTCCATTATTCATTATTTTATTTTTAACAATCACCGGTCTTAATTAGTGAGGCCACCGCCTTGTGTTAAAAATGGCGCCAACTTTTGCCAAACTTTTACACCTGTAAATGTTTTTGCTGAAATGTCATCGAAAATAGCCGGCAATATTTTATTTAATAAATTAAAAGTAAGCATTTTCCTTCCATCTTTCTTATTAATTAGTATATATCACTACTTAATATCCAATCCAATAAATTCTGATGTATAGTACGTTTGTCTCCTTTATTTCTACCCCCAGTCAACTACTGTCTATTTCTTATTTAAGGGAGCAAGAAATTTGTGTGACTAATTAGAATTTATGAGAAACTCTTGATCAGAGTCCTAAACCGGAGTATTCGGACATTTAGACTCATGACATTATTCACGGTTGTAACAGTTTCATGTTATTTACGGTGAAATGATTCCTCTGGGCAATCACACACTCCATTTTAGAGATACACGTGTTTCTATGTATTAATTTTGGGATTGTCTGAATTGATTCGCCTAAAGAGCATTAGAATATACACTCCTTTTGAACGTATATATAACGGAAGGTTTGTCAAATAAATCATTCAATTTTGAGAATCATTGTGTATCCGACTATTTGACTTAAACCAATCCCTTGACTATGTACACAGATTCACAAAAGGCGCCTTGAATAAATAACGGTTCCTTTTTCATTAGTACATCGGCGTCGTTCCATTGGCAATAACACCTAAGAAAATAGAAATAGCCTCATGTGGGTGTCGAACCACTGACCCATTTATAGGTATCCAAGCCCTCAACCTCTCCCAAGGTTTGTTTCTCATAAAAATTTTCCTCTCATAAAAAAAAATTAATTAACATCACACTATAACGACAAAAAACAAGAATGCGAATAATTTCATTTAAATATAGATCAACCGAAGAGATCAACTAGACACAAACCAGTTTAAAATAAAAAAAAAGTAAAAGTCGAACTTGAAATATGACGTTTGAAGAAAAGGCTTGAGAATAAATTGTAACAAAAATCATCTACAAGTCACTTATAATAATAATATCGGCTATTATTATTATCATTATTACTTATACATATATTTATGTAGCATTAGTATTTCTCAAAAATGAATACAAATGAAAAACGAATATGAAAAATCTTGTTAGATTAATTTTTTTTATTTATTTGTTATAAAACGATTAAGACTACGCAAAAAAATTTTATTACATTTATTGCAAAATTTGACAAAAGAAACTACAACAATCCATTATAGCTCATAAACAACTAAAAAAATAAAATTTATTTATTTAATCAATGAGAAAAGAAATCGTCACGGAGTATAAATGAAAAATAGAAGCAAACATAAATTTAAATTTTTATGGGGGAGAGTAAAAGACAAGATAACTTACATAACATGCAAAGAACAGTTCATTAAATTATCCAATTTGAAAAGCTAATAGATTCCAATTTTTCTTTTGAATTTTTAATGAATAGTGAAATGACATTTATATAGTTTTCCTTTCTTCAAAGATGTTAATATTAAATTATAAAAAATGTTGTACAAGCTTCAGTAAATGGCGTTATTCGTATTAGTGTTAGATATTCCTATACTTCATACAGTTCTCAAGTCGAATTTATATTATATTTACGACCTGAGTCAATTTGACTCACTTATGATTTTTAACTTCGCGTTGATTTTATGTTTGATCACATGGCAACAAAGATTTCAATTAAGCACCAACCTTTTTTGAAAATAAAAAAAAATTAATTTTGTCATGTGCGTCAAAAGGGCTCAACTTCAGGTACAGGTCACATGATCTTTGTTGCTTTTATGAGATTTTGTTTTTCTGGTGAACTGAAATCACGTTAAAGTGTGCATTATTTATGAAAAAAAGTGTTGCTACATTATGTGGTCTACATTAGTGCACTATTTACGAAATGAAAATCTAATATTCAGATCACTAATTTTAAAATATTGATTTTGATGAGTCAAATTGGCTCCCTTCTAGTAAAAACAAACATACAATCTACATCCTTAAATCCTACAATGTTTGATTCTGTTATTCAGCTCAACTTTCAATCAACAAACAAAAATATTTATTACTGAAATGCTCTGCATTCTTTTCGACTTACATTTCTATCAAAACATTCTTTTTAGGGAAAACAAAACAAAAAATAAAACACTTTTCGATGTTTTACGTCTAAATTTTATACATAAAAAGCTTATAAAAATACGATTTACTAAAACACAAAAGGCATAAGTATAGATAAATTATTCACACATTCACTCGATGATCTTGGCATTTACAATTACATAAATTATTTAATTATCTTCGATTATGCATACACAACTGTATCGCTTTAGAAATAAATTATTCGTAAGACTGTGCATCACTTTTGAACTGAGTTCTCGGTAACAATTAGAATGCCTTTGATATTGTGATTCGATTATGTATAAAAGCGATGCTTCTTCGATCGAGTGAAATTTTTGGCTTTTTCATTTGACTTCGTTCAAAATTTTTAATAATTTTACGCGATACGGTTCCTTGTGTTAAAATTTACTCAATGAATTCCTATCGATTTGATTATTTATTAAAAAAATTAATAAACTGATGACTAGACTTATACATTAATAACCTAGAAAAAATTTAACACCCAGAGGTCGATTTTCAAAATATGGCTTTACTTCTCGTTCGAACATTGTTAACGTTTCCTTCCTTTTAACGGGCGTGAGCTTTGCAGAAAGGTCTTCCTCCTTTAGCGAAAAAGGTCTGGCCTTCCAGGTTCGTTTTGCATGCCTAAAATAAAATTGAAATTTATTTATAGTAACCTGCTCTGTATTAAATTGGTCAACAGTTATTCTATTTATTATAACGGAAGCTATCATGCATGAAATGATACAGAGCTTCCATTCGCAATAGTCATATATGCTTTGAGATTTATGAATGAAACTCAATGGTAATAAAACCATTGGAATATTGATACTTACAGCGCAGTTAAAACACTGCGAGTGATAATTATTGTTTAAGGCTTCGACCCATCTGTCCCCAGCTTCTATAGGGAACCCACAAGCAAAACATTTCGTCGTAAACAATTCATTCCAGTCTATAAAAATAAAGTAAAGAAAAGTAATTAATTAAATATTTTAAGACCAAAACATCCGATTTAAGCTTTGACATACTTCACACCGTCTTTTGCTTCCTATTTTCCGTTAAAAGCAGAAATCAGTTGATATAAGCATCGCCTAGCTGATTTGCAATCTAACCAAGGTAATCCGCGCTTTAACTAATACAATTAATTACCTAATTAACGGACATTTGAACGGATTATGAGCTTAAGCGGTAATTCAAATAAGGAAAACTTGTAAGCTTAAAATCAGAAGAAGAAAATATGTTCTACTTTACAAAATTTTGTGTCCGGAAATACAAAAAGTTCATTGACCTTTCGTTTGATCAATTTTCATTTTTTTCCTTTGTACTTTATTTCCGACAAAGCCTCCTCCCACAAGAAAAGTTTGTGACAATTTCCACGAATTTCCACGTGTTGTAATAAAATGAGAACGTTGACTCAACCCACCTCCTTCACAATAAGGCAAACTCTCTTCCATGAAGAACGGATTGTTTCCAAACAATTTCCCACAATAAGCGCAAGTGAAGCATTCAGGATGGTAGTGCTTTCCGATCGCATTCAGGCAATCACCCTTGATCTTGCTGTTGCACTTGTCGCAAGTTGGAGCGATGTACTTCTCGAAGCAGAATTCGCAGTAGAGTTGATGTCCCTCTTCGACAAAACCTTTAAAACAAAAATTCTGCTCTATACCAAAGTCCAAGAAGACAGATTTCTTCAATTTATTGAAATTGCTTAAACCGATTCCTCACCTATATCAGCTAATGGTCTACGACACTGTGCGTTGGTGCAGACGAAATGATCCGGGCACCAGATTTTACCTAACGCGGTAATAAAGGCCCCCTTAAAAACAAATCAATATTATAATCATTTGTTGTATATTTTTATATAAATATAAACGTTGATCTAAAAAATTTATCATTACAACTTGTAAACTAATATATACAACACAGACACTACTAAAAAAAGGGTACCAACTTTATTTTTATTAATTAACATTAGAAAACATTAATTGCAGAATATTCCAGAAGAAATGTATACACTCTTTGAATGATTATAATTCAACCTTATAAATTCAAAAACAAAATCATTCAGTACCTTCAAGTTATGATCAGTGAACACATTTCTTTGGAACATCCAATATTTTAGTTTAATGAGCTTGGCTGAGATACCTCACCTAACTTTACATATCCAACATTGTGGCAGATTGTCATAGTCCACTGATAAATTGGCAATCTTCTCCCTGATTTCAGAATCATCTTCTGTTGAGTTAGTTTCTGCTGTTAGTCAACATAGAAAGAAAATTGTTAATCATTTGAAAAACTCATGCAGGAGTTATTTTGTTACCTTCTTAATAGATTTTACACTTAAATCCTGACCACTAAACTAAAAAAGCCAAATGGATGTCAATTTAACACACCAACGCTGCTGCTACTACAGGAAGACAGACCTTTTGTGGGAAAAATTGAAAAGAGTAAACTTGTCAATCACTATTTAAAGATCTACAATTTGTTCATGAGCTCTTACAATCAACATCTAGATGACTTACTCTAAACAACATTAATTAATTAATTAATTAGAGTGCACTGAATGGGATATTTAAACTTGGGTGACTATTTGAAAGGAACTGCCTTAAAGCAAACGGTTTTAAAAGCTTTTTAAAATGTTTTAGTTTTTCAAATCAACATTATTTCTTGTAAATCTACAAAAACCACAATCTACTAGTACGACCACACAAACACATCAATTCCACTTGTGCAACTACCTGACTTGACCGTTGCAATGAGCACAGAGGGGAATTCTTGCAGCGTTTGGTGCATTCATAACGCCCTTTCCTCTCCTTGGTGAAGATGCCCCAGCAAAAGTTCCACCTCTTGGAGCTGTGGGTACGCCACCTGAATTGCCGCTTATATCAGCCATATATTCCAGTTTTTTTTGAGGGTTTGGGGGTTGGGGACTTTGCCAAGAGGAAGTGAATCAAAAGGAATAAATTTTTATGCAGAGGGGTAAAAATTTTTAATTTGAATACTGAACGAAGAAGATACTAAAGCAACGCAATTAAATCATTTATAACTCATTAAAATAAAAGGAGATAAAGTTTACTATCGAGAGCAATCAAGTTAATTCACTCTGGGTTATCTATCATCAGATGATCCAGGATTAACAATCACGCATTTCCAGAACTGCCAACTTTTGAGTCAAAACCTTGAAAAGTGGGCATTGGACAGTTTTCCAGACATGGACTTATTTTCATAATTTCAACCGCAAATAATTATCAGACTATATACTGCGTTGCTTGATACCTTCTTTAAAAATCGAAACACTAAAAAGCCAATGACTCAAAGCAGCAAAAATAAAAACGAAAACTCGAAAGCAATATGGCGGGCGTTGCTGTGTACTGAAACGCATTCAAAATGATGAGTGTTTTTGTAGAAGTTTAAAAGAACAAAGAATTCCCAGTAAAACGGAAACTAAAACGTTTTCCAAACGGAAATAGAAGCCAAAGATAAAAATTAAGTTTGAAATCAACAAAAATAAAAAAATAAATAAAAATTCTTCTAAAATTCTTCCAACTACATAAATTCATTTCTCTAGATTTCTAGGACGTCTCCATTTTCAAAATAATAATTAAAAATTAAAATAATCTAACTGCATAATGCAAAGCAATTTGTTTACATCGACATAATCACAGATTCAAAAACAGCCTTGAACTACTCACAGACATTTTATAAAAATTTCTTTAACTAATTCAACACGCATACAATCTTACTTTTAAACTTTTTTTCAGAGTAAAAAAAAAGTTCAAAGAATTTAACTCCTTTTCTCAACCCAAAAAAAATGTTTGTAAACAGCTTCAACAACATTTTAAAAATAAATTTTTATGAGATAAATACAAGTTAAGCTCATATTTTGAGCAAAACGTATCCAAAATCACTTTCATTTAAGGCAACACTTGTTAATTGGAGAAACTCAACATCAAGGACAAGCAGCTTTGCAAAAAAACAGCAGTAAACACTAATGCTAAAATGAAATAAAATAGCTTTTCTTTTAACAAAATGCTAAAATGTTATTTAATTGCTTCTAAAAATCTGAGCAAAGTTTTTAATCTCAATAATTAATTAAATCCAAAAAAAGGTTTTCTGGCCAGTGAAGATTAAAAAAACAAGAGGACAGATGTTTACCCCCATCCTCATGGGTGATAAAACTTCACAAAAACAAACTTTTAATCTACTTTGTGTTTTGTAATGGTCATCATGAGGAAATGAAACCTATGCAACCTCATCTAACTAAGTTTGTTCCTTTTGCCTAACCACAAATTAAAATACATAAAAGCCTTTATGGAATTAGCCAAAAGTTATGCTTTGAAGTTCTAAAACCATTTCATTTGATAATAATGATGTTAAAAACATGGGGTACCACCATTTTTAATAAAAAATTAAACAAAAGTTGGAATCATGAGTCCATTAAAATGAAAAAACTTGGCATCAGATCAAAATTAGACAACTTACCAAAACCTTTCATAAGAATTTAGTAAAAAAATTTGGGAATACTTATAATTACCAAGAAAAAGAAATTTTTAATGATTTGGTTCAATTACTGGGATTAAAAACCAAAAAAGCAAAATTTGAGAGCTGCTTAAATTAAATATTAAAAAAAAGAAAAGAAAAACAAATATTTACAAAACTACTGAAGGATGGAGGAAAAGGGTCTTGGTTTTGGATTAAATGACTTAAATTCTGAAAAGTAAATCATAAAAAAAACGAATTACATACTTTCACACTACCTAATGAAATTATTAATTAATAAGTAAATATAATACTGTCACCCAGCCTCACTCAAACAGCCCACTACCTCAATCAACCTTAGATCAGTCAAATTTATTAAAAATAAAATAAATAAAACAAAAAATTCTATTCACTTCTAATTTGATGAAATTCTAATGCATGCCTATGCTAGTTTGTCAAAGTTAACGGTTGTGTTCAATCCTAAGGTAAACACTTTAATAGCCCTGCCATAGCAATAAACTCGTAAGGTAATCGCCGTTGGTTATTTTCAAGACGCCATTTTATGTCTGGTCTGTTTTTTTTTACAACCCTAACATTGTTGGTTGTCTACTAATTCACAACATTGTCCTTCAATTTACAGTGAAAATTTGTTTAAACAACAAAAAAATTAAAAATCAAACTCGAAACTATTCGTTAATTTACTCTTCAAGATTTTGAATCATAGAGAAAATAAACACCTGTCATGGCTGCCCTAAAGCCTTTTTATTTCACTTAGGTTTTTAAGGTAATTAATACGACATTTTTTTTCTATTTCGATTTCCAGTAAATCTTATTTCGAAATAAATACAAGTGAGATTGCTACCGCTACGGAAATTCGTGAATGTGTAAAGAAAACTATTGTTGTTCCACCAAATATTTTAGTTTAAGAAACCCCTTGTAGAACATTATATGGGTTCACATTCACAGATTTCTAAGCGGTACACATAATAACCAAAAACTTCTCTTATTTTATTTTGATCTCTGATCCTTTGTCTTTGATCAGGATGAGTAGTAAATTAAAAAGAAAGTTGGAACTGGTTATTTATTTTTCAGTCAAAATGTGCAAAAGCATAAGAAATTATAAAACTGATGTGAATCAGTTTAAGCAGCTCTCAAAAAAAAGTAGAAAATAAAAACAATTTGGAAAATAAAAATAAAAAATGAAAACGTTGCTGCGAAAAACGAGAAAATTTACCTCGGAAATTTGAACTCGGCTTATACCCACTGAATATTCCTTTAAAAAAAGATAGTTTTTGTAAATTTTTAAATAATATTTTCGTGATATGATCATATGATATTTTTGCTAGCATTGTTATTGCGTTGACAATTAAGCCGCCCCAATCAAATTTTTATTTCAAATTATTATTTTCTCTCACCTTGGACAACAGCTTTATCAGTTGCCCTCACACAGTTACATTTTGATTGTTTTCAACCAATTACTGTACCAATTAGTACACCTTTCAGTTTCAAACTGTGAGAAAATTCTCTTGAGCTCCCAAAATTTGGCCTAAACGGCGTAATAACCAATACAATAACAATGCCAACAGGAGTGACAGCCTCAAAAATCTCAAATTCAACATTGTTTTCTACATTATTGATTTAAGGGCCCATACAAAATCACTAATACTCTAAATGAAGATAGTATCATTTTCATTAGGCTAATTATTTTTAAATATATAGAACTTACCAGACTGAGGACGTGCCAGAGGTGAAGAAACAGGTGGCTGAGTAAAACTAGGCTTAGATGGTTGCGTTGAAGTTGGCGACTAAAATTAAAAAACAATTATTTTGATTAATTTGGGTAATGATACGGTGATTTCTTTTAGATTCATTCAAACAATAGCCCAAATGTGTAAAAACCGCTCTCACTAACTTTTGTACAATTAGATCTATTCTGAAACTCCAACATCTATTTTTAAACACTTAACTAGGCAGGACCCCGTGCGAAGGTAATTCCTTTTACCCCTTTGTACACTGAACAGTACAAAAACATCTATAACAGAGGTGTCAAACTTAATCATTTAATTAACTGTTCATCTCAGCCTTCTACAAATTTCTGTTTTATTTATTCCCTGGATTAAAACCCCAAACTAATAACAATACACATTTGGCCTAACATTGTACAGCACTGCTTCGATCTCCCTGTAGTATCATATTCTAAATGTTCTGTTTTCGTTTCGCTTCAACATCATTCTATATAAAATTACCTTAGCAATTCCATCACGTCTTTCACTAGTTTGACACCCCTGATCTATAACTATGTTTCTTTTTAATTATTAATAAAAATAAAATTTTTTCTGCAAAAATGAATCATAAAAAAATTAACATTGAGAAAAATTTTTTCTTGTGAAGCTCATGCCATGCAATAGGTGGCACAGCCAAATTAGCTACAGCTACTACCTATCTTTTTTGTCTGGAAAGAAAGAAAGATAGAGAATATTTATAATGTATGTGTGAATGTGTTATTTGTGTATCTTTGTGTTGTGTTAAAGTTTTAAAGGTGAATTTTGATTTTTGGTGATTATGATATTAAGATTTCAATATTTGATAAAATCAGCATTTTAAATACAGCTATTTTAATTATCTAAAATATTTAATTATATATATAATAATAATTAATAATAACAACCCTCATTAACTCGAAGATTTCTTAAATAATACTAATTACCAGGCTGAGTCTTATCTAACTTCCATCTTCCATCGGACATTTAATTAGCTTACAACTAATTCGTTTCATAATCAATGCAGACTTGCATGGAGAACTCATTTTATGTATTAATATAATGCACGATTTGGCAAAGACAAATAGATTTGGCTGATATAAATTCATGTGATTTGTAAAAAATTTCTCCCATGAGTGTGCACTATTTATGAAATGAATTGTTGTTATACTTATAAACCTTCATTGAAAGTTAGTTGTAACTCGACCTAATTTTAAGGCACTATGACCAAGTCAATTGCGAAAGGATTAACACCAAGTTGGATCAGAGTTTACAGTTCTTTCCATAGACATAACCTAAACTGGTCGAAAACCTGAATATCACGAAACTTTTATTCGAAAGCTTTTCGCTTAGCGTTCGAGCTTTTAATTGGCAGCTTTGGCAGTTTTTTTTTCAAACAATACTCTCGCTTATTATAAATATTTTTAATTCGTTTAGGGCATAAATAAATAAATCAATTTATAACTAAAAGCCAAACTCATGATTGATGACAAGTTTAGTATTCAAAATGGCCGTAACGTGATTTTGGTTTAAATGCTTTACGCTCAGCATATGAACAGTTTTAAGATGAATGTATGTGTTACCGCTAATTCGAAAAATGAAACAATTTCTTGCACTTTAACGAATCGCTCCAGTTAATGTGCAAATTGTCTAATGAACGTGTGCACCCACGAATTTCTGGACTTTAGCGGTAACATGTATAAATGGGATTTAATATTTGTGAAACTGAGCTGAAATTGATCGTGTTATCAACTTTTAATTATAATATTATACATTTAATTATACTCTTGCATTAAGCAGTTTTCAAAGGTGGGGAAAAAGAAGCAAATTTTGTTTTTTTATACTTTTTTTAAGAAAAAGGAAACAAACCCACTCAAAATACTGTGTTACTTTATACCTTATTTGGGGTAAAATAACTACGAGGTGCGTTGACATGCTTGATGCCTACATGTGGAGCCTATTAAAAATATAAAATACAAAATGTTTTTTAAACTAGGTCAAATTATTATTAATTAGTTTTCACGTAATGTCATTTTTAAACTTTTCTGTAAAAGGCGATGAGCCTAAAAAAATGTTAGTAACGTTATCCTTTTCGCCATTTTGGTTTCAACAACGAATCCAACTCAAAAGTGAATCTTCATAAACTGATCGTAAGCTGTTTCTTATTCCTCCAAAAACTTGATTTAAACAGCGTAATGGCCGAAATAATAACATTACTAACAGTAACAACCTCGAAAATCTCAAAACTCACACAACCTAAAAAAAATTTTAAAACTTTTTTAAACTTGCAAACTGATGCTGAAGTTCGTACTCCTTTGTACATTTTACTTGGTACAAATTGAATTAATTTAATTTATCGGTTAGATCATTGTGTTCTAATAAATTGATTTAAAAAGTGCTTCGTAAACTAGAAAACTAATGAAAATTCTAGAAACTTACGTGAAATGGCATTGGTGCTAAAGTTCCAGGTTGCGGTGATCCAGGACCCGTTGAAGAGGTTGAGAACTGAGTTTGGTAAGATGGCGGCACAGAGCCGATGCTCGACGAAATAATAGACGATGGCAATTTGGAGCCCCTGAGAAATTATTTATTTATTTATATAATTTATACGCATTATATATATTTGTATATATCCTTCGATTACTTACGGAGCAACGGTAACTGGTTCCAGATTGGCCGCAGGTGGATTCTGTCGGGCTACCATTTTGGCGTGAACATCGCAGTACAATTTGTTGTTAATATTGTAGTATCCGACATTCTTTAAAGAAGTTCCACAAGTCGAACACTTGAAGCATTCTACGTGAAGGTTTTTATCCTTGATGCGAACGAACAACCCTCTGGAACACGATCAAAAAAGGTTAGAGTGACAATAGTGGACATAAAAAGTTTCTACTTTATCTACTGCTAATAACTAAACTACATCTAAATTAGAACTAAACATAACATACATCATTTCACCGGTGATTTTAGTCATAAAACGACTAAATCATCTACACGATTACTCAACAGGCGTGACTGTTAATTTATATTTAGGTAACTGATAGATAATCACACCATGCAAGCAAAGGTTCTCTTTACAGATGTCAGAAATACTAAGAGCGGTACTGCCGAAAGGGAGAGGAATCCAAAGTATGATTTTATAACAACAACAACAACCACAACCAGATACAAAACACTAAAGAGTTTTCACCCGAATGGGTAAATCCTTCATGATCCATTTACAATGTTTTAAAAAATTTAACGCAAAGCAACAAAATTCTCCATTTTGGAGATTTAAAGCAATAGGTCAAACAGGTAAGTATTTAAACTGATTGATAGTATGACTGTTAGATTCGCTATTAGGCACTGTTGGAGTGTTAGTCTTTGGGTAGTACATCTTACTAACTCTCCCAAGGGATTCCAGGACTTACAATACACCTGGTTAGAGCTGGAGGTGTAAGTGATATGTCTTGAAGAGTTAGTGAGAAAAAATTTTTGACTCAAACTAACAATCCAACACGGGCCTAAATAATCTAATGCTCACACTAACATAGTACTTGGTTTGTAGCAAAGAGGTTCTAAGGGTAAAGTTTAAATTATACTTCATTTGACTTAGTAACTTTGGAAGACTAAATATAGAAATTTAATTTTTAAAAAATTCCGACTTGACTGTTGACAGTTTCTTTTCAAACGCGCCTAAGAAAAAAAAAATCCAAAGGAATGTATCAGTAGGTTGTAAACCCCAAAAAATTTCTTCTTAAACACCCAGCTTTTAAAATAAATCCATCAACCTTTCATTAAGACTCGTGGACATCAAAACTGACAAATCAATTAACAGGTGACAAACTAATCAACTAACTCGGAAAATTGTTAATTTGTAACAGTTCTAAATTAAACTACTATCACCGACTAATGAATAAGTTATTTTTATTTTAGCAAGCAGTGTAATTAGCGAACAAAGAGACAAAAAAAAAATTTATTTTTAGCCGAGGAGGACTCAGAACTGGCATTTTCAGAGTGAAAAGAGTGACCATTTCAAAACATGATATCTCACTCCGAAACTCGAAAAAAGAAATTCGGGTAACAGTGCGTCGTGAATACAAGCTTTTAACATCGAAGAAGAAAAAGAAGAAGCGAGAAGACTTGAAAAAGTAATAAATAAATAAATCAATCAAATCCATGGCAAGAGAGCGAGACAATTTTTTTTATGTTTTCTCTCGTGTACGGTATTGGTTGGAACTGAAAACAAAAAGAAGAGAGAAAAGTGTTGTTTTAGACAACAATCATGCAAATAACACGCAAGATTTGTGATTTCTCATAAGAAAAAAGTATTGATTTATGTATATATATAGATAAAGAAAAACAGAGAATAGATAGGACAGGCAAAAATTCTTACATGATGAATCTTTCGCATTCACTACATTTCGGAGTTTCGGAGGAAACCGGCTGTGGAGTTGTTGGTTGCGAATGATATTGGGGGGGTAGTTGAGTAGCTAGCGGTGTGACTAGACGAGGAGACACCGCCCGGCCACCAACCGCGTGACTAGCAGTGGAATAATATGACAAAGAACTCGATGCCGCTAATTAAGCAAAATACAAATTTATTATTTCACTCTGATCGAAACTAATTAAGGGATTCCGGATTTTTTTTTTAATATGTACAAATGACGTTTGCCGCGTGCAAGTCCTAGTAAAAACACCCTGCGAATAAATAAAAATCTTTTGATTATAATTCTAAGGTTCCTGATGCAAATAACAATGTTAAATCACCGCCTGATATTAAAACGAGGTAGAGAAACAGAATGTGACAATCTGTGAAAGAACTTCGGAATCCTCACTTTCGTTTTCATTTTGCATCAATAACCTCAACACTGTTAATGACCATTTCCACTTACACAATAAGACGTTCACAGTCTGCACAAATATTCTGCCCAGGTGGCAATACTTTGAACGGATCTTGTGCAGGCTGAGAAGGTTTCGTTTCAGGCGCTGAGACGTGTCTCAAACCAGAAAGAGGATTTGAAACGGGCACATTCGAAGCTTTTGGCGTCGTCGCAATAGGTGTTGTAGGTGCTACATCTGCTGAAATGTAATCGCAACTCCATTAAAGTAAAAAAAAAAAAAAATCAAAACAAAACAAGAACAGGTGACATTGTCTCTCTCATACGTGTAACACTCCAAATCATCAGATGGACGCACTGAAATACCTCTCACAACATCAGGTCGAGTCATAAATAACTTCTGATGAAGCTGTATAAATAAGGCCCAATTGAATGAGCAATCGTTTCAAAAGTAACGCACAATTTTAACAAGAATTCATTTTTAAATGAATTTTTAATGCATTTTTATTAAGATTTATTTCATAAATACCGCACACTTATTTAGTATAAGATTTAAGATGACACATATTCATAAAATTAATTGACTGACTCTTTTCTTAAATCTCATTTTAGGAAAACAAATCAGAAATTTAAATTAAGAAGAAACTACAACACGTCTGATAATAAACAAAATTATAAATATATAAATTGTGCATTACTTATGAAATAAATTATTCTTTCAAAAAGCAAAATAAATTTTAATTTAAAAGATAAGTTATTTGTGACTCTACCTAATAATTACACAGTTTTACAATTATTAAATTAACATTGATTCATTCCTGAACGCCATTTTGAATTTCTTTTAAAAGCTTTCGGGATTTAGACGTCTTCACGCATTCTAATATTCTCGTCCATGATGTCGATCCTTGAATTAAAATATTCATGTAAACGCACAAATGTGTCAGTAAAATACCTGGTTCCGGTTCTCTTGGTTCCTTGTCGATTTCCTGAACCATTTTCAAAACTTCGCTATTGGCAGCATTGTACGTCTTTTCATTTTTCTTGAAATTCACTCTGGAAAATAATTCAAATCCCAAGTTAAAAATCAAATCTTTCATTCAAATCTGTCATCATGAACGGATGCCATCCTCCTTACCCTACTACTCCTCCAGCCAAGACTTCAGCTTGTGCGCTTAGAGTTTCAGCGATCGTCTGCTCCGAATACAAACCGATCGGACTGTTGTACTGCTTGCTCGCCAAAGATTTAACTGTCTCACCATTGACCTGAGCTCCTCCAAAAGGTTTGGGTGCGTAGTTGTACTGATTAAAAGACGGAGCAGGAGCTGCTGGTTTGTGTGCTAAGGAGGTTTTCGTCACAGGTTGAATGTGTCCGGCAGTTTGGTTTATGGTGGGAGTTGGACCGACGGGCACGACAGACGGTTTCCATGTAGAACCACCCCTGTAGAAAATATAACAAATTATTGAGAGGATATAATTTTATAATTTATATCTGTTATGTTTATCCACTTTGTTAATTTTGTAGTCTAAGTCTACCTCCAAGTTTAGTACTTTACCGAGTCCGATACTGAAAATTGGGACTCTACGTCAAATGTTTCTTTTCCTTTGTCAAGAAAGTGTGAAGGAAGTGAAAGAACTCAACAACTTATCGCCTCTCTTGCGGAAACATTTAAAAAACCAAACTGATAAATGGGTGACGTGAATAATCACCGCGAATGATATAAGCAATGCTCAATGACGGTTTTGGATCCAAACAACACGGACTCCAGATCAGATTAGATAGTAAAATAGTTCAAAAAGTTCATTTCCATTTGCGAGTGGGAGAAATAAATTAAACACAAAACACACCATTTCATTTTCTTTTCTCTGATTTGTTGCAAAACTAATAAGTTAATATGAACAGTAGTTGATAACAAAAGTAAAAAGTATTTTCCTCGTGATTCTGGTTTCTCGGCCCAACCATCCTGTAGAAATACGGCACTATAACGAACTCCACTATTATAAGTAGGGAGACTCTCGACATCGCTTTCCTATTTATTTCATTTCATAAATAGTGCACAAAGCAGGGTAGTATGTTATAGAGTTTAGAGAATTTATCGTACGTCTAAGCTAACAGAATACTTGAGAGTATCTATCAATACAAGAGAGATCAATGTAATTTGAAGGTGTAGCCTAGGATCCAAAGGGTTTTGGGAAAAGTTAAAAAAAAATTTTCTCACAAAAATTTGAAGAAAGAAATTAAATGAAACATAATTATCAACAGTGTTAGTGACTCGAGCGAACAAATACCCGCGTGAATAAATTACGTATATCGTATTACTCACAAATCAGCAATTTTGTCACCATTAATATTGAATGGTCTGTCAGGTGATTTCTTTCTTATAGTAGTTCTGTCTAAAAATTTAAGTAAACTTTGAACGCCAGCAAATATTCTAAATTCCCTTTAAGTTATTTGATGTCGACTTAAAATGGATGTATATAACCTTCAAAATAAAACTTGGAAGGAAAAATCCAAAACCAAGAGACTTAAAAACAAAACAATTAACTCCGCTTTTGTTGTGCTGAGAAAAGCTCTCAGCGAGAAAGATGAGAGTGGGATGTAAAAGGTTAATTTCCAAAGAAGCCCTATCACAAAAGCAATTTCACGCACATTATTCTGAGATTTGTTTCATTTCCTTGCCATTATTACTTTACCGAGCTTTAATTTCTTTATTTTACCACCTATGGCTACCTATGTCGTGTATGGTTGCGGCACATTTCCCTTTCCTACAACTCTGCGTCAGTTTGAATGAATTCACAAATTGACTGCTATAAATATCGCAGTAGAACAGATTTATTTGTTACGTTTTTCAAATCACAGTTTTATTGAAAGAAGGCAGTGCGGGGAATGTTCCTTCTGATAAACGAGCCTGCTCAACAATAAACGAAAAATTCGTTCCAATGAGTTGTATCACTTATGAAATTGTTTCCGTTTTTTTTGTATGAGTCAAACTGACTCATTTTAAGAAAAATAAGTTTTATGATCAACCGTAAATCTGGTGTTCAAAATTCTGATATAATTTTCACGATATAATTAATGTTAATGACTTTCACGAACGGGTCTTGATAAATAAAGCTCTCTTTTTCGCATTTTTTGGCCAATTCTAAAGGATTTTGTCAAATTGCTTGTTTCAAAACACCATCTTGTGTCAGCTGGCCAAAGGAATTTTAAATTAAAAAAAAACAAATTCCTCGTTACGAAATTCTCCTGTCCTCCATTTATACCTTCTTCAGTTTCGTGCATTACTTGCTGACAGAAGATACACTTAGACAAGGGAAAAACCAAAATTCAAGATTAAATCTCCTGGTCAAAATTTTAGTTTTGCACTTAACGAAAAATGGGGCACAAATCCGAGTTAAAAATAGTTTATGTATAATTACATCAGACTTAAGTCAAAACACGAAAATTTCTCCTTTCTCCTTTTCCTCATTCACTTTTACTACACCGTCTCCTGGGACATGACCGGAAGGAAGTTTGAAAAAGGAAAATATGCCGTGCTTACCTTTGGACGGTAAGTTCGAAATTGTTTCCTGCCCTCACGATCGCATTTTGTGCATCCTTATGAGCCATATTGAAAAGCTCGACATTGTTGATTTTGACCAAGGCATCTCCAGCTTGCAACCCTGCTTTCTCTGCAGGTGAATTATTGTTAACCTAAAAAAATAAAAACGATAATAAATTTAAAACACATTATATAGTCAGGACATAACACCTGTGGCTATTACGATATTCAACATATTATTCATCAGTCAAGTGAAGCAATTTCCCTCAGTTGACTGTGTTATACCAACACCGGAAATATTGACAAAAAAAACACAGAAAAAGTCACAGGGATTTCAAATATAAACAGCTGAAAGAATAGAGGAACTGATAAAATCGTTTCGGACGTTACATAAAAACAAAGCGAGTTGTCTATAATCAGCGACGGTTGCGTATCCGCCAACGTTTTTCTATTATTTCTCTTTGGCCAAGGATGCTGTCGGATTACGTAACTAACCACAAGAACTGTCCACCAGAATCGAATTTCGTGGTCTATCCCTATCCTCACCCGTACGTTAACTTGTTATCGTTAAAACGTCCTGAAAAATATCCCAGAGGACACTGCTCATTCTAGTAGATAATTAAAATTCTCATCTTCCTTGGTTAGTTACGTTTATTAAGTTTAGTCCAATCTTTCTTTCACAACTCCAGGCGGCTCATTTGTGCTGTGAATCCCTCAATCTGACACGAGATTATCGACTTCATTCAATATCTGTATCTTATCTGTCACTGTTTTTGATTAACTCATTCCCAATGACAAAGGTAACGACTGCGGGTTAACAATTTAATTTTAATAACCAACAGTTACAAGAGCCATAATAGACATTATGACATGGGAAGAGTCATAAATTTGAGAAAAAAATTTCAAGGTACAGCTCTAAGGAAAACCATCTACAACAACATGTCATTGCAATTTTATTATGGTCTCCATCTTTTAAATATTTTATTACTCTATGGAAATTTGCAAAATCGAATTTAAAATCTCTGTGAGAAAGCTTCTTTATAATATTTCCCTAACAAATTAATTTATATATCAAATTAAAGTCATCTCACCGGTGTGTAATCATTCACTGTATATTAACGACCCAAATGAGTTCCAAGAATTCACGGCTAATCACCACTGATGTTATTGTGTTGGCTGTTGCGCCTCTTGGGTCAAAATTTTCGAACGAGGACAGAATTTACTCCTACCTCGTTTGATCAAAGTTTCCTGCGGTCGAGGCATTATCAAAAATGTGCATTATTTATGAAATAAATTCATATTCGACTAATTAAAATCAAAAACTCAACCAATAAGAATACTGGAAGGTTTTAAATTTGGCAAAACAACCAGGCGAGATAAGAGTAAGTTATCACCCCCAAAAATCTGAGTCAGTAAGCCAACTCAGCAATTTGAACAAAAACAAATTTTTCATTTCAGTTACTGAATATTTTATCAAACTTTGAATATTTTATTTATTTTTTTATCAGTGAAAAAAGTGATTGGATTTGGAACTTTGACTATTTGAAATTTTAGTCACCCACACAAATATTTTCCATAGATACAAATGACATCATGTAAACAAATTTTTAATCTCTACACTTGTGAACTGTAAGAAATTTTAATTATCTGCTAAGTCTTCAAGCAAGTTATTGATTCCTCTCAGTCCCTCACCTCCTATGTCATACAGTATCAAACCAAATTCAAAATCAATGTTCATATAACTAAATTAATTTCAGGGTTTCAATAAGTTTCATAAGTATTCTTGGCAAATTGTCACTTTAGTTAATTATGTGTAACTCTATGACCTCCTGACTCCTCCCAGTTCCTGTATTATAAACCATTTTCAAAATCAATTTAAATTAATATCAGGTCTTTAAAATGCATCGTTTTGTTAACTGTAATCAGAGAACACCAAGAAAATTGTTTTTATTTAACGGTTAATTTGTAAAAATTCTTTTAAACAATGTAAATATGCTCAACCAACATTCTTCAGTTTACTTACTTTAAACAAAAAATTAAATAATTATTTTCCTTAATTAAAACGCAAATTTCTCACATAATTAATCCTGTGGTTTAAATAAAATTTTTTTTTGGACTAACTCACTTTTATTTTAGCGACATAAATTTTAATTAACTGGCTTTTCAAATAATTTACTTTTGGTTTGAAGAGGTTCTTCAAGAAACTTTGGAGACTGGCCAGTGAGGGAGATGAAGACCAAAAACTTGATTCAACTCCTGACCTAAATGACATAAATGTTCATAAATTATGTTAATTAGGAATCTATCAGAAAACCGTTTGAAAATGATCTTCTATCAAATGGCTTTGCTTTTAAATATGAAATTCAATCTTGGTATTTCTACCTGGGTGTGCTATCGTCTCCATCTTTTTAACATTAAGACAAAAATGTCAACCCACCCTGGTTTTCAACGCGCCTACAAAATTAAAATAAACCGTTCTGATGGCAAGTACGCTGACAAAATGCCAAAATGATGTCCTTTTCTCTCGTTCCTTCCGCTGTGTGATTTTCTTTTTTACTTATCTTCGGAATGATAATTTAAACAACTTTTTTATGGATAAAAAAAAATTTTTTTTTGATTACCTTCTGAATGATGAGAGGCTGTCCAAAATCCTTTCCACCTTGAAGTCGAAAACCCCACGGAGAAGCATCAAAACGTGATAGCCTTACGCTTATAAGTTGCGCCATTTCCGGCTTCTCTGAAACCGGATGTATTTTATTTCGATTGTGTTTTGATATAATTTACTTTCGAATTATCTCGTTTCGTATAATTTTTTTTAAAGTCTTGTAAAACGTTTTTATTTAATATCGATTTATCTATCAACTGTATAGATTATGTTTTAAAACAAATTTCTTGTAGTTATTGAATTGTTTTGAAAATTTTTATCAATTTTATGTATTTCTCAAATAGAAAGAGTTAATATTGTTTGGTCACCAGACTGATGGTCACACAAAAATAGTTCCCACTGACGCCAACGAAAACCTAGATCTTTGACACCAAGTTGCTACAATATTGAAACTCCCATTCACAAAGCCAGTCTTTGGCAAATACATATTTACGACACACGAGAAAAATGTTTGGGAAGTTTGATTCTTCCCGAGAAAAGAAATTTAATCAAATATTTATTTTGGCACTCCTACTTTTGCTCTTGCATTATGGAAACAGCAGGAAAAATTTTTGCTTATCCCCCAATCAACTACCACCTGTCTTTAACAATATGATTTAGTAGATTTTTATATACAAAAAGAAAAACTCAGCTATCCACTATTGTGTAAGTCAGTTCAAGTTAGGACACAACTAACACTCATCAAATCTTAATAAAAATGGCTATATGCCCCAGATTCCAAGGGTAATACAGTCACCTTGAAGGTGCTTTCATAATCACAGCACAGAAAATAATTTTTTTGAACAATTCTGCCTTTTTAAAACGTACCATAAAAGCTTTTTTATTATTAAAATGATATTTAAATTTTATGGGGAGGCTTTATTTATGAAAATCTTGTCATGGGCGAACTATTTACTTTACAAAAATGCATTTTCTTTAAAACATGTGGGCGAGTTTTAGTTGTTTGGATTTTGGCCAGGCTCCCTCAGGAATATTTAAATACGGGAGAATATATTTTTAAATGTTCATTAACTTCACTTATGTAATAAATAAAAACTAAAACCGTGATACTTTTGCTTTTTCTTTCTTCTTCTTAGCCCTAACTTTCATCAACAAGCGGATCTTTTTCTTATTGCCTTGTTCTCACCAGGATTTGTGACTATAAATTCCCCGAATCTTAAAAGAGAAATTTAATTACTTTTTAAAATACGTGCGTGTGTGATGACTTAATCTTTTCTCAAACTCGAAATCGTACTTAAGTATTCATTCTAAGGCGTCACAAACTATATTTGTTGTATATATGTTACTGCTAACATGCAGAAATCAGCTGTTCTGGAGATTGTGTGGTTGATACATAATGTCGCCATTCCTAACTGTGTGGAGACTAACTAGAACAATTGGCTAAACTGCCAAAAACTATCCCAGTTTCCAAATATAATGAACAAGGCACAATTTTTTAAAAGTGTGATGAAAGTGTGCAATACTTTTGAAATAAAGGCATATTATCTGGCTAGCCTGAATATCAATTCCTAAAGTAACATCTCTCAAATTCCTTAGGTGATCTAAATAACACAGAGATACTACCAACTAAGAACAAGAACTTTTGCTGGAACAACAACAACGTTCATTAACATAATTTATTATTACTGAGAGAAACAAACTTTTGATCCCTAATTACCTAAAACAAATTACTTCTGTGAAGAGAAGAAGTAAATCAGGTAATCTGCAGATTATCAGTTTAAAGTGAAGATTTATGGGCTTTCGAGGTTTAGCGGTAACATGAAATTCTCAAAATAAGAGACCAGATGAATTATTTCTTATTAAAAATCATTTTTACATTTGAAATTGTTTTAATAATTGGTTACGGACCCCCCAAAGTGATTAACAAAATTCTTTTGGCGTTTTAAGGCTCCCCAATGTCAAAAAAAATTTTTTTTGGGCGGTGCCAGTGATGAACACAGGATTTACGTAAATTGTTGAGAAGAAAGAAACCGCGATACAACTCCGAGTCACAGCTATTTTAAAACATCGAAAGAAAGAACATAGAAATAGATGCGAGGTTGTCTTGGTGCGAGGAACGATTTCCCTTCTGTCCAAAAATTGTTCAATAAACATTAATAATAAATAAAATTTTAAAAGAAATAAAACCCAATAAATGAATTTCATGATCAATCCACAGAAATACATTAAGAAAGGCCTGTATATATAAAAAATATACCGTCCACCATTATTTTTATTTATAGATTCTGCTTTCATTAATATTTGGCGCCCGACTACAAGCTACTCCAAAAAATTCGCCCTTTAGCACGTAATTGTTGGACCGTGTTATTCGTTTCTTCTTCTTTTTTGTTAAAAAGGTTTATTTATGACCGACCAGAGAACACATAGATTAGTTTGGCTCCTTTAAGATATGTAATCGCGACTAATTGTCGGATTCTTTTCTTTTTAACGAACCACTTTTCAAGTACGTCCTCAAAATGTCTGACGACAAATCACTAAGTAATTCTTTTAAGAACGAGACAAAGTTATGAAAACGTCAGGTATAACGTTTCCGAACTCTCACATTGGGAAATATAAACTTATGGTGGGAAAGTTCATAACATCCCAGAGTCACGCCTAAGAGTAACGTACACACGCGAGAGTAACACCATCCGACCAAATCCGCGTGTTTGTGTGAGGTATACACGATTAACATTTTTTATAACTTTTGCAAAATATCAAATAACAGCATGTAAATGGTGTTAGCTCACTCTATTTACTAATTAATTTATTTATTTCATGTATATCTGTCAGCCGATTTGGGATCGCGAATAAACTTTCTTATTTTGTTCCGTGAAATAGTTTCATTTCAAGAGTTTTAGAGAACTCATTGCAAAAGTAATGCACACATCTCAAATTACCGAGAACCATCTTAGTAGATTCAAAAATGAGCATTGCCTTTAACATGAGTTCTCCATTAAAGTGTGCAATACTTTTGAAATGACCTATTTGTACGACTGTGCATTATTTATGAAATGAACTATGAAACTACAGCCGAAAGTAACACCGAAATTCTAATTTTTTAAAACTCTTTTGTCTTCGGTGACATATTTGAATGACAAACCCTTAATTAGTTCCTGCTGAACAATATTTTTATTTACAAAATAATAATAAATAAATAAATAAAAACAACTACAAACCAAATCAGAGATACTAATTACAAATTTTAGAAAAAAATCGCGGGAAAATGAAAAACCGGAAGTACAACCTAGAAAGTCGTTAAACTCTCAGGTTTTTCAAATCGCCATCAAATCCAAATCCCGAATTTGTTCTAATAATAATAATGATAATATCACTTTCCACAGATATCTAATTTCACAGAAAAATTTGTTTTCTCAAAGTCGAGGGGTGTGACCATAAGTCTTGTTTTGGACCAAAGCCCAGAATCTGATTTTTCGTTTTTTAAATGGCCGACAATTTTTCTCGTTAAATCTTATCGACGAAATGGATTAATAAAAAGGAAAAACGTTTTACAAAACCACGGGTTACAAACAATTAAAAGCTAATTAACAATTAAAACCAAATAATAACACAAATAACAAATTAATAATCACCGGTAAATTGTTTTTTAAATAAACAAAAATTTTTCTCTAAAGAAGAAATTAAAAAGTTCTCGAACTGTGAATAAGTCAAATGAGAACTAAAAGTAACACGATAGTTGTTTTGTTAGTAGTTCCTCTATTTTAGGAGCTCGAAAACTGCTGATATGCGCTTGCGTCTGTTTTAAAATACAACACTAACACTTTGAAGAAAAAAAAAAATTTTTTTTAGAATTCATTGAAATTCGCATTATAGTCTTGTGTTTAAGCGGTATGCGGATTACAGGCATACACATTTCTAACGGTCGTTCGCACTGAAACTGATTAAAACGAGGATACAGCTAACTTTTGACATAATTTATGCTAATTATATGGGTTTTTCTCATCATGTCTTAATTCTCATTAATGATTTTCTTCCAACAATCCCTTTGTCTTCTTCTCATTAGCCTTCTTTAATTGTTCCCCACCTCCAAATCTTCAATCTCCTTCTCTGATAACCGGGTGTCTTATTAGAATTGATATAAATAATATATATTGGTATAAAATCTTCACTTCAATAGTATACTTTTATGAGAAAGTATTTGAAAAATAAGTACCTGCTACCAAGAACTTATTTCATATATATTGCACATTTGTGAGAAGAATTAAGATGGTTTCACTAAGTTGCTGAACATTCCTGCACTTGTATGAAGCCTTCATTTCATAAATACTGCACACTTTTATTTAAAAAAATATCACAACATGGGGCACTGGTTTAAGAATTTAATGTTATACAAAAAATTTTTAATTTCCAAATAATTAATCCACTTCCCAGTAATACAAACTTTCATGAGCAATTCATTTCCTACCAAATGGACACTCATACTGTCGAATATTATATCTTGTTAAGTATAGTATAAACAATAAAAAGTCTAAATCAGTCAACATTTTAACAAAAAAAAGTTAATATCCTTCAAATTTTGGAATTGAGGAGGCAGATGCTGGAAGGTTGGGAGCCAATAGTATCTCAGTTTGAGTCTTTGCTTGCCTCACCCAATCAGCATTCTGATTTTAAGACGGTTCAATCATATTTTGTAAATACTACCAATCATGTCAAATGTGGCGCTTGTGAATCATTATAATCTCCAACTAGTTTTTACCAATATTGATTCATAGCGCTGACTCAGAGTTATACGACCATTTTCATTACTATCAGGTTGATTAAGGGGCCAAACCTGAGACTTTCCGATACTGCTAAGAGGATGTGGGTTAGTACTCGCGAAATCTCATAAGTAGGTCGCCTGAAATTAACATCTGATGTCAACTAATAGTTTTTGTAAGGCGAAACAAACGTTTAAATTGAACTTATTGACATTTAAACTCTTCTTTTAATAGAAGGTCTCTTGTCTTCTCAATAAATTTTAAATTATCCTAATGTTCCTTCCTCTTTCTCTTTGGACCGATGTCTTTTATTTTGATGTCGTTTCTTTCTCTTCTCCCGCTTTCTGTCTTGATCTATAAATTTTGTGGGTATGTGGTTTCCAATTCTTTCAGTTGTTCAAATTCTCTTCCTCAGTTTCCGGTCGGCAGTCTGGTTAAGCTCTAGATATCCCAGAAGTTATATTTTTATACAATACACCCTATAGATATTATAGACTTATATTATAGATGTTTCCTTATATGGGTAAAGCCTATTGGCTATGTTCTTAGTGGAGTTGCATGTCAATTCCAATCCGCTTTAGCTATTTTTGACAACCAAATGTTACAGTGGCAGGTATTCATTCCTCCAGACACTTATTAAGCTACTCTGTTTAAAAGATTTGGACACTTATTAAGCTTTGTTGGCTTCCATTACCTAATCTGTTATAGAATGCAGGTTGTTGTTATACTAACAATACAGTAATTAGTAAAAATAAACAAATACTAAAGGTAACAATGGAAACTATAATTAACAACAAACCATATGATGTAAGTTTATCTTTTACTGAAAATCAGAAAGGTGGAGGCAAAAATTAATAATCATGTTAATAATATAAATGAACTTCCCTAAAAATTTTTTCATCCTCCTCTTTATTTTTTAAAAGACTTAAACAAACAATGCGACAATAAATAATGCGAATTTCAAATAAAAAATTCAAGAAGCTGATATTTGTTTATTGTTATTAAAAAATCTTCCTAGCTGTCGATTATTTATTTTATTGTTAACCACAAAACGCACGAAAACGCAACCGTAAACAAAAATGATTTTTATTTATTTATCAATTGTTCGATTATGATTTTGCTTTATAATTTGATATTGTTGACAACGACATGCCCGTAAATATAAATTTCATTGACCAAATGGATCCTTGAGATTTTTGTCTGTCAAAGTCTACTTTGACCTATGAATCACTATGGCATTTTTACAATAATAATGAAGTTCTTAACAGCAAAGAAACTTTTTCTGTATGATTATAATCTTGGATAAATCAGCAAATAGCTTAATTTTTGGTTCAAATATTTGTATGCTATCGTTGTAGACATCTAATGCACAGGAAAACCGCAGATCTAGATAATTTACTTATTTCTTAGTAATTATAAACGTTCTGTATAGGTCGAAAAATTAATTTTAACTCTCAAAAAGGCAAGAGAACAGAACTTTTGTTTTGTAAGTGCTGAAAAATATAAAATATATTATATTAAGTAAAAATAAATCAACTATTCTATTTTATAACATTTACAAAATAACAAATATATGTTCTTACCATAAGACAAGGAGACAAATAGATTACTTATAAGTAAGACAACAAAGCAAAACTTCTTTTTTAGTATAAAAAAACATAAATGACATTGTTTAAGGCAAAATGAATTAGTGTTATATGCTCTTATACATTTAGAAGTTATAATTATAAACTAAAAAGAATTTTTTAATCAGTAAGACAATAACACAAAAATTTAATTCCATTTATGTGGAAACATTGTTTAGAGCGAAACTGGCTTTATATTATACTTTTATAAATTTATAATCTGTACACTCATCTAAATCTAATGAAATATAATTTGTTTTAACGTAGATAATCTATCAAAAAAATCTAGACTCATGTCAATCATTCTTGACTGACAATTTGCATACTTCATTTTGTAAGGAAAAGTTGGTTGAGCTATAAAACTTTGTTACTGCCAAAGCTCGAAACCCGTCTTAGCAAATTAGCTTTAAAAACTTCCAAATTAATGATTTGATCTGTTGAAAGTGAGAAATCAAGAACTTTCGAAGAGCGGGAAGAAGTCTTGTTTTTATTTCAACGAGTTCGTAGTAGATAATGTGCAGATTATTTGAGTAATTTAAAAATGTGACAACATACATTCGATATACACTTATCATTCTAGGTAAAACTTTTAGAGATTATGTTTAATAAGTATAAATAATTGTTTGTAGCTGTTTAAAAATTCTGAGCAAACAGGAAGTAGCTAAATCATTCTTATATGAAATTATCAATTAGACAGCGCCATATTGTTAGTTGGAGGGAAGAATCTGTTTTCATAAGCTTTTCAAATATTTGGGGAACTTTTTAAACTACTATCATCCTCAGTGAGTGACAAATTTCGACTGCCAATCTCATAATCATACTAACATTGCTAAAAACTACAAAAATTTGTTATTCACAAAACCACTGGTTATCTGCCTGTCCCACAGCGTCCAATGATTTGTTAATTAGACGAATTTTTCCATACCTTGTGCATAAGCTTCATCCATTTTCCCACAGGAAGGCATATTTGGTGTTGAACATGTAGGTTTCCATCTATTAGCAAAAGAATTCTTGAAAAGATTGTTCAAATACTTGTACACATTCCCAAGTGAAAAAAACGACATACCAAGAATTCCCGGGCATTTTTTCTAGCAGAACACAGAAGTCAATCATTTTTGCCAACCTTAAAACAGGTCGTTCAATGAGCAATTTTAATGACGAACAAAGGTGTATTGGGGGTTGATGAGACAAAGAAAATTTTACTCAATATTCTAATATCTTATCTCATTTTGAGATTAATTGATAAATTTTATATCACGATAATTAATAATTTTTCTAAATTTGGACAATCTCTTTTTATCAGAGCAGAATAATTTATCGGGCTGATGACAAATTACTATAAGGCAGTGGCAATTTGAAAGTAAGAGCTTTTCATTCATTCCTTTTTGGAAGTTAAGTTAAATTCCTGAACAATTCATAGTGACTGTTACAGGAAAGAAATCAATAAATGTGCGCATAAACGCACATGGCGTTGAAAAATAATTATGCGCATGTGCAAAACTTCGTTAAACCGGGCTTTATATAACTGCAAAAAGGGCATAAGATATAAAATAAAAAAGTCGAATCCCATTTGCTAACAATAGAAATCCTGACGGAACAAATTCCCTTTTGAATTATTTCAAAATTGAAAGCGCGGGGAGTTGTGATTCCAAAATGTGTTTATTCATTCTAACTTCTCAATGAGCTTTAATGAACCTAGACCACATTTCTGGCCAACTAGGCTGCTTACATATGAAACGCATAGGGTGTCGCTTACAAATAATACTCTTTTCCGTAATAATGATTAACATGTGTGCACGACAATGTGAAACAATCAACTTTTAGTTCTTTGGAATTCCGCATTAACGTGGTAGTTTATCAGCCATTTTGGTTTTGTCTTCAAATGTTTCCTTTGGAGTGAAAACTGAAATTTTGTCTTTTATCGTGTGATTTGAGGTCCCGAATTTTTTTTTTGTAAGCGGGAGTGTCGAATTTGTTCGCTGTCATGTCACCTATGTGGACTTTAAGTGGTAAGTTTTGTTTTTATTTAAATAATTAATGAATATTTTTTAAGTTGTTCCGAAACCCCTTTTCCGGAACTCCCATCTTACAAACCCCTTTCTTTGATGTAATTCCCGAGCTTGTACAGAAATTTTTTTTAGCATATAGAAATGCTTTGTTACTTTAGTTTTATTCGGTTTTACACTTAAATAAGGTAATAAATAATCTAATAATTCCCTTCGTCCGTTAATTTAAAGAAGTAAATATATATTACTATTAACGACCTTAGCTAAACGACTGAGAACTTTGAAAATTTTCTTTTTATTTTTTCATAAAAACCTTTTAAGTGTTTTTATGTAGCAATTTTGGTTCAACATTTCCTTTTAAATAGATGTTTTATTCAATTTTGTCGTTTGGTTCACCAGAGTACATACACGTTTATGGGTCATAGTGTGAAAAACGTTTGAGAAACGATTCACTCAACACTACTGGGTTTTAAATAATTTGTCCAATGTTATAACTTGAGTCATGTGTGTTATTCAGAATAAGAATTAAAAGAGAAATCAATTGCCTGATTTAAATTCATTTGCCAATTTTTTTGTCTTTCACAAATAAAGTGCACCGATCAACTTTCAGTAATCCAATAAAAGTTAAAATGGATGAACACTTGGTCGAGTTCCAAATTCAATTGAACAGTTTACTGTAGCATGTGCAGACTCATGTGTGACCTTATTTTTCAAGCTAAATATTATTGTCCTATTATTGCTTGATGTTAAGACAGACAACGAATAAGAGCATCCATGTTATCCCAATTATATGAGGTTTTATATGGAAGCATTTGAATCATGTAACAATCTAAATCCTTGCATTATTGATTTAATAGACATCTATCAATTGGTTATCTTGGGGGAGATAAACTTTAAAAAGTTAAATAGGGTGATGATTATTTTTTTGAGTGGCATCAATTGTCTCGGCTTGGAAAACAACAGTTTGTGTTTTAGTAATTAGGTTTATCATGTCAAAATTAATTAGTAAGCTGCCTTCTTGGATGGTAGTAATGCAGATTTTACTTTTTTAGAAATGGCAGTTTGCATCTTATACAGAGTGGGAGACAATCTTAGCAAGAGTGATAAGTTTTTGAAACTGATGCAAATCGATGAGGTGAAAGATTAGGAATACATAAACTCAAGTTTGGTTGTTTCAAAATGGTCAGGAATTAAAAATTTGTGGACATTTTGTAAGGAACCACATAAATGTAAATTCAATTTCTTGGTGGTTTGAGGTTTTAGTTACTTTACTTATCAAATAACCTGACCCACGTTGTAGGTATTGAATCAGGCTCTAGATATATACACGTCCTTGAGAAGTAAACACAGCATCGTTAATGAATCTTTGATTTCGGTTCATTGACATCCATTTCTTACTCAATAATGTAGTTGTTGACTTTCACTCGTTTGCACCTTTGCTTCCAAACATATTTTCGGTGTTGAGAGTGTAGTAGCATTAATTTATTTATTTATTTTGACCTACGGTTTTGCTTCTGTTGTTTTTTGAAATAATAATAATAAAACGGAGTGCCGTCTCATTGAACCGATTTATTTTTGTCCAATTAATGAGAGTCTCGTTTTGCGTGTCAGTGCACACTGAATTTAACGGTTCATTTCACGTAGACGATCTTTTTCCATTCAGTTGCGTTTAAGAAAAGCAGCCTCCAGTTGATTTCCTCTGTCACTCGATAACCTATTAATGATTTACTTTGAAAAGTAAAATGAAGCATGCGAGTTTTGTAAACAGTCTGGCAAACTCTTTGGCATAGCCATGGTTCAAGACGTGGACAAGATTTGCGCGTTTTCTTCGCCGGAAAAATCCAAAGCATTTGGTCGAAGCCCATGTTTATTGATTCTTTTCCTCGAGACTTCTGGTTGGAAATGATTTCCACGAAGTGTTCGAATTGGAATTTTCCACTGCTCGAATATCGTATTACATCTTATCGTAGCTTGAACGCGAACGTGCATAACAGTGACAAAACAAGACTATGTTGACATTCTTGATGGTGGAATTGTGAGACATCACAAACAATACCGAGCTATTGTACCTTTTCAGTTCCTTTCACCCAAGGAAAGATGAAAAGAGATCGAACGCATTGAGTCAAAATGACTCAAAACAGAGGTGAACATTAGTTCCTTAGATTTAGGAACTGAGTCATTTAAAAATTTATCGCTATGTCTAAATCTCGATAAAAATGTGCATTATTTATGAAATAGATAGTAGGTTCCTAATATGTCTAATTTTGCAAATATCTGAAACAAGACCTTACTGTCTCTGTACATCTTATAGATAACATTTATTAGGTACATAAGTTGAATTGTGGCGATAATAATTCTTTTATTTAATATTCCATTGAAAAAATTCTGAATTTGTGTGTCAAATTGACTCACTTCACTAATTTTCGAACTCTCAGCCATCACTTAAGTCAGGAGCTTTAGCCACTCTGGCTTTCCCACTTCACTAAAAATAGGAATAAAGTCAGCATTTGTAAATCTTAGGCACGTGAAGAATTTTTTTCCCTTATTACAGTGAAACGTCGGCCTTTTGTCAGCAATTCTAACAAAAAAAGTTTTTAAAATTTGGCATTTAAACTGTAAAAGTCACGATCTTGAACGCGGATCCATGATCTTGAACGAATTTTTTTTTGTAATTTTTATTGCTGTCATTCTGTCGACTAAAGTGCCAAATTTTGGTCGTTTTGAGTGTTTAATTATGTGCGTTGTTACATCGTATTCAATGGTTCAATGCAATACTATCAAAAGAGCAGAAGTTCAAGTCCTAAATGATAAATTTCATGGTTCGAACTTGAAACTGAATTGAGTAAAGCTGATTTTTTTTTTGGTAGTTTCTGGGAGACCATTAAAGAGAAGAAAATAAAAATCTTTACGGATCAGCTTTACTAAATCTTTTCAATTTCGGAGAAATGGAAAAATTACGGATGCTCGAGTGAAATGTCCTTTTTTTTTTTTTATTTTCCGCAAAAGTTGAAAGAAACAAATCGTCACGTGAGTCAGATCATTATAGTCGAGAAGCGGGTTTTGACGCAGAATAGGAAAAAAACAGAACAACTTTTTGCACGCCTGAATCACGCTAGACGGTGGAAGCAAGGAGACAATAAAAATGTTTTCCGAGAAAAAAAAGCCGGTTAGACAAAACAGAGGAAAAGTCTGTCACATAAAAGATAATTTAGTTGATTGTTATTTACGTAATAGGGAAAAAAATAAACAATTTAGGTGCGGTGGTAGAGAGATGGAAGAGGAGATGAAAAACGCACCAGATAATACTTTGACAGGAAAAGAAGGCACTTACACTAATGAGTAATAATCAATGATGAGCTGGAAATCGTTAACCTTTCTCGTTTTATAAGGAACGTTATATGACTAATTCGATCAGTTGTTCTGAAAGTTACTTTTGTATGGCTTTCCTTGAAATCCGATGTTTGAAGTTCATCATTAATGTTGGTTAAGGTGATAGAAATGTTGAGACGAGTCAAAACCGGTAGTCGGGTCGTTAATTGCTTCCACGAAAGGGATCAGAGAGGAAAAATTTGAAAGGTAGTTTGTAAGTGAGATACAGAGAGAGGAGATGCTTTCAAATTCGGGGAAATGGGATTGTTGTTATCTGTTTTATGGGTATGCAAAATGCCAGGAGTGAAAGATTTCTTTTTAGTGAGGTGAGAAGAATGAAATGAAAAATTTCGCGGACTGACTTGCCCTTAAAAAGACATTGACGGATGACCCTCAGGGGCACAGCATCCGAGTGTCTTTGAGAATGGCAAGCCGGCGCGTCGATTCGGTCATCATGTGAAATTCCAGTCAAATGATAAGTTTGTGGGAAGACTTTACGTTTTGAACCTGCTTATTACTAAGCTAAACTCGTTGGTTGTGGAAATGGGCTGACCTTGAAAAGTGCCATAATCATTGTATTGAATCAGCGTGATGTGGCAAGGTCACCTTGAAAAACAGGTATTGATTGTTTTTTGCTCCCGTCTCTCCCGGTCTGGTGAAATGAAGAGATTGCCATCTGCTTGTTCAAACCCGTTTTGTCTTTTGAAAAATGTGAAGATAAGTCCTCTTTTTTGAGTTGCTGGAGTTTTCCTCTTGAAATCCTACCGCTGGAATAATCCTTCATCGTCGGATTTTTTTTGTAATGGTCGTGGAAGAATGTTTTACGAGCTGTCACCTTTTTGGCAAAGTTGTTTCGAACTTAAGTTTGGTGTCCTTGTTGATAAATGATAGTCGTTGCTTTCATTTCTTGCTTTCGTTCCAGCCAAATAGGGACGAAGTTTTTCTACCGTCTTCGGCCTTCCTGTTACCGTGCTTTTCTCTTTCATGTACTTGCTGTGTTTCTGCTTTGTACTGATGTTCTTTAATTCAAACTGATTGACTTGTACAGGCTTCTTTCTTAATTAATGGGAGCTTGCGTTTAATTTGACCTTGGAAAAATTCGCATATTTCTGGAAATTTTTGGTTTTAATTGACTTTCAGTATGCGTAACCCTTCTGGAACATTGATTTGATATATTGATATGATAATTTAACAAAACAGTTGCTTATAGAGACCTTAGGAAGTGTGTAGAGGTCATCAATTTCGTGTATCGTTCGCGTAACAGATGAACAAACTTGCAGAACTAACACTGGAGCAGCGTTTTATTTTGTCTCTGTTTCTATCCTAATCTTCCGTATATGATTCTAGATGTTACCCCTCCCTGTTTGTAGAAACCAAAACTGGACCTGATAGAACTACCACTTCTCCTTTTATAGGTGTTAGGACTTGAGTTTCCGCCAATATTTGTCCTCATGTCGAAAGTTTCTGACCTTGGACGCAGGAACGTTTTGATTTATTTTAGGATTTTGTAGTATTGAACAAATTTTAAGACGTTTTCAAAAACTACAGGACATGTGGTTTAGAAATTAGTTTCATTATTAAATGGAAGTAGTATGTCTTGAATAACGCGGGCGTTATTGGAGATTCACTTGTACTTTCTTTTTTCTTTTATTGTTTGCCCACATCTTTCTAACTCTTCTGCATCAGCGTTCTTTTTTTGTGAAATTGATTTATATCATCATCAATATCATCGATCATTCTAAAAATATTTTTTTTGTACGTGCTTTTATCACTTGCCGCTCTTAATGGATATTTAATTTTAATAGCTTCCATACTGCTTAATGTTACTTCATTTATATACGGTTAGGTTTACGCTTTCGTTACGGTTTTTCACTCACGTGATGTTTCATGTTCTCAGAAGAAAATCTCTTCCTCTCTCTCTCTTTCCTTCCTTCCTCTTTGAAAATGAACGTAATTAGGCCGACAGGGATTTTTGCGTGGCAGGCAAATTCCAGACAATTTTTCACAAAATCGATAATTTGTCAGCGGTTTTCGATGAGCAGACTTAAGTGTTTGTATAAGAAGATGCCTATGTTTGATTGTCAACAATACCATTTCCGTTGTCTGTCGCTGAATTAAAAAGGAGCGTGACTTATGATATCAGATATCCTCTCATTCATTTGGCATTATTAAAGAATTTTTATTAATGTTGGTAGTTTTGACGGCGTAGAAATTCTTGAGAAAGAATGTCCCATTTATTTCATTGGAATCTAACGGGGTAAGTTGTTTCGGAAAATTATTTTGCGTGTCGAATATGCGAGTGGGTGGTGGTAGCGTGGAAAGTTTCCTTCATTTGCTCTGTGGTGTTCAAGGAAGTGTTCGGCAAGAAAGGAAAAAAAGTTTTCATGCTGTTGCATGATTTAACATGAGGCCTTAAATGTTTTGTTGACGTTCTCATGATGTTTGTTAGGTTTTCATAATCATGACGAGTAATTCTATTAGCATTCGTCGGAAAATTCTCGAGGAAGGTGTTTTACTTCCCGGAATTTCCTTCTCGAAAGTTGTTTGAAATGAATTTTTCAAGTCATCTACTTCCTTTATTTTTCTATTTTCCTTTACCTTTTGTTAGCGTGAAGGTCGATTATATTGTCACGAAATGAACAGTGTTGGGATTTTCGATTCAACGTTTTAATGTGAGTCAATCTGACCCACAACAGACCTGACGTTTTCCGGAAAATTTTCACTATCTTGACCAAAAGCGTTTACATCTATTTTAGTTTATTTATGAGTCATATTGACTCAGTTGGTGGATTTTGTACCAATTATCGAACAGCTTTTGTGCTTAGCTTTCAATAACTATATCTATTGGAGTTATTATAACTATAAAAGCCTTCAAATGTTACGGTTTTGGTTATTAATTGTGTTTCTTCTTTGTGGCAGGAGCGGAGAGAGGGAGGAAGGATTGAGTTTTCCTTGACGGGAGCTAGAAAAGAGTTTGAGGTTGGGAACATTTCCTGATTGGTTTTGCGTCAATCGGGAGAGCGAAAGTGGGAAATGGCCGAATTCGGATTTTTGAGTGTAACATTGAAAAGCTAGAATGGAACAAATTGTGAATGGCGTTGCGCGCTCAATGTGGAGTGGTCGATAGAGTTAAACGTAAAACTGGGAAAGCAGGGAAAGGAGAAAGTTAGAGGGATGGGTAAAGGAATAACCCAGTTTTCTCTGTTGAAAAAATTTTCCGAGTGGAAAAAGCCCTGATTTCATAATTTCAAATGCGGCACCTTCAGGGTCTTCTTAGAGATTTTCGGGAAAGCGAGAAAATGGGAAAAGATTGCTCTCGGCGTGTTTCCTCCATTGCTGGAACAAACATTATAGCCGAGTTTATAGTTTTCTTATTGAACTTCCGAATATAGATTTTCACTTGGCGTGGCTATCTGATTATTTAATACTACGTCGTATTTTAATAGAAAGGTTCGAAGGATTTCGCGTAAGTTGAGAGCTTTGGCGGGGAAAATTTTTGCTGAAGTTTTTGTATTTTCCGGGTTGGATTTACGCGACTAAATTCACAATTACAATGTAGATTTTCTAAGTCGGAGGACTTTGTTACGAATTAAATGTTCATTTCGTGATGTACTCGTAATTGGAAAAGGGCGTTTAATCGGTGGAATCATCAATTATGTTAGGGCTTCCATCGCTAATCTCCTGGTTGTATTGTGCTTGTAAATCAATACACCCCGAATCTGTGATGGAATTTCAGTCGGTCTAATGAATTGTAGTGGAACTATTTTAAGACATGTCGTTACAAGCGGGAAATAAAAAGTTTTGAAAATTAGGTTTAGTGCTGAGAACGTTGTTTGGGGAAACTAAGGATGGTCTCTTTTTGTTTTGAACAAAAGTTTTTGTAACAAAGTTCCATGAAAGAAAACAAATTTGAATACAAAGGTAATGTAGCCATTTTGAATAGTTTATTTAGTCGTAGTTAACAATGTCATAACAAAGGGAAAAGTAGTGGGATAACCGTGGAAATGTTTGGAATCTTTGCAACAACTGTCATCGAATACGCTTTTCCTGACCTTAGTTGAACAAGGTGATAAATCTAGTTGTTTACTCGGAGAAAATCTAAAAGCCTAATCGGATGACTAATTTTCCATGTCGTTAGTATTAAGACATTCGGGTGTTTTATTGTAGAATTGACTATAATGGAAGATGGGAGTTGGTGATGAGACTCCTTCCAGGGATTTCAGCTCTCAAGAAATATGTAAACAGAGAGGGTATAAGTGTTTATAGTCACGAGATGTGTCATGTTGTGAACATTTTCCTTTTAGTGATTGATTAATTCAAGAACGAATTTTGGCCTCTCACCTCGAGTCATCTTCAAAATTTATTTTCGTTTTAAAAACAATTCGTAATGCGAATAGTTTTCGTAGCTTTTGACTTGTTGAATTGACAATATGTCAAGGCCATCGATTTTTCTCGCCTTTTTGCTTTTGGATCTTGCTCTTTGTAATTGGAGCCACGCCTCTCTCTCTCTCTCGTTTGCGTATTTACTTTTGCGGTTTCTTTACTTGCTTATGTTTGCTCTTGGAATTTCTACAACTACGATAAATTTCGATTTTATGTGTTCCTTCAGATTGATTTTTTGCGAGGGACGGTCGTTTGTAAGTTCTGTATCTGTATCTCAAACGGAATAGCTGATATTGTCGTTATACTTACTGTATACTGATCTAAGCAAAATTTGGCTCATACAACGAAATCATGTTTTGATGATGTAATTAACAGGGAAATCAATTTATAACATTAAAATTGGAAATTTATTATATGTCATATAATAATATAAAATTATAATATTAGTATATATTATTATAATATTTTTCGTTTGAGCCGACCATGGACCAATATTTGTCAACTCATTCACCAGTCCTCCAATTGATGAAGATTGGAGAGGATATAAGTTGAAATACTTTTAGTTTATGTGAGTTTGCTACCTTGTGCTAAAGGCTACTGCTGACTGAACATTACTACCAAGGCTGTGAGCTTTAGATTTCAGGTGGAGAAATTGAAGGAAAAATGTTGTGGGTAGGGAAAAACTGGCTGGATAATTTCTACACAGGTGGGATTTGAACCCACGACCTTGGAATGATAGTAGAGTGCTCTGACCACTCGCCCACCAGGCTCATTAAATACTTTTTATAATAAATATATACTATAAATAATATTTTTATAATGTGGGAGGTCTGTCTGTAGTGAATAAGCATCCTACCAGAGATGTGGTCATGAGTTTGAATCCTCTCCCGTATCCTGTTATACCCAAGGATGAAAAACGGGATTAAAACAAATAATATGAATATAATAGTAAACTTTTCTATATTATATATTGTACATTATAATTATACATTATATAAACCGTGTTTTTGAGGAAACGGAAAATAAAAGTTACGAAACAAAATTTTAATGAGGGAATACGCTCAATGATGCCTTATTAAATTGAAAAGGAGTGCTGATTGCTTTTTACATAATTTGTGAACCGAATCGAAATGAAAATTATTCGGTCGTAAGGAAATTTGGAAAAGTGGAAGTCGAGTTTTCGGAAAATTATTCAAAAAGTTAATTTTCCGCTAGAGGGAAATTTAATTTTTCTGTTTTGTTGCTGGGCGGGTTACATGACGAAGTGACCTAACCGGAATTTACGACCTGATTAATGTTACATGAACATTGCTGACTTAAGTGCGCATTTTCTCATATTATGTTTGATTAATTTGGAGGTTTGCCATTTTATTGCTCATTTTTCTCTTTCCAAATCGTTCATCTCGCGTTATGTAAATAATGTATCCACGAAACTCTTTTCTTATTTATTTATTTTAATTTTTATTACTCATTTATTTATTCGGTTCGTTTAAATAAAACGTATAGTGTGTGTGTGTGTTTTCTTTTTGAATTTGCGGTATTTGAGAGTTAATATTTAGAAAGGTAGAAAAATTTTAATGAATGTTGGAACAAAAAGCTCTTCACGTAAGTGTTCTTAAAGAAAAATTTTTGGGGTTTTCTGAGCTTTGTTTGTTTTTTTGTGTGTTTGTGTTTGATGTCGTGACTCAACTGTGTTTGATTTTTAAACTTGTACGGGGTGCCAAAAAGTCTCCGGATTCAGTGCCAAGTCTTTTGATTGATAATTATGTTATTTCAACTGGTGATGAGGTGATTATCCCGAAGACGTAAACAAGAAAACCTGTTCAGGTCGACTGGATACAGATTAGGACCTTGTTGATGCCTGGTTAAGGGGTCTAGGGGGTGAGTGAATCGAGTTTGGAGAAAGAATGGTCTAAAAATTACAGGCTGTAAATTTGAATTGTTTATGGCTTCAAACTTTTCCTTTCCTTTCGCGTGTTTTTTAATTTTTCCGTTTTATGTGTTTTTTTATGTGTTGGATTATCCTTTTTAAGGGATTGTTTTGAGTTGTAATGTGTTTCCGAGTTGGGATTGAATTTGAATTGGCGTTGTAAAGACTGAAAATTTGAGTGGGAAACGTGTCAGCACGATCCAATACCCAAAATCTTAAACGAAAGTGTGCCTGAGTTTTTAGTGAGCTTTTTGGGCTGTCTGGGGTATTCCTTTGACTTGTGTAATTGGTTCTGATACGAGTTCGTTTGTGTCCTCTAACATATTTCCAAATTTCTTATTCCCATTGGCAAGGTTTTTCGTGTGGTGTTAACGAGATAGGTTGTAGTGTTATAGCTTGTGACTTAACTAAATTGGTTGGAATCGTGAAAATTTCCGTGGCAGTCAACGTGTTGGTGATTAAAAATAATTTTTGTCCCGGCACGTTGTAAAACCACTTTTTAGTCCTGATTAAAAATTCAGAGGATTAGAAATTTAGTTAATTTATTTCTAAATGTTATTCGGCTGAAGGATTTGACGTATTCGGTCTAGAAAATGTTAATGCCTAAAAGCCACGCCATTTTTAATTTGCAGCCTAAATAAATTGTTAATGTTGTTTGACTTCTCCTTTTAAAAATAGGTTTGTTTTGGTCACAAACCAAAAGGAAAATCACTTGTTTGTTGGGAAAAGTTTTCGGTTTCAGGAAAATTTTTGGAAAATTTGGCGAAGCGTTTTCAGCAGAACATAGTTTACGAATTCTTTCATTTCGGTTTCGCCCACATGACGAAACTGATTTGTGTTGTTTATTGATCGCTTATTTCGGTTGTTTCGTTTAAGCTTTAATTTGTCTTTTTTTGAGTCTGGTCAGACTGTACAGAAAGAGCCGACTGGAAACATTTAAAAGCTTAATTTATTGTTGGTTTGATTTATTTGTTTACTAATTTATTTTTATTTATTTTCAGATAAGCTGTAGTGGTTAAAGGGTTCGCAACGACGAACCTGTGACTTGTTTGATCAATGCTAACCCTAAGATTGGTGTCGACACATTTTTTGAAGCAACCATAAATAGACTTAATCAATCATGTGCCGAGATCGAGATATGCCAGGACACGCTTCCAGGACAGTAAAGTAGGAAGTAGAAAAAAATACAAATGCCAAACGTATCGAATACCGGTTTTTAGAAAACGGGGGAAAAAAGAATCGACAAAAAAGTTAGAAATCGAAACTAAAATTGAATTCAAAAGGAAAAAAGGAAAAACCTTCGAAGAAGTAGAAATCAATCGTTTTAGCAGTTTTAGGATAAAACTGTAGTATCACAGTCGAAGAGAATTTTATTCATTAAACGTTTGTCTAGTAGATGAAAGTATATATATTAGCTAAAGAACAAACCTACAAGTACAAAAAAATTTTTAATATAAACAGAAATTATTATTATTATTATCGCGCGATGTAAGGCCGGGAGGAAAATTTATTTATTTCACTTTATTGAATTTTTATTTTGTTTGGTTCACGTCGGTGTTCCATTTTGATAACATCAACAAAAAACACTTATAAAAAGTATAACAGAAAGAAGTATATTTTTACATAAATTATATGAATGTACATATGTAAAAAAGATTTATAGTCTATATACATAAATATATTTCTGGGATAAATATACATCCGTCGAGGAAATCACGGAAGCGAAAATCTAACCCCCGAACAAGCTGAGGCGATCTATGTATATAAGCACATACGCGTTATAAATTATAAATTATATCGAAAGAAAAGCTTTAATTGTGACTATATGTGTGTGGTTAATATAACGCGAGTATCATATGTAACTGAATATAAGTTAGTAGTGTTAACGGGAAAAGAGAAAATTGTAATTAGAATCTGTGGTGCTAAGTGAATCTTCATTTAGTGGTTAAAATTTTTGTATAAATTCTCGTCGATTATTTCGAATACTGTTTACTGTCTAAGTCTACCAGTCTGTGGACTCTCGCGAGGGATTGTATTGTGAGTATTCAAATTGTTTAAACGAGATAAGCTTGTTAAGACTTTAGTGAAAAGCCCCATGCTTCTGATTTCTTTACTTTTTGTCTGTCTGTCTCTTCTATTTTTATTTCTTTCTTTTGCTTTTTTCATTATTTCTTTGTTTACAGATTTATTTCTGTCTATTTTGATTCTTTTGTAAGATATGATACAACTGAAATGCATGTGTACGCTGTACCTTGGGTCGTTTAATGCCTTTCTTGTAGTGTGTTAGGTTTTGTGGGGGGGATTTTGTAAGTTAGTAGTTAATTGTAGATAAGTCTTTTAAGCTGGCTCTGTAGATTAGTTTGAGTTGTAGTGTTACCCTTAAAATTGTTTTTATAAATTTATTTATTACTTCAGTTAGTGAAGGCGTTGAGCCGAAATACTGACCAGATAGTTTCGAATTTAGAGCACCGGTCAGCAGTCTCTCAGCTATTAGGCTACAATCTCGATTTTGAATATGCGAATTACTATAAAATGAGAGTTTGGTATACATTTACAGTTGGGTCTTGTTTAAGCGTTTTTCATTTTTCATAATTTCTGCACATTTTTAAAGAGCTCACTTCCTAAGACATACTTAATGAAGAATTCATTCCATAATGTGCACTAATGTGAATTTATTTGTGCTTACTAAACAACTTCTAGGCGTTTCCTTTTTTTATTTATTTGATTGTAGTCATCTCTTGTCGTAGGCGCGTTTGTTTTTGCGCGTTTTGAAAATTGTAAACCATCCATCCCATCCATTGTAAGCCAGCCTTCCATCGTTACAATGTAACGTGAGAATTTTTTTTAACGCGATTCTCAGTATATCATTGATATACTGTCCCTGTTCCAGAGATTGATACTTGACTGTATATCTTATAATATAAACATTACGTATTACGGGTGGGACAATATTCTGATTATTTGGGGCATACGCAATAAAAGTTTTTGAGCTTGTAGTTAGGTTGTGACAAAGTTTAGAAAGAAAAATTTGGCACTAGAGATGATGATTTTGATACGGAAACAAAAATATTGGCTGTCGGTTTACATAGCAACGTTGGTTTAAAGGGTTTCTAGTTATGAATTGATTTTTGAAAGTTTTGTAAACATGTCAGTTAGGCTGTGAAATTTTTTTTTTGTTTTACTCCAGTCGTTCTAAATTTTGAATGAAAAAGATTTTTTGAAGGTGTGCGAGTCGATCACTGATTGAACGTATTCTCATTTTCCTTTTTAATTAAATTTAAAAAAATGATAACATGATTAATTATCAGTCAATCGATGAATTTAGTTGATTGGTCGTAAAAAGGCTTTTTTATTTCTTTCTGAACGATTGTTTTAGTAGTTTGGTGTGTTTTGTGTCAAAACTGACAATTTTTTTTGTTTTAAGTTATGCCATCTTTGTTTAGTGTTTTGATTTACCCAAAAGAGAAAGAAAGAAATATTTCTCGGCGTTATTTATTAACGAGAGCCGACATTAATAATTAGTGATTGTGTTTTTAATTAACGGATTTTAATTAAAAAATTTTCTTGTAGCGCTTGACAATAAATTAGAATAAATTATTTTGTAGTGCTGCTGGGCGGAAGACGAGTGCGAAGCCATCGTCATGAGACGACCTACGTTTTGTTCGGCTTTCGAAGACGACGATCAAACCATACCTGCCGCATCTTCACCTTCAGATAAGGTGAGCTTTTCGTCCTTTTAATTTTGTGAGCTTTTCGAAAGCGTGGGAAGAATTTTTTTTTTGTTTTTCTTTTTAATTCATGTGACTCGCAGTGAAGTTCATGCACAGACTTAAGTTGTTGGTATTATTTATTAACCGTTGACGTCATGCTTTTGTAGCCGTCTTAAAATTTTCATGAGAGGAAAGAGGTTCGTGTGTGGGGAGGGTACTGGTGGTTACTGGTCGTAAAACGTGTTTTGAAAATTTTTGCTTTTTAGGGAATCGGTGGTTTCGTTCTAGGTGTTGAATGTGCAAGGTGTAGTCTTTGACATGTTCAACCTCGAGTTGGAAATCTTTTTGCCTTTCCCTTCTTCTTTTATCAGATGTATGTACAGTATTTGATTTATGTGTTTACAAAGTTTAAGGATAAACAAACGAAACTGAAGAGGTTTGCAGTTTTTCGGTTGATCATTTTTTGTCTTGAAATTGGTTTGGTGTGGGTGAGGAGTCGTTATTAGAAACAGAAAATCACGATTTTGAACATTTCTAAGATCTAATTTTGTACTGCCAAGCATTTTCTATGAACATCATTCAAGATTCACGTTTGAATCCTACGGGTATGCAAGTAAATTACAGTCAGACCTCGTTTTACGCGAATTCTTGAAATCGGAAGAAGACTTTAAAGCCTGGCGTAAACAAGGGGATGATAAATACTGAATAAAGTGTGCATTACTTATGAAATAGGTGTGAATCAATCAATAAAAATACGCGTAGGACAAAACCGGATTTCTATTTCATTCAAAAACAAATCACAAAAGTTTCACAACAGCTAAGTGTTAGTCCTTATCGACAACTCAGCCAGAAACTGAAAATCCCCAAATTTTGGATTTTGGTTTTCAATTTTATTTTAGTCTGGAAAATGTTTTTTCATTCCATAAAAATGGAAATAGTCGATTTATGCGATAAATACGTCGCCCTTGTTTTCGTTTGTAGAATACAATGTATCGAAATGGAAATTTCCGCACAAAAAAAGAGAAAAATATAAATTGGAAGCACGGACTGCTATTGTCATTCAAATTTTCAATTTCATGTTACATAAATAGACGTACATAAATATGTATTCACGGATGTTGATTCCAAAAACTGCTGACCACGACAAAATTCCTTATTATGCGATTAAAACGAAATGAGTTGTGAATGAAAAACGGTTTTAGGGGTGGGGGGTGGGTTATATATTGTGTGCTTTGTGTCTTTTTCGTTTTATATATTCTTTCTTTAGTCTCTGTTGTTACTTTATACTCTCCATTTTCTGTCATTTTCACTCAGCCTAACTCAAAATTACACCCCTAAGGTCTGTTCTCTAGATTCAACCCTTCAGTGCTCAACCAACTACTTTAGGGACTACTAGGTGTGCATTACTTATAAAACGAATTTCGAAATCAGTTTTGGGTCATTTATAAATTAAAGGCTTCGTGTAAGTGTGCATTATTTATGAAATAACTTCTTGACAGAGGAATACATTATTCAGAATTACAACCTTCGCTAACTATTTATTGTCTCAACGTTGAAGCCAGGTGACAGTTACCTAAAAAGAACAATAAATAAATAATTAGTCAAGCAGATAGAAAGTTTTATTTAATCGGACCATCCTCACAGTGCTTTTCCGATGTGATAGGACCCGATAATATAAATAAATAATGAAGGTCTCGCCGAGAGTTTTCCATTTTCCGCTTTATCGTCGCGTTTTTGTAACAAAGTTTCCCTTATCAGTTTTGTTTAAATCTCTTTTTGTCTTTTTGGGCTACTATTTTTAGAATTCTTTAGAATTTCGATTTTTAATTGTTTGGTATAAATGCACTCGAAAAATTTTGCTCCAATTTCTAATTGAATGAGTAGAAAAAAGTTGTTTGTTTATGTAAAATTTGTTTAAGGCTTTTGGTCCAACTGTGTTTTGACTATGACGACATATTGATTCGGTGGACTCCTTTTCGCGACGGATATTTTCATGTTTATATAGTACGGTCAGGTCTTTTATGCGCCATAGATGATAAAAAAAAAGAATTGAATGGATAAGAATGTGTTTCGTAATTTATTAGACGCATTAGAATCGCATAACATCAAGAACACCTGTTTTCGAAAGTTTTTATAGATTCGTGGGATAAGTTTCGAATAAGCTTTCATTCAAAGTTCAGTTAATTATATTTGGTAATTATCTTTTATAAGATGATTCATCCGCTTATATTATTATAATGTGATGGTATGTCTTCTTACGGTCATGGAGTGAGTCGAAAAGCCAGGTTTTGTTAGGTTATTGTTGTGGTGTTTAAATAGGTTTCAGTATAAATTTTTATAAGTGTGATGGTATGTAGTATATGATATCCGCAGTTCGGGAAACGCCCAAATTTCAGGTCGTCAGCAAAGCAGAAGAAAAATGAGGCTAAAGCTAACATCCTGTCGTAAAGCTCCACATAAACAAGATCATTTTGATAAGTTTAGGGTTATTATATTATAGCTTTTTAGTTTTTATTATAAATATATATTAACGGCAATATTAATGCTTTAAATACGTCAAGTAGGGCGGCACATCTTTGAATACGCTCAAAACTTTTTGGGGGTTGGGAAATTTTTGGCTCTGCTGAATCTCATTGACCGAGAATTTACAGTAAATTTGTGTCTGTGGAGAGAGATAACTTTTTAACAAATTTTGCCAAAATAGTTTTAATAATAGATTCTACTTTTAACCTTCAGAAGCCGCAAAATGGAGGGGAGGGGTTTCGGGGGTCAAAAATTATGAAAGTTTCGTCTGAGTCTAAACCGGGAAGTGGTAGCCGTAGTAAATCGTAAGTTTGTCGGGAGTTTGAGAATTTTACGCTTGAGCGAAACTAGGAACCGAAGGAAGGCAAGCAAAAAAAAGAAAATTTTCAATGACAGATCGTCGATAGAATCAGCGATGGTGATAGATAGTGACGGTCGAAGATCATATTGACCGCGTTCAGATAGATCGTTTGGCGTTGCCGGGTCTACCCGCCGGGAAACTCCTAAGTCATTCAGTTATCGAAGTCGTCGAGAAATAATTTCTTTAGTTCAAGGTTGTCGTCAGACACTCGGAAACGGTCTGAAGTGCTTGAAGGTTTCCTTTTTTTTTCTAAGGATTCTACGTGTCAGAGAAATTTACAAGAGGAAAGCTTTTTTTGGGTTTTTTCATTGTTTTGTTCTAAAAATGAAAGAAAAAATGTTAATGGTATCAGTTACTTTTGTGTTAAAATGGAAGTTTACAAGTTTAATTGTGTTTATAATTGATAAGTTACATCTCGACGAATACGTAAGTGTTATTTTAACTTTTGAAGGATTTTAGGTTAAATCGCGGGAAAATGAGACTGGGACAATGTGTTGCCCTTTTTTTTGTATGTTTTGATGGAAATGTTTGGAAGACACACATGCGCGGAGATTCTTAAAAGAGATAAAATGTGAAACAGATGCCAAATTAATTTTGAAAAAATATTTATTTAAAAGAGGATGTATTTTTAAGGTGGTATGTGTGAGCTTATAAAAATAGAATTTTTTGTTTTCCTCTGCTCCTCTTTTATTTTTGTTTTTGTTATTGATAAATTAATTATGTTTACTAGAGTCTCTTGCATCGATAACGTTGATTTGGATTTTCACTTTCTTTTTTGACTTCGGATTTCAGACATGTCGAATTTATCGATAAGATCATTCATTCACTATAATTAATCATTCGCGGAGTTAATAAATCCCGTTGTTGTTAAAAAAATTTTCCTGACGTTTCGTTTCGGGAGAAAAGAGGAGGCTGTTTGTGTTGCCGGAATTTTTTTTTACTATGGTTTGTGTTTGAATTATTGGCTGTGGGTTAAATTTCATTTCGAAAAGTTCCATGGCGAAGTGACCCCTCAAGATTTGGATTGGATAGATGGTGATAAGGTTTCGGATGTGTGTTTGTTTGGTTTGAGACGTTTAAACCGCGTAAAAGGAGTCCGCGTTTCGCGCCAAAACTAGTCTTGGTGGTATGTATTTTGTGTGTTTGAAGTGATTTTAAAAATGGCTGGTTTGTGAAAGTTTCTTTTGCTGATTATGTTCGATCAAAATGTCTTAGCCCCGTTTAGCTAGATTCGCATAAATATCATACAAACCTCATGATATCGTATAACTTTCTCTCCGTTATTTACGAAGCTAGTGCCCTTAAACTAGTGTGCAATACTTATGAAATGAGGTGTTTAAAAATTCGCATCGCTTATGGAAGAAATAGGAGTAGCGTTTGAGTGTACTCCTTCTTTTCTAAACGCATAAAAATTCTGACTCTATGGAAAATAGACTTGCTGCGTATCAATTCTCAAGTTTAGTCAAAGTGTGCATTATTTACGAAATAAATACGTCATCAAAATGTGCGTTACTTATGAAATAAATTATTGTTTTTAAAAGAAAGTGGGAGGAGGTGGATCTTTCCGCGTAAAACGAGTCTCGGTATAGTTTTCACAGTCAAATCATTCAAAAATTAATTGTTTTACTATTTAACTGGTTAATTATCTATCAGATAAGACCATCGATTACATTATTTATTTATTTATGTAGGTGGTCTGTATTCGAGAGGACGAAGAATCTGCTTGGCAATGTTATGGTTGAGAGTGAGTAGCGTATGCCCAAGGGTGAAAAACCGGATTAAGACTCAGTCGTGACAATTATTTATTTATTTATGTTTTAATATGTTGTGCGAGTGCTTGGTTGACTATCAAAAAGCTCGAGCTTTTACACACATACAGAAAAAAAAATGTCGCCGCCTATTTTCAACCTCGAAAATCATTTTTGACAGGTTATGATGCTGTTATGAATATTTTAGTTGGTAATTGCGTTTACGACGTCAAAGGGAAGAAGAAGAAGAAGAAGCGGGAAGTGGAGGACGAGGAGGAGCAGGGGGTAAAAAAAAAAAGCGTAAACTAGATAAATGCAATCTTGAATACATTTTTCGTTGAATGTTATATAAATGAAGCAGTGATATGGGTATCGTTTAGTCACCTATTGGGTATTGTTGTCAACTAAGTGTCCTTTTTTTGCGCGTTTGAGAATAATCTCATGTAATTATTGAAGTTTATTTACTTATTTATTCATTTATTTATTGATAGACGGTGTTTAATTAGTGTTTTTATGTAATCGCAGTTTAAAATGGGAGGATTTACACCAAAATCGGTAATTTTTTTTGGAAAATTTTTGTTTTGATTGTCACGTTAGGTTTCTTTTTCCTGCGCACATTCGCGGGCTATTAACTTCACAAATATTTTTGCGTGTGAGCGTCCGGTCGTGCGATTAGTTAGTATAAATGTTTAACGTTTGTCTGTTCAGCGATAAGTCATATTCGAGGTAGTGGTGGTGGTGGTGGGGGTATGGGGTAACGTATGTGGCGGTCTTGTGAAATCAGCGCGAATCTTACATGTGATCTCGTGTTGGAGTGAAAAATTTTTCATTTTTGAGGTTTTCCGGTTATTATTTGATTCGTCCAGTTTTCGGATGAAGTCATGATTGTCTTGAATAGTGCGATTTTTTTTATGCGTGTATGTGTCATTCGTGTCCATGTACGTGTTGAGGATTTTGGGGCGGACGAGTTGATGGTTAGATGAAATTTTTTGAAAATTTGTTTACTCTTTAAACCGAAGATGTGAGGAGAGGGTGAGTCAGGTCTTGTTTTACGCGTGGTTAGATTTTTAAGTGTTTTGAAGGTCGGAAATCTTACTCATTTCATGTATTGTGCAATACGTTTGGCAACAGTCCGTTTCATAAGTAATGCACACGTTCAGAGTTTTTTTATATATTAAAAATGTACACTTGTCTATGTTTACTAACGGATTTCGCAGCACCATCCCTTTATTTATTTAATTAATCGTCGGTAGGGTCTTGTTTTACGCGATTCATTTATCAGATTTGAGCTTTTGGACAGTTAGATACGTATCGATGTTGAGTGCAGTATTTTTGTGTGTGTTTTTTGAGGTTGTTCTCATTCGCGTAAAACGAGGATTATTGATAATAAAAATTTTGTTATGATTTTCATAAGCTATGTCAAGGTGAAACGTGGTCGAGGTTTTATATTGTGTGCGGTATTTATGAATAAATAAATAATGCGCGGTTGTTAAAGAAGATTTATGTCTGGAGGAGGAGGAGATGAGAGGGATGAAGAGGGGGTGGTGTGGTAATCAATATCAAAGCTTTGTCACTTCCATTCATTTAAATAAGTCGAAATATTTTAAAATTGATGCTGAGTATGGTTTGCTGATGGTGCGACTTTTTCACGCGACTAGACAGTTTTGTTGTTTTTCTCTGTTTTCTTTCCTTTTTTTTTGCACGGATTCCTCGAACGCGGAAGACGCTAACAAGGATTTTCAGTTAGTCTAACAGATAGATAGTCAGACGTAGGTCTCTTAGGAATCGTGTTGTTCCATTTGTTTTTCCTGATAGTATGGGACGACGCAAATTAAAAGAATTCATGTTGAGAGTGATGTGCATTCGCGTAAGTAGGAGTCTAGGGGGGTTGAACGTGAAGGAAATGGGCTCTCTTGGAGTTGTTTTTGAAAATGCATCTATTTGCGAGTTAATTAAATTAAATTAAATTAATTAGGACTCGGAGGCAGAGATTTTTAGTTGGAAAGTGTGACGCGCAGAAGCTTTACAAGTTGAATAGTCTCATTTGTCGGACTTTTCTGTTTTTTTGTTTTTCTCGTGAAGTCCTTAACCTATTTCGTTTGATTCGGGGACAATCAGAGCTTTCTTTTGTTGGGTTGCTCTCTTTATTTTTGTTTTTAATGTTTTATGCCCTCTTAGTTTATTTTTCTGTTTTCGGTCGCTCATTACAATTACGTCGGGTTTGTTTCCTCTCATTTAAATTATTCAGTGTTTACGTAGTAAGTCAAGAGATATCACTCCGGCGTGTCCGAATATTTATTTGATATAATTTGAAAAATTTTTAGTTTTTGTATGTATGTAACGTGCGAGATTTGTGAATTGTCAAATTACCCAAATAATCTGGTGATAAATTGATTTTCTTGTTCGAAAAAGTTTTGTACACTTTGCCAATTCTTTGAAATCAGTTTATGGGAGTATAAGTTATAGTCCCAAGTGGATGTAGAGAAACACCCAAATCAGTTTGCCAGGAATTGTGTTTTTATTTTGTTAATAATTTTTAAAAAATTTATTCTTTAGGAATCTCGACTGTCCAAGATGAAAAGAATGATCACAGGTACCATACTCCTCGGTCGGAAAGGGAAGAAGGAAACGGTTCAGCCGTTGGCGACGAGGACATGTCAACACGGTGAAAACGGTTCAGAATATTACGAGAAAGAAAGTCTTGTAGATCTGATGCATACAAACATGAAGATGGACGAGGAGATTCACAAATGCAAAAACACGAAAGGACTCAAAGTGAAATCGTCGAAAGACGGATTCGACGAAAATATGGACACAGAAAATATACCAAATAAAAAGAAGTATCAATATGTCTGACGAAAACAAACGGAAACGGGAAAAAGTTAAAAGAAATCAATATAGAGATATCACAGGATCAACCCTCAGCGACAACGGAAATCGTCTTGAAACCGCGGAAACGTAAGGAAAGGCTAGATAGCGAAGGATCCATCAAGCAAGAGAACAAAGTGATAAGATCTAATTCGGAAGAACGTCCGGAAGATAACGGGAGCAAGAACAAAGATTTGAACATCCGCAGGGTGAGCAGCCACGAAGATTTTTCTAGAGTCAGAGTCCTCCAGGAAATGCAACCGCCGACAATGCCGGAATTGAGCGAAAGCGCAGAAGGGGAGGATTCCAAAGTGAAGAAAAACGTGTTTCGAATGGAAGAAATGTTTCACAACGCGGATGAGTTGGAACACGAGAGGATCAGGAGCTGCGAAAGGTTTTCCAGAGCCGGGGCGATGCCCAGAGGAAGAAGAAACTTGCAGAAGAGAAGAACCAAAGATTCGAAAAAGAAAAGAGACAGAGTGAGCGAACAGTTTCAGGTGAAAGCGGATATTCCCAAAGAAGGTCCTTCCAGGAAGGAAACTGGGTTGGAAGTGGCTGAAAGAGATCGATCTCCGTCTCCCGGAACATCTTCTCCTCCGGCTTTGGACATCTCAACTTTACATAAACAGATGGAAGGAAGCGAACCAATCACAAGTCGAGGCAAAATTTTGTCGCCAGAGGTAAGCATACTCGTTCATGCAACTCTGCTGATATAATGAAGAACACTTTCAGGTTCCTTGTTTCTCACCCTGATAGGGGTATAGTAGGTCGGTGATTTTCAAACCTTTTCAATCGTCACGGCGCCATTTTTGTGTGAACATTTTCTTACGGGTCTCTGTTCAGAATGAGAGTATAATTGAGCAAATTGTATATACCAGCCCAAAGCACCACGGCGCATATTTGAAGAACTATTGCTTTCGACTAAATAAAATTTTCTTTATTTTGTTAAACAGGATGAAGTTGATGGCCCATCTCTCGAAGTTCTAATTTCTCCGAGGAATTCTCTGGTGATGAGACTCATGAACTCAGATCCAAGCGTACCACCATCCCCTCCCAAAGATCACAACATTCGTTTGAGGACTCACGATTCGCAAGAAAGGAAATTAACTAAACAGATCAGTAGGTAAGGAATCAGGAACGGATTTATCTACTTTTGATAACTGACCACTCTACTGAAATTTTAGATGATTTAACTATTTACCGCCTTTCGGTCTTAATCAGTTCAGTTATTAATCCATAAATTATGTGTTTTGTTCCTCTCCAGTATCAAAAGACAGTTGAAGCGGTACGAAGAAGGATTTCAAGAAGAGTTCGGCTACAGGCCTTCACAAGCTGACAAAATGGCGAACAAAGATATAAAAAAGTTGTGTTCAGAGCTAAACAGACTGAGAGCTCAATTAAAGCGTAAGTTTTTTGTTTCTCTTTTTTCGATAAGGGATGGAGGAGTGTTTCACCCTTGAATAATAATTTATTTCGATTTTAATTTTAGAATTCAGAGAAGACGCCCTTGACGAGCGATCATCGACGGCTCCGAAACAAAAGCTAAGCTTTTTGACATCCTTGGAGGGCGGGTCGAGTGGATCATCGAGCAGTTGGAAACATACGAAAACGACTAAAACGATGGAAGAAGTTCTGAAGGACGTGGAAAAGGTAAGGGGATGGGATTAGGTAGAGAATCGTATTAAGCAGTCGTTGGATAAATGTGTAGTCGAGTATTAATGTTGAATGTTGGGAATGGTTCAGAGATTGCAAGAGAAACGTCAGCTAAGTGGAAGGTCGAGCGAGATCTCGGAGATGAACAGAGGGGATTTGCTCGAGGAGAAGGTAGCCGTTCAAAAGGCTTTACTGTACCTGGAAAACGTTTTCGGACGTCCAGTGACAAGAGAGGACAGGGATTTGGTTCGTCCGTTGTATCAGAGATACCGGTCGTTAAAGAGATTAGTTATCCGTACTTCGGGGGTAAGATTATCTGTTTATCAAATGTTTATCTAGTCGCTTGAGTCATCACATGACTTCCATTGTTTTTATTTATTGCTGATTAAGTTTTGATGTAGTTTTTCATACTGGTGGTATTAAACAGGATGTGGGAAGGAACTCTTGACTCTCAACTATTGCTTTGGTAGTTAGGCGCTCTGACTATTTACAGTACATTGGCAGTCACAGACATCCCATTCTTGCTTTTATTATTTTGATTAAGGCACTAACAAACCAAGTTTTGACAAATGATGCACACTTTTAAGTAGATTTCATTCCATAAATTGTGCACACTGCAGTGACAATCGAAAATGCATATCTTCGGGGTCTTCATTTGCTTGTACTAGCTCTGGCATTTCTTAAAGAACTGGTTTCACATTTGTTTCCGGTAACGATGACATGAAAAAATCTGTTCACCTTAAGAAGAGATAAGTTTTCATAAAAGGAGCTGCGTACTGGTTGTACGACAGCTCAAAAGCACTTTCAGTTTGTGTCCCGTTGCATGCAGTAACGACAGGCTAAAAGGTGGTGGGTCGGGACTACCCTTTAATGCGATTATTACTTTGAAACAAATCTCTGCTTCGGTTACCTATCAAACATAACAAGATCCGACCATGTTTTCCCAAAATAAAATTTGTTGATGCGAATAATCGGATTTAATTACTGACGATCGGCTCCCAATTTGCTGACGCCCACGCGGTAATTAAAGTCATTTTGAAAGAAGACGAACGTTTTGTTTTGAAAAAACAGAATCTCGTTCCAAAGTCATCAAGGACATGAAAAGATATTTTTAGATGAAATGTTTCCGAGTTGCTCATTAATGGAGAAAATTTTTTAATTTTTGAAGGGAAAACTAAACAACAGCACCGGCGAATTGGCAACCATCTTGGAACACGAAGCCATGGAATTCACAACTTCGCCAACGGCTTCGTTCGATCTCGGTGAAGGAACTTTCTCTGTACCGGAAGGACTCAACATGCCAACATCATGTGAATTCCCTCTGTTGACGTCTGAGCAGCAGCAGCAGCAGCAGCAGCAAGACGAAGCCCAAAATAGTTCTTCCAGTTCGGATTCATTGGGAGAGAATCTCCACGCACTTCCCTTGTGAGTTGATAACTGTTGATGAGTAAAAGTGTTAAACGGTTGAGTTGAGTGTTTTTTGTTAGAACAAAATTTTTGTTTTTGTAGGGCCCAGTTACTTGAACAACAGAAAAACGCGAGGGAGGAGAAGAAGAGACTACGGAGAAGTTTGAAGGAATTTGAAGAATGTTTTCAGTCGGTGGCGGGAAGACGAGCCCAGAAGCAAGATCGAATCATAATCGAGGGAATCTACGCTAATTACAAACAAGTGAAAGCTAAATTAAGGCTTTTAGATGCTTTAGTGGCTAAGAAAAGTTGCGTCAAAAGAAATTCTTGTTGAAATGTAAGTTCTTTTGTAGTGATTTGATACAGTGATGAGCATAAGCACACATAATCCATTTCAACGGCTGTACATACACTGATTGGGATTATGTTTGTGAATGTAGGTGTCACTATAATTAATTTTTGTGGTTTGATACAGCGATATTTATTTATTTTTTATTTATTTTCAGGTTTGTCCTTTGGTAGTCAGCTCAATCCCCATCACATGTTGTTAAGATTGAAATTCTATCACTTTTAATCTTTTTTTGTGTTTGTTTTTAAATTAATAAATTATGTGCTTTTACCTAATAAATAAGTTATTATTTATTTATTACCCTGCATTATATAATTGAACAGTATTTATTTGACTTTGTACAAAATATCTGAATAATATAATCTTAGTTTATTTATATATATATGTATTGCCTTTTTGATTCTGAAATCGGTTAATGTCTACATTGGTTAGTTAATTTGCAAATTAACTGATTTCCTTCGTTATTTGAAGGATCTGAGGTTTCTGCATTTTATCTAGATGATGACACATTAACTCTCCTTCCACCCTTAGTCTAGTTTCCCTAGTGTCTTGTCGCCGGTTGTTATTGTTTCTCTTAGTCTGATGTCGATCACAGAATAGCGTTTTCGGTCATGTTGATGTTGGATTGATATTTGTGAAGTCACTGTACTCCAAAGTCAAAGGGACTTTAAGTTTAAATCGATTTATTTAGTCATAAATAATTCAATTAAATTTTTTTTTGCAATTTGGTGTGGTAGGCCAAATTCCAGAAAACCCGGTATTGCACTCTCTGTGAGTGTCACTAGTAGTAGCTCAAAATTTGTATCCGAATATACTAAACGTTAAATTTCAAAGGCGGGTTTTTGAATTCAAATCATTTTGATCTTTTTGTGTTAAGGGTAGAATTGGATGGGTTAGCGGTTCCTTCATTTTGAAGCACTGAAACCTGGGCCTTAAACAATTGGATTGAGTGGGTGATGCTTGGGTGATGCTTTCTAGCTTCACTAGAAAAAGGCGTTGCTCTCCAAATTAATGTAAGACTCTATTGCTTAAGATTTAATCCGACCTCTGACTCTTATGACCTTGGTACTCAAGCTTTTTCCTTCCCGGGCCAAATTTCCATTGTGCCCATTACGACTGGGCCCGCGACTTACCAAAAAAAAGCTTTTGCGAGTCCGGGTTTCGACCCATACAGTCCACCTTCAGGGTATCATCTGTTTGTACATTTGTCAGTCTGTTTCTGTATGTATTTTCTGTATATTGACTCATGTAGATATGTTGAGGCAAACAATGTTAGCACAAGGGTCTGGCATCAGACTTAACAATGAGAGCACTGGGGAGCTTGCAGTTTGAGTACCAAGGCTCTAAGACAAACTCTCAAAAACTGGCCTGATATTGCTCCATCGGATTTTCACTCAATCCACATTTTCAAGGTGGCAAAAAATAATAAAAAATGCTATTTTCAGATGTTTTGCACAAAAACCAATAGATTTTTATTGATCTGGCACTGAAAATTTGCACAGTAGATGGAAAACAGCTGTTGATAACAAGGGTGATTACATCATTGAATAAAAATAAAACTTGATAGAAATTTGTCTGTATGAATTGAATGTAAAAAGGTATTCCGTTACTGTCTGTAAGAGAGTGAATTTTTGCACACGAATCCCGAATCGCTAAGTAATTTGATAAGGCCCTTCGTAAATCTACAATCATCTTATTAGCACCTATACAGTTTCGAGTGGTCAATGTTGAGATAATTTAGGCCATTTGAGAAATGAAACAATCTTCGGCGGATCACCTCAATCAATCAACACGATACCTAGGTAGGAGGAAGTAAGTTTTTGACTGTATCCGGTGCGAAACACAAACGGCTTTCAGCCAAACTTTTCAAAAACATAAACAGAAATTTCGATTGAAATAATTACTGTCTGTCGTGTGATCTGTCCCGAGTACGAGGTGTCGCTCATTAATAGTTCTGGTGCTAATTGATCCGGTAATTTCCGTATGTTGGTCTTATTATTCCATAAGTGGTTGAAACATGTACTAATCATTAGTTTTGTTCAGACCTGCGACCAATTCGGTGGAATCGGACCCATCTGGACAAAAACTAAGAAATTTCTAGAAAAAGGGTAAACTCACACAACAGACTGACCGGATGAGTCTTTCAAAAACAACTGTCTTGTGAACCCTTCTCAGGGTATGAATACTTTTCAATCTGATTCAATAAAACAATTCAAATTTGGGATTCTCCAGAACGTTTCCAATCCAAAACCCTACGAACCATGGTAAATGCTCCATGGTTCTTTCCTAACTCCATCATCCGCGGTGACCTGGGAGTTTCCTCCGTAAAGAAGGAAATCGAAAGGTTCATTCGCAAATATTCCTCTAGACTGGCGAACCACCCAAATCCTTCTGCGTCCTCACTTCTATCTGAACCCCATGGCCAAAGACGTCTCAAAAGACATAAACCACTTGACTCCCAAACACGCTTCTCTTATTCACATCTCCTTATTCCTCTCATTCCTTTCTTTCCTTTTCCTACCTCTTCTGGGATAACTCCAACCCTCCTTTGGCCTCCATCAAACCATTCCTGGGATAAGACGCTGGTCTGCTCAGACATAACCCCTCGAATCTAGTCCGAAAAACTACAAGGTGTCTCATGCTTGAAGACAGGTGGTAGTTAAAAAAAAAATTTGGGACTCAGAGGAAGTGTGTAGTTTCAGCATTCCCACACCATCACCACCGCCACAGATGAACCCAGAACCGACCTAACTGCAGAGCTTTCTCCGTTGTAAATCCAAATACTATTTATAAACACGAAGGAGAGTGTAGAGTACAATAAAGTAGTAAGACGAGACTACAAAAGAAATGAAATAGGAAGGGAAAATAATAAAGAAAATAGATAAAAGATGGTTGTAGTGAATGGGTAACGTTAAAATATAAACACGACTTAAGCTCAATAAAAATTTTAATAATTATTCAGCAATAAATACATAAAAATAAAAAGTTAATGAAAGTCACTTATTGTCCTTTCCATTTAAGCTATACTTATAACAAATCAAATCATTTTTTATATTCACCATTTATTCAAACAACTCAATTCAAATATACAAAAAACAAATCAATTAAGATAAATTCAATCACTCAATTAATAAAGCATTCAAAAAATAATTTATTTTATATCTCCCAAACAATATTTTAATTTAAAAAGTCCCAGTGACATGTTTTATACATGAGGTCTACACAGGAGAGAGAGAACACAAGAAAATACTAAACCAAGTCAAAATAAATAATGAAGATTGCAAACTCCAAGAATAATAATAATAATACAATAAAACTTAGTTCTAAACGTGCGTCGTCCCTTGAGTAATATGTCAACTGTGTCACAAAAAAAAAGAAAGATTACAGTATCACTGACCAAAACTACAAATCACAAAATAAAAAGTTTCAAACGTCGTCCTTCTAAATTTTTAAAGAGCACAGTAACAATCATTAGTAAGCATTTGTTTAGCTAATTGCCACAAACGTATTTACAATATTCTAACCAAATACTTTGCCTTTTCTAACCATTTGGCAAAATTACTCCTAAATTACTTATCGATTTAGTTGGTTATGTTTTCACCTTGTTTAAAATACGCTCCTAATTCAATTAATTACAAATAAATTTTTAGAGGTTAAATTTTATGCCATTTATAAAAAACTGAGTCTAAATAATATATTATTCGTTTCTTAATATCGTATATTTACAAAAAACACTTTGTGAGGTGGAAAATAGTCTTATGTACATATAACTAAAGCAAAATGAAAACACTAAGATGGCATTATATCTCGTAGTAGCTCCTGGTAACTGAGCTAGACCGCGTCTTAGCGTCTTGGTGACTTTGATAAGTCAATAACACGTTTTTCGGAATTTTAAGCTGCTCTTTAACTTTTCGCCTAAAAAGAAAAAAATATTTCAGTGCATGAACAAACCAAGACAAAGCTTTTGATGTATTGTATATTATTTAAAATAAATAAATAATTTTATTCAACATACCCTATTTCCAGGATAGATGGACCTTTTTGCCAGTTGGCCGTCCAAAGGCCAATTTTATCACCTTTATTCCTAATATTGACCACCGAGCCGAAGATTTCATCAGAATTTGAGTCGAATGCTTCACCGATCATACATAAAATCTGAAAACAATAATCAAATATAAACTCAGTTTATAGTCACTCTTGAGAGGTTCTTGAGTTGAGGTTCACTGGTTAGAGTTTATCCTGTTAGTTTAGTTATAGAAACTTACTATTTCTAACCAGTACTTGTCTAGGTCAGAATTTCTCTGCTTTTTATCTAAAGGAATAACCCAACGACCTCCTTGTTCATTGGCTGCATCCTCCCACATCGGTCTTATACCTTTTTTAAACAATGAATAATCACAGCCTGGTTTGAGTTCACTTGGTTTTTTAATATGGTTGTATAAGCTGGAATGAAATCATATTGAATCATATTTATAAAACTATATATGACCTTTACATGTTTAAGTTTGGTTTATGACCAATGAAAACAATTTTAAGAAGAATTACAACAGATATTAACAAAAATGCCAGCTATAAAAATTGTAGCTTTCAGTTTGTTTTGCACAGAAATTTCTTTGAATCACGATTAATAATTAGATTCAGTGAAACATGAAATAGACAGCAATTGGTTGGAGAGTTATTTATATATGGCAACTGAGCCTGAACAAAGAATTTTATTTTTTAATGTTTGACACAGTTTTTTAGGTTATAAGGTAACCAACATTTGCATGGTCATGTTTTTGTAAATTGAAGTGCCTGCAACTTAAAAAAAATTATTAAGTTAACAACTCTGTGATGGTAAAGTACAGTCTCCATTATAATAAATCTAAGTATAAGTTGTGGAAGAAATATGGCTGAGGAATTCAAAGCATTGGCTGAGTTAGATCCCCACCCACATGCTCCCAGATTAGACTGAAAAACAGGAAAAACACAACAAAGTTATATTCTTGGCAGATTCAAGTTCAAATTATGTATTTAGTGTTATGACAAAAAGGAAAAATGAGGCACAAGATTTCAAAATTTGGAACTTTCAGTTACAGTTTTTTTATAGGTTAAGTTCCAATATGGACAGTGTTACAGACCTTTTATTGAATTTAGGCATAAAAACTCTTTATATTCCCTACAGCCCTTTCTCACAGAATATTAAATGATTTATCTTTACCTCCAAAAGTCTTCAATTGTGTCGAAACTAAATATTTCCCGTTGATTCGCTTCCCAATCCTTAGCCTTGTCATTTTCATAGTACCATAATGTCCAGGTATTTTGTAAGGGATGCTTGATTAGGAATTCTTCTGAAATGCTTTCAACCTCTGCGTTTAATTCTTGTTCCTCATCCTTTTTCTGATCCTGATAATATATACAAAAAGAAACAATATTGTCATTAATTGTTGCCCGCTATTTTGGTAACGTATCCGTCTGTAAGCCGAAAAGCTACCATGCTGCCCCCTTTAACGGCCTTAAAAAAGCTAAGGCATCTAAATAAATCTTAGGTTTTAATGGTTCATTTTTGCTTATTCAAAATTATATAAAAGAACTGTTTGCGTGGATGAAATTACCTCCATATTCAGAAAAAACCCACTAGAGAGATTCTATTCCTCCAGTCACTGCTTCAAATGGTCCAAAAAACTAAAGCAACGGTTATTGAACTGCATCAAAGCGAATTGGCTCTTGACGGTAGCAAAATGTCTTAAAATTTTAGGCGCGAATTCTCTTCACGTTGTGATCAAGTCTTCTCTTATTGGTTCCATTAATATGATAATAATTTTATTATGATTATTATTATACTTTTCGTATATCGTATAAAACGAGGCCTGACTATACTATTGAACAAATAATTTAAAAACGTGACAATTTAAAATATAAATGGTGATGATGGGGTAGTCAGTTTTGAAAATTGTTTTGGTGATTCTCTTGATCGATGTTAGTATTATTTTGTTGGTTTTCGTTAAAAACTTTTATACATCCATTTACTCTTCTTTCAATAAAAGAGAAATATTTAAGGTATGTAGCCTACTAGTTTCCGAGTTCTTGGTTCAGTCTTTGAGTCACTAGATATTCCGCCTCCTCTGAAATTACTTTGCAGAAATGTTTGAAATCGCATAAGAGAACCCGAAATTGGAATTTATAAGGGGGATGATGGTAATAATTAAATACGTAATTCATTAGTTTATTATAATTAATTGTGAGATAATTTGTTTTCATTAATTGCTGTCATTTCTGTGAAGAAATAGATTGTAACAGATTTTAACTTTCCCTCTTTTAAGGGTAGTTGCTCTTCTTAAATTTCATCCCTTTCGAATCTGCAAAGAATCCATCGACTTGTTGTCATCAGCAGAAGTTAAAAAAATGGCCCCTTCTGCAACAGGAACCTTATTTTTATTATTTATGTTAATTTTTCTAAACGAGTAATGTTATCGCATCAAGCTATGTGTAATTAATCGGATTAAAATATTACAATCATTTTATAAATAGTGCGAAATTATGTTAGATTATACGTGCTAGTAAAGAAATGTTTGTTGGTTTTACTAAATTTTATTGACAGTTCGATAAGTAGAAAAAAAATATTGATTTTTATAAAATCTGTTATTGGTGTTGTTTTTGTTGATCGAAAATACAAAATAAAAATGAATTGATGTTGATAATTTTAAAAATATATAGTCGGACCTTTCATTCAGTTAAAAATGTTGTTAAAGAAAATTATTAAATTAATACCAGGTAATCGAATAACGAACGGTCATGAAATGGTGGAAGATGTCGATTGGGGAATAGAAAATAAGAGTATTGATAACCAAACTGAAGATGCTTACGAAGGGTATCCCTCTGAAACGTCAACGTTCTCAATCAGTCAAAATGTCTGTAGGTAAGGTTTAAGAAGTTTTTAGGTTGGCATATTTATCAAATACATGAACATAAAAGTGATTTGAACTGATAGTTTATTTAACTGAGCTTTTGGGTATACTTTAGGCTATGTTCAGTCAATAGTTATGCCTGTGTCAAAACCCTACATATATCTGGTTGACTTATGTATTCTTAGAGAAATGACTTCCTATTTATTCTGTATACTTACACGCCAAAATTAAAAATGAGTTTCCCTGGAGAAAAATAACGACAACTAAAGTTGTTTATAAAAAATCATTTTAATAATCATTCAGCTATAAATACATTAAAATAAAAGTAGTTAATGACAATCACTCATGGTCCTTTTAATTATAACAAATCAAATTTTAAAAATTCCTATTTTTTTTATTCATTCACATATTCAAACAACTCAATTCAAATATACAAAACAAATCATTTTAGATTAATTAAATCAAATCATTCAAACAATATTTTGTTTCAAACTCCTGAAGCAAATAATTAAATTACGAGAAAGAAAGAAAAATAATTCCCAAAGACATCATGTTCATTGCATGAAGTCTCTATAAAAGAAAGAGGGTGAGAGGTCCTCAAAACATTCCTAATCTAAGTCCAAATAAATAATGAAGAAGTTTGTAAACTCCCAAAGAAAATTATAAATACAATAAAACATAGTTGCAAGCAGTTGTCTGTGTCAACTCTTGACAATTCAAACATGCCAACTGCTTCATTAAAAATTCAGTGAATGAAACCAAAAATCAGAAAGTAAAAATTCTAAGAAAATTATGATTTCAATTTTCAACCCCAAATATATTTTATAAAAATATAATCACAGTCAGTATGTAAATATGATTATTTACCTAATAACCATAAAAACATTTACAATATTTTGATCAAAAGCATACCTTCTGCAGTCATTTTTGGTTATAATTAAGAGTGTTTTCGTTACAAAAATGTTTTTTCAGGGACTGAAAACATCTCTGATTAATTCGTTTTTGTTTTTTCATACATAAAAATGATATTAAATAATATATACTTTCTTGAATATGTTATATTTACAAACACGCTCTTTGAGGTGGAAGATAATAGTCTTATGTACAAATAACTAAAGCAAAATGAAAAAACACTAAAGAAGACCTCATTATACTTCATAATAGCTCCTGGTAACTGAGCTGGACCTCGTCTTAGCGTCTTCGTGACTTTGGTAAGTCAATATGACGTTTTTCGGAATTTTCAACTGCTCTTTTACTTTTCGCCTAAAAACAAAATTTTTCTTTGTATAAACAAAACGACGAATTAAACACTTTCATAAACAAATAAATGAAAAACATTTCATCAACAAACCCTATTTCCAAGACAGATTGAGCTTGTTGCCAGTTGGCCGTCCAAAGGCCAATTTTATCACCTTTATTCCTAATATTGACCACCGAGCCGTAAATTTCATCTGAGTGAGAGTCGAATGCTTCACCGATCATACATAAAATCTGAAAATAGTAACGATACAGTAAATTATTTTTAGTGGTTATCACTTTTAGCAATTTAGTGGTTTACTAGGTGCTCAGCTAAGATTCTAGAGTTCCTTGAGTAATGAAAACTCAAACATGACAAGGGAAATCCAAAAACTGGCTTATTCAAAGTATTGTCCTTTGCTTGCTACATATTTTCATGACCTCTCTAGCAGTACATAAATACCACAACCACCACAACAACATATTTTTGGTTCAAAACTAGCCATCCAACAAGTTTTGCACTTCTCCAAAATCAGAAAAAGTGGTCTAGTATGAGGAGCTAGATGCCTAAAGATACATTAGTCAATATAAGTGATTAACATGAGTCAGGTCTGGTAAATCATATATTTTCTAGTTGAAGAAAAGAATCTAATCTTCACACATATTTCTTTACTGATATAAAAGTTACTACCAATATTTTTGTTATTAAAGAGGAAAAATACAATTTGCATGCTTTTCAGCTAATTCTGTCCTAATTGTGCTCTTTCAGGCAACTCCAAAAATCTAGTTGCACATATAATAATAAAAAGGATAATAAATTATTTTGTAACAGTCAAATTTAAAGAAACTTACTATTTCCAACCAATACTTGTCCAGCTCAGAATTTCTTTGCTTCTTATCTAAAGTAATGACCCAACGACCTCCTTGTTCATTGGCAGCATCTTCCCACATTGGTCTTATACCCTTTTTAAATATTGAATAATCACACCCTACTTTAAGTTCACTTGGTTTCTTAATATGGTTGTATAAGCTGGAATGAAATCATTGAGTGATATTAATAAAACTGTGTATGACCTTTACATTTTTAAGATTTATTTCTGGCAAATTAAGGCAATTTAAACAAATTAAGATATTAACAATATGGTGAGTTTAGAAATTTGGTATTTTCCAAAGTATCACCAACTTAAAAAGCTTTATAAAGATCAGAAACTAAAAATAGAAATTTTATGCTTGTATAAAACTCTATCTCAATAATATTAAAATATTAAATTTGATTTCCACGTATAATTTTATTTTCACTGCTTTTTAGCAAAAAATTAAATGATTTTTCTATTACCTCCAAAAGTCTTCGATTGTGTCGAAACTAAATATTTCCCGTTGATTCGATTCCCAATCTTTAGACTTATTTTCATAGTACCACAATGTCCAGGTATTTTGCAACGGATGCTTGATTAAAAATTCTTCTGAACAGTTTTCATCCTCAGCGTTCACTTCTTTCTCTTCCTCTTTTTTTTGATCCTAGTAACAAATAAGGGGAAAAAAAATGATATTGTCATTAATTGTTGTCCGCCATTTTGATAACGTATCCGTTCATAAGCCGAAAAGTGACCATGCTGTCATTTTTTTCGACAAGGAAAGCTAAGTTATCTAAACAAAAAAACTTATCAATGACAAATTTTTTCCTCGGTAAAGAATCTACAAAAGAATTGCATGCATGAATAAACTTACCTCCATATTTAGTAAAATCTACTAAAGAAATTTTATTTCTTCAATCACTGCTTTAAGTGATGCAACAAACTGAAGCAACGGTTGTTGAACTGCATCAAAGCGAGTCTGCTCTTGATCGCAGCAAATATCTTTCATATCGGGGCGCGAATTCTCATTTCATTCCAGTCACTTCCGTTCATTAATAGTTTCTTCAATTCAGTTTTGACTTTGCAGCATTTTTATTCTTCTCATCAATACATAAAGATAATCTGTTTGAAGTGTGAGAAGTTAAAATAAATTCTGAAAGTTTTAAGTAAGAAAGTAGATGTTAAAAGTAGTAACATACGACTTCGTTAGCAACCGTTGTGACTAACCGTAGAAATTCCTAGAAGAATAAAAGCACGTAATTCATACTTCATTAAAGTCAATTTTAGGATTAATTATTTCCTGTCATATTTTTAAAAGGGGAATTTAATATCAGCTCAACAGTCTTTACGGTCGTCTCTTATTACTATAATTGCTCTTCTCAAATTTCATCCGTTTCGAATTTTGCAAATAATCATCGACTTGTTGTCATTAGCAGAAGTTAAGAAAAATGGCCACTCCTACAATAGAATTCTTTTTATATTTATTTATTTTTATTCTTCTAAATGAATACTGTTATTGTACCAAGCAGTGTGTTAGTAATCTAAATGAAATGTTACAATAATTTTATAATTAGTGCGAAATTATGTTAACTTTCTACGCGCCGTTAGAAAAATATTATTTTTTGGTTCGTGATTTTCGTGGTTCATTGAATCTTTATTGACAGTTCGACAATTAAAAAAAATTGATTTTTTAAAAATCTGTTTCTGGTAATTTTGCTTATCAAATTAGAAGGAAAAAAAATGAATAGAGGTTGAATATTTACGAGTATCAAAAATGAAGCCTGATAAAGAGTCGGGCCTCTTATTCAGGTTGAAATGCTGTTAAAAAACATCAAAATAACACCAGGTAATCAAGTAACAAACAATAATGAAATGGTGGAAGATGTCGATTGGCGAGTAGAAAATAAAAATATTAACAACCAAACCGAAGATAATACTCCTGAAGGATGTCCCTCTGAAACGTCAACGTTATCAGTCAGTCAAGATATATGTAGGTAAGGTTCAAGAAGTTTGTAGGTTGTTGGCATACTATTTATTGAGTGCATTGATACATATGGATAATGAAAGTGGTCAAATTTGTTAGTTAAAATATTTGAAATTGAGATGCATTAGAGTGTTTTGAACATGAATTCCTTTCAACCAGTACTTTTATTTGTACTTTAAAATTAGGATTTAATCCATTGTTTGTGGTATTTAAATGTCAGGAAGTCATTTTTTGTAACATCCTGGTCATGGATGGTTTCTCATAATAGTTCATTAAATATAAAAGCTTATTACTTGTATGAAATGATTTCAGTAAATTAAACAATTTAAAAGTTTTTTTATTAAAAATTTTTTTGTTCTCTTAAGTTGATCAAAAATGTGAACCAAAGATTAAGTCCCAAATAAATAAGATTAAGCAATTAGTTAATATCGATTTAAAAGGAAGCATTTATTTTGGTCATTAAATTTATGAATGAGAGAAATGGTCATTTATTTATAAGCCAATAAATTTTTATTAACAGGCAGTCTTGTGTAGACTCAATACAAACTCAGTTTTTAGCTTTCCTTAATGAAATATCACTTTAATTGGGTCAGCTATTTTAATTAAGCTGATTTATAAATCTTGATGGATTCTTAATTCATTTGTTTAGAATTGATTTTACTAACAGTAAAGTTAATTTTGATTATAATGATGTGTAATAGAAATTCTTAGGACAATTATGGAGGGTTTTAGTCTTAATGCATCAAATCATAAAGTAATGGAATCAATGGTTTTACTTAATTTGATTCTGAGATATTTGTAATAGTTTTAAGACAATTTGTTTTGTGAAGAAAAATTAAAACTTTGCCTTTTTTTAACACAGGATTTGTCACTGTGAAGGGGATAGCAATGATAATGCTCTTGTCGCTCCCTGTTATTGCTCTGGATCACTGCGCGGTTCATCAACAATGTCTCCAGCAGTGGATCAAAAGCTCTGACATTAAATGTTGCGAACTCTGCAAGTTCCAGTTTATTATGCAAACTAAACTTAAGTCTTTTAGACAGGTAATGAATGATTCAGTTTCTGAAATTATCAACAATTTCTGTAATTGATTGAAACTCATGGAAAAGGAATTTTGAAGTGGACATTTTGAAATGGCATAAAAGTTAATATAGAATCATTAATTTCAGTGGGAGAGCTTACAAATGACTCCACTAGAGAAAAAAAAATTGTTATGTAGTGTTACCTTCCATGCTGTTGCTCTAACATGCGTTGCTTGGTCTTTGTGCGTCCTCATTGATAGAACGGCAGAGGAATTTCACCGCGGCATGCTGGAATGGCCGTTTTGGACAAAACTCATAGTGGTCGCAATAGGTTTCTCAGGGGGTGTTGTTTTCATGTACATTCAATGTAAAGCGTACATAAACCTTTGCAAAAGGTGGAAGGCTTACAACAGGTAAGTTTTGTAACAGTTATTTAAATCCTCTTGGATAAGTTTATTTGGGATCCACACCATCCCAGTTTGATGTATCAGATGAAATGGCATGCACTTGAAGGAAGAGTACAATTTGCTCAAGAACTAATAAATATATTTGTTTCTTTATTCAGGGTCATATACATTCAGAACGCTCCAGAGAAGCAGTGTCTACCTTCAGACGTAACAAACCAACAACAGGCGAGGATAGATGTTCAAACGCACGTGTTTAATTGCCACAAATCGAATTCTGCCAATATAAACGTTCCATCACATTCTCTGTTGCCTCCATCTGAAATGATATCAAAAGATGACACGTCCAAGTACAATGACATAAAATACAAGACGCTACAAGTCTTTAGCACACATTATAATTTGAATTTAGGCTGTGATAAAAATGATGCTTTAAAGACTGATGAAAGGGACAAAGTTTCGTGTAAAAAAGAAATCGACGCATCTTCTGACGAGGGCGAAACTTATGGACTTTTGAATATATAAAAGTAAAGCGTATACATTTATTTTAAATATACGATTTTTTTACATACATCAGATAGGAGTGGGTTTATGTAAGTTGAAGGAAGGAACGGTTTGAATTAGAAAGAGGTGATGATGATTTATTTTAAAAAAGTGGCGTAGAGGTCAATTAGATTTCTACTTTAGTTTAAAAAGAAAACAAGCTCAAAGAAAAATCAATTATTGAATTGTATAATATTTTCATTCTTGTTGTTTGCTGTATACTACTCTTTCTCGACAAATGAAATAGAATGTGAAAGGAATGAATTCTTCTTGGATGAGTCTTATAAAAAATAAATATTTCTCGAAAGCAGTGGATAATTATAGCAAAAGGCCAAAACAATTAGAATTAAGTTGTAGTAGTCAATTTAGTCTGTGTACTATGAAATTAATATTTTTTTTTTAAAGATATGTAGAAATATAAGTATGACTATGAGATATACTTGGAAAGGAGAATATGATATAAATTAGAATAAAAATGAATATTGTTAATTAGGATTTTTAGTTCAATGGACAACATAGCTCCTTAATGAGACCTGAATTTATCTGCAGCAATCTTTGAATCCAACTCTAATGGTACTTCGGTAAATATGTTCAAAGCTTGTTTCGGTTGACAACATATATTTTCAGGGGTGATAATTACTAGTATAATTGTATGATATTATAATTACGATTACAATTAAGATAAATTAAGGATTTGAATTTAACCTCTAACATACCAAGTTTGTGAAGTTGTTTCAGTTTGAGTGTTTTGAAGGTACACCCATTGGTAGTGGTGTTGAGGTAGATTACTCTTTAAAGGATTTCTGGGGTTTATAAGCTGCATTTAAATGACCATTGGATATTTTGTTTCCCTTTTAATAGAGAGGGAAGCAAATCATGAGAAAATCGCATATTATAGTAGGTACCATTCAGCAGAACCATTCCAACTAGAACCCTCTTGGTATGTTAGGGTTTAAGCCTCTTGAGATATATTCGCGAGTAAGACAATCTGTTAAATATCAGTACGTCTATTCTTTCTTTCTGTCATAGGACATTTTCTCCCATCTTCTAGTTTCTAAGACTGACTTCTTCAGCCTCCCAGTTCGAACCAGAAATAGTTGTGCTTTCAACTTTTGTCCCATTTAGTTTTCTATTGGTTTGCTTATATCTCCATATTAAGGAACGAATTAAGGTCTTATACCGAGGTACCACTGTTTTGACATGAGATCGAATGAAATATGTCAAGTCTCTGAGCCTTAAATGAGTAAGATATATTTAAACTATTTTGTAACTGAAACTAAATTCTGTTTCAACAAACTCGATACCGTAAGCAGAATAAATATTTGAGATAGGCCGTGAATGGAGATTATTTGATTTTGGTTTGAAAGTTTAGTTTTGTAGAAAACGAAATTCCTTAATTATTTTCTAAAGATTTTGATTTATATAGAAAAGTTAAGAGAATTCTACTGGAATCCCCTCAGGACGATAAAAAATCTGTTGTAAGATTTTTAAAATTACACTTGTACAGCTCTATTAAATTAATGTATTGAGGTTTCAAATTGTATTACATAGCTTAATTTATTAGCAAAAAAATTATGTTTAAATTATTTTTTAGAGAATTTGTTTAATATCAAACTTTAGTATATCCGTCTTATATCCATTGCGAATGAATCCTTCTCTTAAGATCATAAGGTTTAATTATAAGCTAATGAGTACAATTCTTTTTCGATATCATTTAAAAGTCCAGACGCCCCAATTCTAAACAGTTGTTTTGTCAGCCATGTTCTTCCCAATTCTCTTTTACAAAGGACCAACCAATTAAGAGCATCTTTTGAAGTTTTGATTCCTCCAGCTGCCTTGAACCCGACCTAAAATTTAAACAATATTTCCATTTACAAATATAATAATTCATCAGAATACAGCTGAAAGAAATGAAAACGGACCATGTTAGAGGTTTCCAAGTAATAATCACGAATGGCTCGCATCATCACCAATCCAACCGGAAGTGTTGCATTGACTGCTTCTTTACCAGTTGATGTTTTAATGAAGTCTGAACCTGCCATCATGGCCACCAAGCTAGCTTTATAGACATTTCTGAAATCTCCCAGTTCTCCAACAGATAGTATAGTTTTCATTTTTACACCTTGGGAACATGCTTCCTGTGAATGATAAGACAAGTTGTAACTCTTGCAGAGTTGAAAAATATGAGAAAAGATTGTCAGTGGATTGTTACCCTCATTTGTCTTAATTCATCATAAAGTTTATCCCAGTGACCACCTAAAATTAAAGATCTGTCAACAACAACATCAATTTCTTTAGCACCATCATCAATACAGTCTTGTATTTCCATAAGGCGGGTTCTCAGTTTATACTGTCCACTTGGAAAGCCTGTTGCAACTGAAATTAAAGCAAAAATGTTTGAGTTATAACTCTGAAATGTGTTCTTGTTATGAAAGTGTTCATAATAAGTTTAATAAAATTGGAATTGGGTTAGTTGGTGATCCAAAAATCTTAAGTTTCTTCACATGTATACAATTTTAGTAAAATTTGAACCCAAATTTTAAATTCCTTGTAAACATCAAATGATTTACCTGCTGCAACAGGTAATTCATCAGTTAGAGACATTTTTTTAATAACTTTTACAGCATCTGCTACCCGGGACGGATACACACAAACTGCAGCAGTTGTAAATGGATCGACTGAGAAATTTAACTTCTCTAGTACACCAGCTGAAATCGGTCGTGTAGCTTGGTATGACAATCTTGTCACGTTGCTCCCTTAAAAAAAAGATGTCCAATCATTACTAATTAGGATGGAATGAAAAAATTGTTTGAAACCATGACCACTCACATGTGTCATCCCCAGCTAGTGTAGTTAAGTCTATGCAAGAAACAGCTTTCAATAACCATGCTGCTCGGTAGGGGCCTTGGACTTTATCACTTATGGAAGAGATCTCTTTGACAGACTCATTAACACCCCATGCGTTCACTGCCACATTGTTTATCCATGTCAGATCTGAAAATGAAAACACTTTGAGTCGGACACAATTCGCGAAGAATGTTCACCCCGACCATTCAGTTTCGACTCAAATACCTAATTTGCAACCGGGATTTTCTGCCATTATTGTCTACAATTTGAAAAAGACCTCGGACACATAGCGTCAGACTGCTTGTATGTTATGTAATGAGCCGTTATCAGTTCAGAATTTCGTTGATAAGATTTGAACGCCGAGGAAGAAACTTTATTTTGCTGCAAGTCAATTTTTGATATATTAAATTTTCTTAACTTCCAATCAGAATCTCTTCCTGTTCTGTCGCCCTTGTTTGGTAATATATAAATAATAGTTAAATAATTTAATTTTTACTTTTAACTTCCATCAACCCCTCAACCATCTACTTTCATTCTTCCTCTCTCTCTCTCTACCATGCCTTTTTATACTTCCTTTCCTAATTACTTATTAAATTATTTAATCAGAAATATATTAAATACTGCCTTTTCTCTATTTTTTCATTCTTGTATTTGTTCAGTTCTCCATTTTCTTTTTCCCTTTATCCACCTCTGGGGTTAAGACTGGTCTGTCCTCCAGATACCTACTAAATACTGGCATAAAAGTATTTCCTGTCTCTGGATTGGATTTACTACTAGTGGATTTACAGATGATACTAGATCATTTTATTTTATTGGTGTAAATCCACTTTTTTAAGAAAATTAAATGTTTGACAAATTAGTCTTAGATTCAGTAAACATTTCTTAAAGAACCTAATGTCAATAAAAAAGATTTTGTATTTCTTTTTCAATTTAAAAACTACCAAGTCAAACTGGTGTTATAAATTTAAATATGGCAGAGGAAAGCGATATAGGATGGTATGATATCAAATAACTGCGACAAATAAGATTAGAAGATAATTTTTATTATTTTTTAACATTTTGTGGTGAAAGGTTGTATTTATCTAAAGTTCTTGTGAGCACATTGTTCGAGTTCCTGTCATATCAGCACTCTAATAGGACAGTAAACATGTTGAATTTATTGCCTTAGGTGGGTGTTTATATAATCAGTTGATATGGATGATATGTTGAGCTGTTTCTGCAAAAATCGACGACAGCTTTTAAGCTCAAATTTTGGACACTTACATGGTCGGTTCTGAAGTATTGTCTATGTTGTATTTACACAAATAAACGCCTTGTTAAATCAATTATAAGTTCTTCTTTTTGTCATTACCAAATGACCACACCAACTAAAATTTCATTAATTTTTGATTTACTTTATAAATCAATTTTACAATTATTTCCCAAGGAATGACTTTGCTATCTGGAATGTTTCATTTACTTAAACTACTTCATTTATCTCAGTTTTAAACACAATCGTTGCTCAATCCAATTCAAAATTGTGAGGTTTAAATCTTCAAAGTACATTCTTCACCACAAATAGGACATGCAAATTTGTCATCTATTAACATATTGCTCTGCAAAAAACCAAAATTAATTTGTCAAAAAAATAAGTAAGTGAATACACTTGAACTTTGTGACTAATCTATAATAACAACTGAGAGAGTAAATAAAAATTTTGGGTCAAGTTTTAATTCTGTTTCTAAGCTTTGGTTATAACATGATAGGAGGGGCTCAAACTCTCAACAATATTTCACATGCCAAAAAAGGAATTAAATTCATTGTCATTTCAATTATTGGTATGCTAAAATCGTCAATTCTTTGGATTTCTGTTAAATGTTAATCTTACCTTAAGACAATAATAGCAAGTCATATGAGGACAATATAAAGACATCTGACATGGCATAGTTGGAAACTCATTACAAAGCACACATTTTGTATGTGTATCAAACAAATCTTCTTCTTTTTTAATTTCATTTGATTTCTTTTGAAAAATTCCCTTTATTCTCCTTTTTATCTTGTTTGTGTTAATATATGGTACAACATTTGTTAAAAACATCTGCAAAAAAAATTACATGAATGCATACATTTCCCTTCTAAAGCTTGAAGCAACTATTGTAAACTAGCTACACTGCAGATCAATTGATTTGCTTCATTACTTTGCCAAATAAAGAATTTTCCAACTTTTTAAGGTGATGGCCACATCAACAGATTCAAAATTTTGTTTCTTTCATTCCATTCGCAAATATCTTATTCTCACCTCAATTAGTTCCCAATAAGAATTATGCAGATAATCTAAATAACTTGACACATGAAACAATTTTTGGTACTTTATCAAATCCCTATTTAATATGCAGAATAACTGATTCACACACTTATATTGTGATAATGTATATATATAAAATAAAAAATTTACATAATAAATAAACATTTTGGAGTTATAAACTTTTCACATACCATAATTCCTTGCCATAATAATTCTTTTATCATAAAATTATAGCCCACACTTGTATTAATGGGCTTTCCAGGAGTATACTGTAATTTTAATAACCTATCTATAAGAGTTGGGTATTTTCCCTCTCTTAAAAATATCAGCAAATTTAAAACTGTACAAGCTTGAACAAATACACGAATTCTCTTTGCTGCATTTTGTAGCTAAAAATAACAAAATTAAATGTTATAAATAATTATTGAATGGCAATTACAAGAGAAATAAAGAAAATAAATATCTAATAGATAATTAATAACTGGTAATATAAATTATTAATACCATTTTATTTTCTGATTGTACAGACCGGTCTTCAAATTTACTCATGAGGTATGGTAATACATAACTCAGCAAAGCAAATGCAGTCAACTTGTTCGAAGATAATTTATTTTTGTACTTTAAATTGAATATATCCTGCCCGAAAGTGGCATTTTTGTTAACCAAAGAGTACTTAAATATCAATAGAATTTAATATTAAGTTAATTTCTGATTTAAACGCATCAAGGGTTCCTGGTTTGAGGTATCTACTGACTTCTGACAGTTGGTTATGAAGTAGAGTTTTAATTTCATTATCAAATGACTCTGCATCCAACTGAAATAAAAAGATTTTTTAATTTAATGCCACAGATGTTTGATGATGTACTGTATATGCTGAATAGAGTTATAATAAGAGGCTTTTTTTAAAATTATCATTCTATTTAAAATTTGAGTTTAAAGGCCTCAAAATTAGAGGTAGATTTAAGATACATACCTGTAAGATTCTGGGAACGAATTCCCTTTTCGGTTTTTGTGAATTTTCGGTCATGATTGCTGACAGAAATTCATTAACTATTTATGAATAATATACATGACGTTTATTAAAAATTTTTCATTATGTATTTTGACGTGACATTACAATTTAATATTAAAAAACTAAAAATTTAGAAGTGAGATCAAGTCATTGAAGCGGACTCATTTTCGAGTTATCGCAACGAGTCGATTATTAATCGAACCTCGATATTTATAAACGTCAATAACGTAAAGGCAGTGTCCAGAAATGGAGACTAGTTTTGGGGAGCACTTTAGATTTTTAAAAGAAGTTTAGTCTTTCATTTTCGTACGTAGGTTTTTTTCCTTTTTACACTAATGTATAATGATGCCGCCGTCTTCAGTAGGTTGTGAAAATGCCCTTTTAAATCAAAAGAAAAGTGAAATCGTTTGCGAAAATCAGAATAAAATAAAATGTGTTTTGGTCGGAGATGGACAGGTAGGAAAAACATCATTGATTGTGAGCTATTCAACCAACGATTTCCCCATGGACTACGTTCCTACAGCTTTCGATAATTACAACGGTGAGTACTCAGACAAGTATCATTGACTGTTTTTTAAAATCAATTCATCTTCGTTCTGTTTAGTGGAAACGATTTTTTTTTCGCATTGTTTACATTAAAAATGATAGGAAATGGAACGAGACAAAGGTCATCTTTTGTCTTTTAGGTTCAAATGATTCATTACTTTACCTTTCGTTTTATCTACCTGTATCTAAAATAATTATTTACTTATATTAGTGATAATCAGTTGTAAAAAAAGAACTTTCTTACAATCAGAAGGCATTAGGTTGTGAAATCAAAATTTTTAATCTGATTTACAAAAAATACCATAATTGTTTATCAACTCTTGCTTAATTTTGTAAATAATTTTTTTCCTTTTAATTTATTTTAATAACTTATATATATTTTTTATATTTCAGTGGTTGTTATGGTGGACAACCAGCCAGTTAGTGTGCAACTCTGTGATACAGCTGGGCAGGTGTGTTAAAATGTTTCTTTTTAATCTTAATGCAAAAATAATTTTAAGCTAGTGTCATAATAATTATTTAAATTTTCTATTTTATTACTCTTCCTCAAGTTAATAAAGTTAAGAACCATAACCACAACCAGAACCACAAGCAACAATTATTCAGTCAAACAGTTGTACTTCAATCTGTCTTAAACAGAATTTTGAAGGAAGTAACATTGGCCACTAAAAAATTAAGCAGCAAATTAAAATTTTTTGAAAAATCTGTTCATAAATAAGAATCTGCTTTAAGAATTAGGAAGTTTAATTAAAAATTTGGGATGTGATTAAAATTTTAAATTAGAAGTGAAGTCAAGGTTTCTTCTTCCCACACTGTTTCATGTTTCCTTGCATTTTTCATTAATTATAGTTTTCTTATTTACAGGATGATTTTGATTCAATCAGGACACTTTGCTATCCTGACACAGATGTGTTTATAGTTTGTTTCTCAGTGGTTAATCCTAAAAGTTTTTTAAATGTGCAAAAAAAGTGGGTGCCAGAAATCAGGAAACATTGGCCTGAAGCCCCAATGTTGTTGGTTGGAACACAATGTGACAAGAAAGGAGATGTTAGGTTATTAAATCAGTTAGCAGGTGATTATAAAAAGTTTTTGGTTTTTAAACTGTTCAGTGTTTGCTTTGGTTTTTGATATTAATGTGAAAATTGCAGTTTAAATTTTTAATAAATGTTATGTGTAAACCTGAAGGATTTTGAATGACAGTGAGTTAGTGTTCAGAAAATAATTGTTGTTGTAAGAAACACAGCTCACTTTAACTTCTCCTCATTCAAGATCTAGTACTAAATAAGTATTAATTATCTATTAAAAGCAAAAGATAAATAATGTTTAAACTACTTGCAACAATATTAAACTTAGTGGAGGAGTAGTATAGTTTTAAGTTCCTGACTGGGGTGCAATGATCATGAGTTCAAATCCTCCTCCTGCATCCTGTTATACCCAAAATTTAAGAGTGAAAAACAGGATTAAAACCACCACCACTACCATAATATTAAATTGAAGTGATTCAAAATGATACTAATTTGTTTTTTATTATACTCAACAGCTAACCGAGAGGTACCTGTAAGTGAGCAACAAGGAAAAGCTCTTGCCAGTTGTCTGGGAGCAAAGGGTTATATTGAAACATCAGCGTTAACCCAAAAGCAGCTGAAAGATGCATTTGACAATGCCATCGTTTGTGCTTTGTCTAGAAGAAGAATACTCTGCAACAATAATAACTACAATAGATTAAAAACAAGGAAAATTCATCCAAGGGGTCGATGGAGAAAATTATTATGTTGTCTTCATAAGCAAAGAGATTTTTGAAAAAGAAGAGAATTTTGTTATTAAAACAGGTATTTTCAAATCACATTCATAAACCCTTTTAAAAATCTCCACTGAAAACATGAAAGGAAATAAGACTTATGTAGAACTAATATTTTTAATTTTAGATTAACTTTACACTTGTTTGCCTAAGTGGATCAAATGATTTGATGAAAAACAATCAGAGGATTTTGTTATATTTTCAATAAAACAAGTGGCTTTAAGGGCCACCATTTTCTCTTGTTTTTCATTTCAGGTATGGTTCTTTTGGTATGACTCAGTGTGCATTTAATGACAAAAAAAATGAATCAAGTGTCAGTTATGTTTGTTATTTTTACTTTTTTTTTAAAGAATCAGTTAGTTTTATGGATTTGATTTCAGTGCTTGTGATATTTTAATTGCTAGTAGTTGGTTTCTGTTTAGTTTTATGTTTCGATTGGCAGTAGATCTTGAAATACCTGTCTTCTGTTTTTCGAAATTCAGTGAAGCATAACAATTTGTACTTCAGTTTACCATATTCGCCATTTTTAATCAAATCAAGTTCCGTTATGAAAAAGATAGAAATGCATTAATAAAGACAGATAAATGAATTTCAATACAAAATGATTCTCAAAACTTATTTTTTTAATTAGCACTTTTGTCAGGCTGGGGATTAAATGAGGCAAACAAGAAATAGTTATGTTGAAAGTGTTGTACTTAACAGAAGATTAAACCTGAGAAAATTTCATGTACTTAAAAAAAAGCTTTGTTGGTCCACTCTTTCGATTAATGTATTTAATTTTAATGTTGATACTAATTATTAAATTTACATTTGATCCACTAAATTGAAAGGAAAAAGTCAATTTTGATTGTATCTTAATTGTATTATATGATTCCATGTTGAGTTAAAATACTAAATTTTACTTATTGGTATTAATAATATTTTAGATTCTATCATAAAATGGATTTTACAAAATGTTCGTTTTCAAAATTAGTACATAAAATTACGACCAATTTATTTTTGTGATGATTTGTTTTGTTTCTTAAATGGTTGAGGAACTTGGGGAAAAATTATCAGCAGAAGAGGTTTTTTGAGATCAGATAAAACTTTTAAAATCGATTAATTTTTATTCGTACTATATTTATTATTGATATTTTAATTTTTTCATACTGAACGATTTTTTTGTTATATATGATACCTTAAATTGAAACCGATTTTAATAGTTTTTGTTTGTTTGTAATGTTCGGTTTGATTAGTTTCTCTTGCCCACTTATCGATTTGATTATGGTTGTCGTAAAAATGTATTTAATACTAGGAAGGAGACCTGTGGTTGATTAGTTAGTTGAGTAGTTTGTTAGCGGAGTAATGATTAAAGGTTCGGTCACCTCTTGTTTAGGCTAAGAGTGAAAAACGGAATGAAAACTATACAATTTTGAGTGATTCAAACTGGTTCAATCCGTAAATCTAATTTTTATTACAATTTTTAGTTTATATTCTCCTGTATTTATAGTTTTGGATTTTACAATCACAAAAATTTTTAACTGTATCTCATTCCAATTTAGTGTTCATACAATGAAATTTTATACTGAAATAGTACATAACTGGTAGTCGTGAAATGAAAATTGAAGAATTGTAATGAATTTGAATTTGGTTTGGCATTAATTTCAATATCAAAGACCATTGTTGTGAAAATATTTATCAGTGGCATCTGGAGAAATTGATTTTTCAGGTTTTAAATTAGGTTTAGTTTATTTGGGGATCAAAGAAAAACCTCAGAAGATCCTGATTTTATTTAGGTCTTGTATTGATAGTTTTGTGTAAGATTTCAACTTCTCTTTTAAATTGGGCAAAATTAATTATTTTTATTATAATTAAGTGAGAATCCACCATGATACTGTTTTGTTAAGATATTGTTTAGGTTTATAAGGACAGTTTCTCTCCTGAATGTTATTGTTTGTGTCGATTGGGGAAAATCTGTTTATAATTTCGGGGATTTAATTTTACTCTTTTAATTCATGACTTATTCATCTATTTCGTGTACTGTTTGATTTATTCGCGCGGAAATATTGTTGCTCTAGGTCGGTGATGGCGAACTGTTTGCTTGAAGTGGGATGGAGAGATGGGAAAGATGGGGGAGAGATGTAATGTGATGGTATGATAAGAAGGATACTTAACCTATTAACTGCCACTTTTTTTCTTCTGGATGGTATCTGACTTATCTGTAAGGAAACACTTCAGACAGTCAAAGCAATTGCTTCTCATCATGATTGAGTACCTAATCTCCGAGTGGGAACTGTGGGTAAGACCAACAATTTTAAATTGACCAGTGGGAGGAGTAGTGTAGTGGTTAAGTTCCTGACTTGGACGCAAATGGTCGTAGGTTCGAATCCTCCTCCCGCATCCTGTTATACCCAAAAATTAAGGGTGAAAAACCGGATTAAAACCACCACCACCAAGACCAACAATTTTAAATTGACCAAGAATTTGTTTACAGATGGTCATTAAAACAAAACACCATAAAAGCCAAAACGTGGATCATTTAAATGAGCTTGGTGAGTTAGTGTCTGAAGTGTCATAGTTTCGCCATCATGGTCCTAGAACATTTTTACAGGTTTTTAATTTGAGAAAACTCTTCGGTTTCAAGAAAGAAATGAAAAATTTTACAAAAAACATTTGTTACTTAAATTATTAAGTTTTTAAGGTAATTATTTTGTTAGTTATGATTAGGAAAGTTATTGCGGTTTTATTGTGATTAAGGGTAAACCATTTTATTTTTTTGGTTCTGTAGGGTCTTTGTTGATATCTGAACTGTAATTTTTATAGCATAAGTACAAAATCTCGTCTTTCAAATTTTATTTTTAATTGTTTACGGTCTAATTTTAGATTTGTTATTATTATTATTTTTTTCCTCGATATTTTTAGTCCAACGAAATTATATTTATTGAAAATAATTTAAGTGAAACATCGTAAAAAAAAATTGACCGCTGTTATGGTATTGCGTTTCAGATAATATCGGACAGATGTGTGAAGGCTGTAGTATTCATAAAGTTAATAACTGTTCACAAAATTATTGGTATTCTTTAACCGATTAACTTTGAATTAATATGTGGAAGTTAATTCGATGTCGAAAATTAAGTTTCCTTAAACAACAGTTGTAGCCTTTTCTCTTTCTTACTTTATTCACTACATGATTCTTTGAAACCTTAACAAAGTTCATTGTCAATGTTACGAATGTCAATATATACCATTTTTGTGTTGGAGATTTTTTTGTTCAAACTTTTTTTAATCACAGAACACTGTTGGGGTGTTATTAAGATCATTGTGTTCTGAATCATGGTCTCCAAACGGATCAAGATTGTTTTGAGTACTTTATGTAAAGTTTGAGTCATAAAAGAAGATGATAAGATTCATTTAAAACTAAAGTGGACTTATTAAACACTTAGCAAGAGGTCATTATTGTGTACTCGTTCTGTAGTAGGTTGGTCTTGAAAAGACAATATTGTGTTAGAGCCTTCGGGAAACGTAGACACTTTTGCTAAGTGGACAGTATGATTGTCAGTGAAAACTTAAACGCCTGCTAGTGGGCAATAGGGAACAGGTTGATTGTGTTGAGTTAGATTTTGAATTTCTTTTCTTTTTCAATTTGCCAGTAACTTGTCGATGATTAAATGTTTTTATGGCAGAAATAATGTAAGATGGTATCATTTTATGTAAAGTTTACTTGTATTGAGATTATTAGAATCTCTGGTGGTTTCAACTCGGTAGTAATTGAGGTAATCGAGAAGGATTTGATGTGTGTTATTTATTCTGTGTACTGTAGGTAAATTATTGTCGAATTTGTTGTTTAGGACTCTGGTTCTCTTGGAAATATAAGACAGGAATCTAATTGTTATTTATAATATTTTGCTTTATTTCTTTAATCCATCCATGTGTGTGTGAAGTAGAAGTTATCCAGCTTATCTGGAGATTATCTAGATTAATCCATTAGTGTCAGAAATTTGACAAATTACCCACAAAATCTGCAAGTTTCCCATTCAGAACTTGTCAAAGTTACCAAAAAATTTTTGCTGAAACCTGAGCCATATTTTATGGGTTAAATATAAATTTGAGGAAACTTTGTAAGCTTGATTGCTACTTGGACACGACCAAATATATAATCTATATTATTTATATAGACAAGGCTGTGTGTGTTTTTACTGAAAAAAAAAGAATCAGGTGTTTGAAAGTGTTTTAATTAAACTTGTCACACTCTTTGATTTCAATTATAGATGAAATACTATCGTCGGTCAGGTGTGTTTCCCGTCAATATTATTGTTGGTAATTTTATTGTTTTAGCTCTTACGACGCCCAAAACATGTTTGTAGTGTGATCAACAGAATTTATTGGTACATCGTTAAAAGTTTTTTTTCCAGGAAATTTGGGTATTATATTTTTTATCCCGCCTTTATTTACCTCGTTATATAGTATCCAATAATATTTTCCAATATTTCGAAAGGGGGGAGGATTTTTGAGTAAGAATTTATTTGACTTCGAATAATGAGTATCCTCATAACGTGAAATTGCTAAACTAGTATAGGGACGTCAGATTTTGTACACGAAACAATATTCTGAGTGAAAGAAGCATTGGACATTTATTCATAATTTAGCTGAATTAGAGCAAAAAGCTTTTAATTTATTGAATATGTCTTCCTCGTTATAATTTATTTTACTTTCTGCTTTTCGCCGAATAAAAAAATCAATTCGCACGTTAGGTTTTATACTCGAGATCGTTAAAAGTCGATCTCAGTTCTTGTTTTGCTCTCCTCTGACTTTGCTATCGTCAAAATTTGCTCTTCCACGTCATTTAATCTTCGAGTAGTCATCAAAATGGCTGACTAGGATCAAAAATCTTGGCTCTTGATGTATAAAATGTTTATGATTGAATTAATAATAAGTGCTCTTAGTTATTTTTGAAGTTATTATTTAAAAGAAGGTAGTGAAGTTTTAGAAATTTGTTCCTCTTTGTTTTTATTGCGTAAATGAAGTGATTTTAACACAATTTCTGACCCATTTAGTGTAATCATAATTTATATATATATATTTTTTTTTGTAAATTTTTATATTTGGATGAAAGTCAAACGTACCTCTAACTTTATTGTTTTTATATTAGTTCTGGTCCTCTGCATTACTTTTTTCTTGGGAGGGACAGAGAGATTCTTTAAGGCTTTATGAGAATATTCCTATCAGAAGATATCAGTTTCTTGCTGTCATAAAGTCGTCAATACTGTTGAGTTGAGCTAGTTCGTTCATTTTGTAGTGACGTTTTGCTTGAAATATAATAATTATTGATTAATAGTCTTGATAAGTGTAGGCTAATTTAAAGTAATGTACCGTATTGTGGAAATTAAGCCGGAAAAACCTAAAAGCTCTGACGTAGGTTTGCCTTATTTTTTACCTTGGAATCAGTTCCTTGTTATAGGAAAAAATCAAATAATAATTTCTAAACCAAAATTATAAGAAATATAGTTTCATATTGAGTGGTATTCTTATGAAAGGATTTATTAATTTATTACCCTTTATGGAAGTTTTTTTTTGTTGATTATGACACTGGACAATGTGCACATATATTCAAACATATATATTATGTGGATGTTTAAATTAATTTTAAAAGATTAACAAGTAAATAGCAGTTCTTATAATTATTTCTGGCATTAATTCAATGATAAATTTATTTTTTGGTTGAAGTTTAATTTTTCTGACTTATATTTACCATATGGTTGATGCATGCTTCTGCAAGTTTATTTTACAAGGAGAATTGAGAATCTTAACAGCCAATTCTTTCTTACATTTAAACGTAAAGCTTTTGTAATAAAAGTTCTTTTTGTGTTTTTTTAAAAGAATTTGATGAGCCATAAGTATAGTTTAGTAAATGAAGTTTGTTTTTTATTTGTTTTTAGGCAACTTGATAATGGCTGATAAAAACCAACTAGGTCTTGCTAATGGAGCTCCTCCTCAAATGTTTTCTACAAATCCATCTTCGTCTCAAACAAATTTTGCAACACAAAGTCAAATACAGCAAGACATCCTTCAGAAATGGAGAATAATTTAAATACTGTTCAACCCCAGAAACCTCAAACATCAATGGTCAATGGCCAAGTTTCACCGAGTATGAGAGCATCTAACTTGCCTCAACAGTCAAACCATTTAAATAATTTTTCAAATAGTGGAAGTTCTAATTTATCACATCAGCAGGCTTCAGTGATGCCTCCAACTCAACAACCTCTCTCGTCTCAACCTGTTAAACCCAATTTAACAAATTCAAATCCTAGATTTCCTCAGAACATTCAGTCGGTTACAGCTCAACAAAATCCACCAGTTTCTATGGTTGGCCAGTCTACTAGCATACCATCATCTTTGGCCCAAGCGCCACCTAGTTTTCAGTCTAATAAACAAAGTATAAACTTAAATCCTTCACCTTTTCCTGCAAATATTTCAAATACTTCAACAATGGGAGTTATGCAGCCTCCTCATATGTCTAGTAGCGGAGCAGCACATGGTCTACTTCATCAAAGACAAAACCCTCCTATTTCTCAATATTCAAGCATGCCTACGGTCACAGGTCCCCATCTTCATCACAAATCAATAAACCAATATTCGGACCTCCAATGACAAGTGCAACTTCCAAGTCATCACCCTTTAATAAACCTATCACTGGAAATTATTCCTTTTCAAGTCATATGCCTCCTACTTCACAAGGAATGAATCCCTCTCCTCAGCATCAAAACATTACTCAAGGATCTCATCCAACGCCCCCCCAGACCAGCAAACCCTCCCAATTTTTAAACACTTCTCAGTCATTCCCACAGTCTAGCACTCAGTTTCAGCCTTTACAGTCTGGCGTAACGGGAATCCCTCAAGGTTATCAACCCTCACCCTTAGCTTCAAGTCAGTTGCCACGACAACCCCCCGTATCAAATGCACCACCTCAACCTCAACCTGTTTATAATTTTTCAAACTCTCAACAAGGAACACCAACTTTTCAAAATCAAGTGAATGCTAATCGTGATGCAGGACCACAGCAAATGGGAGGCATGTCGACTTCTAGGGGAGCGCCTCCTCCCCAAAATTCGATGATGAATCGCGTACATCCGTCAAATAGTGCATATAGTAACGTTTATGGAAAATATCCAGGAGTGAATGCATTGTCACAGGGAATGGAAAGGATGTCAGTTACCCAACAGGGATTCAATAAGCTCTGGGTATGTTTTTGTCATTTTTATATAAGCTCAGAAGTAACTTTCCAAGAAGTTAAGCGAATAATATACACTTTCACGAAGACCTAATTTCATAAATAATCCACTCAGATTTATCATAAAATTTAAGATTACATATTATTAAAGATAATGGAATAAGCAGACAACATCATTTTAGATGTTTTAGTATAACAAAACAACAATGCATAAAGTGAATTATTTATTTTATTGTCTCGAGTAATAATACCACCAGACAAGTTAATTATAACTCCAACTTAGCTTAATTATATTAAAATTTCATCAAATTTAAATTGAGTGATGATCCAAGTTAATCACCTCTAATTTTTTTGGTCCAGGGTATGGAAACTGTAGATTTATTACAATGCAGGAATATTTTACCACCTCAAAAGGTTTCACCTCCGCCCATCCGATTGCATCAAGAGTATATGGAAAATTTAAACTGCGGTTCAGAGTAAGTGCTCACCACTTTCTAAGAATAGTTAAGGAGAATGGGTGTGGTGTGATTTATTTTCAAGGGAGGAGATAACTAATAGAAAGTCTTTGTTTCAGAATATTCTGTTGCACACTAAATAAAATACCTGAGACGAATAGCTTGCTTCAAAAATCGAGACTGCCTCTAGGAATTTTGATTCATCCTTTCAGAGATTTAAGTCAGCTCGCTGTTATTCAGTGTTCTTCAATAGTTAGGTGTAGGGCTTGTAGGTAAGTTAAATATCAGGGAAACCGTTCCTGTTGATTTTGTATCAAGGCTATTTATTAGGACTTGGTCATTAGGGGATTTGAAAATTTTTTTTATTGGTTTCAGAACGTACATAAATCCTTTTGTCTATTTTGTTGACAATAAACGTTGGAAATGCAATTTATGTTTTCGTGTAAATGAGTTACCAGACGAGTTTCAGTATGATCCAGTGTCGAAAACTTACGGGGATCCATCGAGAAGGCCTGAGATTAGGAGTTCTACGATTGAATTCATAGCTCCCTCGGAATACATGGTTGGTAACATTGTCCATCTCAACTTTTATTTGGTTGACTTACTGCGTTGAGAAATTGGTTAGATAAGAGACTTCTACCTCTAGTTTCGCCTACTTTCACAGACAAACTCCTCATCCTCAGTGATAGAATGACGCAGCAAAATAGTTAGCACAATAACCGTACCAACAATGCAAATAATATTTGATGGACATTTTAAAAATGCATTTTACTTAGCTTTGTGTTTTCTTTTTAACAGTTGAGACCACCTCAGCCTGCAATATATTTGTTTGTACTGGATGTATCTCGTTGGGGTTGTGATTCCGGCTACCTAGAAACGCTCTGTTCTGTTCTCTTAGAAGAATTAGATAATATTCCTGGTGATTCTAGAACTCAAATCGGTTTTATACTTTTCGATTCGACCATCCACTTTTTTTCAATCGCTGAAAATTATAATCAACCACACGAAATGATTGTCACTGATATAGATGGTAAGTGTTTGCTCAACATCTTCAAATTTAGATTTAAAATAGTTTGGTCAGTGCTGGATTCAGTTTAAATTTTTTGTTTCAGATGTGTTTTTGCCAACACCAGACAGTCTTTTAGTTAATTTAAATGAGAATAGACAACTTATTAGAGATTTGCTTCATGAGATTCCTAGAAAATACGCAGAGTCGTTTGATACGGATTCTGCTCTAGGACCAGCTCTTCAAGCAGCATACAAATTAATGGTAAGGTTGGGGCTTTGTCCCAGGAGGAATTAATTTTTTTGTTATAATTATAACAGTTTGATTGAGTTATAATTTCGTTGTTGATTTCTATTTTCAGTCGCCAACTGGCGGTCGAATAACGGTATTCCAAAGTTGTTTACCCAACAAAGGCCCGGGAGCGTTGGGTCCTCGAGAGGATCCAAATCAAAGATCCACAAACGACGTCCGTAATCTCGGTCCTCAGACTGACTTTTACAAGAGATTGTCTTTGGATTGTTCCACGCAACAAATTTCGGTGGATTTATTTTTAGTCAGTTCACAATATTCAGATTTAGCTACTTTAGGTAATTTTAAAATGAGTTTTGCTGTTGTCCCTCGACTGGCTGTTCTCTGTATGTTAAGAGGTGAATGAAAATCTGTATTCTGTTCCATTTCAGGTGGTGTTTCACAGTTTTCTGGCGGTTGTATATATCATTTCCCATTATTTAGAAGGATTAATAATGAAAGTAATGAACGTTTGTCGAGGGCTCTTAGACGATATTTGACTAGGAAAATCGGTTTTGAGGCGGTAATGCGAGTCAGGTGTTCAAGGTTAGAACGTGAAAATTACGAGTTTTTAATCAAATGTTTGTTATTGTTATCGCTTAATTAAAGAAAAAAATTATTTTTTACGTATTTAGGGGGCTCTCTATACACACTTTCCACGGGAATTTCTTCGTGAGAAGTACGGATTTATTAAGTTTACCTAATGTAAATCCCGATGCAGGTTTTGGCATGCAAATCTCTATCGAAGAAAGTTTGCTTGAGCTTCAGTGTGTTTGTTTTCAAGCAGCCGTTCTTTACACTTCTGCTAAAGGTAAATCACTTAATGGTGAGGACTTTTAATGTTTCTATTATTAGAACATTAGGTTCATTCTGTCAATTTCTAATCTAGTGTTGTGCAGAGCTAAAGTATTCACGATTGTTTACAGGTGAACGTAGAATTAGAGTACATACTTTATGTCTCCCCGTATCGTCTAATCTTACCGACATTTTAACTTCTGCGGATCAGCAAGCCATCATCGGACTTTTAGGAAAAATGGGTGTGTTATGAATGCTCCTTTTGGTAGACTAATGACAGTAATATCGGGATGTTTGTGAAATTTATTTGTATTATTGTTATTTCAGCCGTGGACCGATCTTTGAAATCGAATCTGTCGGATGCTAGAGAAGCGTTCATTAATGTGGCCATCGACATTCTCTCGGCGTACAAACTAGTTGAAACTTCTGGTGGACCGAACACGATTTTGGCACCGGTCAACCTTTCATTAATACCTTTGTATATATTAGCGTTACTGAAGTCGGTGAGTTGTTTACTTCTCCATTTAAACCGGAAAAGTTGTGATGTAGTCATTTAAAGCAGAGTTAATTTTGATGTATCCGATGCAGTTGATAATGTCGTTGTGATTATTTTTAGACTGCTTTCCGGACCAACCAAAGTACAAGATTGGATGATAGAGTGTACGCTATGTCACAAATGAAAACGTTGCCACTTAGGGAATTAATTCAATTGATTCATCCGGATTTGTATCACGTCACCCATTTGGACGATCAGGTTAGTGTTTTAAATTATTACCTGAGCAGGTGAGTAGATGTCAAAAATTATGAAAAATGTCGATAATGTGATTTCTTCTTTTTTATTTTTAGACTGGAATGGATTTTGAAGACAAACCCGTTGCTCAACCTGCTAGATTATCACTATCAAGTGAGCATCTTGATTCAAGAGGAGCATTTTTATTGGACACCCCAGAAGTCATTTATTTATTGGTGGGAAAGAACATCAATCCCGATTTCCTCACCAAAATTTTTGACGTCAGAGATATAAAGGAAATCAATAAGGATTTGGTAAGGCGGATTCGTGGTAGAGAAATTTTCGTTTTCAAACATTAAATTTTTTACTTAAAAATTTTATCGTGTTTTCAGGTCGATCTTCCAGAATTAGAAAATGAAGGAAGTGAAAAATTAAGACATTTTATTAGTTTCCTACAATCGGATAAGGCTTGGCCAGCCGTGATTAAAATAGTAACTGATCCGAATTCATTGGCCCCATTTTTAATCAATGATAAAGCTGAAAACGCTCTTTCTTATTTTGAATTGTTAAATCACGTGAAATCCCAGTTAAAATAAAATGGGGTTTTCTGCATTTATATGTGAGTGGGATTTTTACAATTGAAGGCTTTTTTTAAATAACATACTTAAAGAAAGGGTACGTCCTACTCAAATTTCAGGTGCATATGGGAATACTGGGATATTGAATAATTGGAAATAAATTAATTGAAAAAGCTGTTGTCAATATATTATGTTAAAGTAATATACTTTATCGAAATGAATTTATTTTTATTTATTTAATTAAAACTTTTCTTTATTATATTTATTATTTTCTTTTATTAAAATTTAATGTTAATTTATTGTTAAATAAAAAACAAATTTTGCTTTGTGTTTCACAACAGAAATAGATGTTTTCCATTAATTCCTTTTTTTTGAAATAAATACCTGCTCAGGCAGGAAATGTAAATAATTAATTGAAAAAGTATTTAGATTTGAATGGAATTAATTGGAATCGAATTAATTTGTCGAAAATAGGAAAGTTGGATTTTACACTTTTGGGACCTGGTTGAGGATTCGTTACTTTAACCAGAGCAAAATGCCGTTGTAAGCCGCTTACATTGCCGCTAGCAAAACAGCAATGACGAGGAAAGTAATTTGGAGGTTTTTTTCATTAGATGTTCAAAATGGCGGTTACGATAGTGAGCTTTCGGTGGTTAGAAATTTTAGAAAAGGAATTTGATAAAAACTTTGTGGACTTAGATTTATTAATTGGTAAGAATGCACAGATAATAATAATTTTCTTTTGATTTCCACATCAAAAATTAATTTTCAATCGTATAATAATCAAAACCCATGATTCATACATATTGACGTTTCATGAAAGTGTACGAAAACTAGTGTTTTGATTTTAAAATATCGATACCACCTTAAACAAAACAATACTCTTCTTAAAATGAATGAAAAATATTCGCCTTATTGGTTTATAATAAACTTGGATTTGATTAGAATAGGTATGAAGTCCTTAAATTTCTATCAGTCAAATTCGGAATTCGTTTTTTAGTGTCCCGGTAAGCAATAATTTACCACTAAGGTTTATTTTTCAGTAAGTTTGACAGTAAAAGTAAATGTTACTGTATCGTCTTTGAATATAATTGGCAAATTCAATATTTGTTTATTTAAATGAAATTTTATTACAAATTGAGACTTGAATGTGGTTGATTTATGTTTCAGGTGATTTGGATGCTGAAGAACCTGATTTTGTTTATTCAGCTAGGCAAAAATTAGCTGGCTTAAGTTCATGTTTTGCTCAACTTACTCACAAAGCACAAACCATTTTCCAGAATTCAGCAAAAGTTGAGGTAAATTATAAATAAATTATACTTTTGATGAGTTTTGTTGATCATAACAAAACAAGCATATCAACATAAAAGCTCAAAATATGGAATACCAGTTAAATTCGATTTTGGAAGGAAATAGGTTTTTTAGGGTTGAATTTTCTTAAAGTGTTATTGCTGAGGATAATAAAAATCTCTTAAAATATTATCAAACCCTTTTATTGAGTTATAAACAAAGACATCGAAACATTTAGTGTTCAGTACAGCCCAAAAGTAAAGAAAAAGAGTAATTGCACTTTACAGACCCTTCTCCAATTTATTATTTTTAATTGAAAGGTGAGAGTATTTTTAAACTAAGAATAAAATTAAATTTGTTCTTATTCTAATTCTTTTTCTTTTAAAAATTCATCTTCATTGTAAGGAAAAGGTGGAAGTTCGAAATCCTCATTTCCATTTTTGTTTGATTTACTCTCTTCATCTTCATTCTTTAATGTGGCTTGAGCAGCGTCTTTAGATGAGTTTTTGTAAAGATCTTCTTCAGTCATGTTAAAAATATTGAGTATTTTTTTGGAAAAATTGTCAATGGCGTTTGTTTTGTCTTCAGAGTCAAGTGTATCAGGGAAGGAGCGATAATAATGGTTTAGTTTGTCAATAATTGTGTTAATGTTTTCATTGAGGTTCTGAATCAGTGTTAGAATTGTCGCAGTAGTATTGAGCACTTCTTGATTATGTAAATGATTAGGTGTTAACTGATTTGTGTAGGTCAGTGTAAGGTTGAGCTCGAAGAATTGTTCTTGAAGTTGCTGCAATAAATAAAGAGAAAATTTTTTACTTGTTTTCGTTTTCATACACATTGCAAACAAATTATACACATATAAAAATATACCTTTAAGCTTCCTATAATAACGTCAATTTTATCTGTCGTCGGATTGTTGACAGCAATCTCATAATAAAGAGCCTTGAAGTCATTGCTTATTTGTTCACTTAGCTTGATGACAGCATTGGTTGTGTGCCCAACTGTTCGGATGACATGAGTGTGATGACTTTTGAGTCTTTCAAGTATGGTGTCATAATTTTTATCTGTTGTGTATGTCCTTTGTAAAAGAATAAGCTGTTAATTTGTTGATCTTAATTTTTTTTATTGTAAAGAAGACTGAAGGCATTTCAAAACATACCTGTTGTCAATGGAATCTAAAATTTTTTCTAATATTTGTCCGATTCTGTTTTCAATTTGAGGTTCATTTAGTTGAAGTCTGTGACAGCTTTCTTGATACAACTCCTGTTTTTCATGCAGCCTCTCAATGGTGTGGTCCAGGCGCTGATAATTCCCTTCATTTTTACGCGTCATCGTTTCAATTTTTTCCACCAAGTAGTCATAAGTGTCTGGAAATTTTCAGAAGTTTATTTCGGTGAGGATCATTCATGAAAGCCTCTCAAGAGCAAAAGGAAAATTTTGACTTTCAAAAAATTTAAATTAATTACCATCCGGTATACTTTGACACGAGTATTTCCTGTGGGATTTTAACATCTGAATGGCATCTTGGAGTTCTTTTCTGGTGGCATTGAAAACGTTGACAGAATTCTTGACTAAGTCCTCGTTGGCTTTTCCCCTTCTCGTCATTTCATTATACATGTCTGACACCTGAGGACAATAAAAAGTTATTAGATGAGTCCTTAATAACGTGTCGTTTTATGGTTTCTCTGCAAGTACTCACCTTCAAAGCAAAGTTATTAAACTGGTTAACGATGTTCTTTTCAACTTTTTTTATGTTTTCGTCACTCATATTCCTAAACGTATTGTCATTCTGTTGATTGTTCAACGATGAGTTGAAGTTAATCATAAAATTTTTAATTTCTTCAATGTTATTTGATATTTCTAACAAGTCACCCTCGATTTCACTATTGCTCTTCTCAACCGGTTCCACCTGCTGACTTATTCTGTTGAGGCTCGTGTCTAAATTTGCCTAAAATATCCAAAGGAAATGTTTAACGGGAGTTGTTTTGAGAGCTTTTCAAGTGCCAGTCTGTTTTATTAACATACCAGCTGCTTGAGTATGTTGTTTTCGATTCGAGATTCCATGTAGCTCATTCTATGGTTCAGCCTTTCGTAAACTGTATCGATTTTTCGACTGAGTTGTTCCTTTGACAATTCTTCCTTCAGACTTTTCGAAGTCAAACCCTGAAACAGATTTTGAGTTTCACATAAAATCGAGATCGAAACTTTTTTTATTTTTGTGTGATGTGTTCTCTCTCACCTCTGTTAGTTTATCTATTTTTAGTTCTAAAAGGGTTTCTATTCTTGAAATTTTCGATTCCAGGGCTTCTAATTTTCGGGTTTGACTTTCGGCCGTTAGCTCCCATCTTGGTGCTGCAAACCTTAATGAATAGACGTGCTCTAGAGCTCTTAATCTTTCAGCTATTGATAGTAAGGCTGGTTCAATGTTCTGAAAAATAAATTGTTTTGTTGGGTAAAAAAATTTTGTGTGATCAGTTGGCATTGATCCTTTTTCATCTTCTCAGAAAGTGTTCTTGCTGAGTTTCTTGGATGAGAGGCTCTTTATTAAAACACAACTAGATCCTAAATAAATAGACCTATGTCCTAAAATGTGTTGATAATTTGAAAATTTTCTCGAAAGCATTCCTTTAGTTTGTTGACAAACACAACTGTTTGATTAACCGATCACAAGTTAGCTTAGTTGTTTTTGATCTAAGAAACTTATTTAGAAAAACGTGCTAGGGTTAAGAATGTAAAGTTAATGGGGGAAGGTATTGATCCAAAGGACTATTTAAAACTGTCAAGAACGCCTAGCGTCAGAGAAAATTAAGACTGACAGCATGATCATTAAGGAAACAATTAATTCATGATTAAGAAAATCCAACTGCTCGAACGCCAGCAAAGGGCCATGAATCTTTAATTTTTATAGGAAGAAGCAGGGAATTGTGAAAGTGAATCACGTGAGCTCGTGATAATCCTTGAAAATTTATGAAAATTTTGACGTTTCAGGATTTAATAAAAATGTTGAACAGGCTTAACTGTAAATAAAGTTTTTGTGTTTGATACGAGTGAAGGAAAATTACCGTTAACCATTTCAGAAAAATTTGTTTCTGTAAATATTCAACGGTCTCAGCTTTCTCAGTAGCGTTATTTAGACAGTTAAAATCAATTTATTTAATCATTTAAATTATTTAAATCGGTAGTTTATGTTTGGGATTCTTTTGCTAAATTTCTATTAAATATTTTGCTGGATAGACAAAGAATAAGAAAAGCAGTGTTTGGGAGCGGGTGGCGGTCAGCAATAGGCAAAAAGAATCTTTCGTAACACACAATTTGACCTATTGTACAGCCACAAAAGAAGTAACAAGGCCTTATTCAAAAAGGACAATACTATAGTACTGCTCAGATTTGAATTGAAGGAGTAATAGATACTAACACAAATTTTGGATCCAGCAAATAATTTTAAAATAAGAACGCACCTCCCGTCTATCCATGGGATACTGGTTCATAAAGATCAGAGATAACCCCAAAAAATTAGATTGAAGATTCGAACCTCATTTCATAAATAATGCACAGTTTAAAGGAATCACACACCCCACCTCCACACTTGAAAGATGAAACTGGTTCTCAGAGACCAAAAAAGGCCTTAAACGATTAAAAACCAGAGAAACCGTGATAATCCAAGAAATTTAACACAAAACTTATTATGGCTAGATAAACCGAAACTGAAAAGGGGTGGTAAGGTGAACAGAAGAATACAAAGAAGGAAATGAGAGAATGAATCTGCCACCTCCGCCCAAAAAAAAATTCAAAAAGGTTGAAACAATATGGTTTTTGAAACGAAAAATTTTGTTTTTCTAAATTTTAACAACTTTTTTCCAATTCCTAGATAAATTTGATTCCGTTACAAATCACAAACGCGCTCTATATACGATTTTTCTTTATATAAACACTTCTTTTGTTAAAATTTATACAAAAGGAAAAATGGAAGATAATCCGAGTTGAAAGAGAACTTTGACACTTAATTTAGTTCGATCACAAGGATAGATAGTGTGTTTTCCTTTTTTTCATCCTTTTTTATTGTTTAGCACACCATAAAATGTGTTAAAATTAATAATAAACCTAATAATATAAAATGTTGGTTAAGTTTTTGTCAACTTCAAAATATTGTGATTAGTTTATGTATTAATAACTGATTCGAAGTTTCGGAATCGGTTTTCTCGTTATCGAAGTCAAATAAACAAAAGAAAAAAAAATTTTTTTGAGTCTAATATTAATCAAATGATCCCTCGAGAATTAAAAAATATCGATATTTAATAAGTAAATAAACAAATCAATCAATCAGAAAAATATTCGATCACATAAAAATCATCAGAAAAATAAAACCGAGTCATAATGATTTCCGTTATGGTTGCACAATAGAAAGTTTCATCCAACAGGGAGGCACACAACAACAACAAAAATTTTTCGCTTAGTACCTAAAAAAATGGAGATGATGTAAACTTACCGGCGTCGTAGTTATCGGTCTAAATGATTCTAGTTCTGGTTCAGAAGAGATCGGCACCGCGACATACACTAATTGTATTAGAATTAATATAATCATATTAAAAACCATGTTTCATCCCATTTTGTTGTTATTTCTTTCATAATATGTGGTTTGAGTTTGCGTTTTATCTCGATTCTCATCTGACCATCTGTACAGTCTATCGATGGACCAATACAACTTGGTGCATCATGTGTGTGGTCTTTGGTCTGAAGGTTATTGATTTCTTCTTCATTCATTTTTTCTAATGATTTTTTTCTCTTCTTATTCTGTTGTAATGATGAAGCGTGATGGCTTCGTAATTACAGCTTTAATCTTCATCATCAATCATGGTACACGTTTATGAGCTGAAGTTTTTAATTAGGATAGGAAGAGTACTCGTTGTGGTGGTGTCGTGGAAAGGAGTCGGTGCGTTTGAGTTTTTTAAGAAGGACCATGCACTAATCATATGCTTGAGATATTTGAAAATATGTCACTTTTTTGGAACAGATAATTAGTGAACTTATCAAAAATGTTAATTTGGACGTTCTAAACAAGCAATAATCATTGAGGCGGACTATTTAAATGACGGCGGCTCCGACTTTATTGCGAAAACCTTTTTTTTTATAGAACGTGATAGTCACTTCCGGATAATGATTTTTACGACTTTTTTTCAGCTTCCTAATGATGCGCTTTGGCTCTGCTACCGTTAAAGTCTATAAATCTGATAATTAAAGGACCTTTCTGCTTAATGGGCTCTCTCTCCGCTTTTCCAGATAACGCTTCGTACACTCTAATCAGTTTTCATTAGAGATTGATTGGTCAAATGTGGTGTTGCGTTGTTCAACAGTTATAAAGAGAAAGTCCAATGCTGTAGTAATGAAATGACCGTACCTTTTATAACCCATATCTAACAAAACCTATGGATGTAGGGGTGTTAGACTTATATTTACAGATTTACGGACGTTGATTATATGTCTGTTTCTACTGCAGTTTGTCTCTTATAAGAAAACTGAAGATTTTGCCCTTAAAAAGTTATAAATCAATACAAATAAGAGATTTGTTGATAAAAACAGTCGGAAATATTTTTGACTGTATATAAATATATTTGATGGGGGTGGGAATGAACATAAAATTTTGAGTCAAATTGACTGCATCAGTAATTTTAATTAAAATTGTTTGGAATCTTGTTCAATGTTTAAGAGTTTCAGTATTTTCTTCTTGAATATTTTATGTTAATCAGTTTAAAGGATTACGAAACATTTAATAACTTATTTAAAAGAATATTAATAATAAAAATAAATAATTGATGAAATAATAATTATTATAAAATTGATTTTAAATTCCGTTGAATAATTATTCGGATATCAATTTATGTTTGAGGTTTTAGATTCACGCTGTTTCGATATCTCTCTTCAAAATTTGAGGGCTTTTGGCAGCGGCTAATTAATGAGACTGTCTAAAATTAATTTGTATAGAAATTCGTTAATAGTTCAGTAAACTTTATATTGTGTGTTAAAATCAGGTCACGATTATTTTGAAAGCTCTTAATTACACGAAGATCCCGAAATTATATTTATCCCTCTTTGTTGCAGGCTGAATTGGTAGACTTAAGAACGGAGCTAGTCAACAGCAAAACTCGTCAGGAGGTACTAGAAGAAGAAAGTCGAAGTTTAGTCCTTCAACTCCATTCCTTGCAATTGGATCGTTTACCGTCCAATCAAAACCCCGAGCAATATAAGGAAAAAATCGAAACGGCTTTGAGATTATCACCATCTAAAAGTGAGTTCCAGTCTTTTGCCTTTTAATTTGGGGTCATCAGCCATGTGTGTAGGGGTTTTTCGTCGGTTTGGTGATAAGATGAGGCTTTTTAGTTTTCTCTTTGGCTTAATTTTTTTGTACTAGGTCGTGAGAATGTTGTTTTAAAACTTTGTGTTGCTTTATATCAAAGCGCCTGGGCTATTTTTTAAATTCACGAATGAATTTTGATTTTTTTTCAGGTGCATATTCCGACGAAATCACATTTAGAAACAATAGCGAAATTAAAAAATTAAAAAATGAACTTCTTCAGTATCAAAGCGAAAACATCATTTTAAGGAATTCAATTCTCGCCCTCCACAGCGAAGTATACGGAGCGAGGTTAGCTGCTAAATATCTGGACAAAGAATTGGCCGGGAGGATACAGCAATTGCAATTGTTAGGTAAAGAAATGCGTACAGATGTCAGAGATAAACTGTGGAGGCAATTAGAATCGGAAATTCTTTTACATCGTCACAAAACCGTAATACGGGCCTGTCGAAATCGAACAAATCACGAGTTCATTCAGTCGGATTCGAGAATCTTGAACTTCAATCATTCCGAGGACAGATATTTAAGAAATGAATTCGGGCATCGGCGTTCGGATCCTTTCCGAGGGATTAAAAATCGGGAGAAAGAGTGCGATGTTAAAAAATCAGAATCATCCAATAAATCGTCATCACAATCAGATGACGGACTTGGTCGAAACGTTAAGGATTCCAGTTTGAATAACAGGGAAGAGGAATTGGGATTCGATAAAAATAACGAAGAGAGTGATCGTAGTCACGTGAAGGAAAACATGGGGAAAATGGTCAACGTGGAAAGTAATGATAGCTCCTTAAACGAATCGCCCAGGAAAAGTTGCAATAGAGATGACGATAAAGAGGAATCCGAAAAAGATGTTAGTAAGAATGATGAAGAAAAGACTGACGAAGAAAAACCCGAGACGGAGGAATGTCTTAGGGTGGTAGCGAAGACAGATAAAAAGCGAAATGGTTCGACGGATGGCGAGGAATTCACTTGCATGGTCGGCGAGAAGAGAACAGTCATCGTGAAAAGACAGCCCGGGCAGGGATTAGGAATTTCTATAACAGTAAGTTTGAATGTTGTGCTGGCCCGCAAATTTTGGTTTTTGAAGTGTTTTATTAAAATATTTTGTGTATTTTCAGGGCGGAAGAGAGCATGGGGTTCCAATTCTCATCTCTGAATTGGAAATCGGTGGACCCGCGTACGAATGTAAAAACCTGTACGTGGGTGATGCCATTCTCAAAGTGAATGACATTTCACTGGAAGATACGAGTCATTTTGAAGCCGTTAAAATATTGACAAATCTTGAAACGAATAATGTTAAATTATTAGTTCAATTTATAGCTGTTGATACCGACGAGGAAAATTCACTTAGTGAAGATTTATACGGATACAGGTACGGGAATCTGAATCCTACTTCACATGCGGGGGGAGGTGTGAAAAATATCACATAAATTCGGTGCAGTATAAACCTTTTATTAATCATAAACGACTGTAATATAACACTACCGTTGGAGGCCTGGGATTGAGTGGGTTTGAAACCCCTCTTACGTCCTGTTAATCTTTAACGTGAAAAATGAGATTAAAGCTCTACTCCAGTTCTAATACAACACCACTCACTGATTGTTTTACTCATCGTTTGTCTATTCTGTCGATTGACATTAAATAAAACTCTGAATTCGTTCCCCAGATATCGATTTTTCGACACAGAAGTAATGGACAGTTCGGAGGCTTTGGGTTTGCATCCCTTGCACTCAAATTCAGCGCACACTCCAACGGCTCCTCGAACGCCCGATTATGCCAGGTGAGCAAACCTCACTAAATTCCCCACCATCACATTTATCCGCGTGCAATATTTGTCAAAATAATTGACAAAAGCTATACAAACCAAAGATCAGAGATCAGGGAGGAGAAAGGTGAAAGTAGAATGTTTGGTTTCGAGCTGAGCTTTCAGGTGGACACTTGGTCAGTTCGAATTAAGGAAATCGATTGAAAGAAGAGCTTTAATTAATTTTTTTTTGTTTTAAATGTTCCTTATTAGCTTTGTTGATTTTAGGTTTTTTATATTTTATTGAAAGTAAGATTTTCGTACTCGAAATAAGTTATTTTAATATAATTGTGATATGTATATATATAAATTTTTAAATGCAATATAGTTAAAGAAGTTGACCACCGGATGTGTGGCAAACTGAATATCGTACAAATTTATTTATTCCAAGATGATTTTCAAGTGTAGATATTTATATATTCTATCAGGATTATAGAAACATGAGATCGTAAAAGCTTTTTGAAGAATCGAATTTATTATAATATATACAAATTTTTGTTTTTAAAAATATTTGTATAATAAAATATTTGAAGTACAATTAAAAGGAAATTACGGTCGTAAAATGGTTTACTTACAATTCATGCCATGACTCTAGATTTACGGATGTTTATTGTCTACTCACTGATGGAGTGAGTCAATTTGACTTGTACTACCAAATCAAAGTTTCGTTTTTGTGGTTTTGGCAGATGAGAATGATTTCATTTCTTAAGTGAGTAATTTGATATATAGTACACTCTTTTGTGAAGTTATTCTTTAAATATTGGACGCTTTTGTAAGGTCCACATACCACAATAATAATATACACAGACTTGTGTTAAATAGTGGTTCATATAACATTTGAAGTGAGTCGATTTGACTCTGTAGATCTTGTGTTAGGGCATGAAAAAACCTTTAGTGCAGTTTGATTTGATTTTTGTTAATAAAATTTTATTTTATTTTATTTTTCAGTGTTTTATTTATTTATTGTTTGTGATTGGTTTGTAAAGATAAATAATTTAATTGTAAGTTTGTTTATACTAATTCGCTTATTTTCTTTTTGTTTCACCTCTTTTACTTCACCTTTTTTTCGTTTTCTTTGGACATTTTAATTTGATTTGATTTTATTTTGTATAAAATAATCTCATCCTTAAATCCTTCAAAATTATTTTTATTATTTTGTCCTAACGCCCTAGGATCGATAAGCATCTAACCGTGAACTGTTACCAGAATCAGAAACAAACATTCGACGAATACAATTCTTCGGTTCATTCAGGCGAAGTCGTCGTCGTCGAGTCTCAGGATCCGACGAAGGAAGAATTCGTGTCGCCGGAAGAAAACTACGAAAACTTGATCGACATCGACACGGAGATTCCCAAAGAGAACACGGAACGTTTAAAGATCGATCTATTCGGATTCCGATTTCAGACAGACATCGGGAAAGTAGACTATCCGAGCGAGAACCTCTTGGATGATTTTTTAGTGAAAAAGGCTGAGGATGTGAAAGCGGAAGCGGATTTAATTCAGATAGAAGTTGCCGATGCAAAACCTCCTCCAGCCACCGAAAAGAAATTCGAATATGTCGATGAGAATATATTCTCAGGATTGGAAGATCACAGCATCTTGGATAATATAATGAAAAGCTTTTCTGAAGATGATTTCAGCTGTTTCGATACCGAGAAAGAGAAGAACGTGACCAGCGACTCGGGTTTAGAGGTATGTCTGAGCGGATCAGATGTCGACGTGGACAGGATGTGCGTGGAAGAACTTTGCCGAGATAAAAATTATCTACACGAATGGAGTGACAAAGCTGCGGAGAAGGTCGAAGTCAAAACTTTACACCAAATATTCGACAGAAGTTTTTCCTCCAATTTGTCTTCTCCGCGGGGATCTACATCCTTCGATGATGATATCCTCTCGACGGAACATTCAGACGAGAAAAGCAATTCGAACGATTTCAAAAACAAAACCAATCACGTGGATAATACCTATAACCCGAAAAAGGTTCAGAAGTTCTACCCGAAAAAGGGAGATATCACAGAGGAAGTTCTGAAGAAGTCATTCGTCAAAAATGATTCCGTGATGAGTTTAAAAAATGACATAATCAATGGGAAAAAGGTGAAAAGAAGCACATCCGACACTGTCAAGAGATGTAAAACGGGAAGGAAGTCCAAGGAGAACATACGGAAAGAAATCAAAACGGAAAAGAGGAAAAATTCGAAAGAACTCGAACCGGAGCTGTCGTCGAAAATGAACGAAGTCCACAAAAAGCGAGATTTGAATTACAAGATAACAGATCGATTCGACGAGAATCTGATCGAATACAATGTCAAAAGCTACGAGGTTAACGAATTGTCCGCCGTGAAAATAGATAATCGCCTCCAAGGATTCGATTTAGATAATAACAACGGTGATAAACTCGAAGAAATCACTGACGAACTCGAGGAAACGAGAAAACTCTCGAGGAAATACGGTTTGAAAATCCCTGGGAAAGGTGTCAAATCCGACTTGAACAATATGGTCGTCGTGACGGAAGTCAAAACTCCCGAACGATGCATCAAAGTTCTCGAAAGTCATTTCAAACATTTCAAACCCATCTTGGATGGTTCGGTAAAAGTGGCGGAAAAAGAAACGAAAGCAAAAGCGTTCCGCTGCAGTAGATATGATAGTTTTGGAGATCCTGATTTTGGCACTCCTGTCTAAGGAAGTGGGATTTTTGCTGTTGGAGGGATTGCAGTTGGTTAGTAGCTGGTAGCTGATGATTCTGAGAGTAGTTTCAACTTGTTTGAAGAAAACACTTTTACCGATCATGTATTGTTTTCTATAGTGAGCCAATTTGACTCTTACTTCAATACATAGTTCTAAATGAGTTTGAATAAATATTATTAAAATTATAAAGTCACAAAATAAACGTTGAAGTTTTCCTGAGTCAAATTGGCTCATTGTGTTATTCTAAAGCGTTTTAATCGAAGGTATAACTGTAACTTTCTATCGGCAGTTTGCTGGGAATATTATCAGATATGACTACCAGTTTTCAATCATTGATTTAGAATTTAGAAGTCAGTGTGTTCTCACCGGTATTAAATATTTGGACACCCCTAGAATAAGAATTTTCAAAATTTACAATTCCAACTGCAATTTTTCCAGCATCCAAAATTTACAAATCGAGATACTCTTGTAGTTTTGCATGAAATGTTTTCCTCTGATTGTGATACTAAAAATAACTAAAATTTTTTAAACGCAAGATTTACGGATCATATTTTTAATGAAATGAGCCAATTTGACTCATCAATTTTTGTGCTACAAAAAATAGTTGAAAATTAACTTAAATGAAGATTTATTGTTGAAAGCGTAACTTAAAACATTTTTTTTAATCCAAACTTTTTAAATGAGCCAAATTGACTCAATCCGTAATCTCGTGTTAAATCTTAAAAATTTGGCTTGAGGCTTCATCAATCCGCTTAAAGCTTCTAAAAATTGTGCTGTTTGTTATTCATTATTACACGAAAACCGTCCGGAGGGAAAGGAAAAAAAATTTTTTTTTTGATGTTGTGGCTTTCTGTTGTTACTCGTATGCATTAATGTCTGTTTCGTTCTTCCTCCCCTCTCTCCGGTATAAATGTAGCCCAGGTCTAGCTAGTGAGTGTAGTTAGCAGACAACAAGACCTGGGCGGTATATCTTATTTAAGGATCACTGTTGTATAAGTCGCAAAATGCTTATTTTGGATAAGGATTTTATTTATCGTTGAAGCAAGAGTGAAAGAAATTGTTATATAATTTGCTAGTGAAATTGTCAACCGGTTTGTTTCCTTGCTTTTTATACTAGTCAGCAATCGGTGCAGAAGGTTAAATGTTGTCAGAGCGCCGAATTTTGAGTAATAAAAGCAACGGAATACATTTCGGCAATGTCTTTCGAAATTTTCTTTCTATTTTTCTCGAACTATGTAGAATTGTCACAAGTGCTTAGCAAATTCTTTGATCGTCCTTTTTATAAGTTCGAAATTGTAAAAAAAAATGTTGAAGGTTGGTAAGCAAGATGTTGGAGAGGAAATTCTTTGCTTACCGGATAAAATAGTCCAAGTCTTCAATCTTCTGTCTGTTTGAACTCTTTCCGGCCCTTATGTACTGATAACTAATTTAAAGACAAAAGCAACGTATTTCGTCCATCAACCGTTTCCACTTCAGTATATATTGTTTCTTGAAATGACATAGCGCTTATCTGCGAGTTGTTAATAGTTTTCAAACATTATTTTTTTGATGTCTAGAATTCCTTAGAGTCAGGGTTTGATAATAACATAAAAGAGGAACGTTAATCAAAATTTTAGGTTAGTCTCATGCACGATGGTCTTATAATCTCACACGCTAGAAGTGATATTTTTGAAAAGTTAGTTTTGATGATGGAGATTATGATTATAAACTGCGTTCGACATTTTTTTTGTTTAAAATATGTTGAAACCCTGATCGTTCTTATTAAGTATAGTTAACAATAAGTTTATAGGTGTGGTCTTGTATAAGAGACCGGGGCCTCACTTCCACCATTCACGTAGTGCATCTTTTATTTTATATTTTTGAAATAGGTCGTATAGTTTGTGACTTGAAAAATTTTTATGTATATTGGATGTATAAATTTTGCGACAAAAAAATTATTTCTTCCAGAGATTATTTTTAGAAGGTTGTTTAAGGGTTAGTCAGAATGAATAGGAGTGTTTGGTTAAAGCGAAATACTTGCAACTAAGTTATGTATTGTTCGGATAACAGTTCATGTCCATAAATCCAAAGTCATTCCGTTTGATGTTTTTATGTTCCCTGTATATAAGAGTCGAACTTGGTGGCAGTTACTTCCATTAAATAGTTTGGAACGAGTCAAAATGACTCACTTGTGTAAAGCTGTTGTTAATATTATTTTCAAGCCCCGGGGTAAGGTTGTTCTTGTAATATCTTTACAAACTTCATGACGTGTGTGTGTGTGTAAGCTTTATTATATGATTGAATGCTTTGATGATGGCGGTAGGGTTGATAAATTAGATTCACATTACGCGACAAAAGTGTCAAAACGCGCAAAATAAATGTCGAGTTTATTTATTTATTTATTTATTGAAGTCAAATGTTTTTTTTTGTCGGTTGTTCATCTGTCTGCACAGTGAAATGAAACATTATTTTGTGGAGTTGTCTCGAATGGTGTCTGTGAGGAGTTGAGATGAATTGTGGTTGTTGGGTATCAATCTTTGGCTAAGCTTCTTGTTTCCTGTTGTTTTGGTTTTTCTTATTTTACCAAAAACTTGTATTCTTGATGAGGTTGGGAATGTATGAAAAGAAAGAAAATGAATTATTTTATTTTGTATGCTTTTGCACAAAAATTATGCGGCACTGATGTAATGAATAAATGGTTTTTCTCTTTTTCTTATAAAAATTTTTCTTGTATTTCATTCAATCACTACCTTTTAATAATGAATGAACAATCTGCTGTTGGTGATGGTTTTCCCTTTCTACCATCAACATTTTTACTCGGTCTAGTTTTGAACTATTCTCCTCTGTAAGTTCTGGTACCGTGAGCAATGAGGATAGAAAAATTGTTAAGTACTAATGCAATGAATTAGGACAGAAGTGCGCAAAACTAGGGGTAGCCAGAAGAAGGGGTCGCCAAATTTTTATAAATTTCGAAGTATGGATGAGATAAATAGAAACTTGCAGCCTCATACATCTCGTTAAAGGAATTCTTCGATTTTTATGTTGTATAAAAAGTATATTCTTAAAATTATACATAAAATTAATATATGTATTTGATGATGTTCTTATTGGATGTAATGAAAGAAATGCGCAAACTATACATCGTATTTGTGAACATCTATCTCAGGTTCGCCAAAATTTTTCTCTCTACTGAAGGGGTCACAGTCGGAAAAAGTTTGCGCACCACTGATCTAGAATAGTTTTGGGATAACTTACCAGTTACCAGTTCGCCATATATTTAGGTAATTTAGTTAAATTAGTTGAAACGGGACAATTTGACATAAGTTAAACGTGTTGATTATGTACTTACAACAATCCGTTTACGATCCAACCTGGTGCGATAAATATATACTGTCACGTGATCGGATCTCCGACGACCAATCAGATACGATTAAAATGTGGGATGAATATGAAAATTGCTTTTAGTATGTGACAAAATGAAAATTTTACAATCAAGATACATAAATCAGTAGTAATGTTAAATAGTTATTTGTGATGAAAATTTTTGAAAAAATTAGAGCATTTTCCTTTATCTTTTAAGTTTCAGCCTAAAATTTTGAATTAATTACTAATGAGCATGAAAATCTTAAAACTTATGGTACATAAAGGGCTTATAATATGAAAATTTAAAATTCACTCGCATCTGATTGGTAATTGGAGAACCAATCAAGTGGCGGATAATATTCCTAATTAGTCGCCGAATATGCAGTCGTATAAATGCATATATTACTCTTATCTCCTTGGTCTGAAATGGGCTGTGATAGATGAGTTATTAACATATTTAATTTATTAATAAATCTAAGTTTAGTCCTGCTTTGTCCCTCTGGGCTAGCCTGATGGAGAGGATTAAGGACAGTTGAGGTAAGTTGTGTTTAGTAAACATCTCTCTTGGAGAAGACGTGAAATATTTTGAGTCAAAAAATGAAGGAGTGTTGAAATTGTTACTACCTGGGTGGTAGTCCATTCTAAAATTCACAAATTAGCTATTTTATGATTGAGAGGTAAGCTTATTCCTACCAACAGATATCTGGTGAGGAAAATTATTTGTTAAACTCGCCTGTAAAATAAGGCAAAATAACATTGTGAAATCGTTTTTCACCAGTTACTTACTCGTCTTTGTAAAATTCGATAAATTCTATAAATTTTATATTCTAGAAAGAGTAGACAATTTTATCTGAGATGAGAAAATTTATAAAATTTGCGGTTTGTCTTCGAGGAATAATATTTTTTGACGGAGATATCAATTCGCGGTGACTGTTGACGGGTGTTGAGTATATGAAGTCAGCTTGAACGCTACTCGCTCTTCCTTGTCTGTGGGAGTTCGACGCTGCAATGATCGTATAGTGAGCTCGTCGTGCTAACGCAAATAACATTCTCTCGTACCCGGACCAATTGTTCGAGTACAATTTTTGAAGCTCCGTTACTTTATACAGGAGCGTTTATACCCTATTAACATATAATAGTAACATATACTAAACGTGTAACACCCAGTATATGTTATATTTATATCGCGCGCCAAGAGATTTTCATACAGAGCGGTATTACTGGTTTTGTATTTAATTGTCACTGTGACTATTAGGTTGTGTGTTGTGTATTGTTAGCTTATGGAAGGGATTTCTTTTTACTGACTTTCTTAATCCTTTCGTTTACAATCACAACCATCTTGAGAGAGTTAGTATCAATTATTTATTTATTTATTAGTTAGTACGATATAATAATTTGATGTTTGCCAGTCCTAAATAAATTCAAAGAATTGGAGCCGGGGGTGTATTCTGTTGCTAATTGCGACTTGTTCGAATAGACAAAGACAAACTGCTATGAGATTTATCGATGGCTTTAATCCAAAAATTGTCGTATTTATTGATACAGTGGCGCCGATTTATTTATTTATTATTTTGTATATTATTAATATAATTAATAGTTAATATTTTGAGTAGAAGTAGATGTTGAGTGAGGTTTGATTTGTGGTAGTTTTTTATTTTTGAAGCAGAAGAAATTTGGGGTAGCTGACTATTCAGTTTTTCATTTTTCAAAACTAGGTTTCTGTTCCTTCCAATGACAGATATGATTCCATCGCTTTCTCTTATACCGCCTGATTTAGGTTCATTCTATCAATGACCCAGTTGATTTTTGATGTTATACGAAACTTTTTTTATGCGTTTTTTGCGTTGTTTCGTACTTAAAGTAACATTTCATTGACACAAATGTCTGATTGTATTAATTTCTCTCCTCTCCGTCTTCCGCATAAAAAAAGACCTGACTATATAATAACCAGCATTCCCATCAAAATGATTCGAGCGTAAGGGAAGGCTGATCACAAACATGTCTTCGCTAGTCGATGATTTGGTTGTTCCACAGCTCGAAATATTTTTCTTCTGAGTCCAGACCGGCGAGACGCCTAATTTTTCATCGTTACGTCGTCACGGCGCCTCACGATTCTTTATAGTATCCGCGTAAATCAAGTGTAATCGCTTAAGATACTTGCTTTCTGAGTCAGTGATTTTTCAGTCTCCGCTCGAAATTACCTCGTTGACTTATTTTTATTACTTAATAATGCATCCGTGACGCTTATAAATAATTTTTAATATTTGGCCAGCATTGTTGATGATGCTTTTGTTAATTTGCAGCTCCTCGTTTATTATTTGCATTTCCGTAGCTACCAGCTGACATTGGCCGTTTTGTTCGAGTGAGCAGCCAATTCGTAATTAATACGACAGTTGTGGGAGTCTAAATTCAGTTGCATCCACTTTTTTTTCTGTTTCTCTTTCACCTGGGAATAAAGCTGAATTGTTTTGGTGGCAAAAATTTTTCTCGAATACAATGAACGGAAATGAACCACGTTTCCGGTTTTCAAGGATTCCCTAATCAGGCGCTCTGTAGGTAGTCATACTGACTCGTTTGATTTGTGGCTTAAGTCAAATTTGTATTTATTCGAATTTGAATATTGTGAATAACTCATAGCACCCATTTTTATTTATTTATGTGACGTTTTTATTAATAATAAAACTGTCGTCATTGGAATCATGGTTAAGTTACAAATATTCAAGGAATTTGTCTAAAAATTTGGTTGATTTCCTTACAGCAGGAGTTGACAAGGACTGACCGAGTGGTGATTGTATTGATCCATAAAAATTTATGTTCTGTTCAAATTTATTGAGATCGTTTATTTAAATTATTTTGTAGGTGTACTCAGATCTCGTTTTATGCGAAAGATGGAGGACACGAGAAAATTCAATAAAAAAATCAAACATCTAAATTTATCGCACCGTAAAAGCGTGCAATATTTTTGAAATAAATTTGTGCATCGTTTGACTTCCTCATGAAGATTTATGGGCACTCATAAAAAATAAGTGTGCATTAAATATGAAATGAGAAGGAGTATGGTTAGATGTACATGATGCTTACTTTAATCAGGATTATTTTTCATAAATATTGCACACTCTTGTCAAATCTTTAAGTAATCGACACTTTTGAAAGGAGGTAATCAGGAGTAATAAAATCGATAGCTTCCTGCTATAAAAAATTTATAGAATTTATTTTATTTATTTAGCAGTTAATACGGTTGTGTGAAGTTCAATGAGGCCTTTAGATAATTATTTTCTTGGCTTACACATTATTATTTTATTATGTTTCTAGGGGCCTTGTGTTCAGAGAGTGAATATTTACAGCTTTAAAAATAACTTTACAACTAAATAATTGTACGGAGTGGTGCAAAAATTATAAAACTGCATAAAACAGTCACTTATTTAAATTTATTCTTTTCTTATTTAAATTGTCCATGACTGGTAACACATATCATAACACTTTTTGTGACGAAATTTGACTTGTCCGCATGTTATACGCGAATTAGTGTTTAACTCTTGCACATCTTAACATATGCGATCTGTGATAGTCCTCTTCGTATAGTTGTGGGATGCGTGAATGCGTGTAATCACTATACACCATGACCACGGTTTGCTTCCCCGTGATCCTTTTCTCGAATTCGATCAACTGTCCGAAAAAACCTGAATTCGGTCTGATCATATGCCTCAAAGTTTTAAGCATGATGTAGGAATCGTGGAGGGAATAACCTTCGTATTTTATCAGATAAGCTAAGCATAAGGTAGCAGACCGTGAGATTCCTGCAACGCAGTGTATTAAAGTTTTCCCTCCCGACATTTTCACCTAAAAATAAATAAATAATTTATTTATTGAAAGATTTATGTAAATTGATTTCCTCCTTGTTTTCAGGTTAAGGTTTAATGACTCACTTGATGAATGATGTCGGTGACCATGTCCAGCCAGGAGAGGATGTCGCTGTCGGATTTGTCGTCCACGCTCACTCTCAGGTACAGTATGTCATTTTGTAGTGAAGTCGGTAAGGGTGTGTCTGGAAGCTCTCTCGTCGCGTTTATGACACACGTGACTTTGAGATCTTCGAGAACGTTGCCCCGGAGTGCGATGGCACCGCATAAAAGAAGGTACGGCTTGATTTCCGTGATGTCTGATGGCGACCAAGCTTTGTTCAGTCTTCTAAAATTAAAAAATTTATAAAATGAGGGCGAGATCAAGAATGGGGCCTTAGGAATTCTTGACTTTTTTGCGTTATTCTCTAAATTCTTGACAGACTGCCAGCGTGATTCATTCGAAATAAAAGCAAATTTGATTTTTTTATTTTGAATTTACTAAACTAAGACTTTTCAGGAAGTTTTTGACCGCGGGCTCAACCCCATCTCCCAACTAATTCTTCTTCTTGTCATACGATTTTGAGTTACCATAAACAATAAAGCTCACAGGTGCCAAAAAAGAGAACACAAACTGATGAAAGAAGACAAGATTAAGGTTACATTATAATTAAGGACTGAGCCAGTTTGACTCATTTAAAAACAATGTCTACTTTCAATTTTGTTTTTTGGTTCCACTGTCTTAGAACCACATTCAACCAATCATAATTCAGACCCAGATACTAAACTGCCAGTAGCTTGTCCAAACTTTACCTTTTGTGCTTTCATAACTAAAACATGTGCTTTGGGGTCAGTGACCGGATACACTTGTAGGAACGTTCTGGTCTAAAGTGAAAGACTGGAGAGATTATTGTGAGTCAAATCGGCTCAGTAGAATGGGTTGGATATCAACACTCATTAATCTAGCTTGAAAGCTTAGAGCCGCTAAACGGATCATATTGTTTCGAGCCTTATCGTTGTCTTGTGTTTTAGGAATGTTTTCTGACAGCTGGTCCTCTAGGCGACTGTGTTCACTTCAAGGTTAGTCTTGTTGAGAGCTTTTGATGTAGCAACAAACAAAACAGGAGATAACACTGTTTTTAATTTGTATGTTATTTAAAACCTAACATCTGTTATTAGTCATACGCGCCGCATTTGAAACGGATAAGCACTGCAATGTGCAAAAGTTTTGGCGCTGAAAAGGCCTTCAAGAAAATGAGTTCATTCAAAATTTTTGTTGTTGTTGAGTTGGTTTTCGGGGGTAATGGGGGCAAGGAATTGTGTTTTTGGTGTTGATTTGAACAAAAACAATTTCTTAGACATATTCGAAAGCTTGGGAAAATGGTTGGAGGGAGAGGGGAAGGGCTTTCAATTAGCACATAACGTCCATTCGGATTTGTTTTGCTTTATCCCCATTTCCACTCGCCTGGTGTTTGACTTTTGACAGTGAACTCAAAAGTGAAGTCTTGTCGTAAATAGTTCTAGGGCAATTGACATGGTTTGAAACGGTGTCTTGCATCATGTCGATCAAACAAATAAATAAATAAACAATTTATAAATTCCTTAGTTAAATAAATTTAATAATAAAGAATGTATGGCAAAGGCGAACCGGGGAGGAGGAGAGAGTGCTAGACAATGTTTATCGGTTTTCTACTTTCTTTAACTCTACTAGAATTAGCCTTAGCCTTTATTAGAGATACAACCTCTAATCCCGTCTTTACGGGAATTAAATCGGTTTATTGATGAGTGTGCATTACTTATGAAATAAAATTCTCCTATAAGTGGGCGTTATTGATAGAATTAGGTCGTGGTAAATGCGAATTTTCTTAAAATCCTTTTGGCCTTTATGATTGCATGTCTTACACTAAGTCATGACAGGAAACCTTAACGAGCAAAGGTCATATAAGGGGAGAGAGAAGGACGGGAAGGCTTCATTTTCCTTTTAAGCAGGAGGGCGGAGTAGGAAACCAAAAAAATGGAAAGTGGTATCGATTTTGCCTTTTTGTCAGCAGTTGAATAAGTGGAAGTGTCCGGTCAGGGCCAAGTGGTAAGAGGCAAAGCGAAGGATAAGCACCATTAGGAGCTTTCAAGGTAAACAAATAAAAAATGTTTTTTTTTCTTTTTTTTTCTGTGGGGATAGTTAATAACCCGATGAGACTGCCAAAATATTTTGACAGGATTTTTGAGCTTTCTGCAGTCCGCTAATACATCGGTCAGTTTTCTTTTTTGTTTTTCTCTTTTGTTTTGCCAAAAATTTCCTCGCTTTGGAAATGAATCATTTTCCCTCTATTTCGTGTATATGTTAGTGATAAAAGTTCGAAGATCCGCGAATGTGCGCGTTACCTAGTCAATATTCACATTGACTGGGATGATCCGTTCCGAAAATACTCTCATTTCTCAAATCACTCGGGTAATGTGCAGATTATCTAGAGATTTGAGAAAGTTCATTTCACTTTTGATATGAGTCCTGATATAAGTGTGCATTATTTATGAAATAAAGAATGGCTGATTTATATACAGATTAACTTGTGATTTGTTAGTCTGCTCATTGTCAGATAAAAACTCTGTAAAGGAGAACAACAACGTTCTCTGCCGGCACGACAGCAACATTTCTTAATTAACATAATTTATTATTTATTTATTTTTTGAGGTCTAAAGAATCAAGAAAAGAATGTGGAAGCACACTTTTGAGCTGAAACTATACGGAAACATTAAACATGAATGTTACCCAGGTTAACATCGCACATTAACGGGTCGATGGGTTAATCTGAAGATTGTCTAAGCAGTGTACACATTCACGGATTGCGCACTTTAGCACTAACATATACTGTATGTGAGAACATGTCAAAGGGGAGGATTTTGTTTTTGTTGGTCAGTGTACATTTCATGTCAGATAATTATATTCTGGGTCAATAACTTAAAGCCCATTTTTAACTCAAAAACCAAAAATTTTTCGTGGTTCATTTTGACAAGGCGTTGATTTGTATTGGTGGTTCGACCGAATTCTGTGCCATGGCTGTCGCGTGCCAATGCTGGTGAGAATCTCTTTTTCTAAAAGATGAAAGAATTTCAAAACTTGACCCATTCATAGATTTTATGGCTTCTATTTCGATCTCTCTTTTATTGAGGAAAAACCGAAGGAAAGAATTGTTTCCATTGGTCGTGATCAGGGGTGGTCAAACTAGCCCCGACCATTTGATACTCAAACTGAATTGACTGTAAGAAAATTATTTACTCAATTAATCGCAAGTGTGCATTACTTTTGAAATGGATTCTCTATAAAGGTGTTCACCTCTTACAAAACGAAGAGACAGGGAATGAGAAAGAAGATGAATCATAGGACTGTGTTGAGCCAACTCTAGACTTATTGACCCCGTCAAAGTTTGACATGATTACGTAAATAGCGATTAGGCATGGAAACCTTTTCCCTCTCTCTCTGTCGCGTAAAATTCAGTTTTTCATAGTTTGGACCCCATTCGTGCTGTCGTACTTGAAACCCTCCTGCTTATTCATTTTTTTAGTAACTGTGGGGTAAGAGTCTCCTCCCCTTTAAAGCCTTCGAGTTGTGCGAAGTATTGATCCGATTAGCCTTTAATGACTCAGGGTTTTGTTATAACTTTTATAGTCAGGCTCTTTAACCACTTCACCACAGGCCTCTTGCTATTATTATAATATTATTTTAAGTTTATTATTTATTGCTGAAAGGAACTTAAAATTTTCTTTCTGGTTTTACTACAACACTTAAATTAAGCTCAAATTCCTGACAGTTAAAATTTAAATTTCATATCCTCCATCGTCAGGTTTAAATATACACCCCAAAAAGGAAAGTAGGTTAGAAACATGAACGAACACAAGCCACAATAAAGTCTGAAGGTATGCTGACAAGACCTATTTAACACTGGATTTATAAACTGAGCCAATCTGACTCATTAATTATTTGAATATTTTTATCGCCGAAGATTGACTGAATACGTCAGAATTGCTTTAAATAATTAAATACTATGTTATTATATCAAATTCTATTTATAATTATTTAGTATTTGACCAAAGAAACTTGAGTCAATTTGACTCAAACAATAAAATAAAATTTTTTATGGCTGGAGAGTTTTCCGTATGGTTGTAAATAATTTTTGCGGTGTTAGTTTAAAATTTTCCGGTGAACCGAATTCTTATAATAGTGTGCAGTATTTATGAAAAAAATTTTCGTTTAAAATATTCTTGAAATTATGCGATTTGTTCGGTGTTAGCATACGGACCGGACGGGTTACTTCATAAATAGTGCACACAGGTTTCTGTTTATGACAGTCCGAATGTTAAAAATAATTTGATTTATGTCCTGTAATGAAAAATCTTTCATTTGAACTGATGCCTAACTGCTTTTTTGAATTCCATTGTCCGAGTCAAATATTTGGTCGTAAAAACTTCGATTTTAGTGTTCGAGCCAAATTGACTGAGAATTTATTTTCTCTTTACGGCCAAATAGTAATTAGAAATCGATTTTGACATTGGACAATAATTTTCGGTACGACTTATGCAGTAACGAAGATTTTCATGATAGTGGAGAGCAGGGAGAGAGACGGGGTCCATTTCATAAATAATGCACAGTGGTTTTTGTTTATGGCTATTTGATAAAAGGAGATTAAATTTAAGCTGTTGTCTAATCGATATTCAGGAAAAATTGTGATAATGTTATGAGTCGAATTGACTCGTTTTTGGAAACAGCTGGTACCTAATCAAATTTAAAGCCAATAAACCTTTGTGAGAATGAAAATTGGATTTTAGTTTTGAGAGAGTGACAACTTCTCTTGAGATTAGTTTCGTTTTGGTTTTAGGTTAAAAGGATCCTCCAAAAGTGAGGGGGTGAAATTGGAAACGGACAAGATAATTAGGTCGTTGAATACAAATTGTAGTCCTAACTAAAAGCTTAACCTCTCACCCACCTGTTATCAGAATATTTAGTCGAATGGTGACGTAGTTTAGCCGACTTTTCTTCTTCCTCCTGATCTTGTCTCAATCTTTCCTGGAGTTTGTCTCCTTCTTTATTGACGAAACTGGAATTGGCCTCATCCGGTTGTGAGCCGGTAGCCGGGTGTTCGGATTTGATCAACATTTTGGCGCGACGAACAAAAAAAATTTCTCTTTCGAAAACAAAATATTTTTATTTTCGAAAGGTTTCCAATAACCAAAAAAAAAGTCGCGAACGTAAAAATAGTCCGATACGCGTTTGTTGTTGTTTGTTTAGCGTCTGAATCCGTTGTGGAAAAATGTCTGTTAATCTTTCATTTTTATTTTTTTGTTTTTTTACCTGCGATTTTGAATTCTTGTAGTTTGAGGCTGGTTTATATTCACACCGTTTCGACTTCCCAGTTGTTTTTGTTTTTCCCATTTATTTTAGCTTTTATACTGAATTCATATTGTTTTTGTTTATGATTTCTCTCGCCCCACTCTTTCACTTAACTTTTTTCTTTTCTTAGCTTCGTTGTCAGTCTGTCGCTGTTGCTACTTTCCTGTTTGACTTTTGCAATGTGTGAACTTGTTTTGCTTTTGGATCGAAACTTGAATTCCATGCGAAAAATAAATGAATGAGGTCATCTGAATACAGGCATTGCGAAATTCTTTTTTCACTTATTTTAATACTGTCGTGTTTTATTTTTGTTTGTTTATTTATCTGTCCTTAGCTAAAAATGTTGTTTTACCTTGTCTAATGCCCATGTCCAAATTGGTTTGGGATTTACGTCGAAATTGAGGATCCCGTTGAAAATGTAGCAATGCTCAAATAAGTGTCCCTCAAAAGGTTTAAGGTTTTTTAAAATGGAGACATCAGTTTATCTTCACATTACTTAGATAATCTGGAAATGTGTTAAGGTAATCCGTGTAAGTGCGAAAAATTGTTTCCCTGGCCGTAGATAATCTGTAGGAACTGGTTAAAAGAAATCAACGTGCTTTCTGGTACGACAGCAACGTCTTTGTAAGCTTTTAGGAAGGCTTTGTTTCATAAATACTGCACACCTGCAGAGGGTTTATTTCATAAATACACCTGCAGAGTGTTCATTTCATAAATACTGCACATCTGCAGGGTTTATTTCATAAATATTGCACACCTGCAGAGTGTTCATTTCATAAATACTGCACACCTACAGAGGGTTCATTTCATAAATACTGCACACCTGCAGGGTTTCATTTCATAAATACTGCACACCTGCAGAGGGTTCATTTCATAAATACTGCACACCTACAGAGGGTTCATTTCATAAATATTGCACACCTGCAGAGTGTTCATTTCATAAATACTGCACACCTACAGAGGGTTCATTTCACACGCACATATTGCACACCTGCATTCATTTCATAAACTGCAGGCAGAGTGTTCATTTCATAAATACTGCACACCTGCAGAGGGTTCATTTCATAAATACTGCACACCTGCAGAGGGTTCATTTCATAAATATTGCACACCTGCAGGGGTTCATTTCATAAATACTGCACACCTGCAGAGGGTTCATTTCATAAATACTGCACACCTGCAGAGGGTTCATTTCATAAATACTGCACACCTACAGAGGGTTTATTTCATAAATACTGCACACCGTAGAGCGTTCATCTCATAAATATTGCACACTTTTGTCTAGATGTCTCTTTCTCACTCTTAAAGCCCACCAAGTTTTTCAATTAGCTCTTCTTGGCAGAGGTGTCCAAATTATTCATCTCAACACTGACTTCCATCACGTTTCAATGACCAACACCTAACTTGCATAATATAGTTTTATATTTATCTTACCGACAGCAGCGGATTTTCATCTTGGTCCCAGACCCAGGTGTTCAAGTTGTGTGACAAATCGTAGGAAATTTTTAAATATTCCATAGTCAACTGCCATTTGTGTCCCAGAATCAAGTTCGAGATAACAAGTAGTTTCAAGGTCTAGTTTAGTGAGTTTATGGTTTGGTTTTAGAGGATTTTATCTAAAGAACAGACCAGTGTCTTAGTCTCAAGAAGGAGGAAAAGTCACCGAGGAAAATTTGAATGGAAACCTTCGTCCAAAATTAAAAATATATTTTTGGTGCATTTATCGTTTTAAATATATTTTAAAAACTAATAAACATTATTTATTTATTTATTTAATGCAGGATAATGTTTTATTCTATCAACAAATTAATTGTTACAGTTAATGACGTACAAGACAATTGGCAAGTTGTTCGCCATTTTTCCTGTCTCTTCTCCTCCCCGCTCGTCTCCAAAAAAATTTCCTTTTCCTAATCGACTATAACAGCTTTTGTATTTGTAGTGAAAAGTTTTTCTTATCATCCAGGAAAGTTAATTAGAATTAATTAGAATTCGAGATGAGAGGAAATGAAATCGGTTATTAAAATGTTGTGGCTGTGAATGATGCGCGGGAGGACTTGCGCAATTTTCCCTTCCTCACTTTTCATTCTTCTATAATCCAGAATCTTATTTTTGTAACATATTTTGAATGAGTGTATTCATTGAGGAATTTCAAGTATTTTAATTTCTTTCTAATTTTAAAATGAAGGAAGTGTGTTTACTTTGGAACGTAGTTCAACTGCGTACTATGCGTAGACATTTTTGTTCTTTTGCCTCGCGATTGTTGTGCTCGAAGAATTTTCTTTTGCCCACAAACAGAATTGTAACGGTTATGTTGACCGTTGTTATCATGTCTACAACGCTTTCAAAGTTTAAAAAAGACTTGTATAGTAAGCGTGATGATGATAGCTTATGGAATGCACGTTGGGTCAATATACTGAACTCATTTTTGTCATAATATATTATAGGGGTCACCTTAAAACTCATTCCTGGTTGCTGACTAGCCTTTCAGAATTCAAATTTCCCAGACCAGCTGACATGATCCATAAACATTCGAATTGTTTTGGCCCGGGAGTAATTTATATTATAAAGCCAGGCCTTTTATTAATGGCGCACAATTTTATGAAGATTTCATAAATAATGCACAACCTTCTTACAATTTCATTTCAACAGTAATGCACACTTTTGAGAAGATCCAGTTCATAAATATTGCACATTTTATAAATTTCCAAAAGCATAGTTTTTGTTCCCAAAATGTTTCAAAGAATTAAAATATTTTTTTGAACGAGCCAGAACGACTCAGTATAAAACCATCATACCAGTAGTACCAACATCCAATTAACGACTGCGCTGATGGTTTTCCTTTCCTTTCTCCTCTGGAGACCTGATCTTGGATACAGAATATGAGGTTAGAGACGAAGTTGGGCAAGATTTGTGACAGCACAAATAAGAATATTAATAGAGAGATACTATGGATTATACTGAAAAAAAGAATTTAAATAAAATATTCATAGACAGTCCGGCAAGAGTTATAATAATGTATATACATGACGCGAAAAGGGGATCTTTAAGCCGCCAGCAGCTTCAAAATATCTTGGCCAAATCTAGGCTTTTGATAATCCGAATGATGGACGTGTTTAGTTTTAGTTTAGTTTCTCTAACGTTAGTTTTAGGTGGGAGATCAATAATACTGTGTTTTTGTCCCAAGTTCAGACCCCCTTCTCTTCTTCCTTTTAGAGGTTTGATACTGACTTTTGAATAATAAAATAAATTTTTGTTTTGCCCTCTTATCAAGAATTATTCCTAAAATTTGAAAAATTTGGGTTTTGAGATTTTGTTTGGAATTTACTTCCGGTTCTGGTCGTATGTTGGCAACTATATTCAGTTCCCTGATTTATCAAGTTGCATTCCTCTGTTGTCGACTCCCTCTTCTTTTGGTTTTGATTCTTCACTTGATTCGGCCCACGGTTGCTTCTCCCCAGATGCGAAGAAACCATAAGCAAGAGCTCCTGCCAGGTATACAGAACTTGTTATGTAGAAAACCTTTTTCCATTGCTCAGGGCTCTGTAACAACCGTTAAAAGGTAAACGTTTCAAATTCATTCGATTCTTTGACTTTTTCTATGTCTCATGTCTTTAAAATTGTTTCGGGCACGATGAACACACCTTGTCTTGGACAATATAGCCGGTGATAATGGGTGACAACATTCCCGGAAGTGTTCCAAATGTGTTTGAAAATCCCATGAGGACTCCAGCGTGTTGTGGGGCAATGTCCAAATGGTTCACTCTGCCATCAAACAAGAATTACATGTGTAACAAAAAATTAGTCTAAACAAACCTGGGTTTAGCAATTGGTAACTTTTTTGGAATCTATGAGGTTCTCATCCAGATTGTTAGATAATTTATAGATAATGAAATTACCCGAAACCACACCAAGCGAAACCTCCCAGCCCTACGGCGATTGTAAGACAAGTTATGATGGCGGCAGGTGTTGATAGATAGGCTGCTAAAATCATGAAAACAGTTTGGCAGAGGAAAGCGCTGCAGTTGAAAAGTTTTCGAACCTACAAACGAAACCCAAATTAATTCAATCTGAGAGCAAAAGTAAATTGTTTCGGGTTTCCATCTGTTGGTACTTACATTAGTCGTTGATAAAATTTTACGAGACCTCAGATAATCAGCGATATGTCCCGAAAATTGTAAAACTGTCGCCATGGCTAGATAAGGCACGGCGGACATGAATCCAGCCTTTTCCACTTTGTAGTTCAGTGTATCTGTAAATATGTTCGAATGTTAGATAATATTATTTATCTTTATCTAAGTTGATAAGGGTTTGGACTCACCATTCATGAAGGACGGTAATTGAGTGAGCAAAGTGTAGAAGCCCCAGTTTTCGCTGAAATGAGCGACGACGATGGCCCAAACGGGGGGCGATCTCACTATTTTGCCCCAGGGGTGCTTGATTTTCTGCAAAATAAATTTTTTTAGAAATTTGTGACTTCAAGACCATAAATTCTGCATATTCTTCCATAATTATGTTTCATTACCGAATCATGAGCGGATCCGATTGTGGTTTCGATGTAATTCAATTCCTGTTTCGTTATGTATGGATCGTAGCGTGGAGCTTCTTTCACAAAAACTAACCAGAGTAGGCACCACGCTATACCAACCGTACCTGGAAAAGTTATCTACCTTAATATTTTATCCAGAATTCATTTCATAAATAATGCACGCTTTTAACCACGATTCCTATCATACATTTCGAGAGGTGATAAATAATTTTAATTAAAATGCACACTCATCTAGTGTTTAAGCTAACATTGTTATCAAAATCGTTTTTGGGCTTACTCGATAACATCACTTACCGAAAACATAAAATATGGCTTCCCAACCCAATGCATTGGCTATGTAACCGGAAAGTGGCATGGAAATGACCGTTCCGATGAAACTTCCCGAAAATGCGATTGTAGCCAATTTACTTCTCTCTAAGGGTGGTGCCCAACGTGACCATACGGCATGGATGCAGGGGAATGTAACACCCTGGAAAGATTTAAGACCGCTATTGACTCGCAGCAAATAAAACCTTGCTGCCGTGAGGTGACACTGTTTATTTGCTGACCAAATTAAACTAAGTGATGAGACACGAGGTTAGTTACAATTAGTATTTCTTTGCGCACATTTAAAGTTACTCTTCTCATCCCATCGACTAATTGTTGAAGGGAAGGTCATTGTAAGAACCTACTAATATTTGTTTTGTCACTGTTTTTGATTGTGGACGACAAAAACCTCATACATTCAATACTTTGACTTGTGAACTTTTACCTCACCTTTTCTCATTCAGTTAGTTCATTGAACCTAACTTTCTTAATCTGATGAATTCTTTCAGTCAAAACCAAACTTCGGTTCACTGAGGATGTCTTCAGCTAAAAAAAGAAGGGGAAACGGCTGGACCAGGTAAGAGAAAATTCTCTCGTTTTCCCAAAAATTTACGACGTGATAATTACTAACACTTCCGCTAATACCTATGTATGTCATAATCATTACCTCAAAGAATCCTTCAATGATTCTTATAATCAGTAAAAGCGTAGAAGCTTAATTTGGTTAATGGAGGAGTGACCAAAGTAAGCAAAGCCGTGGCTGCAATCCCCGATACGAAAAGTTTGGCTCCTCCGACTTTGGCTGCCAGCCATCCTCCAGGTACCTGTGTGAATATGTACCCGTAGAAAAACGAACTAAGAGCTAGGCCAACTTGTTTCGGATCCCAATCGAAGTCTTTTTCTTTCTGGAAAGACACCAAAGAAATCAAAACGACCCAAAAATAAACGTAACACGTGATCATGGAACCAGGTGACCAAAATCCGAATCTAACTTTACATAACCAATTCGTAAGCTAAAATCAAATAATTCAAAATTGATACATAATTTGTTTATGTTTGATATCAAACAGATTTGAAGGCCGCTGGTTAATTCCGCTCCTGGTCCGAGGACATACAGAAACAGGAAACGATTTTAGGAAGGAATTTCGAATGTCGATTTCCCATTTCCGGTTTTTAATGAAAATAATTGCAAACAGTCCAACAGCAACTAAGTAAGCTTAATTTAGGCGGGAAAAACTTATTTTTATTAATCAATAAATTCAAATTTGAATTTGCGAATCTATCTTATGACATGTAAATCACGTGTGATCGCAGTTTGGCACGTGTTAGGTATACGTGGAGGACTTTTTAATAAACGGCCTCATCGTTTTTTGTTCTGATGGCCGTTCCATTGATGGGTGTTCATTTATATTATTATTATTATCGTCACAATTTGTCATATTTCTTTACATGTAAAGATAATTTGGCAAATTAGAGAAATACGTGACCTTGACCTTCACTCTCTTATTGTTTACTGAATACTTTTTGAAACCAAAACTAGATACGAAGTTGATAAAGGACTTCACGAATAACCTTTTTGTCCTTCTCAGAGAACTCTTGGGTTTCATATTTGGTTTAGAGTCTGAGTCAATTTGACTCGTTTAAAATCTTGATGTTTGGTGGTAAAGAGCGAGGGAAGGAAGAGATACTGGATCAATAAAAGGGATGGTTTCAGTGGAACTAGAAAATTGGCGCCATATACTGAGTATCTCATCTATGGTTTGTTGTGTGAATGACCCCGTCCTCCATTTGCTGGATGATTTAAGATAAAATTAATCAGTCGGATTCATTTATTGATTGATTAGGCGATTATGATACCAACCTCTACTACAGTACCATTTGCTAAAGTAACGTTATAGTTATTTGTCATAGCTACGATAGCAATGCTCAGGTTCACTCGCAAGGAGTAAACGTTCATGAATCCTAACAGGGCTATGTAAGCAACGACGTATCTTCTTCTCCTCCATACTTTCCAATGTGGGCCTAATCCATCATCCGTCATTTCTCTGCAATAAAAAGAGAGAAAAGAAAAGAAAATTATTCTGAGGGTTTTGAAATTGGCGCCAGTCCTACAGCCCAGGTTTCTTTCAAACCTCGTTTTAGCCTTTCCACGTGGCAAAAAAAAATTTTTTTTTCTGAATTAATTAATGGAATGTTATCTTAAGTAAAATCAGGAGCGGATCATTTGATTTATTTGGATCATCTTAAAGCAGTTGTGCCCGATCATGTCCCCCTTCCCCTGCTCGAACCATTTTGGCATCCATACAGGCATTCTGGGGATTCGTTTAACTCAAGAATGATGACGCGGGTAAATAGTGTGATGGTCACGGTCTTGCAAGAACGAGTCTCCTTCATTCAAACTGCATAAGTTATTAAAATATTAATTTATGAAACCTTAATAATTGCAAATAAGGGTAGGAAGGGGGTAGGGGTAGGAGAGGAAGAACGTCAGAACTTGGATCGTATTCAGTGTTTTGAATTTTTGATCAACTTGAAGCCCGTCAACTCGTATTCATTCGACCACGAATTTCGTTCTCCTCCAATTAGAAATCACTATTTTCGTTTTCTTTTTGCGTCTGAATTCAATGACCTATCCGACATGAGTGCCAAAAGAAGCGACGAAACCTCTTCTTCGGGGTCCATCAACAAAGAATTTCTCTTTTTAGTCCGACTTAGACAAAATTCGTTTTTAAAAGAAAGCAGGACAAGAGCCAAGTCATATGACTCGACTATTAATCTTCCTCTGAGAATATTTGGATAATTATCTATCATCGAGGGTGTAGCTATTTCTCTACGTGTTTTCTTACGCGAGTGTTGGAGTGGGAGGAGGGGGATGGAGGAGGAGGAGAAGAAAAATTTTTGCAGAAATGAGTAGAATTATTTTTGTACACCTCAGGTCGTGTTTTCTTCATTTTCTTCGTGTTGTAATTCATTTTATCTATTGCAGCAGATATTCTTGACCTGACTAATTTTAATACAAAAGAAACGAGGCTCGTGTTTGGATAGAGATATTAACGGGCATAAGAGGAGGCGATGTTACAAAGAGATTGTGTAACTGATACACGTATCGCACGATATGTTGTTAATTTGCATATGTAACATGAAATAGGTTTTCCATGTCGGATCATGTTTTCAAACATAAAGATTCTCCGGATTTATTTATTTATTTTGTTTTATGTACTCGTTCTGTCCTTGCATTAATTATTTATGGGATTGGCTGGTGAAGTCGGAGTTTAGAAAATTAGAAGGCTACTGGGATGAACTGTTATTTACTTCATAAGTAGTGCATACTTAACAGAAATTAATTAGAGAATTTAAGTTTTTCATTTCATAAATAATGCACACTCGAATGTTAACTTTTCTTCATTTTTGTGATTTTGAACTTTAAATTAGTTTTAAAGTTTAACGTTGCACTCACAATGTGAGGTGCCGAGGCTGGAGGGGTGTGGAGATGCAGTCGATCCTACAAATGTCAGCAAGAGCCCTTGGCGTGTTATGATTAACAGTCTTTCAAAAGAACAAAAGATGAGGAAAAATTTTTCCTTTCCTTTCGAATATTGTTCTAGAACAATAATCCTTTCTTGCAAAATATTTTGTCGAGTCAAACTGACTCGAAATAACTTTTAATATCAGACACACGCGAATTTCTGCCATCGTCACACCTTGAACAATGTTTGAAATTTTCATGACAGCTGAGACAGTAGGAACATTTCATTCATTCATTCATTCTCTCCTTGAAAACGCACCGACCCATTAGAATATATGACAAAAATGAACAAATTTTCTTAATGATCCTCGGGCCTGACATAATTACGAAATGTTTTCCTCAAAGCAGAGCAATTTTTCCTGGAATTTGATTTTTAAGTTGTGTTACCAACGTCAAGGCTGAGAAGGAATTCAGGGCGTAGTCCAGTCGCACGAAGAATGTTCTGATCCAATGTGAAGTTTTTCACAATTCATACTCCAAATATTCCTTTCATTTCTTATTTGAACAAAGAAAACAGTCATTATAAATATTGACGGCTCTTCCGGGCTGCCTAACAAATGCTTTATCTTGTCCTTTAGTTAACAGAATTAACGGTATGAGTCAGTTTGACTCGTTTTCAATTTTACTGCTACGTGTATTTTAAACAATGATAATATATATGAAATGAAAACTTTAATTGTGCATTATTTATGAAATTAATTCTTTGTATAAAACAAATAGAGGAGTAAAAGGTTAATAAGGTGATCATTTCGCTTATGAACTAGGATAGGCATGCTAAGTCTTTTTATATTCTAGAATTGAAGCTGTTGTAAAAAGTCGTATTTTTCTCAAGTTTTTGAAATCAAACAGCGTTTAGAGAGTTCATCAAGGCGTAGATAATGGTAACACATTACAGATAGTACCACATTGTAACTTTATACACGCGGAAAAATTAAAATGCTTAAGACAAGACCTGTCAGTCAAATACAAATGTCAGAGCTCCTGAATTGTCGTAATTAGTGACCTTGGGAGTTGGTTTATTAAAATTTTTCTTCCTTAAAAAAGGTTTATTGAGTTACCACAGTTTGTCTCTCCTGTTGTAGTCTGTAAATAACAAAATTACTTCCTCACTAAGTCTCACTTTTCCTACTTTCCTCTTCATCCCTTATCACTTTCGCCACACCATACTGAATCGAGAGTTAGCTGCTCTCCTTCCCGAATTTCCCTCTCAAATTTTTGGTGTTTTTGTGACTTATTTTCTGCTTACTCTATTATAGTTTTGTTATCGACTTCAACTCTCTTTTCCAAATATTGGCTCAGGTTCATTTTCTTGAACACGTCCTTCAGCTTCCACAACCCCTCGTCTATTTCTCTCAGCTCTCTAAACATATTTTTGTTTGCAAATTGCTATTATTATGGACTGAATTATTATAAGAAAGGATAATATATCCAGAACGTTGGGAGAGTTCTTAGTTCAAGCAAGGTTAAAAAGGAATAAAGAGTGTAAAAGAGGTTTTCCTCACTTTCGTGATTCATAAACAGAAGATAATAATAATAATTTTAAAGGATAAACTGTGGTTTCTTGTCTTGGTATACTTATTTTGATTTTATAAAAATTTTACGTGGATTTTGAGTACCCGGAAACCAGGTCAATCAAAAAAATATATATTATTACTAACTTATCTTTATAACTTCTAATCTTTTTGGTGTTTTTTTGTATATTTTAAGTCTTTGTCTGAATAATTTGGATAAAGTTAGCTTAGGGTTGGTGATAGGTTTTACACCCAGAATTTTTTTTACGCGAATGCCAAAAATTTAGTCCGTCAGAGTTGTGCTTTATGAACTAATTTTATGTAAGATAATCTTATCCTTCTTGATGAGCTATAGTTATAGTTATATAGTTATTATCTAAGCTAAAAACGCTATTCAAAAATGAATTATGAAAGTACCAACAGAGCCGTTCCTAGACAACTAGGCGACCGTCTAGAGCCCCGACTGCCGAGGGCCCTTCTCGGAGTTTTTTATTTTAGGTGGCCGACAACTTATTATAGGCCCATGAGAAGTACAGTTACAAACTTTCTGTGTTGGCAGAATTGTCAATATAATGGCTAGGCGCGAGCAAAGACGAAACAGTGACGGCGACACTAAACCTCTCGTCTGAGGTCCACCTTGGTCTCCGCTGCGGGGAGCTACCAGGGCCTTCGAGGGCCTCAAAAGCCTAGGAACGGCTCTGGTACCAAGATTTCTTAAATTTCCTTAAAACCGTGCAATATTTATGAAAGGAACCCCGGGTAAAATTGTGCGTATTTATGAGAGAGATCCTGACTATTCCAAAAACTTTTTACTAAAAAATTTACGCTTTCACTATGACTTTACAAAGTTTACCCTACAGTACCATGCTCATAGTTTTCGGAAGACAGGTCAATAAGTTGACATTAATAATTATTATTAACTCACCCTCATACAGCTAAGATATACAGGACGACTAACTTTTAACAGTTTCCCTTTTTCTCTTAGGTCACATCATTCTCTAAACAGGCTAGAAGTTAATCACGTACACTATCGGTGAGGTAATTTTTATTGTACGTTTGTGTTATGTCGCGGCCGTAAAAGCATAGGCAGCAAGAGAAAGAATGAAAACAACAAACATTGAAGTGGTAATTAGCATTTTCTTTAATTCCACTGCGGTTTTGTTTTATCAAATTCCTAAGCTCACCTAGGCGGGGAAAAAAATGATTTTAAAATCCGCTTTATTATCATTATGATTTACACGAATGATTTATTACGGTTTTTGCTTTCTTTGACTTAGTTTCCTAGATTAGAAAATGATTTCTGTTTCGAATCTGAAGAATTGTAGTGAACAAATAAAATTACACTTGACTACCTTGGGAATGAATTTCATCAAGGTCAGCAATACACTTTGCAAAAAGAAAGGGCGTGAGAATGTACGTATCGAATGAACTCTTAAAAACAAAAAAATTTTATTCTCTTTTAATTAAATTAAAATTTTTGAATTTCTATACTGATTTTTAATTAATCAAAACACGTTCCGTATTATTATTTATTATTCTCTATCGGTGATTATTAATTACGCAACGGTGAATCAATTAGTCCCATTTATGGCGCTGAAGAACCCAATTAATAAGCACGGAAAGGAGACGTACGAAAACAACTCATCTTTGCGTTTCCTCGTGCTCAATTCGTGATTTCCGGTTATTCGATATTCTTTGGTTTAATAACCTTCCGGATGCTTTGTTCGACGACCGATTATTACGTCAATTTCATGGCTTATTAAACCGAAAATAAATTTTTAGAAGCTGAAATTTTATTGACGATCACCCAAAAATATTGGATTCGCTGGATTTGTGGTCTTTCCGTAGTAATTTCCGGTCTTGTGTTGTGTATGATGCCATCTTAGCGCAAAGTTTTCAAAAATCGACTCGCTATCGCCATCTTGAATGCAAATTCACCTCTTTGCCGTTAGGGAAAAAGTTTGACGCGTCAAACTTTTTCCCTAACGGCAAAGAGGTGAATTTGCATTCAAGATGGCGATAGCGAGTCGATTTTTGAAACTTATTTTGTTTATTCTAATTTATTTTAAAATTTAAATTTTTCAATCTCGAATATTAGAAACCTTGTTGCCATTTATCCGCCATTTTTCCTCTTTCCTTTCCCCTTTTCTTCGGCCATGACTTATTTAGTTAGGTTTATGGAATTCAATTTCGGTTTGGTTAAAAAAATAATTTTTATTACAAAAGACAAAAAAATGCCTGGACTGGAGTGTTTATAAATAGCGAAGAGAATTATTTCAAGGAAAACGTGATCGGTTTAATTGAATATTGATCGAGTATTTGAATAATGTAATAATCATTTCTATTTTTTGAATAAACGAATTAAAAGTTTTAATTGGTTTGATTATCGATATTTAAGTAGTGGCTGTCCCGTTATAATTGGGAGGAGTTGTGGGGGTGGGTCTCTATTATTCCACCCCTAAAGGAGTTTATGAGCTCATAATGTTAATCTGAGTAAAGTAATAATTCATGGAGTATTAGTATATATTAGCAAAATTGACCTATCTTTGAGATTTGGATGGTTTAGTCTTACATGGGTTCAACTGGAAGTGATATTCCTAGTCAGTGTACCAGTAACGAGTTACTAGAACCGAACACAACAAGAAAATGTTCGCTGCTATAACACAAATCCGTGAGGAACTTATTAAAATGATTTTATTACAAAAATGTGCAATATTTATGAAAATACTATCAAGTCTATCTACAATCCTTTGGCAAACAACACCTTTGTTCTCTAGTATATAAATTTTATACCACAAATTAATTTATAATAATAGAATGAGTCTATTTGGCTCAATAAATTCAAACTTTTGTAAATATCAAGCATCAAGATGTACAAAAAAACGGGTGAAAGATGAGCAGAAAAACTAGAGCCAAGAGGTTATGAAAAACAACAAGCTCAAACCCAAAAGGGACTAAACTAAAAAGAAAAATGGCGGCTGAAACACCACGTTCCTCTGAAATTTCCGGAGAAGTTCCACGGAAAATTAAAACGGTTTTAATCAATCTGATACAAGAATCTAAGTCTCGCATAGGAAAACCGTTACATAATTTTGATCTCTATGGATTTCTCAAGTGCTGACATCTTACGATGGAACTACGAATTAAAAATAAAACAGATGAACTCAAAAAATGTAAATAAATGATATCTAACCTATTTCGAAGTACAGTAAATACTTTCTCGTGACCGAGACGAAATAGGTTCAAGTGGAATATTTCACGAATACAATACTAATCACTAACCATTACATAAATGGCGGACTGTTAACACAAACAATGGTTGAAAAATCTAAAGGATGGAAGTTGAAGACGTCAGAAGAAGATAAAGAAAGTAGATGGGGGAAAGTTTTCAAGTTCTTTACATAAAAGACTGAGATGAGCCATGTCGATGAAATTTGTTACGGTTAATTCAAATCTGTTTCCGGTTAATCGATCTCACCCTACAAGTTTCTTCCAAGGAAGATGTAATTAATAAAAAGGATGGCGGATGAATAATAGAATTGTTAATTAGTTAGTTACCTTGAATTTTTGTCCTTTTCGTCGCCATCTTCGATCGCGGAGGCTCCGTTTTTCTTTTCGTACGACACCCTGGGAAGTTCATATTTGTTGTTTTTCATTTTTGTCTCTTGGTTAGCACTCACTCTTTCTGTTTAGTAATTCGACCTGGGAATTATTAAAAAAATAATTAATTTCATTAAATAAAGTAACTGTTACTGGTTTTAAGTCATTTTTTATTAAGATTTGGTAATTAATTGCAAAATGCGTAATTTTTTAGCTTAATTTCGATGTTAACATCATTTTCGCGGATGTTGATTGCTTATAACCTGTTTCAGTGATGACGAACCTATTTTGTCTCTCATAACGCCCAGGGATGGTTATTAATAATAATATTATTACTTACTGTAATAATAATTAATAATTTAGTTCTGAAATCAGACGCGCATGTACAGGTGCAATAATATGGCGTAACGAATTTACATATTAAAAAGATTTGAATAAATTTGTTTCAGTATTGATATTAATATAGTTGAGTTTGTATCACCCTTATTGGGTGTAATAGGACACCGGAGGAGGATTTGAACACGCGACTATAACTTCTTAGTCTGGCACTTAACCACTACACCATAGACCTCCCGCGATATTAGTACAAAAATGCCGAATTCTGGCGGTGTATACTTTTGGGATGTGTGACACCCCATGAAAGTTCTGTTTCCAACTTTCAAAATTTTGACACATCGAGCTCGAAAAGTTCGCCATTGCTGACCTATTTATACTGTAGTGAGCCAGTTTGACTCAATATTTAAATTTTTCATTTATAAAAGCTGAAAATCAGTTTCAGACAGCACTGACAAGGGCTCATAACACTTATTGAAAAATCTGTTTCGAAACTAGTATAGACTTTCAAGAAAAATTTATTTTATGATTAATAAAAAATCTCGCTCTTAGGATGTTCTCTTTCATAAGTATTGCACACTTTTATTTATTTAAAATTTGCACTTTTACGATGCTACACTACCAAAAATTAATTTCAAAAGTTTGTCTTTAAATAATTAAAATATTCCACCAATACTATCAACGATTCTTTAGAGAAAATGTTTTACGTGTAGTAAACTCTTAAATGAGTCAAATTGACTCAGTTTGTAGATTTAGTGCTAACACTGTGTAGTTTATAGTTCATATTTGAGCAATAATTCCATTGGCTAACAGATAGGAATCGACTTTTGGATCATTTCTTTGCACACTGATTTATATTCACTGCTGTTTAGATATTTCCATGAGTACTTAAATTTATTTAAATTGATTTCGAAATTAATTTGGCAGACAAATTTTATTTTGTAATAATGAGCGTGAAATCGATGAAATGTTGAGAAAAATTATTCATTATACTTTCATATATACGGCACTGTATGAGAATGTTGTTGTGTTTTCTATATATGGAGTCAAATTAGCTCATGGTAAGAGTTAGAAAATTGATATCAATTTGATGTATCGAAAGGGGGCTGTTATTTCCTTTCCCATAGAAAGTTTTGGTAGAAAAAAGTCTCGTTTCTCGTTTTGAAGTTCTTTCACTCGATAGAACACGACGATTTAGAAAATTTCTTTAAAACCGAAACGTGTTTCAGTTTTTACTAACTTCTACTAGACTATCTGCTCCGAAACGATAAAAAAAAGAAGTTACCAGAAATCGAGGATCTTGTTTCATCTTGTCCCAGTTTCACGAAAAAAATTTGAGTTTTGCGTTTCCCAACCCAAACTCGTAACTTAGTAAGCTATACTTGGTGGCTGTTGACGGGAATCGAACGAAGTAATTGAGATGTTACCACGATAACTGAGTTATGTAAGCTCGATATTAAGGCGGCGTTAACATTTCGAAACCAAATTCTGAATAGCTGGGGAGTGATGGTAACAGTTTGAGAAGTGAAAAATTTTTGACTCGACAGCTGAACCTGAAAGTTACTCCAATCTGGGTCGTGATGGAACCTGATTTAAAAATTAAATGAAAGCAAAAGTTGAGTGTCTTGCCTAGAGATACCAAACTGTTAGATACCTAGATCTGACGTCACGTTTTTTAATTTTATTTATTGATTTATTAGTTCAAACAGTTGTTTTCGAGCTTTCAGGTTCGAGATTTGTTTACAACTCTCTCAGCAAATACAAAACATCACAAATTTTTGAATTTCGATACTTTTCACAACTAAACTAAAAATTTGGGGACGTTTATTAACCCTAAAATAAATAAATAATCTAAGAAAAATAAAAACAATAGTCGATCACTGACCACAATAAAACAGATAACAGTCAAGTGTTACGGTACTAACATTTTTTTAAATTCCATTCACGAATTTGAACTTCCTCACTAATGTTTATTTATTAATTAATCACTACAGTTAATAAGATCACCGAGAGAAATCAAAATGATTCCACGCATACACACACACCACAAAAAAATTGTTTCCAAACTACAGTAAATAAAAAGACACCACTGAATGATGATGATGATAAGTTAGCATCAGCGAATGATCAAAATGTTTTAAGCGACAAAGTCTAGAACCGTTGTGTGAAGCCTAAGGCCGAATTTCACCATTATCAGGCACCAATCGGTTTAGCAGACTCTGTTCGTTCAGGTTGTAATCACCTTCAGGTCTGGTATTTGCCAAAGAAGTGGTGGGGGCTAAATAACAGTTGAGCTCGTCCGTTGAGTAACTGACCAATGTTAAAGTTTTTGGATCTTTCCCTTTCTCATGGATTTTGGTGGATGTAAATAATATGTGATAGAATGTCACGTATGTGTAAACACACCATGGGATGTGTGATGAGTAGTTACATATAATTAGTATATTTATAAATTCTGATTTCGGTTGGGTTGATCGCTTGTGAAAGTGAATTTTCAATTGGAATGGTGATAAGCGATTTATAGCCTTTGGTAACAGCATCATTGCTTACCTGAGTTGAACTTACAATTTTGAAGCTCTTGAAAGGTTTTGTTAGCCTTTCAGGTAATCTTAATGTTGTTTGTATAAGTCACCCAAAATAAGAACACAGATTTTGGATCAACGTCCTTGAAACCTGACTTGAACTACTGATTCTATTAGTTTCATAAGTGATGCACAGTTTTAGGAAGGATTTGTTTCAATAATAAACCCAAAAATTATTTTTGTAGACTTTATACACTATCATAAGAAATTTGTTTTCTAAATATTGTCAGCAAACATTGGTATATTCACAAATTTTCCTGTTGGAAAGAACAACATGAAAATGGAATTAAGCAACATAATTAGAGATCACGATGATGCCATAAAACTCCTGAATTTTATTAGCCTTCCTGTAGATAATAAAAACGTTAGAATCTCACTTTAAAAACCAATAATTAAGTAAAAGATTTATTTATTTATTTAGTAGAAAACATAAAAACAAATTAAACAAGGTTTTTATGGATAAATAAAAATAAGTTTCGCAAAAGCAAAAAATAAATTTTTCATTCAATTCGAATGATACATAACGTGCGTATTTAAAAACAATGGCGATTTTCATAAATTTTGCACACTTTTATACGGAATCATTTGTCGGAATATAATCAAATCGATCACGTTTTCCTGATACAAAGTCAGTCAGCTGATTTTTAGGAGGTTACAAGGTCAGGTTTGGTCGGTTTTATCGCGCGCGACCAGTTTGCCGGAGACTGTCAAAGGAGATTCCTTGACAGTATTTCCATAAATTGACCTTCACGCCTGAAGACTTATCGCCTTTTAGAAGTCGACCCATCTTCAGTGAAGTGTAACTTTCGCCTTAGACTGGATCATATGGTAGTTTATCGCGCAGCTGATGGGGCGCATGGAACGTTTTGAAGGTTTACCACTTTGTGTAGTATTTGAAAGGGAAAAGGAAAAATATAAATAAATTTGTGAAATGGCGTAAATTTTCTTCTGAAAACTCTTCAAACTTTAGTTTTATACTTTATCAAATGGATCTTCATAAAGCTTGCATTACTGTACACTAGCAAGGTTTCCATTTTATAAGTAATTTTGAGAGTGATTCAGAAAGAATTAATTTCATAATTAATGCACACTTTCATGGAGATTTTATTTCATCAATAATTCGAGGGTGGATATTTACTTTTCACCGGCTACTTCCCTTTCAAATAGAGATAATTCTCATTATACCAAATAATTTTAATGTTACTTTCTCGACCTTGTTTACCTCTTAAAAGGCAATCACACTTGTGAGTTTTCACAATATTAAAAGTAAACTGTATTAAGATATTTGTTAAAGAATTCTCATTATCACCCGTCGAATTGTTTACACAACGACTAAAAATTAAATATTTAAACAATATGTAAGCATTTTTTAATACTTCAAGGGCGAAATTTGAAAAACTAAAAGAAAAAAATTAAACTCGCACTGTTTTTAAACATAAGAAAGTATAACAATAAATTCAAAAACTTTTGGCGGCATAATTCGAGCGGGTTTAGTTGCAAGACAAGGCAACGAGACGATTTTTTGGAGAAAGATGGCTCCTCATTCGTGGAAAAATAACAGGGGAAAAATGTCGTCTGCTTGAGGGTAATTCCAAGCTAGAGAATTTTAAGAAGATGAGATTTTGTTTAATCAAAACATAAATCGTATATATCTTTGAAATTGTAAACTTAAACCGTAACATAAGATGAGTAAGACTTTTTAATTTTCCAAATAATCAAGTCCGGATTTTTATGTTTCCTTCAAACGAACAGGAATTTTTACAAAAACACCAAAGCGAAGATTCTCGAATTGTGTAACTGGATTTAAATAAATCTGGAAAAATGTTTTTTCCACAGATATGACAGATTGTTTTTAAGACAGGTTTTACAAATTCGATACTAAACTAGGTAAAGTTGACTATTTTTCAATACCGTTGTTATTGATAATCTGATAAATTTTCATTAACGTTTTTTTGTGACAAAACAAACCTGATAACCGGATTTGAGTCGCAAATTAATTTCGATCAGCTTCAGGATTTTTAAGTTCAATGTCACTCCGGGAATCCCACCTGTTTTGTATTTACGCTATTATAGTGGCTCCAGGGCGTATTTTGAATTCGAAGAAGTGAAGTCCTTATAAAAAAAAATAAAAGGAAACAAGTTTTTGCGTTTTTCCTCTCTTAAATAATTAGTCGCTTGAGAAATTAATTCAGCGGATGTTGATACAGTTTGATTTTCTCTGATTTTCTTTCTGATACTTAAAAGTTATCAATAATGATATAAATTCGTGGGAGATTTGAGTTTGTGATTATATTATACGTAAGTAATTAGTTGGGATAATTATGCTGTTTCAAATTTTGGATTTCTAAAAAGTTTGACCATAAATTTCATGACTATTCATAATTGATTCGGGTTTTGGGTGTTGTCCCAAATAACGATAAAGAGCACGAATGAACTTTTGGGTTTAAGGGTCGAATTTTTTAGTTATTGGAAACATTTTCTATACTGTTTGATTGTCCAGGTATAAAATTTATTGACATGAGTGACATTGGCCGCGAAAATTAAAAATCTGTTACACACACAAGGTTAGCTAAAGCAGGAAGCTCAGTTACTTGAGTTCCCTAATAGCCCGAGACCCTTCATTTAGCAATAGAAGTTTGTTCAGGTGCCAGGTACGCATTTGAAATTTCAATTGTACGCACTCTTTTCATAATATATGTAATTATACTTAATAATATTTAATTAAGTAAGTGAGATATATCATTATTTGTTGTGAGTATGTATTAAAAATTAATTTTTTTTGTTCCTACGATGGTTTTCGTTTAGCCGGTTTAATGAAGTACAAAATTTTTTGATTGTAGGATGATAATTAAGCAATTTAGAAAATTGTGATTTGATTGTTATAAATTTAATCCAATAATTTTTTAAGCGGTTTTGATTATGGTTGTTTTGTGGCGATAATCTGTTTGATGTTTGTATTGTTAAAAGTTTAATTTGGAAGGAGGTCGTTGTTTGGGTTTGGTCTAAGTTGACATTGCGATCCCATTTTTATTGACTTTGGGGTTGATTAGCGTTTCTGTTTCCCTCCGAGGAAGTGGAGAAATCAGCTTAACTGCACATTAACTAGGATAATTGGGTTAGAGTGTCGAAAATTGATTTTTCCCGTACATTAGCTAGGTGATATGCAGACTAGCTAAGTACTTAAAGAAATTTGCATTACTTCTGGGAAGAGTTGCTTGTAAAAGTGTGCAATACTTCTGAAATGATCCCTCGCGTATCAACATGCAGGTTATCTAGCTAATCCCCCTTGATTGTTGCCTTCATTGTCCTTGTTTTTATTTCAAAAGTAATGCACACTTCAATGAAAAACTCATTTCATAAGTAATGCACAAAATTGTGAAGATTCCACTCTTTTAAAAGGAATTTCATTTATACAGAGCATAACATTGGGCTGTTAATAACCCAACCTACATCCCTACATAGATTCTTAGATTTTCTGTCGTTACCCTTCGGTGTATTTTATAAGTAACTCACATTTTTATTAAAAATTAATTTCATAAATAATGCACAATCGAGCGAGATTATCAGCGTAACCGTTGTAGAGGTTTCTGAGAGCATTGAGCTGAGTGTCGTTTTCAGATCGTTGACACCCTTCAACTTGTTTGAAAGACATTTAACAGCTCTGGTTATCTTTCGTCTTCCTTTTCCAGACAGGACATTTTTGTAGAGTTCCTTGGCCTTCTTATATCCAAATTCGACATTTCACAAACGTACTAAAAGGGTTTTGAACCCTGAGATCAAAATTTTCAATCCGAAAGGGTTCGTTCTTTGATCGGTTCGTATTCTAAGCTGTTCTTAATTATTGATTATATTTAAGGCTAAAGTTAATATCTATTGATTGGTTTAAAGATAATTTCAATTGTTGTCTTCGAATATTTAATTCCTTTTGCTCTATACCTTCAAAATAATGTAAGGAATCTTTATATTAAAAATCATACAGTTGCCATATTTCGGGGATGACATTAGCAAACGGGTGGTGGAGAGCAGGGGAAACTCAAATTTAATTAATTTTTAATTAATCGATTAACTACATCCGTTACTGCCATGTTTGATGTTGTTTTTTGAGGAAAACTTTATGGTTTTCATCCGTTGTGGATAAATAACCTTTGTCAACGTCTTCCAACCGGCGGTCCGTTTTTCCTTGTTGTACAGGTTTGACTAGTTTATTTATTTATATATATTTTTTGTGAGATTTCCTTCTCCGTATTTATAATGAATGTTTTTCCTTGATTTTCGTACGAAAAATATTTATTCAATTCACAGCATGCTCTATGATCAAGTCAATGAAAACTTGAAATTGCACATTCTCGGAATTATTACCGCCTTCACGTTTCTAAAGAAATTTGAAGTACGGAGCTTCCTCGTATTTGAGTGTGAATCCGTGGATGATCTTTGAGATTCTTGACTGGTCTGAAAATAACATCTTAGTGTTAGGTCAGTGGTCCTAAAAATCTCTGCTAATTACAACCTCTTGTGAGTGTGTGTTATGTAGAAAAGTCTTCATAAGTGTGCAATAATTATGAAACCTATCCTTCATAAAAGTGTAGATCATTTCAAAAGTTGAGATAAATGTTTATATTTGTGATGAGAATTGGTATTCTCCACTCGAGGGGTGTCGTTTACCACACTTCTCCAGTTCCTCCTATCCAGCTATACCCTACGTTTTATTTTTCTTGAAGTTCTATTCTTATACCAAAATTATTTGTTATAAGTTGAGCTGGTGAAATTTCCAAAAGTCCAAGCTTCCTCCTTTGTTGTAGCGCAGGATGACCAAACGGAAGTGGAATTCAAAAAATTTGTCTTAGAAACTAATTTACTATTCGCCTAAAATAAATCCTCAGCATATATCTATCACTACCAAAATAAAACTTGTATGTTTAAAATTGTTGGTGATAAACACAAATCTATAATTTTTCTTTTCAGGTGATATGGATTTATTAGGAGTTGTAAATTTAAAAAGATTCATTTATCTTATTTTTGGAATCACATTTTTACTTTCCGGAATTTTGATAAACTTCATACAGTTTTTGTTATACCATCTTCTGAGGCCGTTGAATAGATATTGGTTTAGAAAAATAGATACTTTTCTAACTTACTGCATATTCTCTCGTAAGTATCTTTATTTTTATTAAATTTTAAATAAATTTTAATTAATTATTTATTTAGAAATTTGAAATTATTAATCAATAAAAAATCTATGTAAAATAGTCAAGGGGGAAAGGAGGAATTCATTCAGTTTTCGCGTTTCGTTAAAATAAACGCCGCACCCCCCACAGCCTTTTCGATTATCGTTTCGATTCGATTTGGCTACGATTAATTTTTTTGCGGTCGTTCAAATCATGTCGAACGTCGCGTTAAAAAACCGTTAATTCGTTTTTATTGAAGACACCCGTTTTTATTAAATGTTATGATTAAAATTAATTATATATTGATGCAGAAAGTAGAAAAAAGTTGATTATAATCTTATGAAAAGGTAATGAATATTTAATTAAGTCAGAGCGTGTTTAAAAAGGAAAAAGTTAATATCGAATAATTTATTGTTTTTCCTTTTTCTGTTATTTTATTATTTGAAAATGGATTCCCTTCCGTCTTTCGATAATATTTTTTTCGTTTATTTTTTCTATTTTCTGTATATAAGCAAAGACCAGTTTTCTGTAATTATTCTGACGTGAATTTATGTGCATTTCTTCACTTGTTTCTACTCTTCATGGTATAACTTTTCGTTAGATCATGGAGAGTTGAAACTCATCAGTACCTTTAATCCTTTCCTCTGACCATGGGCACATTCCTTCTTATAACTGTTTCTGTATCTATTATTTGGTATTTCCTTATGTACATTCCTGTTTTTTCCTTTTGTTTCAGAACTTGTTTTTCTCGAACAATATTGGGCAAATGTAAAAATTACATTATACTCCAAAAAAGGAAATTTCCATAAGTACTATGGAAAAGAACATGCCGTGTTAGTGATGAATCATAGTTATGAAATTGATTGGTTGCTGGGTTGGGTTCTTTGTGAGAATTGCCGTATCTTAGGGGTAAGCCAGACGATTATTAGATTTTTGGTTTTTGTGTTGAAGTACTAAACTAAATTCGTTACTCCTTTTTGGTTACAGAATACTAAAACGTTTGCTAAAAATCACTTCAGTACATACCTGGTATAGGTTATGCTTGGAAATCAGGAGGAAGTATTTTCCTGGAAAGGAATTGGGAGAAGGATCAGGTTATAATTGAAAATAAAGTGAAAGAATTGAGTAAATATGAAGATCCTCTCTGGCTACTTCTGGCGGCTGAAGGAACAAGGTTGATCAGAGTTTAATTTAATTGTTTAGTTAGTTCTTTGAGGTTATTTTTTGTAAATGAGCTAAAAATAGTTTTTATTTCTGATTGGATAGGTTTACCAAAGAAAAGCACGAAGTTAGCAAAGCGTTTGCTCGGAAACATGGACTCCATGAATTGCGTTATCACTTAACTCCCAGAACGAAAGGCTTTACAACTGCTATACCGCATTTAAGGAAAACATTCTCTGCGGTTTACAATGTAAATGTGGGAGTTAAATCGTAAGTGCTTGGAAAATTTTTTTTCTCTTCATAGTCCTCCAATTAACTGCCATATGCTTCCAAGAGAATAGTTTGGAGGTGTAGTAATTGGAGTGGTGTCTGAAAGACTACCCTTCTGAGGCCTATGAGGGGGTCATTACAAACATATTCTGAGGAAAGATTTTGTTAGTAATAAATATTTAAGAGGTATAGACGCAATAATAGTTACAATAGTTATAAAGTTAGCGTTTCTTGGAGTCAGTATTTGAACATAAAAAATGTCAGTTACTAGATAGTGTCATTTGTAACTATTAATAAATTGATTTTGTTTTCCTCTTCCTACTTCCCACGAGTTTTTAAAGTTTATTACTTTCATTGACAAGGTCACTCAAAGGTGCTTATATAAAAAATTTCTAAATTACATTTTTGTTGCTTAAGTGCAGAAATTTATGAACTGTAAATGCATGATGAGTATTTTTATTATTATTTATTTTAATGAGTACTTAGTTTTATCTCTCTATTAAAAATTATTTGGCCTTAATTGATTGCAGAAACGACGTCAAAGCCACTTTCGGCAATATTTTACTCGGTAAACAAATAACAGCTGACTTCTTTGTCGAACGTGTTCCAATTGATGAACTTCCTGAAGATGAAGCCAGTTTAACGATTTGGTTACAGGACTTGTACAAGAGAAAGGTTGGTTTTCGTAGATAATTTAGAATTCAGTGTATGGAAATAAATATTTCAAGTCATAAACGTGTTAATGGTAGATTTTGATTGTATGTCTGTTTTCACCGAAGTATTATAAGTCAGTAAGGCTTTGTTAAAATTTTTTTTGTGAACAACAGAACTGTAAGCAAATTTGACTTAAGGTTTCTAAGACTTAAATGAGTCAGTTTGAGTTGGAATGGACTCCATAGAACTGAAAGTTGTTGATTTGACCCAAACAGCAATCCTGAGTGGTTTGGTATAACCCATATGTGGGTCTAAAGTGGGTTGTTTTGACTCAAGCATTAACTTGACTGAGTGAATTGCAGCTTTATATCAACTAAATTCACTCAGCTTGTGGCGAGCCAAACTGACTCATTTGGGTGTATCATATAATTTGTTACAGCATATTAAAATTTATTATTTCGTTTCAGGATGATCTGATCCATTCTTATAAAACGACGGGGAAATGGTTGGATGAGTCCGATGCAAAAGATTGCGAGAGCATACCATTGCCAAAAAGAATCTACCCACTTTTGAACTTCCTTTGTTGGTCCATTATAATCGGATTACCTTTGGCATACTTAATGATTAAAATCATACTGTTTGGAACGTTAATACAAGTTTGCACACTCCTCGCCGTTTTGATTTCTTGTGAGTACTTTTACATTTTCACTCAGGACCAAGTTATTTCAACCATGGTATCTCCTGGGACTGTCAGACTAACCGACTAGGTAACCAAGAATGTGAAGTTTCAAGGGATGCTCTGGTCCAGAGTGAAGTGTATCAGTAATAATTAGTTATGAGAAGATGGGTGGCGGTATACTCATCTCCCTTTTGTTTAAATTACAAGCACAGGACATCCCAAAACTAATAACACTAACAGTTTCTATTTTCGTTTCAGTTATTTATATTCTGGACAAGCTAGTGGAGGAAACGAAAATCAGCAAAGCGTCTTCTTATGGAAGGGATAAAGGAAATTGAACGTCCTTTGAGCTGATACCGTTCAAAAAGTTTTCCATTTTGTCAGAGCTTAGTCAGCTAAAAATTGTTATGTACAAAAAGTCTTTCAAACGCAATAATTGTCTTCTATAATTTATCGTTCGATACTGTATCTGGTGTTGAAGAGACATTTATTTAACGTTTTAAGAAAGAACATGTTTAGGTTAAGTTGACTGACTGTATCAGAGTTACACTCGCGGTTAAGATCTCTGTATGTATGAATGTTTGATTTGATGTTGAATTCGATTTGATTTTGGTTTATAAAGTGTGACGAAAAAAAAATTTACGACAGTTCTGTATTTCTTCCAACAGCTGCTTAACAGTTATTTTGTACCTGAAAAATGAGTCAGTTTATCTTGAGCTCTGTAGCACTGAACTCAAAATTTGCTAAACGATTGATTGTGTTTAACCGGGTCGAAGTTGATCTTAAATTTGAGTCAGTTTGACTCATAAAAGGGTTTAGTAAGCCAAATTGGCTCATTGAGTTTTACTTTTTTTATTTTGAACTACCTTTATTCTGTTGTCATGTAAATTTGAGTCAAACTACAAGCTCGAAATCGATTTTGGTTGTCTGGGTTTATAGTCTAAGTAATTAGGCTCATACCAAAAATTAGATGAGTCACTTTGACTCGTAACGAGACTTTTGCTTAATCTAAGCCATTTTAGCTCCGAACCTTCCGAATCTTGATCTTGACTTCGACTCTTATCTGATCTTGGAATTGTTGTAATGTATGCCTGTGGTCTCAACAGAGAGAGGTTTCAGTTGGAAGCTGAGACTGACTCTCAACGTTCCCAGAACGTTGTCCTGGTTTTGAAAAATTTTGAAAAATGATCGTATTCCCCACATTCAGAGCATTAAACTCCTTCAGCTGGAGTCATATTGACTCCAGTTGTTAAGATAAGTTGACTCATCTCCAGGTCTATTGAATAGGTCAAGTCGCGTGACTTAATGTGCTGTTGACAGGAATCAGGATCACCTTCTTCCTTTTCAAACTCGCTCTTTCTTCCCGGTATTTTCTTATCGTTTATTTATCTCCGAGAGTGTGAAAGTAGTGGGGAGAGAATTATTTTATTATACTGAAAATAGCTGGGGTAATAGTATGTTTGTATAATGATATTATTATGAACAGGTTTTTAGCGAAATTATTTTTTATCGAGGTTTATAAATTTATATATTTCGTACTTGTTTTATTGTATATTCTTTGTATTTTATTAAGAACTTTTGAATTTCAGTATAAATGAATTTTTTTAACACTAAATTTACAAACTGAGCCAATTTGACTCTCTTTTTGCTAGGTATACAGTATTTATAAAACTGAGTCATTGTATTTAAACACCTCTCTTGGTTTTTAAGTGAAGTAGAAAGAGATAAATTTGTAGTGATAAGTCTACAAGTTATACATTCATTCCTAAGTTGTATTTTGAGCAAAAACTTTTTAATTTTGTTGTATGAGTCAAAATGACTTCTTTCGGTTCTGAATATGGGTCAAATCTGATCATTCGGATGTGTTATATGGGTTAAAGTCCGCACTGACCAATATTTATGCGAGTCAGAGTGACCCTGTGAAGTCTAATGAATACACCTAACTTGGTGACTTGGTCTGTCTGATTGTAATGACTCAGTTTAGTTCTATCGGGAGTCAAATTGGGTCTACGCAGTCGATGTGAACGTTAGTAAGTTGAGTGTTAAAAATGATTTGGATGAGTCAAAAGTTTTGTGACTATTTTAAGATCTATTCTTCCGGTCGTGTTCTTATTAATTGAAAAGAAAGCAGTGGAAATTAGAATTTGTACAAAAGTTTTGAGTTAATTTACTTTAATGAGTATATTTAATTAATTAAATTTTAAGGAGTTTGTGTCAGATGTGATATTTTTTTACTGTGTTTGTAAAAGGTGGTTTGTAGCTTACTAGACAAATTTTCTAGAAATTTGGTTTTGATTTTAAATCCGGGGTATCGCATATAGTTGGACTTTAAAGAAGTATGGTGTTAAGACCAGTCCAAACTTGCTACTGAGATCTACTTACGGAATCTTATGTGGATGAGAGTGTCAAAGAGTATAGCCGGTGGTAGAACACCCTCTTAGCCGATACTCTTCAGCTATAGTCATGATCCGGTTTCCATTGCCCTATCAGACATCTTGAACATTTCTACTGGGAACCCATAAGAAGAAATATATTCAGCTAACTACAACAGTGGACAGGGGGAAGATTTCCTTCATTTGTAGTTTCAAAACGACGACAGCACCCTCTAAGGGTCTTTTGCTGTGTATAAAACCCCTGACCGGAATCTGTACAACTGTTTAGTGTTTACTTTATGTCAGTGTGTGTTTTGTGTTTTATTTTTAACAGTAAACCCAGTATGTCATTCCAAGGAGTATGAGTCTTCTACTGTAACTTTTTCAAAATATTTATAATATTTTATTGTTGTTTATAGCTAATTTATTTTTTGTATTGTTGTTGTTTAAGAAAACATTTTTATTTTTATTTTGGATAATATATTTAAATCTGTTTTTTCATTTTTTTGGGTGTTTTATGACGTTTCAAAAATTTTTTAATTTGTGTGTGAGGTTGTCTCTTGATGGAATCTAGAGAATACGTGTCATTCTGTTAATCATGTACATACATAAATTTTTATTTAATAAATTTATATTAAAAAAGCTTGTATTTAATTATTATTATTATTATTATTAATAGCTTATCTCGGGCAAAAGCCTCTCCCGCTGTTCTCCACAGTGTCTTATCCTTTCCTTTTCAGAACCACTGGGAGCCAGCACAGATAACGAGGTCATTCTCCCACTTCCTTCTCTGTTGGCCCTTTTTCTGTGCCCCAGAGTTAAAGTCCAGAGCGTTGTCTCTTTGGTCCATCTTCCGTCGCTTCCTGTCATCAGATGGCCAGCCCATTTCCATTTTATCTTCTTGATGAACTGAACAGCATCGTCGGTACCTATTTGATCCATATCGATAGGCTGCTTATCCTATAGACAAGCCTTACACCTCTGGGGCTCCTCTCCATGGCTCTTTGGGTCGACCTTATTTCCTCCGTTTTCCTGGTCATGGGCCAGGTCTGACCGCATGTATTTAATACTCATCCCTTATTTATTTATTTATTATTTAATTAGAGCAGATATACTCTGAGAAAAATTAATTAATTAATAAATAAAGTAGCGCACTATTACTTTGACACTTCATCCTGATTAATTTCGTACCCCCACACTGCTACTCTCATGTACACAAAATTGCCTAAACACTTTTTTGAAGGCGTAAGAATGTGAAAAATTCTTGAGCAAAACAACGATTTTTTGAGTCATTGTATCAGGCAAACATAATGTTAAAGGAGGTTAAAAGTTGCCATTGTTGTTCGCACTTCAGCCTGCAAAATTCTATTAACTCTCACTTTGATGTATTGCAAATTGCCTACACCAGTTTTTGAAGGCGTAACATAAAATTTTTTAAAAAATTTTTATCATTTTACCAGTCATATTACCAGGCAAACATGTTGTTATAGGAGGTTGTAATCTCGCCATTCGGGGTTTCTTTTAACACTATGACGTTCGGCACTAATTATGTTAAATTCACAACATATGAACTTCAGTGGTAATCGTCCACATGTAAATAGGTATAAGAACGCCAGCAATAATTTCCGAATGTGACGTCACCGGCCAACAGTGTTTGCGAAATATTTCATGGCACCATTGTGGGGTCACCGGCGGTCAACAGCTGCTGTTTTTATGAACCTTCATCCGGGCCAGCGGAATTCTGGTGCTTTAGGAATTGAGGATTATGAGGATACGGCATTTGTGTCTTAATATTTGGACTAATCCTCGGGATGATTTTCAGGATTAATTAATTAATAAGGAAAACAAAATCAATTTCAATTGGTTTATTGAATTAATTTAAATTATAATGCACAGCTGAATTGAATTAAATTCATTTTCTAAGCCGTCTAATGCCGAGACACTTTTCCTTTATTTATTTACAAAACCCAGAAAAGAACCGACATCACAATTTACAATATACACTTCGCGATTCTGCCTCTAAGAAAGGCTAAACAATTTCAAATTTATCTGTAATTTATCTATTAAATTTATCTTTGTCTAAATACTGAATTTTCAAAAAGAAACAAAACCGAAATCAATTTATAAATAAAATCACGAGTCAGCACTAATTAAACAAAGAAACGTTGCCGAATCGTGAGCCGAGTAATACTGATCTATAGAAGCGTCAGCACATAACTTGGTGCAAGTGACGAAATACTAGAGGACAAAACTGTGCGACAATATTATCATTATTATTATTAATAATATTAACAAATAAATAAATTAAATTATACTGAATTTGTTTCTTTTTTGTCTTTAGACGCAAATGGATTCTTCCAAAAACGCGGCCAATTCCTTCAGGTGTTGTGGCTTCGATCCAGTTGCGGGTGAAGCTGCTGTCGGTCGTCCACAATAACTGAAAGAGATACAGACAGAATATTAGAAACAGTTTCCCGACGTTTTGCTACTGGTTACGTCTGCACGGTTAGTTACTGTGTAGTTGGTAGTCTACTCCTTAGGTCACAGTAGTTAGTAACAAACATTCCAACCAAAACCTTAACTAAGGAACAAGATCTATGACCTGGAACCTGGTAGACTATTCCACCCGCCCACATCCTTCTGAGACCAACTTTTGAACACAAAATTCAGGAAGCCCAAACCAATATCCCCAGCAGGAGTAGACACCATTCAGACAAGTTATACTAATTAACAGATACCGAATTGAGGTATAAATCAATAATCTAAGCAACAGTATAAAAACAAACAAAAACAAAACAGGCATTAGAGGTGAACCTTTCTCTCACAAGGTCAGACATCGGGGTAATGACAACAATTATTAAAAAATAAATAAATAAAGTAAATAAATTAAATAATAATGAAGACGAAAGCGTGTCTATTAAAATGTCCAATCATACCTAATAGTCCGAGGAGTAGGTTCGGGTTTGGTTTCGCTAGATTCGGTTGGTGCTTGTGGTTCGGTTCTCTTAGAGGATCCAAAAAACCGAGCCAAAAGTCCGCCACCGGATTCGTTCCTCGATTCCTGACTGAAAATGTCCAAAGAGAAGTCAACAATAAAACTTCTTTTCTTTATTTAAAAAAAGGGTCACCTCTAATATCTCCTTCTTCCTTCATTTTGTCAAATAATTTAAACAGAAAACCAAAACAAAACCCTTCGGCGCCATGACACCACAAAGGTTCCATCCAGATTTTGGTTAAAAACCAAGACGGAGTAAAGTCGTGTAGTTAGTGGTCATACTGCAAGCCAAACCCAAAAAATCGGGAGGGGGCGACTGGTATGTCACATCGTCCGAGCCCAATTACCTGATGCTTCTGGATCCGTTCAACGTGGTTTGGATGCGCGGAAGAACGTAGAACCATCCGCCGTGATTTTTGTGTTCCTCTTGAGTCCAGACGAGGTTCGCATTTGGATACTTTGCACATTCTTCTTTCACCAGGTCGAAGGGGAACGGACAAAGCTGAAAAGTATTTGTATAAAATGTATAAAAACTCCTTCGCGAATCCAGAGAGAGATATACAGTATTACTCCTTCCGATTCTCCTCCTCACCTGTTCAATGCGAGTGATAGCGATCTCGTTTTCCAATCCCTTTTCCCGCCTTTGTTTCAACAAATCGTAGTAGACTTTTCCGGAGCAGAAGATCAACTTTTTGACACCGCTTGGATTTTGAGCAGCAGGTCCGGATTCAGGTATCACTCGGTGAAATTCAGTTCCTGAAAGTTTTTTATACATTTTCATTAGAGTAGTGCATCATATGTCAAATTAACTCATCCAGTTCCTTTATATGGGTTAACTAAGCTCCCTTCAGCCCATACTATGACCCAAACTAACACTTTTGTTCAAGTTCTATAGCCGACAAACGGTACAGAACAAGGTTGATAGTTTTAAGTGTTTACCTTCTAACATTTCATCAAATGAACTCTTGGCTTCAGGGTGTCTCAAGAGAGATTTTGGTGTCATCAATACGAGGGGTTTTCTGAATGGTAAAGCAATTTGTCTTCTTAAAATGTGGAAATAGTTGGCGGGTGTGGTGCAATTGGCGACCTAAAACAAATTGAAACAGAAAGTAGTTTCCACATTTTATGTCACAAAACAAACTCTTCTCATTCAACTTCCTCTACAACTTACAATCCAGTTGATGTCGTGCAATTGCCTGATGGCAAACTCTTCGCTTTCCGGCGGGAAATAATCTGGATCATCGGAGCTCATTTGTAGGAATCTTTCCAATCGTGCACTTGAGTGTTCGGGACCCTAAAACAAAATTCATTTTGAGGATTCGTTCAAATCATTTCACCGAGTCACCAGAGGAGAATGCGAAAATGAAACCGACCATTCCTTCCATTCCGTGAGGCAAAAGCATGACCAATCCAGACTGACGAACCCATTTAGCTTGTCCAGATGAAATAAACTGATCGATGATGCACTGAGCTGTGTTGTTAAAGTCACCGAACTGAGCTTCCCAGCAGACGAGTGCATTTGGATTTGTCATCGAATAGCCGAGCTCAAATCCTGAAGTAATCAATCAATACCGTTGATATTTGGAAATTCGATTCCCTCACAAGACAAAACACTCGTCTCGGTACTTACCCAAAACTCCGAATTCAGACAAACTCGAATTGCAAACAGTATACGGAGCTTGATCAGGATACAAGTTACACAAAGGTCTGTACGTGGCTTTGTCTACGAGTTGATGATGCAATACGTGATGCCTGTGAGAGAAGGTTCCTCTTTCAACGTCTTGACCTGAAATAAAATTCTCCATTGAAGTTCGGGCGTCAAGATACGTCAACATCATCACACCAAAACCTCTATTATCCTCCACATACCTGACAATCTGACGTGAATTCCTTCTTTGAGTAAAGAACCAAAGGCCATGGCCTCACCCAAAGCCCAATCGACAACTCTAGACTCGACCATTTCCATTCTAGCTTTCAAAATACGTTCGAGACCTAGAATATCATTAACCAAATCATTAATAAAACATAATTAGCGGCTTAAAAGAGTTTTCTACAGCAAAATCTGATTTCCTCACCCTTGTGAATGACGAATTCCGCCGCATTGGGTGGTGAACTAGAAACTCTCTTTCCAATATGAACCAAAGTATCTTCTTTGATTCCAGTTGGGCTCACTTTCAACGGATCCTTTCCTTCGAAGAAACCAGACCATGGAGAGTCTAGCCAGTCCTTGTACTTGATGTGTGTCTCTTTCCTGCTGTTAACCAACGCTTCTTCACAGATTTTGTCATATTTCTCTCGAACATCCTAAAACAACAAAACGATTTTCTTTACAAATCGACCACGAAGAAGAGAGAATTGAAACAAGACAAACAAACAACCACCCCCAAGCTCACCTTGACTTCATCAGGGGTGACGATTCCTTCGCCGATCAACTTATCAGCGTATTTCTGGACAGCTGGAGGCGTCGTCTTGATTTTTCGATACATGAGTGGCTGAGTGAACATGGGTTCGTCGATTTCGTTGTGACCGTTTCTTCGGTAGCAAACGATGTCGATGACGACATCCTTGTGGAAAGTGGCTCGCCATTCGGCAGCGATGTTGCACACGTGAATAACACTTTCAGGATCGTCGGAATTAACGTGGAAAATGGGTGCATTCACGACACGAGCGACATCTACAAGATTGTTTAAGTAAACAAGAAACATTTTTTCAAAATCATTCCAACCAGAAAACCACCAATTTTCTCAACAGATAACCGAAAAATACCTGTGCAATAAGCAGAAGAACGAGAATATCGAGGATCGGTGGTGAAACCAATTTGATTGTTCACAATAAGGTGAATCGTTCCGTGGGTCGTGTAATCCGGAAGATCGGACAAGTGGAACGTTTCGTAAACGACACCTTGACCTGCGAAGGCGGCGTCACCGTGAATGAGCATAGACATCACCTAAAAACATCACGACGTTAATTGACACCATCGCAATTATCTATACATCTCAAAACTTAGGGAAGAACACAAACCTTTTTGCCTTCACCATCGCCTCTGTAAAACTGTTCAGCTCGTGTTTTGCCTTGGACGACCGGATCGACAGCTTCCAAGTGACTGGGATTAGCACAGACGGCCAACCTGATGTTTTTATTCGTGACTCGATTGAGACGTTCGATATAAGTGCCAAGATGGTATTTTACATCACCGGAACCCTGAATTCGAAAATATTATTAATACAACAGACCAAGAACTTATCCAACAAAATCGTGAAGGTTGAAACCGACTTACATCATCGGCAGCTTCCAAAGCAGCGAACTGTGTAAATATTTGTTCCAAAGGTTTTCTGCAAACGTTAGCGAGAACGTTTAATCTTCCTCGATGCGGCATACCTTAACCAACAAAAGTCAGACAAATGTTAGTTACGCCTCTTGTTAATTAACTAAACAAATTAATTACTACAACTCACAACTTATCAAATCAGCTGAGAGTAAAACTCACCCATCACAATAGATTCGACGCCAAGCTCTGTTGACTTATCGATAACCTGTTTCATGGCTGGAATAAGAATTTCGCATCCTTCTAAACCGAATCTCTTCTCGCTCGACCATTTCCTGGCAAGGAAAGCTTCAAAACTGAAAACAAAACCCAATCATTAGCCAATGTCTAAACTGATATTAGAACCAAAATTTGTTTCAATACTGCACAGAAGCTATTCACAAGGTGATTCTTCTATAACGCGGTATCCGATAATATGGTATCGCTCTAACAAGTAGAACTGAGTTCAAATTTGAACACAAACGCAAGTTTTGAGTCTAGCTAACATAACTATCGTGGTGTACATGTCAAACACTTTGCAAGAGGTCATTCACTTTATATTGAGGCTTAAAAAGAAAACATTGCACCAGACAAGCGTGGACGATTTTCACGACAGGGACACACACCGAAGGTTGTTAAACGGTATATAAAAACCTCTACGCCTATTTTTTTGTTTCAGTAGTAAAAACAACTTAACAGTCAACTCCTGAAACCTAACCGTCTGTTAATAAACATTCAAGTAAGTACTCATTCGTATTTTACTTCCATAGATTTCTCTAAGTCTTCCTTAACGTTCCTGCATTTTCTACAAACCAATCCACCATCTTACAGAAGAGCTTATCTACTCCGTTTGACTTTTGTTTCAATCAAACAGTGACATGACCTACCCGTGAGCTCTGGTCAACCGGGCTAAAATTAATTTCTTCTGATCTTTGTCCATTTCCATGACACCTGGAACCTCCAATCGTTGCCTGATCCAGTTACATTGTTCCAAAGAATTTATGAACATAAACTCAACTCCAATATGCCTGAAAAATTTTTGAGTTAACACAACAAGAATTACTCAAAGTTCAGTGTTACGAATGTGAATATCAACTAATGAAAAATGAATAACCCACCTGCAATAAGCATTTTCCAGCCTTTTCAAGATTTCCCTTAAACTTAAAGATTTTTCCTTGGAACCACCAATGAAAGTGGTCGATGGTAATTTGAATATACGGTCCATGTCCTCTTCCTCTGAAATATTGAACGTTCGAAAATCAGAAAAGAAAAATAATCGCTCGTGAAACGTTTATTAAAAAATAAATGAAGATACCATCAGAAAAGTAAATAAATTTCAATATAATGATAATAATTTCATAAATGACTAAAAAATAACTCTTATACGATGTCTCTGAAAAACCAAATCATAAACTAAAAGACTTCACCTCCGAAGACCATATTGAATTTCATGGTAAAAGCAATTTTAAAAGCAAGAATGCTTGGCGAAATAAATTCATTTTTCAGAATCCCTTGAAATCGTCATTTACACATTTATCTACACAAAACTAGATAATTTATCTATTTAAAAATCGTCTGCCATATAAAACTGAAAAAAACCGTTGAATTAAAAAGAGAAACGGACGCCATCTTTAGAAAAAATTTTTTTAACGGCAATTAACAAACCAAAGGAAATCGAGGAAACGGAAGTTGTTGAAACGATTAATCGAAATCTCGTTAATTTTAATGAACCAATCAAAATCGTCGAATTGTTTATTCCAAAAGAACACCAAGATGGCGGCTTCATAACGAGTTTTTAACGTTTTATAACGAACAATCTCAAACATTTAACGATTTCTCAGTTAATTTCAAGGAATTCCAAAAATGATTTCAGTAAATCCATTTAGATTTCATACTCAAGCAACATAAAACATCAAATAAAGGGATAAATTAATTAAAGCAAAATACCCGACAAAACTAAAAAAGCTCAAGCAACAACACTAAGCCACATAAAAGCAGTTTTGAAATTGAGAGAGAGAGAAACACAAACATTAAAAATATTCATAAATATTTTTAAGAATCCTGAATCAAAACGACTGGCGTCATTTTGACCGGTTCGAGGACTCGCAATACGTACTTTTCATCAAAGAGGCTACCTTCCTTTGTAGAATATCACTGTACGAGGCGCTGGGTTTTCCTATATAAAATAAAATATCAAAACTACAGAACTAAAAAAAAAATCAAAAAAACTTAAAAAAGAAAAACAAAAGAATTCAAGGAACAAAACAGAAAGCGTGTCAAAAAAATAATTTGCTTCTGCTGCAGGTTTTTCAAAATTATTCATTTGATATGCAAAAAACAAACAAAAATTACAGAATCTGTTAAAAGGGTTGCGAACAACGCCAACATATGTTAATAATTAAGTGATGCGATTAAATAAATAATTAAAAAAACGATACAAGACAGCTCAGGTTTTCGTCATTTCGTTTTGCATATGCGAACGAACAGCTTGCAATCTTCGGAGGAAAATGAAGAAGAAAAAAAAAGTCAAAAGACAACTTTCCAACTTTGTTTTCGCCTACTCATCACGTCTGGGTGACTTGAATAATTAATACGAACCGACTACAGAATAACTGAATATTAACAATATAATCGTAATACATATTAAGCTATGTACGACACATAAATATTAATAACCTGAGGATTCGAAAACTGCTTAAATATTAAAGCTCAACTGGTGAGGGTCCAAATTTTTAAAGCTATCACTAAAATTTAAAATTTTTACAAATCCCGGAAAATAATAATAATAATTGAATAGCTTGAGCAGAGAAATTTTTATATTATTGTAAGCCATTTGCAGGGGCCGAATTTTGTTTTGAGCAGCGGTCGGCAATGGATCAGACCGTGACGTCATTTCATTATTAACGAAATCAAAAATATTTATTTATATAACTTTATACCAAGCAATACGTTTCATAAATAGTGCACACTTTTATCAATTGCGTGCACTTCTTACGAAATCAAATCTTCCTGAAAGTGTGCATTATTTATGAAATAAACATACGTTCGTTCCAACACGTTTTTAACCAAAGATCTGATTCCAACGTCATAAAAATTTGACAATTCAATGCCGACCGCTGGATTAAGAGTCCAACTGCAAGCACCAGAGAAAAATTTTTATGCGCGCATTATCAGGCTCTTGCTGTTCAGCCGGTTGATGAATATGAAATTTGCCTTTTATCGAATATCATTTGAAGAAACAATCCTACTCCTTCATGACTAAGCATATCGCTTCCCTGCCTCATTCAAATAATTATAACAACAGGAACAGTCCTCAACATGAGAACATGAAAATCATTTTTAAAAAGCTGACCAAACACTAATACAAAATTTGGGGTGTTGTACTTCATTTATCACACAGGTCATGGAACTCTGAAATATTTTAAAAAATCGAAAAATAGAATCAAGCTATTCGTATTTGCCCAATGAGCATAACATGAGCATGCAAAAACTAGTGAAATGGACATAAGCTCCATTTTTCAAATCAACTCAAATTTGTCCTCATTATTTCATCTATGAATTAAAAAGAAAAAAAAGACAACCAATTAACTCCTACATTTTAGACGGTTAATTGAGAAAAGCCAAGGAAAATAAATAAAATAGATAAATAGACCAACAAATCTTGCAACCGGATGCAACTGTTATTAAACTGCGTTGAAATGTAGTTAGGCCCTTATTAGACAAAAACAATTCAAAAATTATCTATTATTAAATAAATCAACATCTCCACCAATTGAACCTTGAAACCGGGCCGATAAAGATCTTTGCAAATAAATCAGTCATCTACCACCTTGGAAACGAAATAACCGAAACTGAACCAGAGAACCAGCCCAAGATTCGTGCCATCTCTCAAATCCCTTCAAAACAAATCTGAGGGCACTACAATTTTAATTATCTACAATCAACTAACTATTAGAGCACCAACGGTCATTAAAAATTTTTCAACGCAGTCTAAGAGGGAATATCAATCTCGTTAAACCAGATCATTACATCTTACCGGGACTCTCATCTTTGGTTCGGAGAAAAGAATTTTGAAGAAGACAAAAGAAAAAAGAAATTTCACCCCCGCAGTTCAAAAACATAAATACGTACCAAACGAATAGTGATTGTAGAGAAGTTCAGGTGGATGTTTGTCGTCGAGATCTGCGCTGGAGATTCCTAAAGGATCTAGATCTGCTATATGATGTCCTCTGATCTAATAAGTAGATGTTAAGACAAATGTATTCGAAGCTACTTGCGTTAATAACAAGAACAAAAGCAAAACTTTGATTTGGAATTCAGGTCGTCATTGCGAACCTCAAAAAAATTTTTTTTTCAAATTAAACGCAACACCAATCATGTTTGGAAACTGATTCCCAGTTAAATTAAAGCTCAAAACAGGATTCACTATAATGAACCCCGTGTTCGGTTGTCAACTCGTCTTGGCACACACAACCCGAAATTTTATGAGTAAAACTATAATTTTAATACAAGAAACTCTATCCCACTACTCTATGTTATCGAGTTAACATTAAATTAACACCCCGAAAGTTTCCTTTCATTTATACATCAAAACATTTCTCATCTTTTAAGATTACAGAAAGTTAGGTTTCTATCTAAAAGCTTTACCCTGCTTACGCAAACTATGGAATCCATTTTAAGAGCCTGGGACTGGTTCGTAACTATAAAACACTCTGGGGAATCCGAGTGAGTGTGTTACCGCTAAAATGCAAAATCTCTAAAGTGCACAAGTCCTTTCTAAAAGAGTGTTATGAAAGTTACTCCACAAAACTGAGCATAACTCAGACATAAAACATAAAAGCTTCTAGAAACTTTGCAACTCTTCCAGCAGTCCTTAGTACCATCTCATTCCGCCAGTTCCCAGCAGATAATGTCAGACTATCTACATATTTAAACAATTCTTTAGGGTATCATCACAACCCATCTGCACTTTAGCGGTAACAAAAGCACTGAACTAAAAAAATCAAATCGCAAAAAAGCGTATAAATTTTTATTTCATATATAACTTCCGGTAGTAAAGCAAGAAGGTACCAATCACCTAATTCTAAAAAAAATACACATTTCCAAAAAAGGCCTGGGACAAAACCAATTTCTTTCCTTCGGAGGTTGATTTTAGTTCAAATTTCAAATACTTAACTAACCACTTGTAAATTTATTAATTAATTACGTCATAAGAGACATAAGGAGACCGGATCAAATGAGAAAGACAATTAAAAATAAAAATAAAAACAAAAAGACAACATGCTAATCTTCTGCCAAGCCTCCAATTATAAAAGTGTTCGCAAGAAGTAACTAGTTAGTCGCGTTATATTAGTCATTTGAATGCAACAGCACTCTCGAAATAATTTACAACAGAACGCTGATTCAACTCTCTCTTGTGGCAGTTCTTCTTCTCAACAACAACAACAATTTTCTTTATTTACTTTTCCGATAAATAAATAAAAACCAATAAATAAATAACCAGAAAAAAAAAGCGTGAAAGCAATTGAACAGTAAGCATTGCTGAGCACTCTTACCTTTTAAAACAAATCACCATACTAGGGGGAAAGTCGCATGAATGATTTCAAAATGATTTTCAGATTTATTTCAGATCCAAAATTATCTATCAACCCCAGATTTGTGATTTATGTGCAATATGATTGATAAAACGCATCGTGGCGAGATATTACGTGAAATATCTAAACCGAAGCTTTTCGTATAACAAAGTGAAACTCCAAAACTAACTAATAGATTGTCAATTTAAAGTTGCCCAGTTATTTATCAGTAACAATAAACGTGAGGATTTGGTTGTGACGTCATCAAAGACAGCGGTCGGCGACTTTCGGACCCGCGAAATTTTCACTTGACACGAATCGATGACATCATTTTGTAACATATAAATTTATAAATGTTTATAGTAAATATTTAGAGGTTTTGTTTTACGCGACAGAGGCCGACAACAGAAGCATGTTGCGATAAACACAGAATCAAATTTCTTAAACTAAAAAGATTTAAACATTCAAACGCAAAAGATGAGAAGGACGTTACATTCTTAAACTAAAAACGAGATCCCACTGTTTCCGAAACCTGTTCCATGATTACAAATAGATAATTGTGCATTATTTATGAAACGAAACCCTTAATCATTTAATCCACACCGGTGTGCAGTACTTCTGAAAGAGACTCTTCACCACACAGCCTATATATACAAGTTCTTGTCAAGAACCAAAAATCTGTTCTAACCCTGAACCGCAGCCCTCACTAAAAACGCGTAAAATACGCCCCAACTATATACAATAAATGAATGAATCAAGTGCGAACTGAAACCCTTAAAAAAAAAAGAGGACACAATGTGTTGGGGTAGTCAAAATTCCTAAACGGAGTCAAAAAACCGCGTAAATTAAGACCAGACTCTAAATAAAACTCTTATCTCACACCGAACCTTCATAAGTTATGTTAATTAGTTCAGGAATTTTTAATTAAGGATTTATATTATTGTTAATTACAATACCCAAAGGGTTGCCGACCGCTTATCTTAGATATTTTGTGAGGGGGGGTACGAAACCATGTTTCAAGACGATATTAAAAATTTTCGGTCATGAAAATTTTACTTTGATAATAGCAATGACGTCTAAATCACAAACAAATTATTGAACTTGAATTATTCATCATCAAGGCCCATGAGGGGCCCTCCAAATTCAACTTTTAAATCATATTTAAGATGAGAAAGATACACGACGACAAAAACACGATTTTTTAATTCAAAAACTTTCAAATGAAAACATCAAATCAGATTCAAACACACGAAAACGACTCGACACAGTCTTATGTGTGTGATCATTTAAATAAGTCTTTACACGAGTTAATAGCTGGCAACTTTTCATTTCCAATCTACAAATAAAAAACCCCAAAAAAATAAAACAAAACAAAGGACTATCCTTTACCGAGCATATGGTCGCGGACGACCACCTTCGACGGACGTTTTCCTCTATCTTCATAAGGACTGTGCAAATCGGCATACATAATTCCGAGGGGATCAAGATCAGCCACCAAATGACCACGAGCCTTTTAAAAACACAAAATCATTCATCGTATTATATACATAAAAGATAAAACACCTGATTGGGAGGGTTGTATCTGCCTGGTGCCGCCACCGTTCATAACCACCACCACCACCACAAGAGATTTTCTTCTAAAGCATTGATGAATCACTAACAATACAACACAGAACGATAAACAAAAACATGTTCATCACTGCTGTTTCTAGGAAGGAGTTAATCTAAGAGACAAAACGGCCATTTTGTCGAGCCATCACCCGTTCGAACACCGAATACTATCAGCGAAAGTATGCTAAGAGCTCACATCTTTCATATTTAAGCACAAATTTTTACAAGGAATAAAAACATTTTTTTTTTAAGCGACAGAGTTAGTTAATAAATATTTCTTGACAAGCCTTACTCTCGATTTGAAAGAGATAATCGCGGACGACACTTGGATCTGGCTGGCCATGTCTATTGTAAAACAGTGTACCATTACCAAATTTAATTTGAATCGGATCGAGATCCGCCACCAAATGACCGCGTACCTTCAAAATAACACAACATTTTCCTTTTTAAAATGAACCTAATTCAAATGAAGTCTTATTTGCTGACTTAAAATGTCTACAAATAAAAAATGAATTGGCAAAAACATACACACACATACATTTAAAAACAAAATTTCGTGGATTCATGCTCCATCCTAAAACCAAAGTTCGAAATTCCGTCATTCCCAATGAATAACACATAAACATGTGAATTCCATTCAATTTGATTGTAGAATTAGGTGATGGTACGTGTCAATGATAAGGTTTCGAAACCTTTTTGATGAGGTGTTCGTGTAATGTGTCTGTACTACTTTCATCGACTCGGACAAAATTCTTCCAAACTCTCTTGCTACCTTTGTTGAACCTAACTACAAAACCGCTGACCGAAAAGACCTAAATCTTACAATTTGTCAAATCGACAACTTATTTTCAAAGCCTATTTCAATATAAATGGGCCTAGCAAATACAACTTCAAAATTTACTTAAGGCAGAGGAGCCATGGAAACTATAGTACAAATAATCTCAAATTAAATCTTCATTATTATGTTTAGCTTAGCTACGGCGGTATTAAACTTTGAGTACGACGCAGTGGAATTAAGCGCTTTTATTATCATGGCCCATTTTTATTTTATAAAGTTTTGTAAACATAAGCACTAAAGCATCAAAGACCTTACTTGATAACTTCTGATGATGGCCTGAACGGCTAAGTGATCATCGATAATTTTTTCGTTGATTGGAGAGGCGCCAAAGGCTGGTAAGCTGCCACCGACGGGTAACAAACCCGAGAGAGGGACTTCATTGGCTCGGGGTGTTGCTAAACTAGGAGGACCTTGATAAGCTTGTCCTGGCAAAGCCCCGCTAGAAGATGACCGAAAGAATGCATCCCACGACTAAAAATAAACAAAAATTAATAAATAACTGTCCAAATACACTTCCAACTACGTTCACAAATCAACCCTAAATACCTAACCGAGCCAAATTGACTCACAGCCACACCACAACTCGTTCAAGAACAATTTATAGAATTAAGACTCTTTTTAATACAAACTAAACAACAAAAAATTCATACAGTAGATACTGACTCAGTCCCTCAAACCAAATTATTTATGACAGACATACTAACCACGTGTACGGATTTAGGATCAGCTAACCATGCGTTGTACATTTCTTCGACGTAAGCCGAAGAGCTGCCATTGAGGAACGGCTCGGCAGCTGCGGAGGCGCTGTAGACCCTTTTTGGTGTGATTATGATTCCGCAGGCATTGTGATTCGTCGTGCGCAACAACCATGCGCCAAATTTTTCAGGTTCCCCCGCGTTTGGTCGAAGCGGCGCTAATTTCGTAAGTACTAATCGAGCTCTGTGCATGGTGATAATTTAAATACTGAAACAAAAATAAATAAATAAAATTAAACCGATTATTAATGACTGATCATTAATCAACATTTCTAAAAAGTGCGTAATGTTTTCTTTAGATAAACGTTCACCGTGAATAATTAATTTAAATACGATAAGATGATGATTCGGCAAATCAAACGCAAAAAGATATCAATAATTTGTTGAATTTTATATTCAGTTTTCTTATTAATTAAAAATTTTTAAAACGTCTCACTCAATAAATAAAATAAATTAAGCTCATCAAAAGTGAAATTTCTGTAGTGGGAATAAGCTTGGGGGTGGTTTCTGAACAAAGTCACAAAGTTTAGATCCCCAAAATTCAATAAAACCGGTACAATGAGTAGTAGATTACTCTGTTGGTACTTACCCAAGAGTTAGTGATGAATTATCTGTATATACAAACCTTAATATGTATTATGTTGCCGAATTTGAATATCTTTTAAGAAACACATCAAACAAAATTAAAGTTCTTTAAACCCAAGAATGATCAGTCATCGCTTAACACCTATTTCCAGTTTAAGTCAAAAGAAATTGGAAAGAAATTACCGGAAGAACAAGTTAAATTCTAGAGGAAAGATATTTACACTTCCTTAAGACATCAAGGTGAGGCCGCAACCTTGCTAAAGCTAAGACCTCAAAACCCAGTGATCAACTCTAATGATATTAGTCCTATCGACAGACATGAATACACGTAGAGATCGACGATATTATTATTTAGACATCAATTAACTGAGTCACTTTGACTCAATAAAACTATTCTCTTCTCTTAAAAAATTTTTTTCCTCCAAAAATAATAAACAAAATTTTTCATTTAATTTGATTTCCAACTATTTCTTACAAAAATTTCTTTATACGAGTCAATCTGACTCACTTTTATTAAAAACACGACGAAATCATCTCCCGTAAAGACAGTGTTAAAGAAAAAACGACTGAAGAAACTATTTGGTGGTAAGATTATTAGCACCATACTGAAGGACCGAGCCAATTTGACTTATTAGAACTCGATATAAATAACCTCCGTGCTAAAAAAGTTTCCGGTTGTTTCTAAAAACAAGTTCTAGCCATTTCTTTAGCTAAGTAAAAACCTTTCTTGTACGAGTCAAAACGACTCATAGAAATAGATGAACATGATTAACAACCGTGAGTCCCTTCCAAACTTTTCTCTTCCTCGTTTCTACTCGTGACGAGATGAATTCAGGTCTTAGCCTAAGTATCGAAGTGAATCTGCTTTCCACGTCTGACTCTTCTAAATTATTCGCTCTGAATACTCACTAAATTACCGAGTCTAAAACGAGAGCACGAATACGCAGTAACACAATCAAACTCATTGAAAATAATTTTTATCTCTTGACATTCACGAAACGGAATAACAGATTCATCAGAACTGCAACAATTCTCATCATTAACAACAGCAAAACATCAAACAATTTGACTCCTATCGATAATTAAATACATAGATCCTTTCAGTACAAACAATAAAAATGGCTCTATGATCAACGCCTGATTATACTATAGCCCATTCAAACTTCAAGATACCATGTGATAATATCTATAATAACAAGCTTCAAACCGTACTTCCAACTTTCCTTCACTGACATAACTATAACTGTAAATACTTACGGACAATTTCAACGAAATGTTAATAGACAGGGAGCAGACACTTTTGTTAGTACCCAAATAAACAAAAAAAAAGTAAAATGAAGAACCCAAACTGACCCACAGGAAAATCAAAGTGAATAGAACTCAAGGTGAATAGGTGATTGTTCTCAATATCATTAATGACATCGTCATTTAGTGACGCAAAACCTGCGCCAGAGTGTATTCAAAGGAAGATTTCAAAATTCACATGACGTCTACAAGTTTTATCTCGGAATACCAAACACACCTACCAAAAAGTTTCCGCGAATCGGACTGACTGGATTGGAAACCTTGATTCGGAACTAAACCCAAACAATTCTGTCACGGTCGTTTTAATTCTAATAGCTGCGGTCGGTCAGCTCAATACTAAATCGTTTAAGAGCTGTATAAAGATAAAAATATGGTCTCCTGCTTATTCTAGCTATTTCTGAAGGACGACGAGGAAAGCGGAAGTGTTGTTATGCCATTCAATAAAAGTTTAAGGACTTTTTCTTTCGCCTACGGAAAAAGTTAAACATGTGCGGTAACTGTATGTTAATTTTTTTTTCATCCTCTAGTCAACACCCACCAGTATGAGATGTAGTTTGTAGGTCTAGATTTGAGAGGGTTGTATCTGGGGAATAGATAAGTCGCTTAGACCCAAAGCAGAGAGAGTAGTAACGGAAAAAGAGAAATACGAATTGACAGATATCACTGGATCTCGAAAAACAAAAAAATTGGTAGTGGTACTCCTATTAAAGACATACTTCAACATCAAGTATACTTTCACAAGATCATTCAAAACACGTATTCAAAGAAAGAATCTCTATAATCAAAACACACCAGCTTTGGCAAGTTCAAAATTATTTAACTCTCAAAAATATTCCTTAAAACGATCGCACTAATAAAGAAAATATTCTTTTGACTGTCCCGATGAGAGTGGAAATGTAATGAAACGTAATTTAACAAGTGACGTAATAAACCTTGACATTGAAATAAAATTGGAACTCTGACAAAGTACAACTTCTAACTTCACTAGAATCGACTTAAGAAGGAAAGACAATAACTTAAAACGTTATAAACCTTTTCAATCCCAAGAATTACTATCTTCCTTTAACAGTAATAAATTATCAACTATGAAAGTGTTAAATTTTTCTGCAAATTATTACATCAACCATACCTTTCATTTATTCACAGTTTTTCCCCATCTCGATTGTTGATTTCATTCACATTTACAGCATACAAAACACTCATAACTACGAGGATGTTTCAAAACCATTTAACGAACACTGTGAATGTAGAAAAGTTTCAAAATCAAATTTGTAATCTAACTCAACATTTTGTTTAAACTATATACACACATTTAAAATAAAGTCTAGTTAACATCTTGTACTTGAATTTTGGCATAGTTATTTAAGGCTTTCCATTTTGTAGTAACAAAAATTAATCTTAATTCAGAATAAAAACATCAAGTAACGTTTGTCTGGCTTTATCAAATAAACTCTTATTTATCACTAAATCTGGTTGTATGAATGCCTAAAACACTTTCAACAAAAGTAAAAAATTTTGAACTTTGAGCTAAAACAAAACAAAAATATTTATAAATCCTTATATAAATCAATTGTTGTGAACTCAAAAATTAAAAACAGCTGTGGTTTGAACCAGTAATTAATGTTGTGTTATAGTGAGTTTTAATTCCGCTTTTCACCCTCTTTGGGTTTAACACAAGGATTTGAACTTTCAACTACAACTTCTTATTCTGTTGCTTAAACTAATACATGACAGACCTCCCACACTTGTAATTAGGTAGCATCCACCCACAATGATATCATAATATGCATTATAACAAATTGTTCATATGTGCTTGTCCTGTACCCTGTGTCAGGATAGTTTTAAACAATAAATACAGCAAAAAGATATGCTACCCAAAAGCAAAACTCTTGATGCATTTGATTTGAATGAAAATGTGAAATCAAGACATGATTAAAGTACCTAATTCTCAAGCCTTTTTACACCACCACCATTATCAAATTACCAGTTACTAAAATTTTAATTTTAACCTTAGTTATAAATTGGACTCTAGCACTGACCGAATATGTCAATCCTTTAAAGAAGCCTAAACGTTTGTGATGTAAAATTGAGTTAGGTTAGGTTAGTTTCTTTTATAGTGCAATAACGTTTATTGAAAAGATTTACCAAGGTGAATGTAAGACAAGATATATTATACTCAATAATTGAAACCCTAAAAGTAGTAATAGAAAGTCTAAAAATACCGCAATATAATGCGCAAGGCAAATTTCTACCAGATGACCGGATTTTATTTTTCAATGACGAAAATCGATTTCATGTAGGTCAAGTACATTAGACACTAGAAAAAACCTTTTCTCAACACCAAAAAACAATAATTTACCTTAAAAATATGAAAAATGTGTATAACAAACACTAACCTTTTAACGACAATGTATTTCAAAGGAGAACGAGTGAAATGAGCAGCCCACAGCACCAATTTACGATGTTAAATTGAATCTCAGACTTTAGTGGCAGCCATATTTTTTTGTAAGAAATTTCGCAGGTGCTGCCAACGTTGACGCTAAACAATTACGCAACGCTAACGTTCACTTTCGACTCTAAATTCACAAATATTTCCCTCTTTTTCTCTTTTTCGCATTATTTTTTGTAAATTTGTTTAGATATTGCTTTTAGTTATTTATTTACAATGACTTCTTATTGTATTTTTAAATTTGAAAAATTATTTTGTTGTTAAATTGAACTCTTACACCAGAAAGTTTTGAATCATTTAAGGCTAGGCAATTTACAGCGCTTTAAAGTTTCACAATTTTCATATCTATTAAATCGTCTGTTAAAGATAAAACAAATGGCGAAAGCTGGTGCTATCCTCAGCTGTCGCAAAAATTAAACTTTTTGAAAGAAAACAGATTAATCTCAGCGATTTACAATTTAGTTTTATGACTGTCATTCCATGGTTTTCAGTTGTGGGCTACAATGTCCTTTATGCTATCAATACTTATTAATAAGAATCTGTTAAATTTTACATAACTATAGATACAATAGAACTTGATATTGTGTAGTTTGTCTCTCAAGTTAATTCTTTACACAATATCCCACCACAGTTGATTGAAGTAAACGAGGCAGTAATTAGTGAAAACACCTGAACAACGGAGAGACAAATTCGAGCGATTATTTAAGACCCATTCATTTTTCATATTTCAAAAAATAGGTTACTACCATAAATGAAAGTTTAATGACACCTAATATTTAGAAAGAGGATCGTGGGAATGCAAAACTTTTCCAAATATCAAGTTAATAAGGAAACATTTACTTTATCAGTTAGGTTATTTACGTAGAATATTAGTGACAAAGGAAGAACGTTTTTATGGAAAAATGAAATCAGTGTTTCCTTTTCTATTTAAATTCATTTCCTTTCTTCTGAGCCGTTTTGTCGTTATAGTTTTATTCTGTTTCTTTCTTTTTGGATCAGTGTTTGGAAACTTGCTCAGTTTCTCCTTCCTGGCTCATATTTAATTCATTTTTAGTATTGGTTTTTCTTGGGCTTGTGGGATTTTCTGTTTTATCTTTTTTTTCTAAAAGTATACATTACTCATAAAATGAAGTTTGAACGTAATTCTTCCTCATGTTTAGGATTATCTGAATCTATTTCCCTCAATAAAAAGAAAAAACGGAACACCCGTTTCGATTCTTAACTGCCTTTCTGCTCTTGTTTTAAAAAAAACATTAAAGTTTTTTGTTTGTATATTGCTTCACAAACGGCAGACATATTATTTGGCCTTGGAAAATAAAATCACGGCAAATTGGAAGCTCCTGACGAAACTTAAAGCAATGAAACGCACACGAAGTAGTCTGGACAAAAGAAAACGTGTCCAGAAAAGATAATAACATAGAGATGTTGACATTTGTTTTTAATAAACACTCTTTAAATGACCTTGTCGGATTAATTAAAAGGGAAAATATTTCAGAGGTGCAATTATACTATCCATTTACAACCGTCATTTTAATTCATGATAACAAGAGAACTAATTAAAACAGCGGCAATAGAATAAGAAGACCCAATGACTAAACACTGTTTAAGTGGTAGATAAAACAAAAAAGTCAAAAATTTTATAAGTCCTCCTAGCTCATACTCATTGTGAATGACTGCTTTTTGACAATACAGTTGAATTACTTCCGGTCAGGTTTTTATAGAAAATTTTGTTTAACGTTTCATTTTCACTTCTTTGAGTAATCGGTTATTGCAATAAATATTTATGATGCTAATGAATCTTTTTAAGATAATAAATATTAACAAATATTGGCTGCAGCAAAATCTCAACCTGGCTAATCCTGGTGAGAGTAAAAGCTGTGACTGGGAGCCTATTGAGTAAAAAATGACTTCACGAATCTCAGAGAAAAGAATCATACGTGCAAATATTAACAACAGTGAAGAAGAATGTCATCAGATAATAATAATAGTAATATGTACCTTAGTAGGTTTTGTTTTGCGGATTAAAATGAACAGCAGTTCAAATCCCGAAAATTAAACAAGTCAAAAGGATTGAAATGAGCAAAAAACTTAAAAAAAACCGTAGGCACTCGTCGCCATTTTGAAACGGAGTACAAAGCTTCGCCTTTTCGCCGTTCAGAGGAAAAGAGGGCGGAGCGCTTCAGTCGTCGCGCCAAAATGCTATCACCCGCGACATCTTGATGGAAGTGTATAAAAATTAAAACAGAATCGAGAAAAACTTATAAACCTATTACGTTAATAAATTATAATTATAGCATTATTTGTAGAGTTCATTCGATATTCCATCTAATCCATTTATTTGTTGATTTTGTTTTGATATATTTGTATTGTTTCCTTTACTCCGTCTTCCGAAATTGCTGTGTATCCTTGGTCTAATAGGATTTCCGTTCGAAGAGAAAGTATCGTTCACGAAAGTGGAATCCACGTCAGAAGTAACCCATATCGTGATTTTAAACATCAGCAATTCATGATTACTTAGTGAAGGACGTGTGTGTGAATCGTGATTCAATTGTCCGAGATATTGGTTTCTGTCAACAAATCGAAGATGAATCGGATTGTTAGTAACGATTGCTTACCTTTTACCTTTTAGGGATTTCAAACTGAAACAAAATATTTAATCCCAATATCAATGAATTATTAAATTCATTTTTATGTTCACAATGCAATACGTGGATTTTTAACGATGACATACTGCAAAGGAAGATGCTCTTGGTCACGGCTTGGAAAAAAAGTTTGCTTCTGTGAAAACCGACATCTTGTTTAGATAACTCATTCCATTGTCATAGTCAGAAATTTTCCTCAATTAGAGGGACGACACGCATCTAAGTGTGACTGTTTCCCTTTTTGTTGACTATATTTATGAGTTAATAAATCAATAAAAGAAGAAATTGCCTTTTTGTTTGAAATTACTTTATGGAATGAGAAAATTCAAGACGACATCAATCGAGGAAAGTAGTTTGTAGCTTTAAGGGATTGTACCTAAGGAGCAAATAAGTGTTTTAGGTCTTATAGCGGACAAAGAAATAAATTGTGAAATCACCCTTCAGTGACTAAATGTTACTGTTTTTCTGAACAGTTGGAAATGTCATGACATAGCTAAGCACACAACCAGTGATAAACTCGGTTGGGCTGTTGGATGTTTATCATCACGTTCTAAGACATATGAATCCAAGTTTAAGTCCCCCACTGTAGACTCACGTAGTCATAAAACTTCATAATCGTCTTATCCAGTTCACAAACTTAAAATGAAAATTTAGATCTTTTCACCACTCTATCATAACTGCTAACAATTTTTAGTAACCACCAATGGTACTTCTGGTGCTTTAGTGTCCTCTACTTAAGTGCCCATTCATATATTTAGTTAATTGTATGTGCTCACTACTTCTGGAATAAATTTTGGATAGTGAACACATTAAATTTGTCTACATTGTATACAATAAAATCGAGCCTACTTAATTCGACTAATGAGATTTTCAGGGCACCGTGTACTATTATTAGTACCCCAGAAATTTTAAAATGTCGCCGTCATTAGTAAACAGATCAGAGACGAAGTGATGGAAGAAATTGTATACAACTTTGGTTCTTCAAATTAATTGTTGTGGCCCCGTTACAAGGAAATGAGAAGAACAAATAGCAGAATTTGCATATGAATACATTTATAGTGTACGAACATGCTTAAAATATGTTTAGGATGATGGTGCCTTTAAGCCTCCAAGTGGTTTCGTTTAATTAGACTTAGATTTCTGTGATTGGAAATTCGAAAATGAAAACGGTAAGGGTGTGAGGGAAAGATTTTAGTATAACAATAACAAAGACTTATATTTTTATACTACAACTATAATTATATCAATATTAACTTTTTTCTGTTGTAAACACTTCATTCGTTGTTGTTAAAAAATCGTGTTCTTCGGTTCTGAGTTCGTGTTCCGTTGGTTGTGTTGTCACCTCAACATTCACTGAAACCAGAGGAACAGTTTCTGACTCAGAATGATGAGAACTTTCTGTCGTTTGCTCTAAAGTCCGTTCCAATTCTTTGGCAGAATGTTGAATTAAACTTTCACTCGTAGAAGTCTCTTGAGTCAAATGATTTTGGACTTCTGTGCTCGTCATCTGAGCGTCATGCTGTCCTTCTTCTTCAGGTTGGTTACTTAAGTCAGGAACTGTTTCCGTTGCGTCAGCGATTTCTTCCATTACCAAACTCGGACTTTGTGAATGATGTTCATGCACCTGTGATGTCTCCGCATTATGTGTTTCTTCTGTTGTTGAAACAAATCCATTATCCAGATGGGTCGTTAATACTTCCGCTTTCTCGGTTACTCGTTCCACGTCGGAGACTGCATTCACAGTTGTTTCTGACTGTTCCAATTTTATATCAGCCGAGTTAAACAACGGAGTTCCAACTTTGGATATGGTGTGTTCATTTTCACCAGTTTTGCTTTTATCATGATGATGTTGTTGTTGATCTGTCGCTGGTGAGGTAATGGCTGCTTCGCTTTCACTATTTTCTGTCATCGTCGATGGCATGTCTGTTGCAGATGAGGACGATGATGACGATGAAGAGGATGAGGATGATGAAGTCGATGATGATGAAGATGATGAATTTAACGGCTTTTGAGCCCCTTCCATCCCTTGTTGTGTGTATGTCGAAAAGTAATTTTGTATTCTCTCTATGATTTCTTCAATCCTAGGAGGAAACCTTGACGGCAAGATAGTAATGGGAGCCTTGAAACTATAAATTTTGTTCCGAAAATCCGGTTGGAAATGGGGATAGCAAGGAGAATACTTTTTCAAATTATTTCCATCATACATATTCGGATTTTTTCTACTGGCCTCGAAATAGTGATATGGATAAGTTACTACGCAAGGATCTCCCTGATCATCGTCGTTGTAATTATCATAGTCGTCTTCGTGATAATTTTTATTGTAGTCATCATGATAATAAGGCTGAAAATCTTTTTCCTTTTCGATAATATTATAAAATTTTGTGTCGTGTTGTGGAACGTGTGGAGGTAGTTGATTATGCAACCCATCCTTTGTTCCAAAAGTCGGATTCGGGTTCATCATAGGATGATCAACATTAATACCTTGAGGAGGTGTCATCGATGGTACATAATTCATTTCATTGGGAGGGATATGCGGGTAGATTCCTTGAGGAGGATGATAATTTTCATTTTGTTGGAATAACTGAGGGGTGACATAGTAATTCGTGTAGGGAGTAGGATGTGGAGGAACGTTATGACTGTTATAGTAATATGGAGAAGGTTCTCCATAATTTGGTACATCTGAATAATAGTATCCGTCATTTTGGTAGTAAGGAAGGGGTGGAACAGAATAAAACTGTCGATTGCAGACTGCAAGCTCGCTGAGACTTCCAATAATTATTAGTCTGACTACACTTTGTAGAATCATCTGAAACAACAATCAAGCACATTAAAAATTTTTAAGTCAACTCTTTAACCGTAGCTCTAATGTATATTTTTGTTTAGCTTTAGTTTATGTTACTGTCTATTCATCGGTCCAAACGGAGATATGACCAGATTTTTAGACATTGACACCAGACTTGGCCAGGTGCAAAAATTTTGTTCCATAGGATTAAAGTGAATTTCTATTGCAACTGTTTATTTATATACGTTTTATAATTTTCTTAACCCCTACGTCGAAATTAAAGTAATTAAAAAAAAATCCTTTTTTGCAAATAATATTTTAAACCGCAATTAAATATCTTCATTTTACCAATTTTCTTTTTGTAACAAAAGAAAGACGCAGAGAGCCACCCTTTTAACAGGAAGGCGGTGATTAGATGAGCCATTTTCCAGTTACCACAAACGAGTTTTCAGCCAAGTATATCGAATGTCTGCGATTAATTTTAATTAAGCTCATTCATTCTGACACTTTATCTACATTTTATCTTTAATTATTAATCTTCAAAAAGTTAAAAGTAAAGGAAATAAGATTTTTCGGTAAGAAAAAATTTTCTGGATGAAATTTTATTTTCAACAGTTGGCAAAAAATTATTTTTTTGCCGTAGTTTGTGTTTACTATAATAATGAAAATTTTAGAGAATAATTTTGTTCTTTAAATTAAATTTAGAAGAAAAATTTATTACATAAACACTTTTTATAAAGTAGGTAAAAAAATTGTAGTTTTTGAAAATGTAAACTCAAATTTTAAAAATTAAAAACAATATTTTTGACTTTTTGAGATGAGGGAAAATGGCTTCCCATTCCCGCCAAAAAATTTTTATAAGAAATAGCTCAGAGAATTTTGGACATTTTATATAACCCTGGTTTTACCTTTTTTTTTATCCATGACTAAAGTAATTTTTATTATGGTAAAAAATTTTGTAGCCCAATATCCTAAGAAAATTCTCCAAGTTAAAAATTAGTAAATAAACATCAATTTTATTCAATTGTAAAAATCAATTTTCGAACCCCCCCAAAAAAAGAAAATAGCTTTCCTTTATCAGAATTTCAGACAATTTTTGACATCCTGTATAATTCTCTTTGACAAAATAATTTTTAACAGCCATTGAAAAATTTACTAATTAAAGTTATTTCTCTCAAATTTTTTCATTAAAAAAAATAATTTTTTTTCTGACAGGATTTTGCACCAAATTCAGTTCGAAAAAATTAATGTAAAATTTAGTAAACACTAAACTAATTAGTAGATGATTTCAAAAACTGGAAAATGGAACCTCTTCTCAATTAAAAAAAAAATTTCATAAACACGAAACAAGTTTAGTTTCGTGTCTAAATTTTTCAAAAGGCGTGCTAAAAGTAAATAAATAAACGAAAAGCATAGGGAAATAAATAAATTTGGTTTTTACCTTCATTTTCGTGATTATTGCAAAAAAAAAAAAACCATCCACCACTTCACGCCAATACTGTTCTAGTGCGGACTGAAAGAGTTGAGGTAAATGACATGAAAGCCGCAACATAAACAAACCAAATAGCTGTATCTCTAATAATATGACGTCATGGCTTCTGCACCTGAACTTGACAGGTTTTTTAAGTATGTCGGTTTGAACGGATTTGTTTTCCATCACCTTCAAAACAATAATCCGATTATCTGCTTTTGTCGATTCCATTGTCTTTCCCTTCCTTTCATGAATTGTTTTCTTTTCTTTGGTATTTCGTGCCGTTTTGATTGGGTCAGCGAAATGAAAAAAATGAAAATGGAGAAAAAATGACTGAGATGAGTTTTTAACTTAAAGATTTTTGTGAGTTTGGTTTGAAATTTTTAATGACTGTACAGTGGAGTATAAGACGATGGTTGACGGTTTTTGAGACAAAAAAGTCGTTGATGTCTATTCCTTTTGTGGTCATGTGATGTCACTCCTAAAATAAGTGGCATACAGAATATTTTTAATAATCCTTAACTGTTTTAAGAGGAATTAGAGGAAGGAAGGAAACTTTCATAAAGAATTTTGATAATTCAAGAATCATAATTAAAATTTTATTTTAATTTTTCTAATTAGAAGATTCAGAGTGGCTACAAAATAAAGTCTAAAGTAAATTCAAGTCCTGTTTCAGAAATTTGGTTTAATAAACTTCCTAAAGATTCATTTATGTATTTATTTAAATGGCCTTTTTTGGAATAAATACTAAACCTAAGAGTATCTCATGGCACTGTTCAACTTCTTACTTATTTCTATACATTGACTAATATCCACTAACTAAAAGCCTTTTCCAAAAACAACTAGCACGAATATATTCCATGAATCCACCAGCTCAGTTAATTCAAAGAAACAATAACATCCATTTCCTGTCTATTTCTAATAAGAATCAGATTCTTCCGTTTTTTCTGTCGGTTTCTGTTTTTCTTGAGCAGGTTGTATTGGAATTATTCCCTGTCCTCCAGGCCCTGAAAATTGTAATAGAAAAATTGTGAGATCTACAAGAAAAGGGTTTTAATTTTATGTTGGGTATTGTTTCTCAGTTACCTGCTACTGCTGTTCCGCTAGGAGCAGCCACAGCGAGTCCTCCTTGTCCAACTAACGCCGTTCCTACAGGTGATGCTTGTGCGATTCCTCCTGGGCCGGCTAGAGCGATAGCTGAAGGTTTACTCTAAAACAATGTATTAATATATTTGAAAGTGGCCTTTATGTATTTTAGATAAGAGAAGGAAAATGGCTGAGGAAGCCTTGGATAAGTTCCAAATTAATTCTAATAAAATTCATTTTACCTGGGCTATGCCTGGGTGAGCTTCCATTTCTTGCTCTTCTTCCTTGTTCGCTTCGGTGCTTTCCTCTTTCGGCCGCGAATTTTCTTCCGAGGCCTTGCTATTCTGTGATGGCTCAGCAGCAAGTATGACGACCCCGTCGGAATTGTCGGGGATTTGCCTTTTTATATGTTGCAAATTAGCTTCGTTTTCCTTGAATGTTCCAGGGAAGTGGAGAAGGTTTTGTTGGTTGGGCTGAGTTCTAAAGAGAGCGTAATTGGAAATCACACCACCGATTGGTGGCAGGCTGGTCGGTCGAGCCTTAGCATTCACCGTTTTCGTTTTGATTGCATCAAATTGTCCGTGATACTGATTACTTGGATTATTGACCGTGGAAAAAAGGTCTGACGGGAGAAAATAATCTAAAAAGAAATAGAAAAACATTCGTGGAAATAAAAATAAAATTGAAAGCTTGAATGACATTAATTAAATTAATCAAACTCACCCTTGAATCCGGGTTTGTCGGTTATTTGTTCACTAGTGGCTCCACCTGGTGTTGAATCCTTATTGCCACTTCCTGTTGCCACTTTATCTTCATTTACAGCTCCAACATTTTCAAAGTTGGCAGGCGTGGTTGCTTGTTGAACAAAATGGCCTCCATTGTTGAAATAATCTCCATGAAACTATTAAAATACGTTAATAAGTAACATTTCCAAAAAAATCAAAGGTTAAAGCAGTTGCAAATGGTTTCCAACAACAAAAACAAAAGGAAATTTTCAAACAAACCGTATTGACATGAGCAGGAGGCTCCGTTCCTGCAAAATCCTTTACATAATTATAAACCAAATCATGGTACTGTGGACTCATGCCGAGTTGTGGATAAAACACCGGTTTATTAATGTCGTTGGGATAGAAATACACAGAACGTGGTTCATAATAATATGAAAATCCCTGATAAGCAAGTGGATCATTATTGTTTGTATTCGAGTAGAACTGTTCCAGAGGGAAACCGTTCACGACGCAGAAGGTAAGGACTCCTAAAAAAACCTGAAACGAAAAATCAAATCCAAACTGCATTATGTAAAAATAAAAATGACAAAGTTAATTATTTTGCAACGAGAGTACGAGATCCTCGCGTTGAAAAGCCTGATTTGGTGGCACAGGTGTTGCACCTTCAATACGAAGACACCGGTTTGACCTTGGTTATATATTAGTCTTAGGGTAATGAACTTCAATTTCCGAAAAGAAAAATATTTCCCATCTGAGATTCGTTAGAAAAATTTTGTTGTCACCTCCCTGGGTTTTCACCAAATATTTAGACTACAACAAAACTGGATTTCCGGTTTTTCCAAACTGCCTCAATCAACAGTCGTTTTCATTTGTTTGAATGGAACCTCAACTAACAGTCAAATTTTCTTTCCTTTTTTTTTAATTCCGACATTTTTTGGTTTATTGCAAATTAGATCAAGAGTTTGTCACTTTGCCTGGCAGTTTTTGACACTTTTATTGCTGGTTACCGGTTTGCTAACACTTTCCTGTTTATGGTTTGTTTGATACTAACTTTCCAACCTTACAATTTTGAAAATATTCGAAAAATAATCTCACCTGACTGGATTTGATTCTAAAACACATTTTAACGCCCGATTAATTATTTTAGAACTGATTCGAAAGAGACTTCGCGCTTTTAACGTCACTCTTATTTATGGTTTTCCCCAGAGTTCGAAGAAGGAGAAGCGGTTGTAAGCACACTTGGGTTTTTCATCTCAAAAATTATTTCTCTATAATTTATCCAAATCACGTTTCGACAGAAATGTTAAATACTCCACTAAGAATATATAACGTCAACTGTCAGCACTTCCTTTCAATCAGTTTTATGATAAATTAATACAAAAAAAAGAGCGAAACTGTAAAAATGTCTACTTGATGCAAATTATTGACATGTGAAGACAAAAAAAAGGAAAACAAAATAAAAAAATAAAATAAAATAAGATTCACGTACCTGTGAAATCATTTTTGTTCGATTGTTCTGATATATTAAAAAAAATGTCGATGTCAGTACTGCTTGATATTTATATGCACCTTAAACGAACATGAAAAATGGTTGCACACATGGACAAATAGGTGGCAAACGAGTAAAAAAATTTCTCAATTCCTGCGACGTTCCAATACTTTTGGAAGTGTGGTCGTCGCCGTATCAACTTTTTTTTTTCTAAACTGGATTTATTTTTTTTCAACCTGAATGAACTGCCTGGCAAAGAATCACGTTTATTTTTTGTGCAAGGTTTGTTGACTGCTAGAATTAAAGATGAGTTCCTAGGTTCAGGCACTCGTCACATTTTGACTTTTTTTTTATTTTTGGCCACGCCTTAATTTTTTGCACACCGGTGTCCGGTATTTATATTAACAATCGTCTTGAAGGATGCTTTTTAATTTTTGTTGTTGTAGTTTATTCGAATTATCTCGAATCTGAGATGGATAATGTTCTCGAGATTATGGTCCTGTTTCAGGTTTTGGGTTTTTCTGACCAAGTTTTTTTAATTGTTGTAGGTATGCAAATATGAGAAGAGGTTGAGAGGGTGAGAGAACGATTTTCTAAAACAATGACTTCAAGGAATAGATAGAAGGAATACTACAATCTAAAATGTAGTGGTCACCTAAGACTTCGGCCTTCCAGAAATATGAGACAGTGAATGCACTTCCCAATCCTGGTTCCAGGGCTTGCAGTTATGCGGATATTTGAGGTAAAGAGTTAGACTAATTCAGACACTTCATTTCGAATTTTCAACAAATAGTAAGAACAATGCAACTAGTTACACAAAATAACCCTTCGAGTTAAGTTGGTCTTGGAGTTTTACATTATTACCTCAGAGATATTTCAACCCAAGTCAAAAATTAAAAAAAATGGCGGAGCATTTATGGCAAACGACTGCAAGCCATGACAAGATTACATTATTCATGTGAATGACCACGACATAACGCTATATAGGCTTAGAGGCCTGGAATCTTGACATGACAAACCTCTCGTTAGTGAAGTTTTATACAAGTTCATTTCTCGAGAGCATAACATGTTAGATTGACTGCTCCTGACCGTATAATTGACTTTTTCTTCTCATTGCCAGCTTCTATACTCCGAACAGAACGAAATATTTTGTAGGAACAGTTATTGTCCAACAACCGGGTTTCACATATTCACCTCTAATCTATCCCACCCCCAAGAGTTCTTCGTTTCTCCCCTCTGATTAATGTTCTAGTTTAGAACATTTTCATAGAGAGTTTATTTCAAAAGTAATGCACACTTATGTGAGAGAAGCTCATTTCATAAATTTAGCACAATAATCTATTTCATAGCTACTTATAGATTTCCTGACGTTAGCTTTCTAGTTATCGGGTCTTTTTTACGCGACCCTTAGTATTTATGTATTTTTTGTGGTGCTCATCTTTCGCGTGAAAATGAAACCTGACACTAAATTTATTCTATTAATGACCTGGGTGACCTTAAATAAAAACAGAATTTTTGCGGCCCATTGAAATGACTTCACGGATGAGTAGACGGTTAACTTTTGTCTTTTTTTATTGCTTGAGACATACATTCTTCGCTCCCAAGTATGCAGGATTTATGAAGTAGATTCAAAAAGAAATTCTCGATGTCAATGAAGAGCTAGACCCTATCAAAAGGTTCTTACATTGGTTCAAGGTCGAAGTGGAGTGCCACGTGTAGGAAACAAAATGAAAGAAATTAGGCCTCTTATTTCACCAGTGAAGGAAAGACGACAGGTATCCAGTGAACGTGATTGATTTATGAAGTATTCACGATGAAGGATGAGCAGGCAAAAAATAAATAAATACTTGAAATAATAATAATAATGATAATGACGGCTGAAGAAAATTGTAACAAATGCGAAGAGAACTCGAAGATTATCCGTGTTAGACACTTTTAATTCCAAGTTCGTTGCGGGTTTGCTCGAGTTCGAGACGACCGTGAACGGAATACGCCTCCACAAACGTATCTTTCTCGTGTCAGAAAACTTTTTTGTTGTCACCAATTTTGGAGATTTTGGCTGGAGGCCAAGGATGGCGGCGGTTCTTGTATGAGTTAACAATATCTTTTGTTTCCTTTGGTTTGTTTATTCTTGTTCTATGGACCTGCAGGTGGAACCACCCACGGTTTGAACCGAGCTAAGTGACACAGAACGTGATTTGTATGAATGATATACAAGTGCACAAGAGACAATAGGTGACTGTAGATTAATGAATAAATAAGTAACATCATGTGCATTATTTTTGAAATTAATTTAAACTTTTAGGAATTTCTAAATTTAGATTCCCACAATACAAAAAAGACACAAAATGTTAAAACAAATATCTTTATTGAAAAATAAGTTAGAACCTTGGAAAGCAAGATGGTCGATGGATCAAATGAAAAAGGGGCAAGAAAGGCAGGAGACAATTCACTCGACGGATGTTCGAGTCAAGGAATGGGAAATCCGACCCAAGACCTGTCGTCAACAACATCAATAATGCATTTGGTAATTTTGAAAGTGATCGTTTCCCTGAGCAGCATTATTTCCTAAGAGTCCATGAAAAAATGTCGGAGTGTCCATTCTCTTTTGCAGTCTCTCTGTTCCCTGAACGGGCGACGTGAACATGGGAATGAATCCGTATTTCCCGTCTTGTTGTCCCAGTTTCAATTGATATCCGTTCGTGTTTTGCCTTCCGCGAAAGACTAAGTTGTCTTGAACGAAACCTTCCGCTCCCCTCGTAGATTTTGAATAGACTGTGTCTGCGAACTCTTTCGGTTTTGGGTTTCCGATCGGTCCTGTTAATCCTCCAACGTAATGAAGCTCAGCCTCCGTCTGTTCTTGTTCTGAAACAATTTAACAAATTTTTTAGCCTTTTTCTTCTTTCTACCCCTTCCCAAAGAGAGGTGAAGTTGGACGCACCTTGTTTAGGTTTCTTTTTATTTTTCTGTTGACCTCCAATGGGTACAGAGCCCTCTACTTCCACTCCTGCAATGGCTGTGCCAACAGGTCTTGCAATTGCTAAACCTCCGGGTCCTGCAACAGCCGTTCCTTGTGGTTTTGATGCTGCTACTCCACCTGGCCCTAAAATTCAAACCAAAACAGCTTTTAGATCCTATGTTGATTAGTCAAAATGAAAACAGAAATTTGTTTAGAAGAGTACCAGCGATTGCTAGTCCGATTGGCTTTGCTTCAGCGACACTGGCACCCTCTGGTGGAGGTGATATAGCCACAGCTTCATTTGCACTCTCTTGTCCCTTCAATCACAAACCAAACATGAATATATCACAAATAAAAATGACAACACATTTCTATAATTATTTTGGTGACACTAACCTGACCTACATTCTCTTCTTCATGTTCTTCACCGACTTCTTCACTGCTTCCTTCCTCTCTGATTGGTTTTGAGGGTTTTGCTCTCCTCTTCTTATCCACATAGCCTATCATATCAAAGACAAACTACAAATTAATCTACATATACCCCAGGCACGAGAGCCAAACGATTTCGGTGAGCTTACCTTGATTAGGCGGTCTGAGGATGGTACTGAGGGGCGGAGGATTCACTAAAACCGAGCTAAAAGACCTCGCTCTTTCATCGTGTGTGTTGACATCGCTGAAAGAGATTCAAAAAAAAATTTAACAACGTCCTTAACAACCATAGAAATAATTTTTTTAACTGAAAACGAAATCTAGTAGCAATGTTTTGAATAAAACAAAAAACGTGACGCTTACCTTCGCTCTATCTCATTTTTACATCCTCCAAAACCAAAATCCCAAAATGCTGTTTAGTTTTCAACCTTTCCCCCAGTTGTGAGTGATTTTTTTTTTACATTTTTACATCCGGTTTTGTAAATTTCAATACTAACGATTCCCTTTGTATTTGATCAAAATATCGACGACAGGATTTCACTGTCATCAATACAAAGGGTCACGTGATGAAAGGGTTTCCTTACCTTAATTCGATCATGTTTAAAAATAGTGTCAAGAAAAAAATAACGTCCGCCATTTTGAGTTTAAATAATATGTTTATACTCGACCAATAAAAACAAAAAAAAAATTTTCATTTTGACAAGATGCATCATTTGATCTTTCGACAAGATGTCAGATGCTAAGATATCTACTCGAAAGTCTCTATATTCCTTAATTAGGATTTCTGACGTAGGTAGGAGTCTTCTCTGATTGGGTTATAGTCGTTCCGTTGGGTACGTAAGACACAAACAGATCACTATGCGCGTGAGCAAAGCCAGACGGTCCAGCGCTGGCCACGGATTCAGGTTCGAAATAAATATTCGCCTTTTGGCCTGGATACAAGATGGCGTGAAGTGGGTGCACTCAGAGCCACTCCATTCCTACCAGCTTCTGCTTTTGATTTCGGTCGGAATATCAGAGTCGTTTTATTATTTTCCAGCATTTTCTCCTCGACGGGCGTGTCTTCGACAATCCGTCTAAATTCTTCTTGTCGAGTTTCTTCGATCGCTTTCACGATATCCTGCTCCCTCAACGTCAACACGTTCGGTCGATTTCTGTTCGACACTCTTCCGTGGGGTTTCACTTCGATTTTAATCGGAAGGTCTGTTATGTATGAAAATAAGTTTCTAAAATTTCTAAAACCCGTTCCGGCCGGGTTTGGTTTTGGTTTCTCACTTCCCGTCTCCATTCCTCGATGCATTTGAAGAATTTCCTCGAAAGTCGTGTCATCTGTTATGTTAACTATCTTCGAGAAGGGACCTAATATAGCCGTTCCCTGAGGGGATTTATAAACGGTTCCGTAAGGCCCAACGATGGCTGTTCCACCCGTGTAAGCTGTTGCAGCACCTCCCGGCCCGGCGATTGCTATTCCTCCCTTTCTAAGTATTAAATCCCTTTCTTCCGGTTTCCTTTCCCTTCTGCTGTGAAACAAGAACTTGATGATTTATCGTGAGGCTACTATTAATAACTACCATAGTATTTAACAAGGCACTAGTTGAAAGTAGTGTTTTCCCTAAATATGTACAGTGTACTGAGTAGCAGGAAGTGTGGACCAAAACACCCAGAAGTGTTGAAAGAAAATGGAAGAGGGAGATGTAGCTTAGAATTTTGTTATTATTGGGATCTTGTTATACTTGGAACTGTTGTTTGTTTTATGCCTAACACTGGTGGGCGGTGTGTGGAAACTGGATGGTTTCCCACTTTTCCCATAAAACTTATTATACAGAGAGGGTCTGGCAGTGGAGCTTACCAGCAAAAATTCTTCCCTCATCAAAGACATAGTAAAGAAACGTTTCTTTTGGGAAATTCCAGAACAACTTTACAGAGATCTCTAGGAGAAAGATTAAAAATTCATCTTCCATTATTTTGGTTACTTACTTTGCACTAACTGGTTCCTCAATGGTCACATCAACTTTGTCACCTTGTCTTGTTCTTAAAAATATCGAAGTTGTATCTCTTCGCGTCCTTCCAACCTCTACTTCTTTTATAGCTTTCTTCACATTATCAGTCCTCATGACCACCTCATCAAACAAATTAGGATCTTCTACAGTCTTCTCTCCTTTGCTTTGGTAACGGTCCAATACAGTTTCCTTCTTATTCCCAGCCGACTCACTAACCGTCTCTTTAACGTTTCGTCTTTCATCCTCATCGTGAACAAATTCATCACTTCTTTCCATAAACTCAGTCTTGTCTCTTCCAGCATCGCCTCCATGATTATGGTCTTTCCGACAAATATCGGCTTCCGGTCCGTATTCCACCATCGAAGAAACCGCGTTATACATGCTCGAGGCGAACGCATTATAAACACTCATGAATGGATCGTTTATTACGATCGGAAAATAGTTAGCGAACGGCCAGGACACTCCTTGACGCGATTGTTCGTAATAAGGACTTTGAACTTGAAATTTCTGCGACAAAGTCTTTCGCGTGTCCCCCGGATAATTGTTAATACTGTATTGTCTGGTTTGAAAATTTCTTAAATTTCCACTTTGATACATCCCGTAGGTTTCCGCTTGGAAAGAAATTCAAGTTTCAATTATTTTAAGCTCATTTTTATAAATTTGATAATATTTTGAGTTAAATTTAATTTAATTACAACTTCTCAGAGCATTTGGCTAGGCTTGGTCTCTAATACGGGGGAACCAATAAATCAAATTTTTAAAAAATTATGAAAATGGCGTCAGAAAACAAAACGCAAAATTTCAAATCAAACAAAAATTATCTCAGAAGAAACAAATTTTCCGAGAATGAATGAATGAAGAAGAATGGTATTCAGAATAAACACAGATAACTCGAATAAGAGGAATCAAGCCAAAAAAACGTGAGATACTAATACTAATGATTTAAAACGAGCGAAAAAACGTTTGAAAAGTCAAAGAATCCTAAACATTTTTCATTTATCATCCTCCCAGGATTAAACTTGCTTCCTAATCATTTAACATGTAATAAATCTGTTCGATAAATTGGAAAACCCGATTTTCAAGATGGCGTCTAATTCCTCTTCGTTCTCAACTAGCAAGCGGTGAATTTCCGTTGGATTCAATTTAATGGGTATTAAAAAGCCATTAAGTAGTAAAATTAGTTGTTGGTGGGTTAGAAAATATGTGTTTGATTAAAATAAGAAGAAGACGACATGAGACTTAAAGAAAAAAATGTTGATCACATAAAATTAAGAAAGACCAACAGCCTTATAATTGCCTTATACGTCCAATTTGTCTAATTAAAGTGTGTTCAGGTGGTCAATACATGTTATCCACATGGTACTACACGCACGGGGCCACGATAATAAATGCCACATCCTGATGCGAAATTTGCATTTTTTGTATTTTAATCATTTTTTTTTGGCTGGGTTGATTGTCGCGAGACGCCATGTTGAAATTTTAAACATACCTTCTCTCCCGTTGGTATTTCCCTTTATCGGATTAAAATCCGGCTGGAAATGAGTTACCGAATTTTTCAAAGTTCCGTCTTTGTTGAATGTATTTATTACGACGGCCATTGCTGGCAAAACCTGGATCCTCGTCAATTCTTCTCCAACCTTTTCGTTCGGATTCTTATTCAGATGAAGAACCGGAGATGTGACTATGTTCTCCCGGCTTTTGTTTCCGACGGTTTCCGTTTTGTTTTTCAAAAAATTCCAAAAATTTTCAACTGGAGACTGCTCCGGGTTTCTCGTCACTTCCACGTCTGGTTTCTTTTGCTTTATTGTCAGTAAGAAAATCGATTAATTCAATTTTTATAGATCAAAAATTTAATTCCCTCCTCTGGCGCCATTTTAAAACCCCACTATTGTTCAGATAAGACGTTATAACTTTCAGTATTAAATAAAAATAACTCCAATAAGTTAATATATATGAAAGGTATGCGACGAGGATTTGAAGCTATTTAATCGAGTCTCGTTTTGAATTAATTTCGTAAATTCCTCACCGAGTGGAATCCATTCGTGGATCTCTGAATGAAAATTTTTCTCTCGTTGTTGTCAAATTAATTTCTGCACGATTTTGAATAATTATGAAACAGTAAGCAAGTTTTTAATTATGCAAAATTGGGAGTGGGGAACTTTTAAAAGGATTTTTATGTCAGTTTAAAAAGTTGATCTATTTGTTGTGAGCAGTTTTTAAATAATTTTCATTCAAAAAATAAATTTTTTTCTTTAATGGAACTGTATGTAAAATCGTGAGTTGAATGACAATTACTGTAATAAGTGGTTTCCCAACTAGGGGTGGGAAATTTTCAAAGAGGTCTCTAGCATCATTTGGTTTTAGGTGACCCTTTTTGTAAGGTATAAACCTCAAGTGCTTTACTACAATTGTGTAGATGATTTCCTGTATAGTTGTAGATAAAATTTTTTTGGGTTAGTGGTCTAGTGGTTAAAGCTTCTTGAAGCTATGATCCTCTCCCACATCATGTTATACCCAAAGGTTGGAAAATGGGTTTAAAACTCAAACCATACTAAACTAAACTTTGTATGATGGTTGAGAACACAACAACATCTGGAAGACAAATTTTGAACTAGCTAATTATCTAATATCTACAAGCCCCAAAAATTATATTTCTCAGTAAGACCTTGATAGGCTAGCTTGAACTGTTCAAAACATTTTTGAGTGTGTCTCTCCTCTCATCAAAACTTCAGTTTCATCTTTCTTACCCCACTGTCAGACATTTTAAAAATTTATCTGTAACTGAGAGGGGGATAACATTTAAGCTTAGACATCTAGAATCCATGAAACTGATTATTAGACATCAATACAGTTTGCTATAAATTTATAGTAATAATGGAATGTTGTCTTAATTACTATTTGAATGAGATTCTGTTCAAGTTTGGGAACCGAATCACCTTAAACTTGGCACTCACGTAAAATACTACAAAACTATAACACCTAATTTTGTAATTAAAAAAAAGTGTTGGAATGAAAACAGGAAAGAGAGGCTCGTTGTTGAAGCGAGAAACCTCACGAAATTAAAATTTCTCAAACGGGATACTTAAAAATCGACTACCCAACTACCGGATACTTAAATAAGTCCAGTCGAGGACTTTAACCTTCCTATACTTTTCAGCATTTACAAAAAAAGATCCTACGGGCTTGAAATTTTTACTTTAACGCTACAACGCCCACCGGCATAAATAATAATCACGGATGTCAATAAACAAATAAATTAGGAAAATATTTTCGTGTCCCTTTTAAATTAACCGACCGGGTCCATTTCAAGCTTTTCAAGCTCAGAAATTATCTCGAGGTTCATCGTGTGACTGATAGAGAACACCGATTGGCTTATCTGATGGCGTAATTGATGTAAGAAGTCCTTTTGATGAGTGCAACATGAGGAGACAAAGAATCCCATCTACAAGAGGCTTTTGCACTTGAGTTTCAGGTTCAAGCACTTCCTTTGTTTATTTTTTTATTAGCGTTGCGCCTTTTAAGTTATGCGAATAGAGCTTAATTGATTAAGTAAATAAACAGTGTACTGCTTGTTTTTCTTTTTTTTATCCACTTCAAAACATAATATTTAAAGTGAAAATTATTATTATAGTGGGTTTGTCCGGACTTGTCTCGCATTAGGACTTTTTTTTTGTACTCAAACAAGGCAATTTCTTGCAAGGAAATTAAAAACCATTTTGCGCAAAACATATTTGGTGTTTCAACATTTAAGAACTCAAATCCTCGTTTATGACAAATATTTCCTGGCAGGGTCGTTAAATTTTTGATCTATAAAACGAGACAAACTCACTTCTTCAAATTTGGGAAATTGATTCAACAAAGATGGCGGGATTGGGAGACTACCTCCGGGGAGCGATACGTGCGGTATCAAAAGGGTTTGACTGTGTCGTATTTCGCGGACGATTCCACTCTTTGGACCGGCATTCGTTCTGTCCGAACCTTTAGCCAGGAGATACTCGAGGACCGGATTTCGAAAATTGGATAAATCGAATCCGTTTGCACCTACTTCGTTCTTCTTGATTCTGAAACAGATCAAAAAGAAGATATCAGTGCAAACGGATACCTGTTCTCAACCTATTTTCTACCCCTAAATTGATTAATTGATTAAACACACAAATTTTTATTGGTTAGCTGTAAGCTGTTACTTCCAGATATTCAAATAACCGTTAATTTATGTTTTGTTTTAATGAATAACAAAATTAATTTGTCTTGTTAATTTGGTATTAAGTCTCTTTCAGACAATAGCCTCACCTCCCTAAATTTAAATATATAAATGTTTCGCTTACCCGGGTTTCAAGATTTCTGAATTTGAGGTTTGTTCGTCTGGATCACTTCTGACATCTTTTATTCCGTATAGGAAAAGCTGGTGACCGGAAATTAAACAAAAACACAAAAAACAGTTTCGATTACAGCCAACTAATTTTAAAACATACAAATTGTTAACATCTAATTATATCAATAAATAAATAAAACCCAAAATTATAGGAATCAAAAAGAAAATAATTCAAAAAAGTACTCACCAATAGTATCACATGCTTTATCATTATAACCAAAAATTTTTGTCGAAATAAAACAAAAGAAAAAAAATTTTTTCCAAAACACTTATTTAAAAAAACAAATTGATTTCTGTTCGGATTAATAATAAACAACGATGATTAAAAATTATTGAATAAGATGTGAACGAACTCCATTGATTGACCTCAGTGTTTCGAAACTCAGGTTCGTCTCATTTAAAAACTGGAACCGACCGAGACCCGCACCTGGAACCGGTACTTGCCTTCATCGGTTGTTTTTTGCATTTGATACTTAGTTCCTGTTGCCACCGTTGTGAGCTTCTTTCCCTGCGTTTTCCTCTTAGCCGTATCTCATATGATCAACTCTACCCCGAACTCTTTCGGTACCTTATTTCCATTTTCATCTGGGGGTTTGAAAAATAATTTTTTTTGTCTTTGAAATCGGCCCCAATTTATTTATTTATTTATTCTCATCTTGGTTGCGAAGGTTTTTGTAACAATGACTATTTAAAAGAGGACTAAAAATGATGTTGGAGGGACAAGTTAGTTTTTCTGGTTGTTGGGTTCCTCAGTCAGCAGTAAGGTTCTCAAAACTGTAGGTAAATAATATGTAGACCAGAAACGAACACCGGTAAAAGTGATAAATTGAGTGAATATATGTAACTTCCGGCGATTATTCATAATCACCAAGCTTGGTAGAAGTGGTGGTTTTAATCCTGCCTTCCACCCTTAATTTCCGGGTACAACAGGATGCGGGAGGAGGATTCGAACTCAGGATCATTGCGTCCAAGTCAGGAACTCAACCACTACACTACTCCTCTCTAAAAAATGTGAAAGGCTTTGCGTGTCAGCCTTGCGCAGGAGTATATGTACCGCCGAAGCGAGTACAAGCTTGGTAGTAGTGGCAAATTACTGAACATTTATCACATTTACCGGCTAGTTTATAAAATCTCAAATTTGTAATTCGACCAAACATTTATCAAATTCCCCATCACGAGTCGGATATTTTATAAACTAGCCAGTAAATGTGATAAATATTCAGTAATTAGTCACATTTACCAAACTTAGTTAGTGATTATGATTAATCCCCGGTAATACATTCATCCGATTTATCACTTTTACCGAGACATACATATTAGGTGTGAAGACACACAGAACTGACATTATTTTCCGGGCCACCGACTAGTTGAAAAGCAGAAAACTCAGTTAATGTTCAACAGAGCACATGATTTGTAGTTTTTGTAGAATTTGAGATGCTGAGTGATTGATAAGCTTGATCTTATGAATAAGAATTTCTTGGGTTGTTCATCTACACCTGTCCATGGAAGATGTTCATAACAGTTAGGTAGTGAGCAGTTGTGTGTGTTTAAAAAATTTTTGAATTTTATGCTTAACCCCAAAATTATTTTTTAATTGATACACAAAATATGTTGGCAATTGCATAATTTGGTTTTTAAATAGTAATTTTTGGCCCCGAGAGGAACTGTAATCCAACTTCAAAAAGTTGGGAGTTGTTTCTTGCCAACGGGTGTAATATACTGTATACTGTCATCACATGAGAGTAAAAAAATTTATGCATTTTTGAACGTGAAAAAGTAGTTTTTAGGCTGAGATACCGAGGAAGAAGCAATTATTTATTTAAATATAACGCTTTACGATAAACTTGAAGAAAATTCAAGTTGATCGCTTCCTTTTTTGTCAGTTTAGGTTGCCAAAGGTCAAATCCCTTTTCATTCATGCCAATGGACGTTCAAACATGCACATCTGTTCTTTTACTTTTATTTGCTCACTCTCACGTCTCAGTTAATCATTTCGTCAAATATTCCCTAACGAAAATCAAACCCGAGACCCGTTCAGCTACTTTTTTTCACAAGTCATACTTACTCTTCATTTGTTATGAACTTTACTAAGAAGTTCAAGACCAAGGACCAGAATGATGTGCAAGACATGTGTTACGTAAACCTGTCCGAACTAGTGACTGGTGTTAAGTACACGTATTGTTTAATTTTAACAGATCCTTGTTGGGAATATTAATTTGTCTAAATTTAACAATTATTTATTAAATAATAAATTAAACAATTTAAGAGGTATTAAACAAATCATATAAATTGGGTAGATAAAAAGGAAAATTAAATTATTTTCATTGTCCTCAAGTTAATAAAAGAGAAGACATTTATCAGGAGCTAATCATAAACATAAAATTATCATATTCCCTAAGACTAAACATAAAACAATTTAACTAGTCTTACAGAATGTTTTGTAAGAGATAATAAACTGATCCTACCATTAAATCATTCAAAACACTCACCTAAATCTGTGTTTAGTAGTTTTAGGTGAAAGTTTTTAGTATTTCCAGACTTTAGATTCTAAACTAAAAAAGAACCAAACAACCAAAACTGATTCCTTATCAAGCTTATCAACCATAATTAGTAGAAAATCAAGTCAAAGCCACTTTTACAAACCAAAATCTGGTTTTGATTCAAATTAAACACTTTGACATCTCAAAACAATAACTACAATGACATCAATAAAGCCATAAAACAATATTCTGTACTGTACACTAATTAATTCCTCTTTAGACATCTAACTGTCTATATTGTCTAAATTTTTATGTTCTCTAAATTTAAATTTAGTGAATAATGACTCAACAATCAAAAAATATTTCTTACCAGCATAAAATCAGTCTCAATCAATCACTCAACATTTCAAATTCTGCAAAAACAAAGTCATGAAGCCATCTTCTGTGTGGAACATAAACTGATAACTCATCAGACATCTTGTTTTTTGATCATTTATGTAAAAGTTTTGTGTTTTGAGGACTTAAATCCTGAAATAAAAAAGAACCAACAACCAGAATTCATGTGCAATATAAAATGAAACTAATCAAACCACCAACATGTGAAATTCCTCAAAACAATGTTGGTGATGAACATTTACTCAGAACCTATCATGAACATTGCTTTTGAACCACTCACCTAAAGTTTGGTGTTTTCAGAATCTAAATATCGACTAGATTAAGAACAAAACCACCACAGCAGTTTTTTAGATTCACATTAAAGAGCATAATATTACTCACATGATAAAATATAGCTAAACAATTTTTCTTTTTCAAAAAAAGTTTCCATTTGTCAGATTGACCCACTTCTCAAACATTCCCGAATCTTGTGCAAATAAAAAATTATAATTAAATCGTTTAAAATGTGTCATTAATTAATAACCAAACGTAACAAATTTAATTAATACAAAAAATAGTAATGATACTCCTGATTGTGCTCCTAATGCACTATTTCTAATCAAAAGTGTACTGCAAAAAAATATAATTCACAAAAGTAAGGCTGAACCACAAATGAACGCGTGAAGCTAAAACTCACCGCCTGTTATTAGTACTCGAGTTTGTGGTTTGTCGTTTCTTATTATTTATCCACCACTTCAATTTTACAAAAATTAGGACGATTAGCTACTTTTCTCTCACTTTGTAAAGTTAATGAGAGACTCTACAAGTTATTGGCACTTTCAGTCGTTTTAATTAACGACTAGTAAAAAGGTGAATTAGATGTTGACATGTTTATTATTCATTCATTTGATTAACGTAATTGGTCTCCATTATTAATGACTTGATAGTAAGAACAAAAATTTTTGTTGTTGTAGTTGATGATGAAGAATAAATTGTACAATTTTTTAATATAATCCCGATATAGATTGTACCGGTAAAGTGCAGAGCTATGCTTATTTATATGATATACAATAGGCATTTTCTAAACTGTGTGTTATCGGTTATGTAGAATTTGTCAGTTTATGGTCAAACTACAAAATGTGAATGGCTACTATGCAGATTAACTGAATGATCCTTTAAAATGTCGAAAATTGTTTTATTTCTCAAATTTGATTTATCTGCAAATTACCTACTTAGAACTCGTTAAAGTGAAAATGAAATTCTTGACTGAATAACAGCAACGTTTCTGTATGTTTCAGTATAATTATTTTTATTTATTTACTTTTTTGTATCTAAAAAATTAAGTTCATGCAATCAATAAATCATTTTCATAAAAGAATAGGAAAACCTCTTAATTCTGTATGTAATAGTCGCCTAATTAGTTTACAAATTGACTAGGTTATGTGCACAATAACTGAGTTGTGCACTTCAGTGGTTACATGTATATAAATTTCTTATTTTATTTTTGAGATGGTCGCCATCTTTTTTCCCAAAATCGACATAACACATTCTAAATCATTCTACAATGAGAGGAACTTTGATATCTTCATCTCAGCCTTTTACAAGGAAAAAATAAAATGTAGGCTTGTTTGGACTTAATTTTGTGGGGAGGTGTTGCTCAGAAAAGCAGGGTAGCCAACATCACATGATTGGCAACAGTGATTATTTCCTATGAGACTCACAAACAGCGTTTAGAGATATGTTGAGCATAACTGGTGAGTTGTTGACTAGCATAATAGTAGTACAGAGTTTCAGCCTCCTGTCTTAACCTCCACGTGAGGAATGGGATTAAAGCTAAACTAAACTAAACTAATTTTGGTTTCTATCACTGTACTACAATGAATTTTTTAAAAAGAATTTCGAAAATATTTTCACAACGGAGCCTTTTCTTGAACCCGAACCTTACATGAAAAAAATACTTATGGTCTCCTCCTTAAGAGGCAAAATTACTTTTGTCAAGTGTTACAAGCGAATGAAACCTTAATTTAGGAGCATAAGAAGTGAAAATTCTTAAAAACAAAACCTTAGCGAATGAAAATAGGTTCGTAGGTTCACTCTGAAAGATGGAATTTAGAAAAGGATCAAGTTTTAAGTGATTAGTCAAAAAGGTTTTCGGTCAGGGTTACCTTTCAAGTTTTATTATGTCCTACAAGGATAGCTAGTCAAAGGAATGGGATGATTGTGGATGACTTCAATTTACATAATATTGTCGTAAACACCAGAATTGGCGAGGATGACTGTACCAGGCAGAAGAATTTGAAGCGTTTTGGTTTGGTTTAGCTGTTGGTCTATTCTGTTGCTGCTGGTAGTATTATTTACTAAAGAATGCTTTCTACTAACTCCAAACTATTGAAGTTGTCTTTTGTAGATTCAGTTTTTTTTATTTGAATTTGGATCATCAGTTTTTTGAAATTTTAGTGGCTTTTTGAAAAATAAAAATGAAAGGAATGAAAGGTTTGAATGAAAATTTACTTATTTTTTAAACTCAGTTCATGAATACTTTATTAACTTCTTTTCTTAGGCTATAAATTTTAATCTTACAATTTTCTGAATTTTGAACTTTTAAAAATTTTAGTTTTAAGCCTACTTTTTTCCTGAGTCATTTTTTATACGAAAATTCCAAAATATTTTAGTGACTATCTTTTTTATATTATTCAATTTCTCATAAAATCATTTATGAACAAGTCCGTTTCGCTCTTGTCGTCAATAGAATAAAATATCTACTAAAATTCACTCTTCAATGCACGCGGATAGCTCATTTTTTGTAGTATCCACCGAAGGTCTTGGTGAAGGAACCTCCGAAAGAGGAGGAGGTGGAGGTGATTGGGGAGATGGTGGAAGAGAATCCAGTGGTGACTGGAGCTACGGTGGTGGAGAATCCTGGGGCAACGGTGGAGTAGTCAGCAGAGTATCCAGAGATTCCGCTGGAGATTCCACTGGAGATTCCGCTAGAGACTCCAGAGAGACCAGATCCTACAGCAACTTCGGGTCCAGCAGCGACGACTCCGGACAATGGGAGGGTGGCGGCGGCACCACCGAATCCACCTCCGATAACACCGCTGGAGATGTCAGAGACACCAGAGACACCAGAGACACCAGAGACTCCGGAGATTCCAGAGATTCCAGAGATTCCAGAGACGCCAGAGAGACCAGAGAGTCCACCAGCGACGAGTCCTGAGGAGTAAGCTGGAGAGTAGGTTCCAGTGGTGTAGCTAGTAGAGTAAAGTGGGGCAGCAGTAGAGGTTACCAATCCACCAGAGACGACTGGGGCAGCAGTGACACCAGCGCTGTATCCAGCTCCGAATCCACTGATTCCAGCTCCGTATCCGATTCCGTAACCGGCTCCGTATCCGTAACCGACTCCAGCACCAACTCCGGTATCGACTCCGGCGTTAAGGTTGATGGTGTTGACTGGCAATGGGGTGTTGATGTCGTAGGTAGAGACTGGCAAAGCAACACGGGACCTGGCGACTTGGTAGGATTGTACAGGAACTACACGTTTGACTTCATGGGATTCTACTCCTGGGACTGGGGTGACAGCAGAAACTCTTACGCTGGCAACTTTTTCGGATTTAACCAATTTTTGGACTGGCAACCTGACGTTGTGGGTTCTGTATTCGTAGTGTTGAGTTGGGACGACACGTTGTACGTTTACTCTTTGGACGTGTTGGACTGGGGTGATACGTTCAATGCTGACTGGTACGATTTGGGAGTTCTTGACGAATCTTTGTACTGGTACTTCAACTTGTTCGGTTTTGACTTGTTGGGTGACGACTGGGATGACTTTTTGGATTTGGAATCTTTGTACTTCCCTGACTGGAGTGACGGTGTCAACCTTGAATTGTTGGACTTCTTGGGATTTGACCAATTTTTGGACTGGTACGTTGACTTCTTGTTGTTGGACGGAGTATCTTTGTACTGGTACGGCGGTACGTACGGCGTAGTTTTCGAAGGTTTGGACTGGGTGGATTTGTTCGTATTTCAATGGAACAACTCTTTCGGTTTTGACGTATTTGCGGACTGGAACGTTGACCCTTTCGCTTTTGACGGCGTATCCTTGGACTGGAACAACATGGTTGACATCAAAGTGTTGGACGGTTTGGATTTGTCTGGCAGCTCCAAGTTCGAAAGCTTGAACTGGGACGGCTGGTCCACGAGCTCCAACTTCTTGGGTGCTGATTGGGATGGGGGCTCCAGCAACACCAGCGCCGATTCCAGCTCCGAATCCAGCTCCGTAACCGACAGCGGATCCACTTCCGTATCCTACAGTGCTGCCGAGTCCGTCATAACCAACAGTGGTGACTCCACCGATTCCGCTGGACAATCCAAGTCCAGAAACTCCTCCAGAGACGATTCCAGATCCAAGACCAGCACCGATTCCAGATCCATAACCGGCACCGAATCCAGAAGCAAGACCAGCATCACCAGAGATGACTCCGCTAGAGAGACCACCTCCTACGATTCCGCTGGAAAGACCACCTCCAACAATTCCGCTGGAGAGACCACCTCCTACAATGCCACCAGAGACACCACTAACGATTCCGCTAGAGGCAGCATCTCCGGCAACAACACCGCTTCCAAGACCCAAACCGGATCCAAAACCTACAGCTCCAGAAGAGAATCCGTCAGAGACGATTCCTCCGGAGATTCCCTAAATATAAAAATTAGTATTAATTGAAAACGCTGTTTTATTTAAAAGGTTTTCACTTTTTAATTTAATTTAATATTATATTTCAGACTTACGGATCCAACGAGTCCGCTTTCTACTCCAGAAACGAAAGAGCTTCCTCCGAATCCTGGGGCAACAGTGCTGGAGGCTTGAAGGTCAGCATCCTTAACGGCAGAAGCGTCGGCTCCAGCAGCAGTGCTGGTTTCGACGGCATCGTTGGTCAAGGGTTTGCCGTAAATGCAGGTGGCTACCAAAAGAATCAAAGCTACCTAAAATTTAAAAACGAAAACGATTACTCGCAACAATTCCAAACTCTCACCCCATTTCCCTCCACAGAGTAAATAAACATTAAAAGAATTGATGGAGGCATTTAAGTAATGAAATCTTGCAAACCACCTCAAACCTTTAATCTAACTACTTCTGTTGTACAGCATTAACACTGAATGATGAATAATTTTAAATTTAATTACTTTTTCCAGAATTCTCAAATAATTTCTATAAAAATTGCAATTTATGAATTAGATCAAAAGCTATGAAAGTGTAGAAACATTGAACTACAAATCTACTTTTAAACAGTTCAGATGTGTTGAGATGAAACAAACTAAACAAAATTTTGAAACAACGACTTAAAGGGTCAAAAATTTAATTGCAGCTTTCTCCAGTAAAAAGAAAGGCTCAGTTACCTCCAAATAATCTGAATCATCTTTAAAAATTTAAATTTAGAAAACTGAACCTATTTCCCCCATACTCACTTACTAAAACCTACAGTATTTGAATTCTGTAGTTTTGGAGTCTGAATGTTAAAAATTACAGCAAAAAATTAAGACAGAAAGCAAGATTGCTGATCATATCCCTTGATCCCTAATCCACTTCCCCATTCCCTCAAAAAAATTTTTTTTTGCAAGAAAATCTTCAGCTAATTCTTTAATCCCAAAAAATTAAAAATTTGCAAAATCCACAAATTCAGAAAAAAATTTTTTTCCCCAGAAATTTTCTTGTTTGGCTGTTACTGCGATATCCAATTCCAAAAAAAAAAGTTTTAAAAAAAAATTTTCGAAATCTGTAAAAACTTACCGACTTCATTGTGCTCGATGTAAGTTGAGCTTACAAGAAGAGTGACGATTGACATTTGAACTCCGCTTTTATATGTTGACATATTGGCGAAAAAAGAAAATGGACCAAGTACGCTTTTGCACTGCGTCCGCGACAAAACCGGATATCTCCACATTTACTTGACCATTCATTTTCAATAGGTTTCCCTGCTTTTCGACTCGCTCCGAATATTTTTTTCCACTTCTTTCCTTGGATTCGCTATTTTTTTCGAATAATTATGATCCTCATATTTTGATCTAATTTATTATTTGCCATTGTCGGTCTAAATGTCAGGAAGTTAGGACCGGATGTGAGGCTTTGACGTTTTCTCAATCTCATCTCAAAATCCTTCGTTTTTGAAAATTGATTTTGTTTGGAGATTTAGAAGGTTCTCGAAGGTTTTGTATCATTTTTGGATATCAAGAGTAAATGGACTTGAATTTGTGAAAGATTTAGAAATTTTGACTGATTCTCATATTCTTGCTAAGCAATATTACAGATCTTAGACACTAGACAACATTTAGACAATACCAGAGCTTAAACAGCTAGACTCTAGACAACACCAATGTTTAAAGAGCTTGTTAATAATTTAGTGAAGGTTTTGGTATAGGTAATAACTACCAGATTTATCTACCCTAGTCAAAATATCAAACACCATTATAGTTAGATAAATACTTGTCAAATTTAATAGTACTTTCAATACAAATGCAAATACTAAAATTTTAAATCCTTTTTTAAAATATAAAAGCATCATAGCATTCTATTACTCATGTTCATATCATAGAAAGATGCTCAAAATTTCAGTATCATTAGTATACTTCAATATTCAAAATCTCAAATGATTTGTGCCCACATTCACATCTCATTTAGTGTTTCAGTATCTGAGCAATTTTCAAACTGCTTTGTTTATTTTCTTTAAGTTCATATTATTGTTCATGAACTACTTTATATTATATATAAGGTTTATATTTAAATTAGATGTTATTGCATACAACAACCAACAATTTATGTTCAAACAATTGTTTTCATTGCAATCAATGTTTGCAGGGTCTTATTATAGATAACAAACATCAAAGGTGTCTGCTTAGCTAAAGTGTCATGATGATCATTTGATGATTTGTAAGGAGGGCTTTACTGCCAAATTTTCAGTATAATGTAGAAGTATTGTAGGTATTTAATTTATTAATTAAATCTTCTATACATAATCTCTATTTTGCACAAAATATATTGTTTACAAAACAAACTGCCAATAGCTAACTCCCACTGGTAAGGTATTGCTGTTGACCCATGAATATAAGTTATTTCTTTACTTTTATTTAAAATCTAGGCTGCATACCTGACTTGAGTCTGATAAATTATCATCAAATATTGGTCAAATGCTTAACATAAAACCAGAAAATCAAATCAGAAAAGGAATAGTTGGGTTTAAGAAACTTTTAGCTGTAGGGTAGTTTATGAAAAGTTGTTTGGTGGTCCTGTATTTAGAAACCAAATTTCAAGAACAATTTCTGTTTTTCAGGGTTTAGAATCATCTAACTCATCCCAGTTAATTCGGTCTGAATATGGACAGGTCGTATTTTTCGGTGTAACCCAAAGTGAGTTATTCTAAATCCCACACGGAATGCTGTTTCCTCTCCCCTCTCCAGATGACACTGGGATTTCCAGTAGCAATAAAACATGTCCAAGTCACGCCTACCTTTGAAAACTGCTGATTCAGTTCCTTTTCTTTAACCGGTCACTTACATGACCAATGGGCTAAATTTTTCAAATATCTTCAAAATCCTTTCAAAAAATTTTTGTAAAAACAGATTGTATGGATGGTAAGGAAAGAAATTCATTCACCTTCTAGTTTTTGATAAGAAACTATTATATTTACATATTAAATGGTTATGTGGAAAAATTTTTAGTAATAAATGCAGGATTTTTATTTGATTTGTTTTTATTAATTTAAAATTTGAAGTTTATTATTTCCTTACCAAAAACAAAGTTCAAATGGCAAAACCTTCACATGAAAATAAAAAAAAAAAATTATTTTTCAAGTAATCAATAAAACATACTCAGTGTTGTAAACTTTCCTCAATTTCCAAAACCACAGTGAAAAATTTTTCTTTAGTCAATAAACTAAGATCTGGACAGCATAATGACTAATTAGATCATGTAAAACAGAGTAATGAGTGATAATTAATTTGTTAACCAACAAACAAGAAATAAAAACAAAAATGTTTTACATAATGATGCAGGATGTTGGTCACTCCCAAGCTCAGGTTTTGCAAAAATGTGAAATAAAAAAAACAAAATTCAGCAGTTCAACCTATTCACCTTCAACTATTGCTTAACCAAGTGTTAAGTGACTCCTCTAAAAGCTTGTTTTTAATAAAAATGGATTGGAAATCGGTTCCTCTTAACCCGTCTCTCAAAAAAATGTCTATTTTATTTTATTATTTTCAGTTGGATCCGCCATATTTGCGGTTATAGTTCAGGTTTATCTTTTTACATCTTTTTTTTTTATTATTTTAATATAAAACTCGATCTTTGTTTCTGAAACGTGTTACGCAACAGTATTATTTTCCTTGAATGATGGTTTTTAAGTCAAATAAAACTTCTGGGATTTGTTGGAGAAAACAAAAACAATTTTTTTCTATTTAACCCATTAACGCCCTGCGTCCTCAAATGAGGACACTAACTTTTGGATTTTTTTTAACCTCCTCAGGTTCTTTTTTTGGTGGGATTTTCTTTTAAACATCAGGAGCCATCTTTCCTTTACAAGTAGGTACACTTCTTTCATTTTTTTCACAATCAGAAGATGTAGAATAGCTCTTGATAGAACAGAATGATTTTCACTAAAATGCATCCATCCATAAAGTATTATTTTTCTCACATCCTGTTGGAGGTATCGCTGCAGAAAAATCAGGAGACACTCAAGATGTTGTAGAACAAAGCCATAATCATTAAAATTTCAACCAAAACAAAATGAACCACAGTCAAATTTTGGTATCCTCATTAGATTCCAGTGTCCTCAAATTAGGACAGCAGTTTCTCGGAAAACTGTGCAAAAATTTTGGAAAAAAATACAGAAATGTCATTTTTGATTTTTACGCCGGACTTCAAAATGATTTCAAAATATTTCCGCGATATCTATACCTGGACGTTAATGGGTTAAGCTTTGCTACTGATGCTGGGAGATGTTTCTTGTATCTAAGACCAACTCTCCAAATTAAATTTTCCTTAACCCAAATACCGTGAAGAATATTTTTCTCCTCAAAAATTGTCATTCATTTTGTAAAAACCGGTTTGCCCAACATACTCAGGATAATATTGCTTGGATAGGTAATCCTCAAAATTAAATTTTTGCTGGGATTCTCTTCCATTAAACGTCCAAAATTTGGTGAAAAAGTTTCTGAAGGTTGAGTTTTGGAGTTCAAAATCATAAAATTTTAATCTTTCTCTCCCTCCTCTAAGTAAAGTTCAAGATATTCAAGAGTTCAAACAGATTGGAAATTAAAAACTTTATATATTTAAATGTTGAATTATAATATAAACAAGATATAAAAAATAATTATTATTAAACTACAAAAATGTTAAGTTGTTAATAAACCCCCACAAAAGTGTGTTCACTTAAGGTTCATGCTTATGTACAAATGGATGGGTGATTTCCTCAAAGACAAAACCAGCTTACAGTTTGTACTTATAATAATCTGCAGCAAACATTTTATAAGTAGGACACCATTTTAGGAAGAGATCATTTCATAAATGCTACAGATTTTAATGAAGTCAAATAAATAGAAGGAAAATAGCAAAAAATGTTAAGAAGAGAACCCTTTCTATGAGTGTGAATTATTTAATAAATAAAAAATCATGTGTTCAAGCCAAATAAAAAGGAAGGTAGTTATGATTCAAACAAATATTTGTCAAATTGGCATGAGAGCAGCAAGAAATTTTTTTCCCTCTGATTCCTTTTTTTCAGCAACAGGTATGAAACCTTGATCAGATTTTTGACCTTTTTGTCTTCATTAAACGGGTAATGGTAGGGATTTGGGTTTGAATCAAGCAAAGCAACCAGGCAAGAAAAAAATAAAATAAATATAAAACAACAAAGGTATTCAAATTTTTGTTTGAGAAGGTCGAGGAAAGCGACCCGTTTTCAAATGAAGAAAACCCAAATATGGAATTTCTCGTTAAATTCTCCACTCACTGTTAGCGCCTGTATTTCCAGCGGAACTATATTTTTTCAGGAGAATAAAATTTATTGACACCTTAATCTTTGAAGAAAAAGTCTCGAAACACAGCTCCGAACATAATTACATAATACTCGGAATTATAAAATTGGCAAATGTAAATTTGAACCGCCTGTCAGATAAGCCGTTTTGTAATTTCACATGTTTTTTTAACGTATGGATTTGACATTTTAGAAAATATATAATAAGATATGCTTTAAACTCGTCGTCCATATAATTACCTATAAAAACAACAAGTTTAACAAAAGTTAAGGATATAGTTTGGTTTTTGAAGGACAACCGGCTTCACGTGTCCTTGAATTCTGCTAAAACCCCCCTCGAAACACAAATAATATCAGTTTTTTGACTTTGGTCACCAAGGGAAAAAGGTTTCTGGTAAACAACTCTCCGATTTTATGGTGGAATTAATTTTTTTTTCTGAATTCCTTCGTTTTAAAACGCCATTTGGTTCTATTTTTAAATGTATCTGTTATATTTTTGATGCTTCGATGGAAATTGAAGATGATGCTTTTGCTGTAGGTTCCATGTTGGGCATCTTTTTGAAGACGCCATTTTGTTTTGTTTTGTTTTTATTACCACTTCCTAAACTTAGTTATATGAACTGAATTAGAGGATTCAAAGAAAAACAGAAAAAAAGATGAGCGGGACGGCTAAAAGTTTATTCAAGTTTATTTTAACTTTAGGAACTCAAGTTTCTGCTGTAGTACCAAATGTTTTTAAAATTCCACGTGAAAAATGACGTCATAAACGCCATATTGTTTTTCATAAGTAATCTTCATTCTAGTGTTTCTTTGAATAGCTTGAAAAGAACAACTGAGTGTTGGCAATTAAAAAAAAGGTTAGTAAAATATGAGTTGGTTGAAGTAAAACTCCAGTTTCTGCTAAAAATGTTTTTGAAACTACTTCCTTTCTTTTTAAGACGCCATCTTGATTTTCTTTAAAACCATCCTGTATCCATTACTCAACCACTTTACAATCATTCCGGCATCTGAACATATTCTACACCATCACAAACAATATGTGAATGAGAGTAATTAAAGACATAAAAAGTATTCCATTAAAAGAGATGAAGTAAATGAGAAAAAATTGTGATTCGCTGCTAGAAAACTTTTGAACTATTAGCAAAATATCCTTGAAACTTTCTAGAGGCGCTAAGGCTACTTGGTGGTTGAGTAATAGGTCCAGTTTTTGTTGTATCAAGATTGCTTGGATGTTTCTTTTTGAGAAAATGGATTTCCCTGCCTGAACCATTTAAGGGTCAATATAACTTGTAATGATAGTATAGGTGTTATGAGGTTGGCAGGTAAGTTTTGAAAAGAGCTTTAGATAGGATGAATAGTCATGGATGCCATAAAAAATTATCAACTAAACTGCCGTTTTTGGAACAGAGTTCTTTGGCCAGGAAAATTGTTTGAAGAAAATTTTTTTTTTATCAACTTCACTTTCAACTAATTTACATCCACTTGACAACAGTCTGATTTAGATAATTTTAATTTAAAGGTATTTATATGATTTTAAAATAAATTGAAGTTGAGATTTTCATTAACTTCAAATGATCATGATTAATTTTTGATGATAAAGTAATTAACATTTTTTACAAGATGATAGTATTAAGATACCTCAGACCACAAATTTCTTGATCTACAAGCAACAAGAATGTTTTTGCCAATAAATTTTGGTCAGTTCAAAGCTCTGCTCATGAATATAGGCCTTATAAAGAACTTATGGGTCTCATGAGCTAGAACATGTTTATAGAACATTCATCAATTGGAAATGAATCCCCATTAGGGTGTGCATTATTTATGAAATTGTCTCTCCCTTCAGTTCATTTTTACCTGTATTCAGTTTTGGTTTTTCTTGGAAGGTGAACTATTCTATTTTATTTATTAAAATACCAAGTTTTTATAAAATCTCAGGCTTGATTCCCAGGTTTGTCAGGTCTTCTGTGACCTCCATAAATCAGTCTCCTTTGGTTTTTTGTGTCAGGAAGTGTTTAAGCATCCGGTTTGACAGTCTCACTGACTCATTCTTTCTAAACATCCGTGAAAGGCTGTCGTCTAGAAGAAGTTTTCTTATCTCTAAGTGAATTTCTTTTTCTGTCAGACATAGCTCTGATGACTACACTCAAATTTGTCTGAAATGAGCATCAATATTTCATATCTACTTTAAATGGTAAAAAAAATTATTTTAGAAAACAGGATTAAAGTGGCTGGAGAAAGTTTGCAATAACTGAAAGGGAAAGGAAAATTTGGCTCACAAGGCACAACTTCTTCCCATTAAAAACCAAAAAAACATTTAGCACACTATGCCTGCAAAAACCTGGATAAATAAATGGAGGCTTTAAACTCGCACAGAACCATTAAACCTGATTCTGTGGACAGTTGAAAAGCACAAAAAAAAATTTATAGGCTGAGTTAATAGCACTATCGTCTTCCAAAACATAAAATAAAATTTTATTGGCTTGGAAGGGGCGATGGAAGAGGATGGGATACGGGGAAGGATAGTGCTCAGAAGATTTTCACACTTAAACCAGTTTTCAATTAGCATGTGATTTCGAATTTCATCAAATCAGAGGAATATTACCCGAAATTAATTAAAAATCAATTTTCAATCCTTCCTTTCAGCCTTAATCAAAGTCCTGTCGGGAATATTTCATTCTCCCTCTCCCCCAACATTGGAAATAATAGTTAAACGCAGTGGCGTAACTAAGGTGATGGCCTCGTACGGTGATGACTCACAGTTTAACCTCCATAACCAACTACGCCATTGATCTTTAAAAACTGGACATCTTTAACCGGAGACTTTGAAATTTTGTTTTTCGAAGGAAAATCTCTTTGCTTAAGCCGTATTTTGGTTTCGAATTAATAGGACGAGTCATTAGTAAGTTCCGGTTTTTTCGTCAGACATTTATTTCTTCTAATAGCAAGTGAAGGAAGGGCCCATTTCATAATTTTTGCACGCTCACAGCAAGAAATTATAATATTTTTGTATTTAATACTCAGTCTCGGGCACATTTATTTCATAAAGAATCCCCAAATCCCAATAACAGATATCTAGGCGTTCGCCTCCTATTAATTAATTAATTTAATAAATTTCTTATAGGGAAATTTTAAAAGGTGGTGTTACTTCATTTCAATTAAGTTGAAAAGCATGTCATCTTAAATTAAATTACTTAAAAAGGTTTTTCCCATAGGTGGGCAAGATTTATGAAATAAATTCCTTTTATAAGTGTGCAATATTTAAGAAACGATTTATACATAATAGTGTGCATTACTTTTGAAATGAACTCTTCCTACAAGTGTGCAATATTTTTGAAATAACAAGTTTTTTAATAATTGTATTATGAAATGATTCGTCACATTAATCCTTCTTCAAAGATGAGTTACTTCCTGTAGGGAATCCATGTTACTTTGACCCATCGTAAGATTTGAAGAAGGTTTTTGGTAAAAGGTTTTGAACCTAGCACACAATTCTCAATTTTGATGGTGTCAGGAAATGTAAATCGAGACGAGAAAAAAAATTTTCTCCGGATTGCTCTAAACAAATTAATTATAATAATATCACACGACAAGGGCCCGTTTGAACCGGAAGCCTTTTTAGAATGACGACGTTATATTTACATAAAAACAATGATGATGATGTGGATGGCCGCCAATCAGTTTCACTCCCAACCTAGAAGACTGAACATTCAGGATTTCAGGGAAACGAAAAAGGAAAAAAAACGTTTCACTAATTTTATAAATAGAATCAGGATGCGAAATAAACTTTTATTTGCTCATCGCTCTAAGTCGTTTTAACACTACAAGAAGGCTAAAAAAAAATTTTTTTTTCTTTTGTTTTCTGCTTTGAAATCTTCTTCATAAATCTAATTAAATAATTTTTTTCATAAAATTTATTAACTGAATAAAAGTCACAAGTGAGACGGTCGTAAAACGTTTACAGAAATCCTTAATTACGGAGATTAATGAAAAGCTTGCTTATCCGTCGTGTTATGTAACGAAGGGAAATTTACCAAAAATACTGTGGAAAATGGCGAAAATATCAAATTCGTGATGAATCGATTACAACAAAAATAACTGAGAAGCTGGATGTGGGTGCAGGACATAAAACAAATTTTCATAGGTCGTCCTACCCTGAAAGGTGCTGTTGTCACGAACATCTTTTTGATCCCAAAGCTCATATAGCCTTCAAATAGATGTTCTGGTCCTTTATGAAGAAGAAAACTGGATGGGAACTCGTTCAGAAAAGGACACCAAAGTATAATCTTCTTTCATAAATAATGCACAGAATAACATCTGTACGAAAATTTCATTTCGTAGTGCACCTAGTAAGTGTGCATTATTTATGAAATGAATACATCGTGGAAGAGGTTCATTTATGGATCTTTAACGGAAGTTGACAAAAACATGGCCGACACGAAAATGTCAAAGACAAAAAGGCTTGTTTCGGTTAATCTGTTAAAATGAGTTTCTTAACGGCTCTCCCGTCGTCACCTGGAATTTTTCCCGAGTGTAGTGAAACGTTTTTATTCGGTAGCCACGAAAAATTTTTTTTCTCAAGGACGTTCACCAAATTTATAGTGGAAAAAAAAACTTAAAATATTCGTTGTATTGGGGAACGAACCTTAAATGTTCTGGTCAGGCGACAGACAAAAAAATGTCTTGTGATTGGTTGTCTCCTTTGGTAATTCTTTCCGCTCTTAGTAAAATATTGTTCACATCAAAATTCCTGCAGGATATTTATTGGATTTCATCCAGGAGGAGGTGATGAGTGTTTCCAGGAGGAAATGGTTGGGAAATGTCAGGACTCCTCTCACGCGGGGCCTTTTGCTCCCAAGAGAAATATGGAACAAATTATTAAATGCCGTAATTTACACAAATAAAAATTTAAATTATTGTAAATATTTCTTCTTTTAAGTACTGGCTTTCTCAAGGCCAATAACTTCCATAATTTCGAATGAATCTCAGTTGAAGAGTTATTTTTATTATTTTCTTCATCTCTGTGAATGAGGTGCGATTGCATCAGGACAAGGCAGGACAAGGGCCTTTTTTGAAAAAGGGTGACGATCAGGGTCGTCATCGTTTGCCCACAAATCTCTCTCCGGTTTTCTCTTGAAAATTATTCTTCTTCTTAAATTTAGCTTAATGGCCGCCTCCACGCCCGCACATAAAAACTCACCAGAAGGCCCCCTACTTTAATCTGTGTCATCCGAATGATTTTCTCATTTTCGGTTTCTTGTTTATCTCGTCCTCATTAGACCTTCTGCTTTTAAAATATAAAACTCTGGAAACTTCTTATATTTTTGTTTTATTTCTATCCTTCTAACCGTCTTAGAACCATATTGTTTGAGCCCTCCTTTCAAATTGCTTTCTATATCTCCCTAAACCCTTTTTGTTTTTCTTAGAAGCTTGAATTTTATTTTTTCTTAAACTACCACACTTCCACAAGTATTCTTGTGTCATTTCCTACACCATCATGACTTAACTGACCTTTGTAAAACCACTTCAACAATCAAACTACTTCCTTTCATAGGTAAAGTATTGACATCATCCAACAACTAGGATAAAACTGTGCATTACTTTTGAAATTAATTGTTCCCCAAACTGTGCAATATTTTTGAAACGACTCCTTCCTACACCTGTACATAATTTATTTAAAAAGCTGAATTCCTTATTAAACTTTGGATTATAGTTGTTGATTCTGGTTTACAGCATTAGTCATAAAACAAATTCTTACTTCATGTATCTTAAGCCAAATAAATATCCCACAAAATTGGAAGTTATTTATGACTCAAAGTAAAGATATTAATACCCTTTTTAAAACCTTTCCGAAAAAGATCAGTCCCGATTCGTTAAGGGCTCGAAATCTAGTAAATTATGAACGCATTTAATCATACCTTTCTGATTTTAATATTAATTTGACTGGAAGCACAGAGGGGAAATATCAATAATAAATAATCAGCGATGACATACTGGTCAAATCGTTCAAGGAAATAGAAACCGGTGTCGCTTAAAATGAGGTTTTAGAAAAAGTTTCTGTCAAGTGTCCGCCTTAAGAAAAAAAGAATTATAAATTGGTTTTTTAATATCTCAATTAATTCTAATATAATGATATCATCATTAAAATCATACCTAAATGTGATTTTAAACTTCAGAGAGAGAGAGAAAAATTTGCCCTTTGCTCGTGATCGCACGTGCAGCTTTGTGAAAAATTTTTGTTTTGCTAAATAACGTCTAAAACTCTTTTTATGAGTCGCCTTGACGACAGTTTTTCTAAAATCCATTTGAGAAATTCAAATAAATTTGAATAGAATCACCAATACTACCAATCTTAAATGGAGGCTTTTTTGACGTGGCACTAGACGGACTTTGTCGCCATTTGTTCGTGGAAAATCCAAGTCAGCCTTTCTAGGAATCAGTGTAACGGTGTCGTTAGCAATAATTCCTTCGTGATTCCATAAAAATATTATTTAAAAAAATGAGTAAAAAAATGTCATTTAGTGTTGTCGTGGATTTTAGTCTGTCGAACATCCTGTTCTTGATTTAGATATGAAGCAGGTGATCTCGCGTCCTTGGATAACAAACAACAAACTCCAAGGAAGAGATCTTACTTCTACTTCTGTAGGCGCAATTCTATCTAAGACGAAAAATCTTTTGCCTTTTTAAATAGAAAATATGAAATCGGCGTTCAGAAACAGCATCTCCGCCATATTGAAATGTGTCAGCAGAAAAACAAAACAAAACCACAAGGCGAAAAATGACCAATAGGAACTGTAGTGACTTTTTTTGAAATTTTAATGCTGCATTTATTTATGACTACAAGTTTCAAACGACCTCAAAATTCGTCCTTAAAAATTTACGCACAAATAAATGAAATGTCGTGAGAGATGCTCATCCTTTCAAGAAAATCATTTTTGTTCTTGTTGCTGAGACCCAAAATAAAGTTTGATTCAAAAAGGTTTTGAAATTTTCAACGACAGTCATCTCTCTCCCTTAATCAAGTGTCTGACATCCTTAAGAACACAAACAAAAAAATTTTTTTTGAAAATCCAGGATCCTTAAAGAAAATTTTAATGGCTTCCCTTAACCTTGGTTGACAAGGTAAATGCGAATATGCCTACGAATGAGGTAGTCGTCGTGGTCGTTGCAAAGTATGAACTGGTGGTCAACAAGTGACAATCGGAATGGCCGAAGATTCTCTTGTGCAAAAAAAAACCTATTATTGGCCAATTATACATTTTTATAATTTCAAGGTTTTTAATTGATGGCATTTTGTAAATTTAATCACCTGTAATGTTATTCTCTTCTTATTTCGAGAATATAAAATGATTCCCCCATGATTCGTGCTTATTTGTAGTCATTCTCTTGCCCCTTTAACGTGGAATTGCTTGACCAAGTTTGTGGAGACACATGTCAGTGAGCTTTTCAAATTTCTGATAAGTTTTAAGTTCTAACGAAGTTAGGTTATGTTTGAGGTTTTGAGAGTTCATTTTTGGAATTGGTCTTTGTGTTCTATTTAACAAAAGGAATGACAACTGTTTTAACATCAACTTAACATCAACAAAAAGGAACTTATGGAAAGTATTTCAAGAAATATAGTTCAAACCAAAATTTTGTGTTTGTCACAACTTTTGCCTAGTTACTTATACATTCAAGAAATGTGTGTTTATGTACCAGGCTAGATAATTTCCAAATCTGTTTGAAATCATTATTAGAAGTATCATTTCATCCAAATATTTAAATTTCCTTTGCAAACTGTTGTCTGAATGACACTAAAACATGAGTTCATTGCTCAGTTGGACTTGACAAAAATTTTTGGCTGTCTTCCCACTGCTCAATCAGGATTCTGTAAAAAGGATTTTGCATCGCTACAAAAAAAAGACAAAAAACTTGGGAAAGTTACCTTTAAAAATATGCGACTAATTTCAGGTCGATTTATTTGTTGCAAAAAAAAGTACAAAATAATTTACAATGGAAGTCACTTATTTTTTTATGGCATATATCATATATTTTAAAAGGTTGTAACATGCTAAAATAACATTTATGGTTTCTGGTAACTTAAAACTGAATTCAATTTTCCACATGTTTCTTGTCGTCTGCGTGGTGATGTTCCAAAGCTTCTCCGGGTGATATAAATCGCTTGTTGTAAGGCACTATGTCTAAACTCTGGACGTGGGCCCTCACAGCGACGCCCGGCGGGATGGCAAAATAACCTTCCTCGTCTTTACCTTTATGCCATTCGTTTTTCTTAACCCCTCCGAATTTGACAGTTCCTCTCGATGGATAGGCAAGAGATTTGTGACCCTTGTAATAATGCTTAGCACCACTTTCCTTCGTGTTCTTATAACCTGAGTCTGGGAATGGGTGACGGGTGTCTGTTTGGCTGTCGTTTCTTCTTCCTCCCTCGCCAAAACCTTCGCCTTTGTTTTTGAAATCACCGTCCCTTGTGTTGTTACAATCGTTCTTCTTTTCGTCTCCGAAACCTGGCTTAAATCCGGCGCTTGATTCAGCCGTGTTTAAGCCTTCATCGAAGCCTTCTGGAGGTAGGAAACTAGGACTGGGAAAGGTCACAGGTGGGAAGTCATCAAAAGGATCGAAAGTAGGAGGAGCTATAAGAGGAGGTTTAGGAGTGGAATGCGAGCCTCCTTTGAAGTTCTTGTCGCTGTCACCTTTTCCAGGTTTTACAGACCAGTCTTTGTTGGCATTTGACGGATCGTTAAAAAAATAATCCAAATCGAAATTCCATTTCTGTCCAGAAATGTCAAAATCTGAAGGTTTTTGAGGCCTTGCTGGAATGGGGAAAGGTGTCGTTGAAGGAAAGGAAGGAGAAATAGATGGGAAATCATCAGGAGTGTCATATGGAAAAGGTGGCAGACTGCTTGAGGGTTCAAGCAAAGAAGGTGGCTTTCCCGATGCTGGCTCAAACAAAGATGATGGTCTGAATGTCGAGGATTCAATTCCAGAAGGTGGCCTACCAGACGGTGGCTTAGAAGAGCCCGAAGGTATAGAAGGAGGTAAGGAAGGAGAGGGGCTTCCACCAGGTGAAGGTGAAGAAGGATACACAGGTCCTCCAGAAGGGGATATGGAAGGAAATTTACCTCCAGAGGGTGGGAGGGAGGGGAATTTTCCACCAGAGGGTGAAAGAGAAGGAAACTTGCCTCCGCCAGAAGAAGAAGAAGCAGGTGATGAAGGTACTGTTGGAAAAGGACCTAAGAGATTACCACCACCAGAATCTCCACCGACCGCAGATGGAAACAAAGGTTGAATAGTCGAAGAATCGGGGAAAAACGGTAAAACGGGGTTGTAGTTTACTCCCTTTTTGTTATTAATCACCTTGTAACCTATTTTAGGACCTGCAATGTACTCGACCGTATGCTGAACACCTTTGTCATCCAAATATGTGTAAACTCCCCTGCGATTACCTGAAGCGTCACTAATCTGAAAGAAGAAAAAAAGCAGTAAACATAAATTTTAAATAGGCCTACCTAAAAAACTGGAAAATGTCACTAGGTCGGATAAAATGTTTATCTACCTCACTCCTTTTATGATCTGGACCGGATGCTAAGAATCTGTAAGCTCCATTTAATTGTTTCTGAATAGCAGAGAATCCTCTCACTTTCGATCCACCAGTTTTTCCCTTTAAAAAAACCCAAAAATTCATTGAGGTCAAAATCATCACCAGGACAATCTTTAGAATTTTGTGCCAGGAACGACATTACTTACAACATAATACAATGGTCCACCTCGAGCTTGGGCAAATGTATCGGGAACAGGATTGGTGACTACGAATCCGGTTTTAGAACCAGCTATATAGTCGACATTATGTCTAAACCCAATATCGTCTAGATAAGAGTACCTTAAAATATGATAATGTGTTGTTTAACGACTCCTTATTAATCATATTAATTAAATTATGGTTGCTTGAAAGAAATATTTGGTGTAAAACAAAGAAATCATCCGCCAGAAAGTGATCTACAATCAGGCGAAAGATCAGAATTAAAAACAGGAATTTCATTTTTTTCCAAGGATAAACGATAAACAACAAGAAAATGAGTCTGAAATCTTCAGGATGAGAAAGAGTTTCGGTAGACTCATAAAAAGTTTATCCAACCGTCAGTGAAACCCCGCCCTAATCCTTTAAATTTAACGACATTCAGAGAAAAAGGAGTTTGCTCCTTAAAACACGAGCAACTCCTGATGATTTTATAACAACGTTCCCAGGTTTTACTGATTCCGTACCTGCCTTGAACATCTCCGACTCTGTTCGCGTGTTCTTCTTTGATGTGATCCGGGGTTCGATAAGAAAAGTCGTATCCCCGATCTTCGTTTGGATCGAAAATGTTGTCTAGCTCAGGATGATACTGACCGTCGTTATTTGGCCTATAAAATTGGAAAAAGATATTTTTAAAATGATGTCGTTGTATAAAAATAAGAGACTGAGATAAAGTGTGAGGCTTGTTTTATTTTTATCAACATGAAATTGCAAAATTCCGCCATTCGTAACCGTCCACTAACAATTCTACCAACTTAAATTCGTATTCGTCTTGTTGGCTGGGGGAAAAGACATTTTGAACATTTCTTAGGAATATATTTAAAACAAAAACAACAAAGTATGTAAAACAATGAATGTAAAACAACAAAAACAATGTTTGTATAACAAAAAAGAACAAAAGTAAAATATGTAACCCACCAACAACATCAATATTATCATCAAAATCACTTTTCATGATATTGGAAGCTGTCAATAAACAATTCTACCAACTTAAATCCAACATCTCTTGTATTGGGTAAAAATTTGGTAAAAAGATTCTTTAAATATTATTTTAAAATACTGTGAAATTAGATTTAGAAAAAAGAAACCAAAATTAGTTGAAAAGTATGAGATATGCATTTAGTTGTTGCAATCATAAAATTAACAAAAGTTTTAAGTCCTTTTTGCTTAGACTAACAGAACTACCAACCTAAATTCACATTTTGAAAAATGGCGATTTTAAAATTCAAATCATTTAGCTTTTATAACATTAAAAAGGTTCGTTTCATCTTTTTTTCAAGTTGAAGTCAGTACTTTTATAAATAGAAAAATTTTTAACTCCAGAGATGATGACTAAAGCTTCAAATTTAATCGAAATAATTATTCCTAATGATCGTGTTTACCTTTTTCGTAGACATTTTTTAATGACGCACAATAATCCAGGATGCGAATATTTTCCCTTAAAATCATATTTCCAAAAACCCATGAACTATATTTCCCTATTTAAAGGTAATTAAAAGTACATCGAGAAATTATAATAGTCTGGAAATCATTATTTTTAATGAAACACGGTTTAGCACTCAGAATTTTTAGTTTTTTTCTGGGTAATAACGGGAAGATTTATTCATAAATAACTTCCAAATACTTGATGAATAATAATTAGTAACATTGAAATCGTACACTTCTTATCATGTAGTTAGTTATATTATGTTATCTTTTAGCATAATTCATTTAGTAAATTTTAAATTTAACAGGTTATTTTAAATTGGAAATTTTTTGTTTTGGGCAATTGGCTGAGTCGTTTTGGTTATCAGCGATTGATAATTGTTAGGTATAATTATTGGTAATTAATATGTGACGTGTGTCAAAATAACTAACCTGGAAAATGGTGGTCTACTCTGAGACAAATCCATTCTTCTTGCTATGTGAGGTCCTCTCGCTCTAAATCCCCGTCTTCCTGCTGTATAAGTTGTTTGAAGATCACCGCCAGTTGCGGGATCTTTGTACCTAACCAAGGAAAATTCACTTGATTATTATTTTGCTCGAAAAGACCTTTCAATCTCTACACCACAGCACATCATACACACCCAAATCTTCCTGCTACGGTGTTATCAGCACTTGCTGACGATACGTGGTAATGACGTCCTTCATCACCGGTAGCATAGCCATATCTATAAGCTCCGGTTCCATCAGTTTGGATCCAGTCTAAAGGTGGGCTATTGAAGGACTGACCTAAGCAGTAATTTATGGCACAAACTGACAAAAACACTTTTTGATACATTTTTTTGATTGTTCAATTTAACCGCATATTTAAAACACAATTTGCTTGGAAATTTTTGTAGCTTTGCCACTTAGAAATTTATTTAAATGTCTCAAACACTTGGAGACAATTTAAAAGTTTTTAATTCTGTAACAAAAAGAATCCAAATTGTAACCTCAGTCTTGCTAACTAGACTACAAATTTCAATTATCACTCATATTAGTTATGCCAACAATCAACAATAATTATGTCACATTCAGAACTATTATTATTTATAATAGCTGAAAATTATCTGACAAACATGGTCAGAATAACATTCCTAATGGGTATTGTTCTTACTGAAAACTAATTTCTATGAACACAAGACAAATAATGTAAATTTGTCTATTAGTGGAGCAAGATTAATTTAACTCAAACCCTAAATCATAAAATTGCTTCCAAAATCTGTTTTAACTTATATCAAATACCAAAACTTGAAATTTTATAGATTTAAATTATAAATTAAAATTTTATACTCATTGTTATCTAGTTTCATTTCAATTATCTACAAAATGAGGGGCAATATTCATTTCAATAAGTTAAGCTGATGGTAAGTTAAATTCAAAGTGAGAAGCTGTCGAAGTAGATAATGTAATTGGTAGCCCTACAAACTATTTTGTCTTCTTTGTTTTTTAACTAAAGTCAAATTTGGTTTGTGAGTAGATATTTATACAAAGAATTTAAGAAACAGGGGATGAGATCTTTTTCGCATAACTAAAAACAACTAGAAACAAGCAAATTTTTGAAATCGGAATCGAGTTGTTGAATATCACAAAAACAAAACACCCAAATATAATAAGAAACTCAAAATCAATTTTTTTTTTCAAAATTAGATAAATAATTACCGCACTAAACCACACAACTTATCAAAACTAGATGTGTTTCGTTCACTATTGAAAACAAGACAAAACTGCGAAAATTATCGCAGAAACCAAGACCGAAAACCGTCAGAGAATTCACGGTTGTGCACTTAATTAATAAACAAAAGAAATGCAAACAATATTATTGTTTCCTCCTGCACCTAAGGTTAAAAGTGATGTTACGTTAGGGTCATAACCGCCTCGCCATTGTATGTAAAGAAAAATCTTTGAGAAATTTGGAAGGGACGATGGGGTCGTAGAGTGTTTCATTTTTTTCCTTGATTTCCGGCCTTAGATCCTAATCCTCGTGACTAATGAGAGGAAGAAGAGGAGAGGAGGAGGTGGAGTATCACTTCCGTTAAACTCAAGATGATATTGAATTGGTGAATGGCAATAAGAACTTTCAACCCCCATCAACCCACCTGGGGTTGTAAAATATTGAACTTGGACACTATAAGTGAAAATGGATTCTTGGGTATAACAGGATGCGGGAGGAGGATTTGAACTCATGACCATAACGTCCAAGTCAGGAACTTAACCACTACACTACTCCTGCCAGTATAGTATATATTATACTTTAATATAGTATAATTTCAAATCTTCTTGGAAAATCCCCAGAATGAAATAGTGTTGCTTGAAGTTTTAATTTGATTCTTGATGTACAACAATGGAGGATTCGACTTGTAAAACTTAATTTCAATTAAATTTCAGGTTAAATTGAGTTTTAATTAAATGAAATTGCTACAAATCAATGACATTAACCTTTTGATTCTAAATGAGTTTTCTTGTCAACCTAATCAGTCTGTTTCCTAATATTCTAGCCTCTTCTTCACACCCTATCCCTTATCCTGACAAACTGTTCACTATTTCTTATTAAGAGCCAGTTTGCAGTTTTGGGTAATTAAAAATTTAACTCTAACCAGGTTAGGTTATGTCTTGCCACTACCATTTCCCTAAACAAACTCTAATTTCAATTTAAGATCAGAGTTTAGAGCTAAATAAAAATTTCAGAATCATTACAGTGTAAAATTGTAAATATCACAACCAAATTTGAGTTTTCCTTAACAAAAATTTAAATTCATTCATAAAAGTGTGAATTGTTCCAAAACCTGAGTTTCAGCAACAGCTAGTAGGCAAGCAAAAAGTAAAATTTTCAGTTTTTCAATTTACTAGAGTTTAATTTGTTTCTAAGTAACCCCATCTTTTGTTTTTGATAAATGAATCCACTATGAAGTTTTCAGTTAGAGATTAAGCAAGCTGGAACCTGAAGTAAATTTTTTGTCTGTGACTGCAGGAATTGGAGCTAAGTGGGTGAAAATTGTTTTCGTCGTTTTGCTCCACAAATTCCTCCACGACGCAACCAAGACAGACAGAATGATCAAGTTAATAATGGCGGATGTAGGCGCTTCATGTGCGGTAATTAAAAAATTAACAATTATAAAGTTTTAAAAAACGTGCAAAAAATATAATCCCATGTACTTGACCGGGTTTCAAGGTCACTTTGATAGCAATCACAGTGCAGAACCTAGGAACTTAGAAAAAGTTTCTCTCAAAGTGAATTAGGGAAACAACTTTTTGTCTACCATGGTGCTATTTTTAAGAGACTTTGATTTTTTGGCAAAAGTGCTTCCGTTTCCTAAAACCAATAATTTGACAGTTGAAGGAGAAGTGTAACTAGCCATGTAAACTCAAATCCTTTAAAAGTTAAGTGACCAATTAAAGTTTTCCTTTTGAGATACAATCAATCCAATCAGTTTGTGGCTCAAGATTGAAGACTAGTTCCAGAAACATGGTCTGAATATGGAAGAGTTACATAAAACAAGGGATTCAATTTCAGTTCACAGCAGGTTCTGGATGATCCTGAGGAACAAGGTAAGAGATTCTGGCTGTGCAGGTAGGTTTGGGTTAACTTACCCCCCTCATATGGGTTCACGCGAAAGACATCAATCCACCTTCTTCCTTCTCTTCCTGTCATTAGCGCAGTCATTTTTTTTTAATTTTATTACTATACTTCTGTTACGGTTTGTGATTCTGCTCATTGGCAAAACATTTTGTTTAATTTTTAATCAAATCCCATGTATACTTATCATATGGAAGCCGATCTTCCTTCCGCTCTCAAGATAAAATTTCGTAATACTACAACCTTCACTCACACTTGATTGTGTTTCATTGTGTGCATATTTTCTTTATCTCCATAAACCGTAAGGTTTAATCTTTACATTGTCTACTCTAGACCAGACCTCCATTTTTGTTTTTGGGAAAATTTGATTTAATACCAACTTTATTAATCGTAAAAGTATGTTCATGGTTTTTTGTTTTGCTATAATATCGCTCTTTCTCCTCCCCACTCTCAAGAAAATAGTGGTAAAGTATCACAATAAGTAGTTTTCATCATGGACGTGTTCACCTTTGTGACGATGGACACTCGGATGATACTACCCACACTTTGACCCCGCGTATTGCCTTGGTAGACCGAAGAGACTAGTTAATAAAAGAAGTGGGTGGGAATTTTATTCTAACCATACTGAATATAGTATATATTTACTGAGGTGCGATTATTGCTCTGATAGTCTACTACAGGGATGGCGAATCTGTGGCACGTTTGAAGATTTTGATGGCACGCTCAGAATCAAAATTTTTTTTCTGCACTTTTTTATAATTTATTATATAAATTTGTAGTACTGAATACCTATATTAGTACGATAACTACAACTGTCAAATTATACATTTTAGTATTAAAATTTGCCGGGGTTCTCTCGAAGTATATAAAGATGCGCATTAGATAAAATTGTTTAAAGAAGAATTGCTTTTATTTGTTTATTTATTTATACTTAGTATAGTTTTCACCACGCTAACACTTCGAGTGAAATTTTATTGTGGCACGTCTCCTATTTAAAAAACTTTATGGCACGGACATCAAAAAAGGTTCGCCATCCCTGGTCTACTATACTTATTATGCTTATAGTATATATACTCATCCACTTATGTATATACTTATTCATTATACTCATAGCTATATTTAAATCCTTAGACCTAGCATGTTATTTATGAAGTGAGTTTTCCTAAATGTGAAGACTAATGTAACTAATTTCTTCTCCTAGTGTGCAATATTTATGAAATGGAATCTCCATAAAAATGAGCATCACCTTGTTCTAGCAAAGGTGTTATGTTCACTTCAATGAATTCTTAATAGGTGAGGTCCAGATAATCTAGGTAATTGGAGAAATGAACCAATTTTCAGTTCTTAAAGTATCTCTTAATTAGTCTCCATATTAGCTAACTGATTTATGCACTTTGACAGTAACAGACAGAAGCTGTTACTAGTCATTATTTGAGGAGTGAGATTCAGGTTCTGTTTGTGTCTTTAGAGGTGATTCTCCTGACTCATTTTTAAATAACTGAACACAGTACAATATGTTACAAACAACATAACAGCAGGGTTGAAATATTATTAAAAACTAACCTAGTTTCAGTTAATTACTGGGTTAAATACCCCAACAATTTTCTGGATGTCTGTTTGAAAATAAATTTTTAAAAAATCTGGGTAAACGTGATGTGGCCCACGTGAGAACCATACCGGTCGTATTAAATGGCTTATTTTAATTGACTCTGACACCTGAATTTATATTTTAAATAAAAATTATGAAGAAACGTCTTGACTTAATAAAATATTATCCTTTGAATACAAGTTTTTGCAAAACATAAACCTTCACGTCAGTGTTTGTGCCATGAAGGAAAACAATCCGCCCTTGGAGAAATTAATGGACCACAACTTTTCATGACTCAAAAAAGAAGATATAACCTCAAAATATTCATCTTATTGACGGACACCTTCATAATTAGGATGTCAGTTATTCGAACGACCCTGAACTGAAATCAATTGTTTTCTTTAACTTTTTTCTTTCTTTCTGAAATTATTTTATGTAAATGAGCGGCCAAAGGCAAATGAATCTTTTTTCCTTTTCTCTTTTTTGTTTGTTTGATAAAAATCTCAAAACATTTTCAGGGAGATCGGTTCTTCCGGTCATTTCAAGGTTCCTTTGGTATTATTCATCCCTCAAATGATAATCCCACCTTCTTACACATATACTCTCCATCAAATCTGAAGACTTAAACATATGGTAGCTGACAGGTAAGAAAGCCATCAAAACTTTTTTTTGTTCACCTTTATCTCAAATTCTATTTCAACTTTGTTACTTGATACTGTTAGCAATAATAAAAGAAAATTTTTTAATTACATACATAATTGAGTTGTTTAAATTTAAATGGTAAACTCATGAACTTTTATAAATTTACCTAAATTAAAGATAAAAAAGTTTGTTTTTGAAAAATAAAATAAATTTTTGAGGTCAGTTAGTTTATCTTCCTTGTGACCGGTGGGTATATATGTTACAGCTAAACTGCAGAAATCACTTCTGCATATTATCTAAAAATTACAAATTATGGAAGAATACTTCCACAAATACTAATAGCATTTGGGAGATATTCATTTCATAAATAATGCACACTTCTATTAGGAATTCATTTCAAAAGAGGTTTTGTAGGTAATCTGCTAGGAACTCGTTATGGTGAGGCAAAAATAGTCTGCAGGGACAACAGCAAACAGTTTCTGTACCCTTAAATTAGTATTATGTTTCTTTTTTTTAAATTTTTGACATCCAAAGAATCAAGTTAATGCAGGCAATCAACAAATTAGGTGATAAAATCAATCATCAATCGATTAAAAAACTTTAATACAAGGATTCGAGTGTTGTAAAATTTTATTGCAGTTGAGGATATTGGCATAAAATGTTTTTAGTTTGTAGAGAAGGACTAAATAAAATAAAAACAAAATAAGGAAGATGAAATATTTGCTATCAAATTGGCAAAAGGTAGAATTAAAAAATGGTCACGTGACTACAGGTTGGCAGTCCAACCTTTCGACGACTATTCATGTGTGTCGTTTGTCGTGTGTGTGTTTATGTGGATTTTGGGGAAATTAAGAAGTTTTAAAAATTAATTTCACTGAAAAAAAATATCGTAGCTTCCCATAAAAAATGAAAGCAAATAAAAAATTATCAAAGATCAAGGGCGCACAATTTTACAAGGTAGGTTGGGTAATATTGGAAGATTTCTGGCAATAAACTATTCGATTAATAACCATTCCCAGCTTAAATCTTCACTGAAACGGTTGTTCCACGCATGTGTCAAGAATGCTGGAGAATGACTAAATGACACTTCTTCAAGGTAGTGTTAAAGGAAGGAGTAATGATTCCGTTGTAAAAATGTGTCGTAATCAATCCGTTTAATAATTCTTTTAATTGGTTTACAGGTTGGGGATAAAGTTGAAAGTATCCACACGGGCACAGGCTCTTGGTTCAGTGCCGATATCATTGACATTTCCCCGAACTCAAGATGTGAATGTGTCGACGAATGTAAATGCATCTACAAGCTCTTGTTTGATGGGTAAATGACAAGACTTTATAACTGATTTAGTTGTTAAAACAACAGATATTTAATGAATGTTACTATGTTTATGTTTCTTTTTTCAAGAGATGATGATGGTGAGGTGCAAGTGGTGAATAGAAGACTAAATGAAATCAGGCAGGTCTCTTACTCTTCTATTGACTGGAACAAACTACAGGTGGGGATGAAGGTTGTCATCAACTATAACATTGAAAAGCCCAAACATTGGGGGTATTGGTATGATTATATCATTGAAGACCTTCAAAAAAGGTATTAATTAATAACATTTAGTGGTTATGAGTGATTAAATTAAAGTTTTATATTAACTGACATTAAAACTTTTAACTTTTTTATGAACAGGGATGATGTTATATACCTTAAAGGTACCCTACTGGTTGGGTATGAAGGCAAATCTAAGAAAATATCAGTTAAAATTGATTCAGATAATGTAGCTGATGTCCTAGAAATAAGACCACATGCCACTTTGGCAGAGAAGGAAATGGAAGGATATGAAACAGGTGTTAAACCAGGTACGGAACAATAACTAATAAACACACATTATTTTAATAACCATGATCCTTATAGGAACATAGAGAATTATAAACTTTAAAGTTAGATTTTGAACTCTTCAGTTTATTACATATCAATTTAAAGTTATTTATTTTTGTAAAAAAAATTAGTTGAATTTTTCATATGAGCTGCTTGAACTTTTTTTAATTTTTAGAATATTGTAAGAAATGTCGAAACAAGCCAAAAGTTAAATGCAGGACTTGCTGTTGCTGCAAATGTGGGAATAAAAAAGATTTTGAATTAACAGTTCAGTGTGATGAATGTGCTGGTTGGTATCATATTTATTGCTTGAAACCTCCACTGACTCAGCTACCCAATGATGAAGACTGGTAAGTTGGGAATTTTGTAGCTAGAATATAGCAAATATACAAACAAAGTGAAGGGCAAACAGATTTTAGTATCTAAGTTTAACATAAATCTTGCAACAACTTGTAGCATCTGTTTTAAATCTTACTAACACCAAGGAGTTGTTTATAGTAAGTCTGTAGGTGGATTTTAGGCTTTCACTGCTATTACAGTGAAGTCATCTTTCATAAAAGTTGAAACTGCTTTAACAAATTTATTGCAAAACTTTTTACTGATTAAAATACAGTATCAGTTCTGTACTATATTGGTATCAAAACCAAAAATTGATTTGGGGCAAGATACACAGTTTCACTCTGTGATGTGATAAGATTCTTAATGTCAGGATTGGGTGTAGAGAGAGGAGATTTAAGAGGAACAAAAATTTTTGTTCCAACTAATTTTTAATTTTTTAAAATTGTTTTGTGACAGGTACTGTCCTAAATGTAATAACGAAACACACCGTGCTAAGTTAGAAATGAAACAAAAAAAGGAAAAACAGGTAAACAAAAGTTTCGTCTGCCTAAATAAAAGTTTATCTCATTCAGAGATTTCATATCAATGAAAGCTTGTTACACAGATTTCACTCTAAAAGATTGTTACAAATGTTGTTGGTGTAAATGATTATTTATAAATGATGATTTGTTGATAATTATGTTGAAATGAGTCAACTGGATTTATTTTTAAGATTTAGTAATCTGAATTTTACAGAGGTTAATTGAAAAAACGAAGAAAAGTCCGGCGAAAACCAAGGGTTCCCCTCAGAAAGAACCGGACATTCGACCAGAATCTCCTGCACCTTCAGAATCTGAAGAAGTCGAACCACTAGAAGAAGGTTAGTTTAATTTAAGAAATAAAATGTCACCCAAATTTATCTATCGACCCTTGATCTTCGATGGAGTTAAATTCTTATTTTTCAAGATGTCGACGTGCAAGAAACGATCACAGAAGTTCCAAAAGACAGTTGCGTCTGGAATAAAGTCGAGGAACTGTACGCTGACTATGAAATACTCAGAGTGGTCGTGGAAATGGCGAAGAAAAATGCCTCGAAAAGAATTTTGAATCCCATGGTAGAGGAGTACATAAACAAAGACGTGGTGAACGAGCATCTTTGGACGGAGGCCAGAAAGGATGCTGAAAAAGGGAAAGAAGCTTTTCTGGATACCGTAAAAAAACTTTTTACGTGCGCTATTTGTTGCGATTTGATGGATGACCCGATTACATTAAGTTGCAAGCACAGCTTTTGCATTGATTGCTTTTTTAGGTCCCTCAGCGTCAATGTTTACAATTGTGCTTTATGTAGAGTCGATGTCATTCACACTCAGCATTATGTCGTTAATGAAAACTTGAAGAAAGCTTTGGCCCTTTTGTTCGGCCGTAAACTAAGCAAAAAGATTGACTCGTAATATTCAGGGTTTAAAATATTTTTTTTACTCATTTTAATATTTTTAAAACGTTTTTATGAGTTTTTTAAAAGGCTGTGGTTGAAAATTAAGGATTAAAAAATTTTTATTATATTCTAAGCAATATTAATTTGTTTTTAATAATTTTACTTTTTCTAGTTGTTAAGAGAAATAATTTGTTTCCACTATTTTCATGTTATTGTTTTCACTTATTCCTACAATTTTACAAATTGTGCTTTAGAAGTTTTATTTGTTAAGTGTTTTGAAAAATTTTTAAAAGCAAAACTGCGATTTTTAAATTTTTTTATTGTTAGAAGCTTTAAAACTTTTTGACTATATTCCGTTTATATCTGTAGAATTTATAATTTGTTACACTTATTAGTTTAATGTCGTATTTAACGATGCGAGAATACAAAAGTTCCTTAAATTGATTAGTTAATCAGAAACTTGATAACTTCAACTCATAACGTCTTATGTAATGATTTATGTTGTGAGTTGAAATGTAATGAAATGAAAACATTAGACTGGGAAAATTTTAAAATGTTGTTTGGTGCTTATTATTTTTACTCTTAAAAGTTTATCACATTCATTGATTTTGATTTGATTGGTAAAATAGTAAAATTATGAATTTGTTGTGAATAATATACAACCGTGTATAAAATATTCGGCATAGAAATAAAAATGAAATGTCTTTAGTTAGAAGAGAAATTGGGTTTGTGAGATTTGTTCTGTGTTATAGGTGTAAGTTGCATGTAAGGTTTGGAAATTAAATTTTGTTATGAGTTAAAATGAAATAAATGAAATTTAATAATTGTTCTTAATTAAAAATTAAAATTGATAAATGCAGCCTAAAAAACCCTAAACATTTGGGTCAGTGATTATATGAGCGATGACTTTTTGAAGCATAAAGGTAATTTATTGCTTTTCTTTTAGTTTGAAATAGAAACAGTTTCGTGTTAAAGGTTCCTTTTTATGATATTTTTGTTCGAAAACGTTAAAGTTTGACTTCATCCTCTCAATTTATTCTTAAAACGTGAGCAATTTGAACGGGTTTTGTTTTTGCCGCGAAAGTCAGTTTGACCGCAAGAAATCGATATTGGGGATCCCGATAAAGTAGGCGGTGGATTTTTTTTCAAATCAAAACAAAATGTCGTGCGGGTAAATGTAAGATTTCCAATAATTCGTATTGTTTTAAACGACTTTAATTCCAAGTTGACTGTTTTGGAAAATGTGTTAAATTCATTCGAAAGTTTTCTTTGAATATATAATATTATTAAAGTGGCAAGAATTTCGTCCAAATAGACGGATTTCTACACGATATTTTCAAAATGTCTGAAGTACGTTTGAGAAAACCTGAAACTTTGACAGATGAAAAGGACAGTGACGCAGTAAGTTTTTTTTCCTTCGTTTATCATTTTCAAATGGTTTTTCTTGGCCAGTAACTTATAATAGCTAAATCTTTGGTTGAAGGAAAAGAGTCGTATTAAAACGAAAACCTGGCCTGTGATGGTGTTTGTTGACATAATAAATCATTAGTGCACCTGTCAGTTTGTAATTTATATTCCCACAGATTAACCATTCAGAAAATGGTCAAAATATTTGTTTTAACTTGTCCCTGTGTTAGAAACAAAACTCCAATTCATGATAATGCATATCTTAAAAATTTTCACTTATGAAATGAACAGCCAATACAAGGTCCAATGAATTGATTTTCAGTAATTAAAATGCAAGTTTGAAAGAAACAAAAAGACCTTGAACACTTTTTTGTGGAAATTTTTTTTCAGTGAATTTTTATCATTATACAGGATTATTGTAAACAAAGTGCAGGATTTCCCTACTTTATGTACCACCTATTATTTAATTAAAAACAAGACCAAACTCCATTTAATTAAAACCTTTAATTTGATGGTCTTTTTATATGAATGAATTATATTTTATAATTCACCCCTGGTTGTTCAACTTAAAAATTATTATTTATATTTGCAGAAAGAGTTTGATTCAGAAGATGATAAGAGTCCTGATAGTGTGATCACAGAAGTTAAAATACCACAAGGTACTGATAAGGTACCTTCTATCCTCAGCTCTTGGCTTGCTGATGTTCCAGAAAGGTATATAAATTATTAAACATCTTGAAGAGACAAAACAAATATGAATTGTGTAATAAAACATTTATCGAATCATTTTTCCTGGTTCTTAGATGGAGGAATTGGATTGTTCGAGGCATCTTTACTTGGATATTGATTGCAATCTTTGGGGTTATTATTTATGGTGGACCAGTGGCTCTCATGTTGGCTGTAAGTATGGTAGAAATGTCTCTGAGAAATTATGTAATTGGATTAAGGAAAGGAATACAAACATATTTAAGCTACTTAGTAAGGATTCTTTTAGCAAGACTATTGATTTTTGAGTGTTTGGAATGTAAAATCGAGTTTCAGTTTTTTTACCTTTGGATATTACAGGATGTAAGAGGGGGTTGAGCTCTTAACCTTTACTTTCATTGATTAGGCATTTTGACCATTCAATTATAGACCTACCATGATTGAAATATAAAATGTAAATGTGAGTTAAAATCAAGTAGAACTTAAAGTAAAGCAAAATTAATCTCTCATAAATCTGTTAGTCCCTCATTGTAAAAGATTAAACTGTTACCCATCAATTTGTTTTGATTATCGTTTATAATCATTTCAATTATTGTTTTGTTATTTAATTTCAGACTTTGATTGTTCAAGTGAAATGCTTTCAAGAAATCATTGACATTGGGTATTCAGTTTACAGGATTCATGGTCTCCCTTGGTTCAGATCATTGTCTTGGTATTTTTTTAGTTACCTCTAATTATTTCTTCTACGGTGAAAGTTTGGTTGATTTATTTGGAGTTGCCAGTCGTACAGTAAGCATTCATTTCCTTGCTACTTAATTGATTGCTACAACACTATTCAGAGACACTAATACCACATATAATTTATGTCATTGTCATTACAGGATAGTCTTAGGTTTCTAATCACCTATCATCGTTTCATTTCGTTTAGCCTCTACATAGTTGGTTTTGTTTGGTTTGTGTTGTCTCTAGTCAAAAAATACTACATGAAACAATTTTCTCTCTTCGCTTGGACTCATGTCGCACTTCTCATTGTCGTCACCCAAAGCTACCTAATCATGCAGAATATATTTCAAGGTTTAATTTGGTAAGAATAAATGAACTGATTGATTGAATATTGAATTAATTAAAAAAAGAAATGTAGTGTTTAGAGAGAGTCTAAGTTGAGTTTTTAAATTTTTATTTAGGTTCATAATACCAGTATCGATGATTGTGTGCAATGATGTTTGGGCCTACATATTTGGCTTCTTCTTAGGCAGGACTCCTTTGATTCAGCTTTCTCCTAAGAAAACTTGGGAAGGTTTCATTGGAGGAGGGGTAGCCACTATTATTTTCGGTCTCTGCGTAAGTATTTGAATGGATTTTGGTTACAATCATGATTATTTTGTTAAAATAAAATAGTAATCATTTATTGAAGTTAATGTCAAAACTAGTCAGGAACGAAAACAAGGTGATGATGAATTGGTAGTTATTAGTTTGAAGTTAATCTCAAGGAAGGATGTGGTCAGACTTTCATGATTCATCATCAGACTTTGATGTCAGCAAAGTGTTTGAATTTTGGTTACACCAACAATCTAACTGTGTCAAACTTTTATTGTGCTTAATTTCAGGCATCATACTTTTTGTGCCAATATCGCTATTTCGTGTGTCCCATTGAATACAGCGAAACTTTGGGTCGTATGAGCATGGACTGCGAACCTGGTCCATTGTTCAGACCTACCGAATACACTTTACCCGAAGCTTTACATGGCCTTCTAGCCATTGTAAGTTTTTATTGTTTTGTTTTTCTTTTATAAATTTATAAATAAACAGAGTAGAGTTTAATTAATAAATGAAATAAATTTCTTTTCAGTTTCACTTAAAGCACACAGTAACTATTTATCCGTTTCTCTTGCATTCTTTGAGTATGTCACTCTTCAGTTCTGTCATTGGCCCTTTTGGTGGATTTTTCGCCAGTGGATTTAAAAGAGCATTTAACATAAAAGTGAGTCTTTCTCATGTGTTTTGAGTGTACAGCGGAAACAGATCCGTTGTCGAATAATGACTAACTCAAATAGAGATATTATTGTTATCATATTCATGAGTGTGCCAATGTTTTTGAAATGAGCATACTGAGTCAAACTGACTCATTCCATCAATCTGGGACATAATAAAAAAATTATCCTAAATCCAAGTTTAAAATTTTCTTTTTTCTTTCTAAAGGATTTCGGCGATGTCATCCCGGGTCACGGCGGAATCATGGATCGATTCGATTGTCAGTACCTCATGGCGACATTCGTCAACGTGTACATTTCCTCGTTTATCATAAACGCAGGTTCTCCGCAGAAAATCCTCCAGCAGATTTACAATTTAAAACCGGAGGAACAGTTAGTCGTGTTCAACGTTTTGAAACAGCAACTCGAGAACCGCGGAATCCTTGGAATAAACGTGCAATAAATGGCATTAATTACACATGTTCACGGGACCTGTTATTATTAGTATTATTATTATTCGAATATTATATTCACTTCCGCGATTTTTTTTCTTCACATTCGGGTATGTTACCGCTAACGAACTCCGAAATTGTTTCGTTTCTTAAATCACCTAATAACCTACACGTTAGAACTCGTTAAAGTGAAAATAAGAGCTTTTGCTGAAACAAAAGCAACTTCTATATTCACACGATTTATTTATTTATTTATTTATTTTTCGTTATCTAAAGATTCGGATTGATAAAAATAAGGGAAATAAGAGTGGTTTGAACTTCTTGAATTTGTGTATAACCGTAGGAGATCAAATAATTTGCAGATTATTCAGATACTGTTGGCATTAATGGCTTTCTCACTTTAGCGGTAACTGATACACTACTTCCCCCTTCCCCTCTCACTTAGTTCAAAGATCCATTCAAGAATTTCAGATGACTTTAAAGTTTTCAGTAATTTTTTTTCTAAACGAATGAGTGAGTGAATCCATTCACTTATTATGGGAAAGATAAATTATGTAACATCACTACATACATGGTTTTATTTATAAATAATTCAGTAACTTTTTGTTCAATTTTCAAACAGTGGCGTTGATTTTTGATTTGTTTGCATTGTGCCAGTGTTGTGCTTCAGTTAAAACGGGAAGGGGCATAACGGGAGGGAGGTATGGAAAGGGTGGGGCTTTCTATTTATTTTTATTCGTTGTCAAATTCATGGTGTACCATCTTTTTACTTCGATTGTTGCTATTTTTAAATGAACGATTTTCTTTTTTTTCTCTTTTTAATTTTTTATTTTCTACCTTTGTTTTTGTACTAAGTAAAAAATAAATTGTGATATTTTTTTATTTGAATTTATTTGTTAATTAATTATAAGAATTTTTAGTAATTATTTTTCTTTTGATTTTGTTTTAAAACTCCTACACGGTTATTTATTTAATTGTTTCTTTTTTGTTGCTTCAACCGAAATTTATAAATTAAATTAATTAAATGAATCGAAATCAAATTTAAAATTTTTTGTTGTAATTATTTTAATCTTTTTGTGTGATTTTTAATTTTTGTTATTCTCTTCGGCGCAACACTGGACTAATTACATAAATTTTGATTGATAAACGGATACGGTTGTTTTTGTTCAATATTAAGTAGGAGGAATGTGTCGTACACTCCTTCGGAAAGGAGTTATTCTATATATTTATGCAGAAAAATATTCATTCCTCTGATTTATATTAGCAACCCAGTTTTAAATTACTAATTAGAGAGTAATTACTAAGTAGTGTCTATGAACATGATAAACAAAACAAAACTTATATTTAAAATGTTCAAAGTAGATTAAATAAATAAGTCGTTTAGATATCGCGCGTCCCAGAACATTAGTCGAGTTTATAAGAACTTAGGTTTTTGTGGATTCCTCCTCTCCCCCAACTAGGATGATTGGAGGACGCGCGTCATTTTAACTAATGTCTCTTTGCAAGAATTAGTTTTTAGTTTTACTTAGTAGCAGGTTACAGATGTTACGAAATGGTTTTGGTTGGGTTGATGCATTGCAGATTGGAAATTTTATTCCTTTGTAATTTGAAGGTGTGCAATATTTTTGAAACAAATTCCTGATAAGTGTTGATTCCTGTTATTAAAGAAATTGATTTGTTTAACAAGTGTCCATCACTTTTAACATTAATCTTAGATTGGAGAGTGGATTTATAACGCTACTCGAATGATATGAAAATCAAGTTTTATTGCTCCTAAGACTAACTGTCAGTAACGTTTACTGTGACACTACACCACTCCATTACAAGACGATGGAAAGAAAGAAAGCGAGAATTGTCTTTATCCGTCTGCAATGTGTTTAAAATCAATTCCCACCTTGATTTCTCATATTGATGTGTCACCGAACCATTCAGTTGCGTTTTGTATCCTGCGGGACCACTACTTGAATCATTTATAGAGTCGAATTTATAAATTATTGATTGTGTAGCTGATTACTTATCAATAACAGTAGCTGAATTAACCCCGCCCTCGATTAAATTTTGAATGTGTAAACACTAATTATTCCATTAACATATAATCAATTTGATGTTAACATTTTGTGTCTAGTTTATTATTCAAAGTATAGGTATCTTATGTATGAGTGGTTTGTGTTAGATCTCTTTAATTATGATTTCATGGAACAGAACAGGAGAGGATAAAATCCGGGATTTCGAGAACCCTCATAACTATCAAATGTTTTGTTGTATATTATGTTGGTTTTGTTGACAAATTTTATATTTGACATATTTATTTAAAAATTTTTTGTTTGGTTTTAAAATCTAGTTTAATCGATGGAAATATTTAATTAACTAATTAGCCATTAGAAGTAAACCGTCTAAACATTTAAATTGTTACCAGTTGTTGTGTTGTGTTCTTTTCTTTGATATTTTATTTTGTTTGCTTTGGTTCTTGTCTCATTCAACAAGGGGTCAGTCATTTTAGTTTCCTTTTTGGATTCACCCGGACTTAGACCAATGGCATCAAAGCAGTAGGACGTGGCTTGAATTGATACCATGTGTGATATGAATAGATGACCGAGAAGGGTTTAGGAAGAAACTAAAATTTAAGTCAGAGGCTGACGTAGTACAAAAGATCAACCTCTCTTAAAAGCATTTCAGAGCACTGTTGAAATCTTTGAGAATGATGAAGTCAGCCTGTCCTGCACTGGACCAAATTAAGCTGTCGTTTTAGAGAAAGCTAATGTTGGAATGTTTTGATGAGCTTAACAAAATTCTATTCACTATCTAGGGAGAGGAGGAGATTCGAACAAACATCATTTTGAAAAATCGGAGAAAAATTTAATTTTGAAAGGTTTTCTCATAAACGACGCCCCTAAACCCTCGAAGATGTTGCTTAAACAAGCATTTAAAAAAAAATTTATTTTCGTTCTTCATTAAGTATTTGCTAGTAAATTTTGTTTTTCCCAATATGGCAACAGTGAAATATGATTATTATGCAAATGCAGTATTTTTATTGTTCAGATAAATGTCTATTACAATATATATTAGTGTATTTATTTAGAGAATATTTGTATTTGTCAGTTATTCATTTGAAAATCATCCTATCTTGTGCACCTCGATTTTAATTGTTTTAAAACAGTGAGTCTGTCGTCGATGTTTTGAAACAGTAAAGTCTACGAATAGGCTTGAAACAATTGAAACGACTTCCGGTTTTTACAAACAGTATCATTCCAAAACCGTTAGTGAAAGCATCGTTTTGATTGTGTGACTGTTTTTAAAAGAATTATGCCATCAAAAGTGTCACAATTCTCATGATTATTTTAAATTAAATCACCAAACTCATTAAAACAAAATCAACAACATAAAAAGTTAATTTCCCGTTTTTATTTTAACTTTTGCTCTCATCCAGTTAAAAACTAAATCTCACCCATACAACACGGGCTGTATTTATTAGTCAATAACTATGTTAATTAAAACAAAAGACTCGTGATTTATAATGTGGCTCCTTAAATAAGTTTTATATCAAAACAAACAAAAATGTGAAAAAAATTCGCGCCAATGGAGTCTACCACAAAACTCAAGCTCAACAAGTGGCGCCATCTTGAAGAATACGTTACAAGGAAAACACGCCCCAAAAAAATTCCAAATTCCTTATCTAAGGCCAGAGGACAACCGGTAATACTGGCAAGTACTTGTGACCAATCATTTGCTCCACCGTACCTGACTGTAAATGTCATGCCTTGTTACAAAGTACCGTTTCTTAAAGATTAGTGTCTTACCTGTCCGATAGATGGTATTTCAACACAACATCATAAGAAGTTGGCGTCTTAAATTCAAAACGTAATACCAACCACCGACTTCTAAGAAACGAACAATTTCTTAAACCACGTATCATTACAAACTGGTTAGAGAGTGAGATTTTCCATTACAACCTCCGTCTTTTTATAATTCTTTTAATTTCAAATTATACATTCCGAATTCTTTTTTTATTCCAGTTATGTATCATGGAGACTACGGATTGCCTGTGAATGTTTGTAATGTGAATTATTATTAAAAAAAATTTTCGGTTTCCTTCCAAAAATACTGCCGGGGTGTAATTTAATTATTTTCGGGGGGTTTTAGTAAAGTGTTTAGCAGTGTTAGTGGTTAAGTTAAGAAGAAAATGATTTAACACACCGGCTGATGAAGGATTTGGATTAACGACTCGTGGATTAATTATGAAAATTATAATAATGGATACTCAGTCAGATTTTCAATTATAATAGGTAAGTCTGTGTCAAGACTTTTTTTCAATTTACACATAAACCATTTCATTTTAACTAGAAAAATTAATTGGTCGATATTTCTATATACTTCATGTATTTAAAAGCATTTTCTGTTGGTTTCTTTGTGATACAAATCGGTTTCCATGAGATAAAAAGAAAAAAAATATTTGTCAAGAGATCAGTGAAGCAAAGGAAAGTTTTCTTCTTCTGTTTAGGCGGTGGAACGAGTGGAAATAGGGCGTTCCAGAAATAGTGGAATTCGACCGTGAAACTTGCGCGAGTTCTTGGTTCCTTTCACATTTGCACTAATTACTAGTTTTCATCATTTCTTTTGTGATTTCTAACAAAGGAATTCTTTTTATTTATTATTTCTTTTTTGTTTGCTACAAATTATTTCGGGAGCCGTATTATTAAGAGCCCTTATTCTGATTCTAAGGACACTGAAAGTCTTCCAAATCGTCGTCCCACGTCTTGTTTATAAAGAATGAAGTTAGTCACTGATTGAATTTAGTGTGAGAATTTGGCCACCGCCCACTAAAATATTTGAGAACACTCGGGAACTATCCAAGAACTCAGATTTTCCTGAATGATTTTTCTTAAACGTCATCAAAGCTTTGCTGATTAAATTTGTTTTGCTTAACCGCTATTTTGACCCATGTCAAACTCAACTCCTTCCAGCAGGAAATTGAATAAGCTTAGATCAGACTTTGAAGTTCACTGCCCTTTCATAGGTCACAGCTAAAATACCTAGGCAACTCCTTCTCAATCACGTTCTTAAAAATTCCTAAATTATTGCGTGTACCTGAAAAATTGTCATCACCCACTTCCTTCCAGTTTATCAAAGTAATCGTTTGGAAGGACTTGAATCATGTCACAGGGCCAAGAAATTTTTGTGATCCAAGAACATCTGACGTTCCAAAATCCTAGAATAAAACTACAATAAACATTGTAAGGGGGACGTATTAAGGTTGTTTCCTACCTTGAGGCAAGTCCTAAAGAACAATAAAGGTAAGCCCGACGAAGAAGTGAAATTGGAGTCGTCAAAGCAAGTAAAAATAAATTTGCCAAGGAATAAAGAAAACACCTAACGTCATGCTCGAGAGTGTTCGTTAGGTAATATTTGGGTTTTAGGCACAATGAGGAATGACGGATAAGTTTTTTTAAATAATGAAAACCTTCTGGTGACCAATTAATAATAATGATGGTGAGTTAAACGAGTTTCTGTACCAATTTCCACGCTTGGATATGGTAACAGGGTGCGGGATGAAAGCTCGAACCCTTAGCCATTTCTTTGGTAGTACTTTCGACTCATAGTCTTCCATACAACGGACCTGCTATATAGTAATAAAAATGATGAAACAGGGATTAGTCAAGAAATTTAAGAATATCTAGAACAAATCATGCTATCTGAGTGTTCCATTCCTTCCTGCATATATAACTAAATATTATTAAATTCGAAAAGTGAGCCAGTTTGACTCATAAAATGTTTAGATGAAGAATTTATTTTGAAAAACATGATTGAGATCATTTCGTTAATTGTTTATAGAGCCACGAAGCATAATACATCGTGAACGAAAAACAAAAACATAATATTTGAGCCAAACTGACTCCGGATCGTTAGCCCAGTGCTAAATAATTTCAAAAATTCTCATATTTATTAATTAATAATTCAGACTTTCGGTCAAATCCAAAAAAATGGGAATAAATTTAAATGAAAGTTTCATTATCAAAAACAATTTTTATTTACGTATTTTTATTACGTAACTCAAAACCATATGTATTAAATAATAAATATTATTAAGACTATATGTAGAGCAATAAAATATTAAGTGAGCTAAATTGACTCATTCTCTTACTCCAGATTTTAATTCGAATTTAGAGAATAATTAATCCAAGGATTCTGTGCGAATCTGCCTCAACGACTGTCTTTCCAAAAAAAAGATTTTCTCGCTTGAACAATTCACTTCCGGTTGGGTTGTTGTGCGACTCATTTCGAATATTGGAACTAATTATTTTTTCCTTTTTACGTAACCAATGACTCTGAACCCGAAGACAATCAATCCAGTCAGCCTACCTAAAGCAGTAATGGTTCAAGTCAAGACTCCCACCCATTAAGGCTTTTTAAATGACCCATGTCTCGGTCAAACTTATTTATTAGTTAGGCTTATTAAAACGGAAATTTGGTTTCTCTAAAATGTGCAGTAATTTTGGAATGAAATCTTTACAAAAGTGTCAAAATAATTGAAATACAGTGTGGTCGAATACTGCGTGCATAGTCTCATAATGCAGACACAAACCACCGGAACTAGTATAAATACGATGTATGTAACTATAAGCAACAATACAAACAAAACACAACACTGTAACTGTTACTGTCAGTCGGTAGTTGGTATAGTTTCGCTTCTAACAGTAACAGTGTTTGTGTTTGTTCTGGTACTGGTGTGTGTATGCGTGTATTGAGCTTGTGTTGGTGCTTTGAAACTGTGTAGCCGGTATTTGACCTCAAAGTATTTAAATTGTTCTGCATTACGGCACTCAACCACGAAAGTTTAAGAGTAAAAAAGTGTTAGTTATGAAAATAAATCCTTGCAGAAGTGTGCCATAATTATAAAATCAAAACCTGCTGATTCATCCAATGATCAATGTGGTAGTTTAACAGAAAATTTCCCCAAAAAATTTGATCCACTTCTCAAAAAGGTTTGCCCTCAACTCAGCTTCCGTTTTTTACTAATCAGATTTGACTATTAGTTATGTTATTACTGTTAGTGACAATTAACAACTTCCTCCTAACACTACAACCGTCCTTGAAACGGGTTACTCTAAAGGCTAAACCTTTTGCCCAATTTAGAACACAATTACACAAAAACCAGTATAGAGAGAAAGGATAATGTTTCGTACTAGTTATACCCAGATGTTCGAATTTTTTCCTCCCCAAGGTTGGCTATACTGAAATGTTTGCTAGAGAGGCCTTTTCCTTGTTGAAAAGATTAAGGTGAACAAAATGGCAACCGCTCGAACTGTAATAGAAGGAAAATGGATTTGGATCGTGATTCACGAAGCGAAAGATCCTTTGAAAAGGAAATTTATCTCTTTAATTTAATTCAGGTATTGACATAAAAAATAAATTATTTATTTATTTATTATAATCGAAACCTAGTTACTTGGGTCATTTCAGGTTATCGTCTGGAATAATTTGAATTCCACGTGGAACGTGGTCTAGATCTGGATAACGAGTGTGTAAATCTATTTCCGTTTCGTTTTCGTACCATTTCCTATTAGACTGGTGAGAAAGAGACGCCATCTTTATTTTTTTTCGGTATTTGTGTTGTCTGCGAGGTAATCAGATACACTGAGAAACTCATAAATAAAGTCGTTCGGGTCAATTCAGGTTTTTACATAATTTTTACGAGAGTAGGAAAGGAAGGGGGTCGGTGTGAATCAGTCTGTTGGTTTGGTTTTGTAAAAAGTAAAAATTGAAACCTGCAACCGTAGTACCGATGGGTACAATAACCGACCCAGTAAACTTCAATTAACATCATCGGACGCGAGCATGCGATCCGGATGGCGGACTACGGATCGTGTGTAAGTCGCCGCCTTCGAAAAGAGGTCGCGCCTGAGAATTTGTCTTCTGGCTAGAGAACGAAGAATTTGATTTTCGGTTTCTCGGGTTTTGGGTTGTGGCTTATTGGCGGTTTACAATGAAGTGTTACGAGAGAAGTTGTTGTGAGTGACCCAGAGATGGAGAGGAGAAATGTTGGTACTTGTTTATGGAGTAAGTGATCGGTTAATCCGCTCTAAGACAATGATTTGTTCATCGATTTTTGTGTGGGTTTGATTAATCCACTCCGGATACCCAAAATAATTTATGAAGATTATTTTTGGTACAACGTTTATTGTTTTATTTATTTTTGGGAGGCTGAAGATCTGTCTTATAGGCTTTGTTGTTTTATTCAGGAGTCTTGGAAAGTCGCTAAAAACCGTTATAATCGCGATAAAAGTTCCAAACCCAGTAATATCTTGTTTTTCATTAAGATCACACTGGAAATTTATTGATCATGAAGTCCTACACACCCCCTCAGGGGTATGTACCCCTATGTACCCCTATGGAGTATAGGTATATGGGGTGTGGGGTCATACTCCTGATTTCACCTCATTTGTTCCACTTATTTCAAAAGTAACCATAATTTTGATTCATTTAATAGTGTACGATTTTAATAACAGCTTATTTCAAAAGTATTGCACACTGCTACCTGGAATTCATTTCAAAGTTAGTGAACAATTTCATAAATAATGCACACGTATACGCAAATCTCCTTTCATGAGTAACACCGTTTCATAATAAAAAATTATTTCACGCATTTATGACGAACTCATTTCATTAATAATGCACACTTCAAAGGGGTTTAATTCAAAAACCGTGTACACATAAAGGAACTAGTGGCATGTTCGTCTGCTAACATTCTTTCTCTTCTTCAAAGATCTTTCATGATATGTCAGCCTTGGTCTTCTTTCTTCTGCTTCTACGTCATTAAAGCTGAGGTTCTAGGGGATTGTTTCACTATATAGAGTCAGTCATCCGATCAGAACTATTCGTTAAAAGATCAACACACTGTAGTTGGGCCATTTTATACTTTTTAATTTTTATGTAGGTGTTCTTAAATGAAATTAGCTAAATTTGTAAACACATTATGATTATGTGTTGCGGTGAATGTTTGCCTCCGCCTCTCAGGAAATCATTATCATTAAAGTTAGTACCATTTCATTTTTGTAAATTAACAAGAGCAATCAAAATAATTAAAGTTTGAATTTGTTGCGTAAAATATTATTGTTTCACTTAATCGTTTGCTTCAAATTTGAATAATTTTTTTCTTTGTTGTAATGAAATAAGTAACCGCGTTTCCGCTCAAATTTTAATAATTCGTACTGTAAAGAGAGCAGCTAAAAAAAAAGTTCAAACAAGCAGAGCAAAAGTGACGAAGAGATTTTGAAACATGAGTGCCTCTAGTTACTGAAAATAACGGATAAAAGGAGATATTTCTACAAGTATTTATGCAGTGAAATATCCCTAAAAGTGTGCATTATTTTTGGAATATGAAGAAGGTTAGACTCGGTTCTCTATATATCACTGATCTGATCTATATATCACATATACTTTCACTGTGCGATACTTTTGAAATGGGTTCTTATTAAAAGTGTGCATTATTTTTGGAATGAAAAGAAGAGGGGTTTAAAAACAAGTTCGAAACCAAGGAATGCCATCCACGGTCTCTACCCTTGGCCACGATTTCGACCTAAAGTCCTCAAAACCAAATCCTCGCTTTCACCCCGAGTACCCTGCCTTAGAAATTTGAACACGTTTCATACTAATTTGTCCTAAACAGAGTTTGAAGGATCGTTTCGCACTTTCAAAACCGGAAATGAAAAGTTTTCGTTTCAATGGCTGTGACCAAATAATTCATTCCATCGCAGATAAATAAATAAAAAAACGTTAATAAAAACATTTTCTTCTTCGATCATTCTCTCTCTCACTCTTGAGGAGGAATGGAAAGTTCATTTACGTAACATTTTCTTTGGATTTGCTCTTTGCACACATGTTCTCCGAATTAGCGAAGACTTCTAATCTGTTCAATGAATACGAGTAAGAATCTAGCACAAGATGGCTAATCCCTTATCGACCCTCGGCCTTTGGATTGGTACACCTGAGGTTTTGGTTTTGTGAAGCTTCGTCACAAAAATTTTTTGCAGCATGTGTGGCGTGGCGGCATTCCTCGCATATCTACTGGGATCGGCTCACATATTTTATGTAAATAAAGTCACGTGGAACAAAAGATGGGAAGAAACCGGAATGAAAGTTTCGTTCGAAAATTACATTTTAGTTGGGGGTACATGACAATCTAATGGATGGAAAACTGACCTGATCGATGACCCAAAAGACCAGGAAAGTGATGAGAATTTGAGGTACACTTTGACCTCCTCTCCGTGGAATGCCAGACTTCTTTCGTTTTTTAACAACCTTGAATGCAAGACTTTGGAAAGTTGTTAGAATCTGACCTGAAACTAGACGGTTGATTTTTTTTTCTATTCCTTGCATCACCGCAATTCTTTCAGTCATACTCACACACAAGTCTTAGTCAAAGTCCAAGAAGTCGGGTTAGAAACAGCCTCCGGTGACGAGAAATGTTTTGGTTTGAACAATTGAATTAGGACTCGGCTTGAGTGTTAGTGCCTGAAAATTTTCTCCCACTTCTTCAGGTTTTGTATTTAATGGTTTTTCCATTGTGTATGTCTAATGTCCTTGGAAGGGGATTGATTTGTCTCTAATTATACTTTATTCTACTTCTTGCGGGATTATACTGAATTCTATTGTTTAACCTTTTCGGTTTTGATTGGATCTGTTACATCTCAAAACTCATCTTCGATTCGATTACGGAACACTGGTAAGACACCAATTTCGATTAAAGGTCTTGATAGAGGATCAGTCTATTTTTATTGACTAATCGCAAGCTTTCTCATCATATCGTTAAGGAGGTTGCAGCAGACATTATCTGTAATCAATTTCATAAGTCTACTGAATAATGTCAGGAATGGATCAATTTACACGAACCCCCAATCAGATATGATTCGCTTTCTTGTGGTTACCTCTTCGCTATGGTAAACGATTGTGATTGTCCAACAGGCGTTTAAGAGCCTTATATCAAGCCTTTTGTTTTGTTGCCATGTTATTCCTCTCCCAAAGTGTGTTAGTCTGAGTAATAAAAGTAACATTTAAGTAAGTGATACAGTTTCACACCACCCAGATCAAATTATGAAACGTTAATTTAAAAAGTGGCTGAAAGAGAGGTTGTCTCATTTACAAATGGAGGGTGGGTACTCGGTTATATAATCTCCAGCCACACCAAGCTACCTGACAACCTGTGATTTCGCTTCGTTAATAACTCTGAGAAAAATTTTCTTTGACAATTGAAACGCAAAATTGTCTGACAATTGAATTTAATCTGAAAGTAGGTTCGGCGGCACCGGTTTTAACGAATAATGAACACATGAATGAGTTCGAGATTTTTGTGAGTGTTATTTGGCTTAGACGCCGCTCAAGGCAAAAATTTTTGGGGATGATAAGAGAATCTACTCTTATCTTGTTCAGACGTTTAGCCCACACCCTGCAGCATCTTAAGTTCAGTTTTTAGTGACCAAAATATCACTTTAGAAGTGGATTCTTGATGCGACTTTCTTATTCCCAACAGCACGAGTAAGCTCGGTTCAAATAACATTCCGTCATAAAATCGAAGGCTTTGTTTGGAAGAACGTGACAACAATAATTATCGAGGTGAGAACATGTAAACCCTTGTTGGTGAGTCAATGCAAATGAAAACTGTTTCCGGTTCTTGTACCGTTACCATTTTTTCGTCATGCGTGTACATTTTATAAAGAAGACTTAACTCGGCGTATTGACCAGAGGACATTTGAATTCGCGTGACTATCTGTTAAACTTTGAGTTGTGCGAATTCACCTTAAAGGAGACAATGGAATAAATTTTGATTTAATAAAGATTATCGAGAACTATGGAAAGGTGTGTTATATATGAGTCAAATAGGCTCAGTCTGGTGTGAATAGGTATGCAATCAACATCCGTGTTAGCTGTTGTCATAACCGAATTCTTTCTTCCTGGTTCTCACAAGTTTCGTACAGTGAAGTCGGTTGAATGAGAAATTCTCAAGATGTGGCCAACACCATAGTCAGAACCAGGACAGGTAACGGCCATGCGACACATGACTCACTTGAATTATGGGATTCTCCCCGGGCTATAAAAACTATTAAAAATTACCTGTTTTCACCGGCTGCCCATAATCATTTCAGATGATGATAGACTGATCCGAGAATCCGCAAAATCATGTGGACGCCACGTCTCGTTCTGACCCTTTCTGTTCTGTGGGTCGCCGTTCATGCTCAAGTCGGCGTGGTCAACCGAGCTCCTCAATTCTTGCCCAATGGTGACATGTCCAGGTTCGCTATCCCGGAAGACACTCCACCAGGAACTGCAGTCTACAAGCTACAAGGTATTTAGATGTCTGAGATGAGATCCCTTCTGATTATGTCCATGATGAAGGACAGGAAACCTTTAAAAAAGGTTTTTGTTACCCATCCAGGATCCGATCCCGAAGGCTCAAAAGTGTTTTACAGCATCAGTGGAGAATATTTCACGGTGGATAAGGACACTGGAATCGTGACAACTCTTAAAGGTTTTGACAGAGAGAAAGAAGACATCGTAACGGTTGTGATAAGTGTGACGGGTGAGTCTTGACCTCGAGCGATAAATGCTAAAGATAATTATGACGAAGAAAGAGAGAGAGAGAGATTGACTGGTGGGAGTCATTCAGTCTCATCTTCACATTCAATTGTGTTTTCGTACGACCTTTAACGTAACACCTGGATTTATGTTAATTTTCTCATCTACTTCCAGACGAAAGTTTGGGTGGCTCCGAGCCGAATACCGTGTCACTGTTGAGGGAAATCCCCAATTTGGACATAAACGACAATTATCCCATATTTTACAACCGGCCTTACAGCTTCAGTCTTTTCGAGAATACTCCAGTCGGGAAACGTCTTTTTGAAAACATAACAGTTCAAGATAAAGATGGCGGAATAAATGGAGATGTCATTCTTTCTTGCTTGCCTTCACCCGATGACATATGCACCACATTCGACATCACCACTGAAAAGGTAAATTTCCAAAACCAAAAAAAAATTTCAGTGCCAGTTATTATAAGTCAGAACCTAAAAATGAGAAAAAAAATTTTTTTCCAGGTTACCGAGGGCCAGTACAAAGGAATCATAACTCTTCTAAAACCACTAGACTACGAAACTAAAACTTCCTACAGTTTAACCATAAAAGCGACAGATCGGGCTAAAGATCCAAACAGAAGACTCACGGCGACAGCAAATGTTGTCATCCATGTTCTAGATATCCAGGATCAGCCTCCTGTATTCATAAATGCCCCTTATTCCGCCACTATTCCTGAAAACACGGAGGAGGTAAGAATTAACTTTGGGAGATAGAGTCTTTCGAAGAAGGTGTCTCGTTCTAAGCCATTTACACACTTTCAGGGAACCGTGATCATGAGAGTGGGAGCAAGAGATGGTGATGTTGGAGATCCCAGAGCTGTCAGAATGGAGATCCGTGACGATAATTTAGAATATTTCAGACTCGAGCCAGTGACTGATTCTGTTCCCGGCCCTGATGGAACCTATCAGATTAGTTTTTATGATTTGGTTACGACTGACATACCACTAGATCGAGAAAATCCGGAAGTTCTTCAAAATGGCGGGATTTATACTTTTACTCTGAGAGTAAGAACTCATTGTTATGTTTGGTAAAAAAGGACTAGAAAACTGAAGAAGGGTTGTTAAAACTTCAGAAAGAAATTATAACCGGAAATAGATGCTAACATTTCCTTCTCTTTTCAATAAAGAGTTGGGTTTGATATTCTGGGACTACTTGTTTGTATATAAACCAGTCTCAGCTAGTAGCTAGTTCTCTTGTTTACAGAGTATCCGGTTTTGAATAGCTCATTCGAATAAACTTTTCCCGTTCTTGAGCTGTTAGAACATTCATGTAAACATTTTCTTACAGGCTATTGAGCTAATTAACAACGAACTTCCGGCCGATTATACGGAAACGACAGTTACCATTGTTATAACAGACGAAGATGATCAGCTGCCAATGTTCAATCAAGACTTATTCCACATAAATGTTTCTGAGAACATAGGTAGTAAAAAAATTATCAAATTCGACATTTTAATTGAACTCTTGAGACTTAGTGCAAGTTAGAACTTGTCCAGTGATGAAGATGAGTCGTCTTAAGTGAGACAATGAGGGGCTGAAATCCAGAAAACCAAAATTAGATCCATAAAACCAATTTTAATTTTGCGTTTTCAGCTGTGGATTCTCCTCTACCTGGTCTAAACATGATCATAACAGACAATGACATCGGTGAAAACGCTCACTACCATCTCTCACTCCGGGAAATCAAGAACGTCAAGAACACGTTCGCGGTGCAACCGCAATCGGGAAGTGGAAGAACAGCGATCGTAGTCAGAGTGAACGATACTACAAACTTAGACTACGATGTAGAAGATGAAGACTTGAGAACTTTAATCTTTGAAGTGGTAGCAGCAGTAGCAAATGAATATGTAAGAAGGATGTTCTGATAGGTAGCCAACACCAACACTAAGACCCAAAACGGATGTTGTGACGTGTTATTCCCGTTTCAGAATGTTGTTCGAGAGGTCGGAATGAGTCGAGTGGTGGTCCATTTAGAAGATGCCAACGACAATCCTCCGCAGTTTCCGAACAACTCCTACTACATTTCCGTTCCGGAAAACACGGCTCCAAACACTTTCATATACAATGTGACCGCCATGGATATAGACAGCGGAGTTTTCGGAGAGATAAGATACTTCCTGAAAGGTTTTGGGGCTCACAAATTTAGGACTAATAGTGTTAATGGTGGCATATACACATCCTCTTCAAAGTTAGGTTAGTGAAGTCTCTTCCTAGTGTCACACGAAACACTTTTTCCTTTACTAACGGAACACTTAATTACAGATTACGAGTCGCAGAAGTCATATACGTTGAATCTAGTCGCAGTTGATGGAGGCAACAGAACTTCTTCAACAAATATTTACATAGATATCGAAGATATAAATGACAACAAGCCATCTTTCGAACTTAAAGAGTACAACAGAATAATCAGAGAAACGGCCAAATCGTTCCAGCCGGAATTTTACATCCGTGCTGTCGACGTTGATGGTCCTCAACAGGGAGGAGGAAGAATATTCTACGAAATAATCTCCAAGAACTATCACGACGATGTCTTCTCGATAAATCAAGACACCGGAGAGTTGACCATCAACACCCAAGTCTCCTCAAGCGATACACCCAAAGGACAATACGAATTAGTGATACGAGGTTGGGATTACGGTAATCCGAGACTATACGAAGATGTTAGAGTGAATGTTAGAGTCGGTGTGGTTGGTAATCAGCGACCGTATTTCAAAGGGAACGCCAAGAACAAAAACGGGATTTCCATTTATAAGGTGAACGTGAAAGAGAACATCCAGCCGAACGAGGATGTTAAAAAGTTAGAAGCAGTCGATCCGGATGGAGTAGATTCTAAGCTAACGTATCAGATCTCCGAAGGTGGGAAAGACAATTTCGTAGTAGATCCAAATAGTGGAATTTTGAGAACGTCACCGTATTCGAATTTCGATTTAGAAAGCAATCCCAAAACGTACGAGCTACAAGTGATCACGATCGATTCCGGATCTCCAGTTCCAGAAACCGGAAGTACTTCCGTCCTCATAACCGTAGAGGATGTGAACAACAAACCACCATCTTTCCCGGAAATGACTTACACCAAATACGTAAGCGAGAACGTGGAGGTGAACACAACCGTTCTAACAGTCACTGCAAGCGATGCTGACGACAATCACAAGATCGTCTACAGAATACTGAAACCTTTGAAGATTTACGACAAGTCGGGGTTATTCGTGGAAAGCTTCGAGAACATATTCGACATAAACAACGAAACCGGAGACATAAAACTAAATCAAAAACTAAAACACGAATTGATTAATTACATCGTGCTCAAAGTGGAAGCAGAAGATGTGAACGCGGAAGAAAACGAACAGAAAACCGTGGCAGAAGTTCTGTTCTACGTCCAAGCGAGCAACGAGAAGAACCCGATTTTCTTAGCCACTAACTGGACGTCTCAAAACCCCGTAATCAAGATCAAGATCAATGAAGAGATCGATAAGAACTCGATCGTTTATACTTTGAAAGCGAAGGATCCGATCAAGAACAAAACGAAAATAAAATACGAAGCGACCAAGAACGATTACTACGACATATTCAACGTGAGCGAAAACGGAAACGTGATCGTACTCAAGAAGTTAGACTACGAAACTCTCGACAGGAAGACTTACAGCATAAATGTACGAGCCATCGTCAACGAAGATCTCTACCACGATATAAAGAATATGAAAGAAACGGTCGTGGCGTTAGAAAATCTACCCAAGATCCGGTATACGGATTCCGTTTTGGTCATCGAAATCGTTAACATAAACGACAATCCTCCCGTTTTCGAGGAAGAGTCTTACCGGAAGAGAGTCCTGGAAAATGTTAAATATCCGGAAGTCATATTCACAGTGAAAGCTAACGATCTGGACAATGATGTGGTCAAGTACATGATCAGCGGTGAAAACTCAAATTATTTCTTGATCAACAGCACCACCGGTGATGTAATGGTCGCTCAAAACGTGTCATTAGACAGGGAAAAACGTAGCTTCTATAAGTTCAACATAACCGGAAGTGATAAGAATCTCACGATCGGGACCAAGATTCATAAGACTACCGTTCAGGCTGTCGTCGAGGTTCTCGACGTCAATGACAATCCTCCGGTTTTCGGCAGGAATTTGTATTCGGCCGTAATTCCCGAGAACGTCAACGTCGGAACCATGATTATCAAAGTGCAGGCGACGGATTTGGATTTGGGCTTGTCTGGAGAAGTCCGATACGAGATTATCGAAGAAAGTGAGGCTGTCGGATTTTTTAAAATTGATCCGGAGACCGGAGAGATCACAACGAACAGGATACTGACCGGAAAAGGAAGGACGGAGCCTTACAATATCATCGTCAAGGCTTCTGATAAGGGCGACCATGTTTTAGGTGAGATTTTCAAGAACCAAATTAATTCTTGGACAAGAAATATTTATTGAAGAGTTTAGTTGATGTGAAATGGTTTTTCCTTTCTTCAGACTCTGACGGTAAGCAGTACCAAAAATCGCTGAGCTCTGAGGTGACTCTCAGCATATACATAGGCGACGTCATCAAAAACGACGGAGTTCCCGTCTTCATAAAGCCAAGTCTAAATCAAAGGATAGAGATCTCAGAAAACGCTTCAGTCAGCACTCCCGTCTTTCAAGTGATAGCTTCAGACCCAGACAGCGCCAACAGCGCCGAAGGACAGATAAGGTAGCCCTAATTTTTCCGAAATCATTTCATATAACAAATCCGATTGCTGACGTTCTCATTGCTGATTTTCTGTTCCAGATTTAAATTTTTAGACGATGGTAAATTGGGAGAGGAAAATCCTTTCAAAATTCACCCGGAAAGTGGTTTGATCTCAACGAGGTTGCCATTAGATAGAGAGAAGAAGAGCTCTTACGATTTGATAATCGTGGCAGAAGACAGAGGTGACGTGCCTCAACAAGCAACCAGAATACTGCATGTTAGTAGAGCTTTGATTGTTTCATCTCCAGAGGTGTTGTCTTTGACTCATCTTCTTTAACACTCTCTTGGTCTGTTGGTTTAGGTTGATGTTCTCGACATTGATGACCACAAGCCATACTTTAAGAGATCGATAGATGAGTCTCCGATCGTGATGAGATTGCCTGAGGAAGGACCAATTGGAAGCGAAATAGGATTCGTTCAAGCTTTTGATGAAGATGTCGGCGAAAATGCTCTCATTGATTATGTTATTTCCTGTAAGTCTAGTCTAGCATCCGGTATTTACCTGCATCCTATAAATAGTATATCTATAAATAAATTATATATTTGATATATATTATGACTGGATACTGTCTAGATGGAAATGAAAAAAATTTATTCCGCATCGAGCGAACTGAGGACAACATAGGAGTGATTCAAACCTCCGGGAGATTAGACAGAGAACAAGCTGAGAGACATCTGCTTACTGTAAAATGTTACAAAGTAACGGAAGATGGAAAGAAACTGAACTACATAAGGCCGTACAATCGTCAAGATCCATCCGAAAGACAAATCCTCATCATCGTCGAAGACATAGATGACAACGATCCCAAATTCGAGAAGAAGAACGTGACGATAGGTGAGGCGAACGAGACAACTCGGATGTGTTTACGAGTCGCAGAAAATAGTTTTCAACCCCCGAAATCCGTTTTGCAGGTGTTCGTCTGAACGTACCTCCTGACACGTCACTACTAACTGTTCAGGCTTCTGATGCGGATTATGAGTCTCCGCCTATTGAGTACCACATAAGCAACATAACATTCACGAATGTCGGCAAGTATGATCATCGCACTAGAAACATGATGAACTCGACGGAAAAGCTTTTCCAGATTGATGTGAAGACTGGAGAGTTGAAAACTACAAGCTCACTACAACGGTTCACTAACGGATTCTTTGATGTTTCCTTGTTCGCCAATAACACTCCCGAAGCTTCGAGAAGAGCAAACATGACCGTCAAGGTAAGACTGACAACAGCTCTCTACTTTGGTTAGGTTCAACCTCGTTCTGACAAGCACTTCCTCTCCATTTTCAGGTTTTCATGCTCCGAGATAAAGCTCTGATGAGGTTCATATTCAACGATCCACCAACGGAAGTCAAAAAACGGGTCTCCGAGCTAGAAACTGCCGTGGCAGCAGCTTTAAAAGTTCCCTTTGTCAATGTCTACGACACTCAGTTCCATTCCAAGAAAGACGGAAGCTTGGATTTCAGTTCGACAAGGTAAACACCAAACCGGAAACCGGACACAAGAGTAACCATAACACAATTCGATCAATAATCGATTTCCGATTTCAGTTCCTGTTTCCAAATTGTCGGGAAAGAACCCTTCACCGTGCAGGAAATGGAGTCCATACTCGAAGATCCTAAAAACAAAGATCTCAAAAGAGTTTTCTCGAAATTCAACATCCAGGAAGTGACGAGATGTGCGACGACGAGCTCCAAATCGGAGACATCTTGGATCGAGATCGGAGTTTTGGTTCTGTCTGCTTTGGTCGGTGTTCTAACGATGATTGCATCCTGTGCACTCTGTTGCTTGTATAGTAGGTGAGTATAAAAACTGTTTCCGGTTGTTCGATTGTATAACCACCCTGTGTGTTAACGACAAATTATAAATTTCAGGTACAAGAGAGAGGCGAAAAGGAGAATGAAGAAGAGAGCGCCATCGACAGCTGATTACATGACCATAAGAACAGGAACTCAGGTGGTCTCGCCGTCAGGAGGTTCCGTTTTAGGTTCTCAGCTGATTCTTCCAAACTCTCAACTTAGCGGCTCACAGTTGTATATATCAAAGTCTGATAGATCCGTTTTAGGATCGCAGATACTTGTACCAAAAGGTAGGGAAGTGTTCTTCTCACACTTCTCAACTTCCGGTTGGAGATTTTCAATCCTCATCTTCCGGTTTCAGGTTCTCAATTGATGATCAATCAACCAGCCACCCAAATGGGCTCACAGCTGATCATAAACAATCCGAAAACTAACTTCACTCCATCACAGCCTACATACTCAAGTGCGAGTAACACGGGCCCCATCAGTCCCATCATAATGGGCTCCTCTCAGATGCTCGTACCAAACAACGCTGCCATAGTCAATGAGGATAATTATGAGGAGCAGGACCGGATATTCGCCAACGAAGATTTCGGCTCTCAAATAATGTACGAGTATGTCGGAGATGGAACAGACAATATGGCGTTCGATGAAGATTCTTGATGACGAGTCATTAGGCTTAAGACAATTGATTTCGGGTGTTGTAGTCTGGTCTTTTGATTTAGATCACGTGACCCCTTTTTGACTAGTTAGAGTCTGACTGAGTCCGTATTATTAGTTATTGTTACCACAACGGTAATGTTACGAATTTTGTAAGATAGCAAGTGTTGCCAATTATGTAAATTAATATAATTACATTATTAAAGTGATATTTTGTAACGGACAAAATAGTTTTTTACATTATTCCCGACCCACAGGATTAGGACAAGTAACAACAGGTCGAGGAAATCCCAATGACAACAAATCAGGTCGGATGAAGTGGGAATCAAATCCTTCGGAGATAAAATTTTGATTTATTTATTCATTGTTCTCAAATATTTGTCATGTTGTCTAGGTGTGAGTTTGACACACATGTCTTTCTTAGCTTTTGTTGTTGTTGTCTCCTGTTGCTGTTGGCTGGAAATAAAAATCAGGAGAGGATGAGGTTGATTAAAAAATCTTTATTACAGTTAGGCACTTTCGTGATTGACTTAATCTTATCCAAACAACTCGGAGACCCCGTCACAAAACTGATCAAAGCCATAAGTTAATTATAAACGGAAATAGTTTTCTGTTGAATGTTTTATCTGGGAGACTTGTTATAAGATAAAAAGCTGAGTGTTTTTTTAAGCTACCACCGATTACGTTTATTTATACAAAAGGGTTCGTTTATCAAAAATTTTAATTTTCGCCACTTTTCTGGGTTGTGGAAAGTGAAAAATTTCCCGACGGATTTGAAACAGATTTTTCCGAGTTGGACTTGATTTAAAGACCAGAACCACATATCCACAACAGGTGTTGGCTGGTGCTAGCCCCATTGCGTGTTAGAAAGTGTCAAGTATATCTACAACTACATTTCATTTCAATAACGCTGCCTTTCTTTTGAGCGTTCGTTCCAGATAAAAAGGATTCAAGTCAACGAGGGCTTCGCATCCGCTTTCCATTTTCTTTTAATCGATTCGGCCATCTTTTAGGACCACGCTATTTCAACCTTTTTCTCTTTTAGCCTCTTCCAGTACTGTTTCATTCTCTCGCTGTGTTCCTTCTTTCTCTCTTCCGTCCATTTTTAGCTTCGGGTTTTCCTGTAAGCTTGCTTCTTCCTTTTTCTTCCTCAGGGTATCCCTTAAATGTGATCTTTCTCTGTGTCTTGGTCTGTGATGGCTGTCTCTTTCAAATCTTCCTCCGTTTCCACGAATCTTGCTGGCTTTATTGTTATAATTAAACCAAAATTCTAGAAACAAACGTTCTTCCATCGTCCTAACACTAAATTTATGATGGCGATTGTAGAAGTATTACAACTGAAGAGAGTCAATTTGGCTCGTATAATAAAACTAGTTTAGTAAGCAGTTGTCTTAGTTGAGTCAATTTTACTTGTCTCGAATTTCGTTGTTGTTTCACAGCCAAGTCCTGGTAAAAGTGTGCATTATTTATGAAATGAAGTCATCAAAAATTATGAAAATTCTTCACTAGAAGAGAAGCAAATTGTATTATAAATTTATTAACGATGCCAAATGACCCAAAAACAACAACACAGAAAATTTTGAATGAGTCAAATTGGCTCAATTCTTTCAACCAATTTCGTAAACTCTCGATGTGATTCCATTAAAGTCTACAGTTTACTGTTTGGTCTGTTTATAAGTATTTACACATAACCCACGCATGAAGACTACATTTCAAAAGTATTGCACGCTTGTTTGGATTATTTATTTCCCAAATTTCACGTTCTTAACTTGTTTTTGGTAATAAAAAAATTTTACTGAGTCAAACTGACCCACTAGTCACCTGGTATTAAGTTACTGCAGCTAAATGATTCACTGCTTTATATTGAACCAAAAATTCTGTTGGAATTCTAAAGAGTCCAAGACACATAAAACGAGACTTTGAGTCTATCAGTATCAGGTCTTGTGTCGAGGAGTCTGTAGATTGCAGCAGCCTCCCACAAAATGGTAAGGAGGAGCTGTAGACAAGAGAACTGAATGAAAACACAAGAAGACAACAGAACCAAAGTCATGTCCACTACAAAATACTCAATCAGGCTCACACTTCAAGTCACCTGCTAGGATTTGAAGTCAGGGTAGCAAGAATTTAATTCGATTTGAAGTCGTGGTTGGTATGAATTAATATTTGGCTATCCAACCGAACCAAATTTGTGTAATGAAGTATGGCAAGAGAGAGTGACGCATCAGATAGACCGGTTTGGAACTAAGTAGAAAAGCAGCCGAAGGAAGAGTGGGTCAAATCTGAACAAAAATAAGAGCACGAGCGGGGTAGTAAGAGGAGGAATATAGGGGCTGCAAAAAGCGGAACCTCCCTCTCTGATAGAATCCAGTGAAGCAAAACAATAAGAGCATTTATCCCGATTTGAAATGCTTCCCCTTTTTTTTTGAAAATCATTAACGAACCGACGAACGTTTTGACTGATTCTAAGCCATATTTGACTTTTCTTTTTTACTCTGGAAACCCAACAGATCCAACAATTTTCGGAAAATGAACTCAGAACTCCACATCCAAGCGAGCGTTTTGGAGCCCACAACTCCTAACAGCTAAGATTATCAGTTTCTAAAGAGACTCCAGTTAGTCACTGACAGCTGCAACTTTGTTGATGCTTGCAATTTGGTTTCCAAATATTTAACTAAACAACTGATTGTGTGAAGGAAAAAATTGTTTTCCCACTTCAAACCACCAGTTAAAGATGCCAGAAGCTGTTTAGTAACAAGAACCTGAGAGTCAACAAACGGAACCTTTGATTAAAGTAATGCTGACCTACAGCGACTTGAAGTGGTCAATCTTAAACCAGTTTCCGGTACAGCGTTGTATATTTGTATCTTCCACCTTTTTTTATACTTTGCGTATATGTGAATTGTTTGTGTATATATTAGTATATAAACACGACACAATACCTCAAAAAATTTTATGCCTAGCTAACAACTACGTGATACTTTGCATTAGGGGCTATATCCTCAACAAAAAATTTTTTTTCTTTAAGAAAATATATATATACCTTAACATTGTGCATTATTTATGAAAGATGCTCATCTTTAAATGGTGCATTATTATGAAAAGAACTTTTACAGTTTCTTGAATAGTGCGTTAAGGAGTTAACAGAGAAACTCTTCAACTAGACTCAGAGTTATTTCAGACTCATGAGCATAATATTTAATTCTCAGTATATAATAATATAAAACGTTTTGTTTCAGTATTAATTTAAACAAAGAAGCATCAAATAAACTGTTGTCAAAGCCATTCAAGCCTAAGTATAGTGATTTAAAATTAATGCTTGATGGCTACGAACCGCTCTAATGGCCATCATTCATCTGTTACCTCACCACTCAAGGAACTTGTTAGTAACTCTAAGCTCTTCTATTAGGTAGACTGTCGGTTCTACACTTATATATAACGATATAAGCGGTAAATCGAATGAATATATATAACTCCTGAGGATTATTCATAAACAGCAACTAAGATTGGTAAATGTGATAAATATTCAACAATTATTCGCATTTGGCAAGCTTAAACTTAGGTCTTATTTTATGCGTGCGAAGTTTGTGCGTCTCAGAGATTCGCGTTTACTTGTTAGATGTAAAATATTAGGCGGACCGGAAAATAATTCAGGTTCCGTGCCTTATACCTAATATATGTTACGGTAAAAGTGATAAATTTCCAGTATTATTTATGATCCCCAACTAAGTTTGGTGAATGTGACAAATTACTGAATATTCATCACATTCACCGGATAGTTTATATAAACTCCAGCGGGTAATCTGAGCAAACTTTAATCAAATTTTGTAGTACGAGTTGGAGATTTTATAAACTAGCCGGTAAATGTAATAAATATTCAGTAATTTGTCACTTTAGATAAACTTAGTTGGTGATTATGAATAACCGCCGGGAATTATTTGTATTCATCCGATTTATCACTTTTATCGTAACATATATTTACCCACATTTATTACATTTACTGGCTAGTTTATAAAATCACCGACTCTTATTCGGGAACTTGTTTAAATGTTCCTTAGATTGGACTGGGTAAAAACTAGCCGGTAAATGTGATAAATGTTCAACAATTTACTAAGCCTAGTTGATGAATATGAATAATCGCCTGATTTATCACTTTTACCGTGACATAAGTGAGGTGTAACGCACAGAACCGATATTATTTTACAATTTTACCGATTTATCACTTTTACCGTCACATATATTTACCCAAATTTATCACATTTACTGGCTAGTTTATATAATCTCCAACGAAAGTTGGAGATCGGAGATATCTTATAAACTGACCGGTAAATGTGATAAATGTACAATGATTTGTCGTATTTACCAAGTCTGGTTGATGATTATGTATATGTATATTCGCCTCATTTATCACTTTTACCGTAACATAAATTAGGTGTACATAAACGCGCAGAACTGATTCCCGGGGATTATTCATAGTCACCAAACAAGCTTGGTAATTGTGACGAATCATTTCATATTTATCATATTTACCGGATAGTTTATATAATATCCAACTCCTAATCCGAGCAAGATTATATTAATTTCACATAAGAGCTGAGGATTTTATAGACTAGCCGGTAAATATGACAAATATGATAAATATGCTACGGTAAAAGTGATAAATTTACCGAATACATGGATATACTCCCCGGCGATTGTTCATATAATCACTAAATAAACTCGATAAATGTGACAAGTTGCTGAATATTTATCGCATTTACCGGCCAGATTATAAGATACCCAGATGGGCTAGATGGCTAGTTTATATCAAATTCCCAATTACGAGTTGGAGATCTTATAGACTAGCCGGTAAATGTGATAAATATTCAGGAATTTGTCACTTATACTACGTGGTTGGTGATTATGAATAATCACCGGGAAATATATGTACATTTGCCCGATTCATCACTTTTTGCTTAACATATACCCACATTTAAAAAATTTACTGCCTGGTTTATACAATCTTCAAGTTGAAATTTGGAATTTAATAAATGTTTTCTTAGACCACAAGTTAAATAATTTATAAACTAACTGGTAACTGTGATAAATATTCAATGATTTGTATATAATACATACTGTATATACTCGCCGCTTTGTCATTTTATATATAATATTATATATTGTTCCTAGAGAAATAATATAGCGTCATTAATTCGTAACGGAAAAAGTTTGAATTAGGCGAAGTCGCATTGAAACCGATAGCGATTGTGGTCTTCGGTAGCTGTGCAGAGCTCATTTTCACAACAATATGGGGTGAGAGGGTGGCGAGGGTAGTCACCAATCAGGGAGGCCATCATTTTTTGACTATTTCGCTATCAGTTTGCGTTTAGCAGTAGACCGGTTGCTAACTATCTCTCGAGTTGATTGAATTTAACATAAATTAATAACCCGAGTTCATTTTATATTGTAACAATAATTTGTGTCATCGATTCGGCCAACAAATTTTTTAGTTCGGTGGTGCAACGTATTTTAGTGAGTTATACAAATAATAAAAGGAAAAATCGTTGCAGTTTACGGGGGTGAAAAAAGAAAATGGAAACGTCACTTGTAGGAAGCGATGATGAAGGTTCTTTAGAAACACCTCCTCCGGCTGATGGTTTGTTCCTTAGTGAAGGTTCCTCCGAAGAAGAGTCTAGGAATCAGAGTCAGAAAAAGTATAAGGTAACAATTAAAGATCATAAATTGAAGATAAAAACGGAAAAGGAGGAGAATAAAGGTTGTAAAAGGAGCTATAGGAAAAGGAAGAAGGAAAACTGTGAGAAACCAGAAGGAGAAGCACAACACAAGACTCCCAGAAAACGGTCAACCAGAAACAGAAGTCCAACTCAGGTAAGAAATTCGATTTAATTATCCTCTCAGACAGTTCTTCCTCTAGGGTGGGACAGTTATAAAGGTAAAAATCTCCTTCGTAGGTGTTGAGAATCAAAAAGCACAGAAGAATGAAAGCGAATGACAGAGAACGAAATCGTATGCACTTGCTGAACGAAGCGTTGGACAGACTCCGATGCGTGTTGCCAACATACCCAAGCGACACCAAACTGACCAAGATAGAGACATTGCGATTTGCTCACAACTATATTTGGGCGTTAAGTCAAACTCTCCAGGTGATCAACAACGAGAAAGTGCCCGATTTCACCGACGCTCCACTGTTTAGTGATATATCCAGTGACAAAGACGGGATAACTGTTAATGTTGGTAATGTCGTTGTGAACATTTCGGAAAAGGGAAACATGATAACATCAAACACAGGAAGCTGTGCTGTAGCTCACCAACGAAGGTTCACCCAGTTCTCATCTACCAAAAGCGAAGACGGTTCTTACTACCACGGAAACGAATATCTTAGTTACTATACAAGTCCCACCTCCAGTCCACAGTCTGATTTCCTAAGTCCTGTTCGTTGTAAGACTCATTCTAGTCAAAGTACGACTCCTGAAATGTTCATGGATAATATTAACTACGAAAAGGAAATTAGCTGCAAGAGGAGTCTGAGTTTTGCCGATTTTGATACGACCATAAGAACTGGAGATGAAATTAATTTTTCCAATTGGTCAGAGGAATACGGTCCTGTCAATTTCTTGGACAATGTTTCCATTTCCGCTAATCCATCCTACTTCCAGTAATCATATTGTGTTGATCATACAAACCGCTGAGTCTTTTAAAATCTTCCAAAAACCTACAAATGAGTGAGAAGGCACCAACAACACCCAGAACCAACTAACAGAAATGTTGATTTGCCTTTCATAAACCAAATTTAGTGCCTTAAATGGCCAAATTACGTAAAAAATTTTAAATACTATATAAATATATATATTTTAATATATTGTAAATAAGTTATTACATTTCAATAAATTATAATTATTCATTAAAATTTTTTATTTATTTCTCTAGAACCAAACGTCCTCTGGAAGCGATGGGGAAGAAGGAAAGAAAAAAGCAAAAACCTCCCCAAAAAAAATTTAAATCCAAATTCGAACACCCATCAAACAATGAATAATAATCACTTAGGAGAAATTTACAAAAAAACGGGAAATGGGAAAAGGTTTATCCGAGCATTTAATTCCGAATAAATCACGTCGAGTAAAAGCCATGTAATGGTGGACAATAGAACCCGCCAAACATCCATGAAACGGGATTAAGGATTTACTCCGATGAATGGATGACAATTTGTGCTAAATACATCCAGTTCTATCCACCCTTATCAGACGGAGAGAGAAAAAAATGTTTAATTTATTCAAGAACCCCTGCCGAATGATTAAATGCATTTGACACCTTCGAACACTGCCTTCTCGAACGGTTTTTCCCATTTGGATTCATTGCGTTCTGCACAAAGATGGACTAAAAATGGAAGTGGGAGGCGGCGGTGAAGGGGAGGAAGAGAGAGAAAGAAACAGAGACAAACCCCAAAACTTTTTGGTCTTTCATTTCCTCTGTGTAATTTATTTGGAAAATGGCGTCGTTTGGAACACTGCTTGATGGTAGTGAATTTAACGCACCACGTTAACCGTTTCTCTGATGCTCTGATATTCTTTCATTTTCTGGCTGATTAGAGACTTAGCGTTAGAGATTCCTTTTTATGCAACAGGATTGGTTAACTCTTGAAACAGTTTTTCCTCATTTTCCCTTGCTGCTGTCGAGTCTTGGGGCCTTAAATTTTATTTATTTATTTGGAAACTTATAAACAACAAAGTCAGGTTCATTTTGTTGAAGCATCAATGAACATAACTTGAATGAGGTAAGCAAGTCAGTGAAGAAGATGATGAGTCTTCTTAACAAAAGCTAGAGGAGATTAGTGTAGAATGAATATAGACAAAAAGTTCTGTAAAACATGAAGCTTTTAGTTCATAAGATTCTATAAGTGATTCAAAAACTTTCAGCCAGCTGGCACGTTTGGCTTGGTCAACTAGGTTTGGTGGAAAATACTTTGTACAAACAGTAAATCAGGGTACTGAATCTTTTAAATGACCCAAAGAACAGGTTTGTATAACAGGTTTCACTCTAGCTAGTACCAAGAAGATATTAGATACAGGAAACAAAAAACAAAGAATTCAGACTTTAAATTCCAGCAGAAACCATAAGTGTTCCAAAAGCTTTCAAAATAGTCACAATACTCTCATTTCCAACAGTTTCAAGAGACCCTGAACTTCTGGTAACCCATCAAATCAAAGTTAATGAGGGCCTTTTAAAACAAAATCTAAGGAAGAGATTATTTCAAAACGCTACAAAGAAATTTTCAAACATCTTAAAGCTTTCACTTACAAACTAATCTCAAAGTTGTCTCACACAATTTTCTACCAGAACATTGAACTTGTCCTAAGCCACCTAGCTTGCCTTAAATCAAACTCAAACTCAACCCCAAAAAATTATGAAAACTTTAGTTTTTCACTTTACCAGGTACCAAAAACATTTCCAAAAGTTCTCAACCAGCTAACAACATCAAACCCACCCCCAACTTGAGACTTTCAATTTTTAATTAATCAAAACTTGAAGAGGACCCTTCACGCAAATTCTGTAAACAATGGTAGGACTATTTGGTGGAGGCCACATTTGACAACTTCAAGCCCTCTCCTCCACCTCACCCGCTCTCCTTCTTCAAAATCTCCGATAATAAAGAATAAAACAAACAAAAGAGTTAATGATTTTCACAAACCATGTTGAATTTTTAATGTTATTGTCGTCGCCAGGGTCGATTTATAAAAAAGAAAAAAAGGGTTCATCACATACGTGGAGCAGTGTATCAGATGCGATTACAAAGGATTAAAAAAAATAAAAAGGAAAATCGCTTTTGACAAAAAAGGCTTGTCGCATTTTCTAAGCCTCAATAAACATAAAATATTACTTTTGAAAGGGTTGATATTTATTTCTTTGCAAACCGGATAATTCTAAAAAAAAAACAATGCGACACCGTGTCTTTTTCGGCCATTTGTATTTTCGCAATGTTTTGCGAAATTGCTGACAATGTGGAGCGTCTCGAATCGAGCCTAAAAAATCGAAAATTTCCTTTTACTCTCTTTTTGTGTTCAGTTGAGTTTAAAATATTTATGAGACATGTGTGTTAATTTTTATTGATTATTTCCTTCCTATCGAATTCACTAAAAACTGGGAAATTTGCAAATCCTGATTGCTTTCCATTTTATTAATGTAAAAGGTTTTGTAGGATGGATTGTGGGGTGTGAGAAATCCCCTGTTTGCTGTTTCAATTTGTTTCCAACCAGTCCACCGATCAAGTTCCAACTCGACAAGATTTCTTTATTTCCTCCACCTTATCCCCAAAACTGCACTGATTGAAATCTTTCAACCCTTTCCCTACATTATAACGAGGGGAAGATAGTGGATCAGTCACGTTACCAAAAATCGCCGATAAGCCCAACGGCCCCAGCCGTGGTTCCCTTTTCATTTCAACCTTTTCACGAGACTACCCGCAATTTTTATTAAAAATAATAACAATCGACCATCATTCTCCTTCTTCTTCGTTTTTCTTTTAATTCTTTACTTCCGGTCGTGAAATAATTCTTTGTTGACTAACTTCAATAAATAAGTTCAATCAAAAGGAAAGGAAAAAATTTTTGTAAAACCCACTTTTAACCGCTTTGTGGGTTCTTTGATCCGATTTATTAAATAAATAATATTTTTAATAATACAGGAATTCATATTCGCATGAATTGATTCACTCAAAAGATTTATTTAAGTTAATAAATAACAAAAATAAATAAATATACGCTTATTTATTAAGTTTTCGTTTCCTGGTAATAAAGTCGTTGGCAAATGTACCGCCTTCTAAAAACGAAGGATTGCAGTCTCTATGACAAAGCCTGCGAGATTCACTATTTGACAGGTTTCGACAAATCCGGACGACACTGGGCAGCTGGATTTGTGGTGGATAATTCTAAGGTTTAATTATTGGATGTAATGATGTATTGTTTGATTTATTGATTGCATATCTTGAATTATATATCAGATAAATAATTGCACTTCAGTAAAATCGTCACTTATAGATATTTTTGCAATAATTAGCAGATTTACGGATGATGATTGTACACCCATTTATACTCAGGTAAGTTAGTTTGATTCTCACAACAAGAAAAAAGTTTTTCTAGAACTGCTACAGTGCAAAAACCAGTAATTCTATAGATTATCTAGGTGATGTAGCTTCATCTTTTAAAATATGGAAGCCTTTTTCATTTCTCAAATTACCTAGATAATTTCCACATTATCCACCAAGAACTCGTTAAACTGAAAATCTGGTCTTTGTCAATCAACAACAACAACGCTTCTGCGCGCTTGAATTAACATAATTTATTGTTTTTAATTTTTGTACACGTAAATAGTACAAGAAAGCAAATGATGGATACCGATAGCTATAGATAGCTATATTGAAACCGTTGATTTGGACTTTACGCCTAACATATACATAAGCAGTTGGTTTGAATTTGAACAGTTTGAGCCAGTACACCACAGCCTTCTTTTAAAACAAATAATTGAGGAAAACAATGGCTACGATTTCACCAGTCGTTGAGTAATAAATTTTCGAGTTTATTTAAAGACCCGAAAAGGCTTTTTTAAGTGTTTGATTTAAGTGCCAGGAGGAAGACAATTAGGCTTTTTTTTCTTTTATTTATTTTACTTTGGATATGATTCATGTTTGATCTGCAAGTTAAAATAACCCCAAGCTAACTTGTTTACTAGACCATAACGCGATTCGCGTATTATGAATGCTACCCCTCGTCAATAGATTTGACGCTTAATTTCGAATCCCATTTTCTCCTCGGTTTTTTTATTTTTTAAATTTTATTAAAATCGAATTTCAGACACTATACTTAAATTTCAGAAATATTTATTCCTACTCTTTGAATAAGTGAATGAAATAACTGATAACCAGCCAATCCCAATAAGAGAACGATGTCTCTAAAACAGTCCAAATGATTTTATTCTAATTCCACGTCATTTTTAATAACACACAAATAATTAAGAATAATTCAAATTCTTTGTGTTAACATGTTTGAGAGAACATTTTGGGATGGAAAATAGGAAAAATTTTTAAAACAAGTTTGGGGCTTTTAATTTCGGATTTGTTTTGTTTTGATTTTGAGCCGGTCTTTTTCCAATCGTAAAATTGAGAATAATTTTTATTACGGTGTCTGGAACGTTTCGGAGGGATTTATGAAAGGTTGTGATTTGAATGGAGGGTGCATTTATCAACCCTCTCATCCCTTAGAATTTCCCACCCCCCACATCTTTTGGGCAGCTGGTCGACTATATTTATTATCAAGATTTCAATGGTTGGGAGGGCGGAAAATTTTTGTATGTTTTTCCCGATTTATCACGGCTTATTCTACCTATTGATGTATTCCTTATAATTAAACACATATTATGAGTACTCTTAGAGGGTCTTTCCGCCACTGCACTCGAACCTGCTCTTGTTTATAATCTGATCCAATCGTACCATAGTTGGTGTTTGGGTTCAACGATTTAAGACATAAAACTAATATTTTTAAGAACGACTAGAAAGTGTAGTTGTCAACTATTTAAAAATTTTCTGATGGCGTGAACGAGTGTCCTCTAATTTTATACTTCCGGAACTACTTGAATATTCAGTTCGAAAGTTTATCCGGGTTCACTTAAGTCCACTGAAAGTAAATTAGGTTTTAGTGTGCTTTCTGTGTCTCGTTCTATATTTGCTGTTTTCGTTTATTTTTGGCCCATGTTCATTCTTTGTTGAGTTTTGTTCTTAGTATCACTTTTAAGTTTTATTTGTATTTGTATTAAATGAGCTGAGGAAAATTGATTCATATCACAAACCTTTCGATTCACGAACAGTTTTATAAACCGGATTATGTTCGTATGAGTCTCGATAAACATGTAAACACAGAATGAAAGACATGAACACGATTACGAGAAGGGCGACTCACATCTGTGGTTTTTAATGGAAATGCAAAATGATGGCGGTCGTAACAGAATCATTTTACAAACGTCAACCACGAACAATCAGGTGTTATGAGATAAATGTCATTACAAAAACAGATTTATTAATTGCTGAAATCATTGAGGTAAAAAGGTAATTAAACTCGTCTTTGTTACTAAGTCAAAACTGATGAGAAAAATGAAGGAAATTCAGTTTGATGATATACTTTACAAAAACGAATGAACGGCGATAAAAAAAAGGAAGTCAGATAATCCAAATAAGTGAAATTAATATTATTCCACCCTTCCGCCATTAATGGTTCAAGTCCTTCATCGTCGCTTAAATATTCAATCCTAAAGAGAATATATCGGTAGACAGAGCTTTCATTAAAACCCTTGGCTGCCTTCCCCTCTGGGAATCATCGTTCTCTCACTGCGCTAAAAGGCTGTGATTTTCAAGTATCATTACCCGTCAATTACAAAAATGAAATTTTTTTCTCACAAGGATCAAAAATATCAAAGTGTGAAAACATTATCGATGACATTTATGATTTTCTTTTCTTTTTTTAAAAATATAATTCGTTAAATAGCTCTCGGTCACGTGTCCTCGCCTAATCACAACATACCGCCCCTAACAAATTGCCGGCACGGACTCCATGTAAAATATAGCACCATCGCCACGCGACGTGTCACGTGTGTTGCGGATCCATTATCTGTGAGCACGTGACCGGGCCATTGATATCTCATGAAAACCTTATCGGCTTATTAATTGTTGTGGGGCGTTGGTAAAAAATTTGTTACTTCGTTGAACTCATTAAAATGTCATTGAAATCAATAACTAATAATGAAATTGAATCATAAATAACTTCCCTCCTGATTTAAATTAATTTTTTAAAAAATATTTAACAGAAGTTTTGTTTGAGGACGATTAAAGATTGCACTTATTAAATAAATAATAGTTCTTTAAAAAACTTTATTAATTAATAATTTGGTGTTTTTATTAGTTTAATAAGTTTTTTAGTTAATAGGTGCATTACTGAAGAAATGAGTTCTGTATGTTATTGTGAACCATTTATCTTATTTATTATATCATCTTATATCTAAATCTATTGGCTGTTATGGAGAATTTATTTCATAAATAGTTTGAGTTGTTTATGAAATTGATTCTCCTGGAGAGTGTGAATTGGTTTTGAAATAAAATTGTGCAATATTTATGAAATAACTTGTTGGAAAAAGGTGGAGTGTTTATGAAATTAATTCCTCAGCATTATCTAAAGTTAAGTTATTCTATTTAAATGATTAATCTGTTAATAATTGTAGACTTACTCTTATATACATATTATACCTAAGATTGGTACATAATATATATGTTGTATATAACAACTCGGAACACTTAATTTTTTTAAAATCAAATTTCTCGGGATAAGAGTCAGCAACCTTTTCAGCAACATGATTGATGGGCCAATAACAAAATTGTCATGACATTATTTTCATTATGCTTACAACATTTGGAGAATTTGGCTATTAGTATATTCTAGCCCTCAAAGGATTCTGGAATAGCAAAGCCCTAACGGGGAAATTGAGAGAAAAGCTTACTTTCGGTTTCTCTCAGCAAACAATTCACGTCAACAAGGTTTACAACTCACATCACTGCATTGTTTTGTTCTTTTAAAGGGTGGACCATGAATAGAATTAGAGTTAATATCTCGAGGCTATTAAATTCTGTTTAGAAAAAAGGGAACAGTTAGGTGGGGTGCTGAAATATACATAAGCAGAAAAAAAATCACGAAATGAATAATGCATCTGTAGTCCAGTATCACCTGTCAAATAATGGGTTCCGTCATCGGAATCATTTATGCTAACTTATTGATATGTCATATTTTGATAAACCTTTTTTTGTGCTACCTTGCAAGTTTGATGGTAGTTCGTTGTATTTTAAATAATAAAAATGTTAAATTGTCAGTGTTAGTACAAATAAAATTGTTTACATTAATTTTAGATTTAGATTTGGATTATATAGTGGTAATAAGCAAAATCCCTTGGCTCAGAGGTGGGGAACCTTTTTACCATTAGAGGCCACATTTAAATTAGGCACCAATAAGAGAGGCCGCATTGACCTAAGAAAGTGACTTTTGTGAAATTGTTATAGTTTTTCTATAGATTTAACAATTTATTGAATTATATAGAAAAATATAATATAATACTACAAAACTTTAAATATAATATAAATATAAAATAATATAAAAAATATTTTTTGATTCACTAAGTTAGTGACTTATTTGGCTTTGTTTTTGTTTGACAGTAATGACACTTTAAGAAGAATTATTTTCCTGAATGTTTTATGACACACGTTTGCAAAAGACTCGTTCCATAAATAATGCACACCTACTGAAAATTCTTCTCTTAATTTATAATTATACATGTTTTCATGAATAATTTCTTTCATAAATACTGCAGAGTCATGTGGTCTTTCTTTCATAAATACTCCACAGTTCATCAAAATTTACTACAAAAGTGATGCTCATTTAAGAACAAATTTTTCAAAAATATTGCACATTTTAGAAATTTATTTTATGATACGTTTAAAAAGGACTCATTCCATAAATAATGCACACTTACTGAGAATCATACTCTTGAATAATGTTAATAAATATTTTCAAGAGTAAATTCTTCATAAATACTGCACAGTGATGTGACTTTCCTTCATAGGGCCGCACAAGAACGTCGCGGAGGCCGCAGGTTCCCCACCTATGCCTTAGTTAATCGGTATATTAGGTAAATACCGGCACTTTAACTATTTCAACCCTTTCTAGAGCAATATACTGAACTCAAATATTATAGTCAAAGGCATAAATCAATAATTATCTTGATTCTAGGTGCCAAATTAAAAAATGTCAGTATAAATTCCTCTTTTTCTTAAAGAATATATGTTAGTTTAGGCTATTTAACAAATACAACTTGATGAATTTGAGGAGTATTGTATGAGTCAAACAGACTCAATTAATTTTAGGGTTTATGGGTAAAAGACTGTTTTGAGTTATTTTTTATAATAAGTGTGTGAATGATAGTGTTTGATTGAAAATGAGTGTCTAAATTGATATTTTAATATTTCTACAGCAAAAAGTTGGGTTTTGATGAGTCAATTTGGCTCACTTGATTAAAAATAGCTTTACAATCAACAACAGTTACATTTAATAAAAGGAGTAAAATTAATAAATTTAGTTTAAATCTCACAGTAAACAGCCACCTGTCCCCAAGAAAAGGACATTGAACTGTTGGTAGATCTAAGGGTTTGTCAGGAGATCAAATCAGTCTTGGCCCTAGAAATTGGAAACCTTAATTAAAATCTGTTTAAAAATTTCATAAAATCTAACAAAACGTTGTTCAGTATGTCGGTCTTCTTCAAAAGAATGAAAATGAATAAAAAAAAAAACTCCCCACTACCTAGAGTAAAAATGAAACAAATGTTTCGGATGGTAGTGAAAGGAATAAAAGCACAAAGAAAGAGCAAAACACTTGAGGATGTAGCTTTTTTAATTTGGAAAACCACTCAAAAACCATTCACGGCTCAGTTCATCATCAAGTACGGAATCTCCACTTAACCAACTGACAAATTGAGAACATTTATTGAACTTTGCCCGTGGGATTCCTTTTTTTAATTATTTTGTATTAATGCCGTCTCATGAGGAATCAGCCTCTATCCCATATCATACTTTTGAGAAGAAACGGCCTAATTTGCAAAACCGAACGTCTTTTAGCAGGGATTTTAATTTTTGCTCGCATAATTTTTTTATCATCGATTTTTGATTGAATTTATTGTATAAATGGTTGTATGATTATTCTCTTATTTTCGACCAAAATTTACTGCACTACAGGAAATTTGGATTTTTGAAGGAGTGAGAATGGGGATTTAGAAAATGTTTGTCTTCTCAGAACACAACCGGAAATGGTAACAGATGAGCTGGTTTCGTTTTCTTTTTTATGATTATCCAAAAAAGAAATTAGAATTACCTCTTAAATCAACATAATTGTTACTAATTTTAAAATCCATACAGATAAAACTATGAAACTATTTCTAATTGGGTGATAAAAAGAAATTCTATCAAATTGAAAGAAATAAAATTGAATTTGAAAGCGTCCACAGCCTTTTACGACAAATCTACGTCTATGGGAAACGACCTCCACAAACGCTTTCCATGTCTATGAAACAAACAAGATGGCGCTTTGCCAAATGACACAAAATCATATGACAAAAATAACACGTGATGAAATTTATTTAAAATTACAATGTTTTGGTTTATTCATAGTTAGTTGAAAAATTCAACTAAAGATTGAGGTATTTTAACCTCAATAGTTAAACATTTAGTTCAAGAATGACATTAAATTAAGAAATGAAACTTAGGGTTGGCGAGAGTATCACAATATGTCATTTTTTGATAAGTTTTTTAGCCATAAAAATCGTAATAATAAAAATGATTATGGCTTGAAAACATCACCTGAGCCAATAAAGTAAGTAAAAGACCAGTACTAAATTATAACAAGTGTCTTGTTCCGTGTTGCTAAGTTTTTTATTTAAAAAAATGTAAGTTTTGGATGTGTATTATTTATAACGTAAAAAATTCCAGAGATAACTTATTAGTGAGGATGAGTCAATTGATACGGTTCTATTGCCGTTATTTTAGTCATGTCAAACACCTCGAGATTTTCTTAAATATTGTCAACAAGTGTATTTTATAAGAAAAAAGCCAGAAAATACAACGGAAATTTTTTTATCCAATGCCTAAGACAACTAATTATTACTTGTTTGGATGATTAATGTGTACATAAAGTCTTAAGATGTAAAATCAAAAAATGTTGATTGAAATTTTTGATAAGACAGTTATTTAAAATTAGAGATTTGAATCATCTGAGTAGAAAATGAGACAAAGAGTTTGTATTGTTGTGATGAATGATTGATGATCCAAGTGGGCAAGTGAAATAGTTAATTGTGTTTTTGTTTTTATTTTAATTGTTGTCAGCTTTGTGTTAAGTCATAAATATTAATATTATAAGGATTTTGCAGTGAAATATTGTTTTGTTTTGTTTGTTTCAGTTTTAAGCCTTCCCATTTATCAATTTCAAAAGACCAAATTAGATTTGTTCTCTTCAGAGAGTGTGAAAGAAGGGGTAGGAAATTGTTATTCGATTCAGATGCAGTTGAAAAACTGCCATTGGCCTCAAAGGAAACTTTATGCAGTCAGAAATGTCAACAGTCAAGTAATGAGAAAGTTATCGATTTTATCAAACAACCAGCACACATGGTTACAAGGTATGTTAGTGTGTTAGAGTTGTTTAAGTATTTGAACTGCTTTCATTTATCTTAAAGTTCCCTGAAATTTGTTTTTCTGTTGTAGTGTCCTTAGTCCAATTCTGTTACATAGATGTGTTGATTTTTTTTTGTGGATTCTAATCATATCGAAATTTCTTGATTTTGCAGTACAAAAAACCCTCAGGTGATGTTCCTCTTTTGGGTGAAATGATTTTTGGTTCTGTGGCAATGGTTTACAAAGGTGAAAACTCATGCAAAATACATTGCATTCCCTCACCCAGGAGAATAATGTTTACAACAATCGTTCATGCTCCTAGTCGCTGTCAATTTAGTACAAGGTAAAGAAATTTCATCACCTTTTAAATAAATTATAAATGGATAAAAACAGTCAAGGTTTAAGTATCAATATATATTTTCTATAATTGTTTACAGTGAACAGAGTTTAGTAAGCTCTTGTGCATCATTTAACGAAATCACAGATCAAAAACAAACAAGTTCATCGATTCAAAGCTCTACAGACGTGAAGGAGTTAGTCAGAGACATTCATCAACATATCCTTGGATAAGACACAATTCACCTCTCAGTAAAATCAATCAGTGTTGTGAAATCAGTGATTCAGATTCAAATCTCATGAAAAGAAATTTTCTCCACAGAAACATCAAACTAGGATGCTTGGAAAATTTATGTTTAAGTAATGAAAATTGTGAAGTGAGCAAGTGTAGTCTGATACATGAGGGAAAATCAAGTTCAGACAAATTAGATGAAAGTTTATTGATTTTGGGGGTAAATAATTTAAGCACAAATCAAAAGGGTTCTGACTGTGAAAGGGATTCAGCTTTCGATAGTTCAATAGTGACCTCAAACAGCTCGAATGAATCTGAAAATTGTAAGTTTTCACTTTTGTTTTGGGATAGTTTGTGAAATTTTGTTATTTGTTATGAAGTCGAATAAGAAATTTGTTTCATTTCAAGTTTCTAGTGTTAGTGGATCTTTAAGTAGTCTTAGGAGAAGGTGGGCTCAGTCACGCTCAACGTCTTTAGATTCGACAACATACGAAGACACGATTAGTTCCCCTTCGAAGAAGAAAACCAAACTGGGAATGGCTCTTGTTTTGAATTTGAGTCACAGTTTAGAAAAGTAATTTCACATTCTTGGTTCAGATTAATGTAGGTACCATTTGTTTGTGGTGTTTCAACTTTTCTCATGTTTTTCTTCTAGCCAAATGGAAGACTTTCTATTCAATCACACCATAGTCATAGACAGTATAATGAGCAGGTTACAATCATCCGTTGAAACGGCTTATATCAAGAACGAAAATTTCGTGGATCTCATATACAACGCCTTTTTAGAATCGCAACATAGCATCCACGAATTGATAACCGGGAGGAAATGCACGGTTCCCATTTGGCTAACATTAATCGGAGATGGAGGTGGCGATGATTCGGAAATGGCTGACGTAGAAACTGGTTCAAAAAACGAAGACAGGCTAAATAGTTTAAGATTAAAGTTCCTAAACGAGTTTTGCGATTTATTAATTAAATACGATACTAAGGACACTAATTTGTACGTTTTTCTCTGGATGGATTATTTATTGTTAAATTGTTTTATGTTTAATGTTTAATCGCGTTTTAAAAAATTTTTTTCAGTTTCATGAGTACGCTTCTCACTGCTGTTTTGACTCATCATTTAAGTTGGGTTACCACTATTGCTGAGACTGATATTTCTAACAGACACAAAAAGTTGCATTCTGTGGTAAGTGGATAGTTGAATGAGAGTTGAGATGAAAGGAAGATGATTCTTGTGGTATAGAGTGAATATTTTATTTTTAGATAAAAAATTTACGGCCCTATAATCCCCCTGTGGGCCCAACTGAACGATCTTTGTGGATTGTTAGGCTCGCCTCTGAAGTGTGCCAAAACGGTTATAACTGGCGGAGAAAGCAAACGATTTTACATATCGAACATCATCGAAGTGTTAACATATTTCATACGTTGTTATAATGTTTTCGAAAACGTTTACGACATTGACATCGAAGACGTGAGCGTCGCGGATTTGGTGATGGAAAAATGCGAGAACGCGGACAATGTCGATTCGGGTATCGATTCTGACGTCCACACCAGCGCCACGTTAGAAATGGAGAGGTTCGAAACGAATTTATCGAATCCTCCCGTTTTCGAAAAGAAAGGAGACGACGAAGGTGAAGTAATTAACAAAATCGTGGCGAGGGATACAAACAATTCGCAAGAGTGTGTTGGAGGTGCGGGTGGAGGTTTGAAACGCAGCAAAAGCTGTCTCTCTCAGATGAAACTCGAGGAAACTGTAAGACTCGGTAAATTGTATCCGGATATCGAAGACATGGCCAAGAGCGAAAACATTAGAGTCGATGATTTGAATTATTCAGAAAACGACACGACGGTTTACGTAGATAAGTTATTAAGTAGTGAGAAACTGAATGAGAAGATACAGAAAATGATTCGAGTTCCCGGGAAAGTTCCTGAGAAACCTCATTCGGAAGGTTATCTAAGTCCGGACGAAGGTTACGACACAATAGAATCGTGTAAGTCTGAGGATTCTCGCTCGAAAAAGGTACAAATGGAGAGACAGTGTTCGTCTCGAGAGGAACGGAAGGACAATATAGTTTTCGTGTTAGGAGAAAACGAAGAGTTGGTCAACCTCCAGAAGAAAGTCGTTTTAACGAAATCCTCAGTGATAGACATGGAGAAAGAAGACTCAAACGTTTTAGTGATAGACTGCGACGGTGTTAGTACAAATGGTCGTGGAAATAGTGAAAGGATAAGTGAAACAAATGTGCGGACGTTGGGGAAATCAAATCCCGATAAGGAGGATAGGACGTTGTGGGTGAAATCATTCGAAGAGAAATTATCTGAACATTCCAAAGGTGAAGATGACGTCGGCGGAAGGCGTCAAAATTCTTGGAAAGTGCCCTGGATGATTCGTGAATTTCCTCTACCCAAGTATGATAAAAGTTTATTTCATGGGTTCGTCCAAAATTCAGAAGATTTGATTATGTTCTTGTTCATTTATGTCTGTTTTCATTTTTATTTAATTAGGATTGCTAAGCCAAGTCGAACGAAGCGATTGGACGTCTGCTCTGTGTTAGGGGGCATTAATCAGCACTACAACTCTGAACAAGTGCTTCAAGGGGTTTTGGATCCGAGAGCGAATTGGGAACAAACGCTACAGAAAGACTTGTACCTGTGCGCTCACAATGGAATCCTGGAAAAAAATGTCAACGAAGCGCTGTGCATAGTGGGAGACGTAGACACGTGGTATGTGACTTGAGTACACGTGAACAAATTCAACCAAAACGTTGTGGAACATATTCGAATCGATTACGAGTTAACTCGGTGATTTTGGATTTTCAGGGAAGTTTCAGTATTTTCAAGCAACACATCAGTTTTAGATCGGAATAAAAACACCGGGGTGAGAGTAGGCATGTCACAACTTGTAGCCGACATGTTGGAATCACTTCTTTACCTTCACAAAATAAATCTTTCTCCAAACTTCGTGAGTATCGGTGATTTTTTATGGAGACTTTTGAAGGGATTCTCGGATTTCATTGATCCTTTGTATTTTAGTGTTTACTTCACATCGAGAAAAAGCTTCACGAAATCTATTTAAAAAGCCAAACAGTGGCGGAGCTTCTCAACTCGACGGAACTGTGCAGCATCGAGTATCTAACGACAAGACTGGATATTGGGATCAACGACGTTCCTCTCTTGCTCTCTGTTGCCACGACACATTCACCTCAGATTTCAGAGAAATATGGCCTTTCGTTCACTTGATGAATGATTGTGAGGGATAATATTCCCTCTTCTAGATTTAGATTTAGATAGATAGATTTCGTCTTTCAAACGCATATCAAAATTAAAATGCTGTTGTTACAAGTATAACTAGTCAAGTTTTAGCGAAGGGCTTAGCGTCTTAAGGTTTTGCTTCGATGAGCTTGTCAGAACACACAATCTAGATAAGATTGATGGTATAGTGAGTGATAAATTAGCAAATGTTTGAAGGGATGTGGTTGGGTAGTCAAAATGACGGCCTAACTAAGTTGAGAGTTCTATCGCTAAAAGCAAACCTATCTGGATTGTCTGTTCCAACAGCAATTGTGGTATTGGTCTCATAAATGGAAAGAAAATTTTATTTTCAGTCTTTGTTTTCTCGATGATACTAATTACTTAAAAGAAAGAAAAAATTTTGTGTCAAATGTGATTTGTCTTTGTCTCGAAATGAAAAATTTGACCTTGAAAAGGGCATTAAACATAGTATTCAATGATGTACACTCCCCAAGGAAGTCGAAGGGGGCTCTTCTGTATAAATCTAATGAATGATATTATTATAAAGAATGCTGGGTTGGGCTAGAGTTGAGTAATCAAAGTACCTGTCTAGTGAAATATTAATTCAGATTTGGAGCCCCCTTCCAACATCCGGGAAAAACGGGATCAAAACTTTTCTCAAATCGGCCTTGAAGTGACACTTATCTGAGGACGTGGGACCAAGTTTTTTGAAAACTAAAATCTGTTTAATGGAGAAACTGTTAAAGGCTAAATAAAATTTTTCATTTGATTGTTGATTAGTTAGTATAAATGATAAGAGATAAAATAATTTCAGTTGAGTATAGAGAGGAAAGGAATTATTTAGCGAAATTTTTAGGAACGACTATTTTTTATAGTGAAGAATCTGAATGAGAAGTTAAATGTATTTTTGGATATTAATTTTGATTGAGAGAGAGAGAGAGAAGAATATTTATTTTTTTTAGTGTATTAACTTTTTTTTCATTTTTTAGCTGTCGTTATTTATATTTTCAATATAAAGATATTTTTTGACATAATTGTATAAGGTTTCTTTTGCTGGAGGAAAAACGAAATTCCTGACGTTGAGTGGAGGAGTGGTATAGTGGTCAAGTTCCTGACTGGGACGCAATGATCGTGAGTTCCAATCCTCCTTCCGCATCCTGTTGTACCCAAAAAGGGTGAAAATGGGATTAAAACCACCACCAAATTCCTGCTGTTTTCAGGTGATTGAGAAAACTAATTAGTACCCGCGAAAATCTAAAATCAAACGAAACTAAAAACCTCAACACGTAAATTGTCTTTTGCGCCTTCAGAAAAATGGTTAGGCAATGCTCAATACATCCAAGTGCGAAGGTTAAATTTCTGCAGGGGAAATGCACAACGACAATGGCGAATGTCAACCTCCTTTAACATTATGTTTGCCTGATACCAGGAGCCGTAAAACCGTTGTTATTTCAAGAATTTGTCTACATTTTGGCTACGCCTTCAAAAAAATGTTTAGGCAATTTGTAATACATATAAGCACGAACACAAAATTTTTGTAGGATTGACTGTCGACAACAATGGCGAATTGTAACCTCCTTCAATGTTATATTTGCCTGATACCCAGAGCTCAAAAAATCATTAAAATCGACGTTTCAAATTGTTTCTTACGCCTTACAAATGATGTTTAGGCAATTTTCAATACACGAGTAGGACACACGAAAGTTTTGACTGGATTCAGTTATATGACAAGTTGCTGATTTCCGATGATTACAAATAAAGGATTTCTGAGGTTTTATGTGTTATAATTGAAAGGGTTATGTATCTTTGCTGTCATATCCCTGTCATAGCCCTTATGTGTCTTTGTATCCAATCCCTGGAGTCTGTTCTCTATGTATAAAGCCCATTTATAGTCAGACTAACCACTTAGAGACAGAGGGCAGTTAATCAGGGTTAAAAAGTTTAATAAGTTATTAACTCCTAACATAGTAACAATAACATTAAGTTATTAACTTCTTGAGTTATTGAAGACAACCATTTTAATTGATTCTTCTTCCGTTTTAGGATCAAACCTCCTGTCAGTCTGATTTTGACCAACGCGTCTCTCAACTTGGTAGCTTACTATCCGTTGACAGAAACATTCATTCCCATGATTTTAAAGGTTATTATATAAACACAATATACAATAATATATAATAATAATTCTATATTCAGAGTTTTAAGTTTATAATTATACACTCAAAGATTTTTTCGGCCTCTTCTTCATCCTTTCCCCGACCACTCTTCTTCCAATTCCCCAAAACGTGTTCCTCCAATCTTCTAATCACATCCACAATCAATGTGAGTGCAGCCTTTCCCACTGAAATTAATGACCAAAAAGTTACTCCAAAAAAAACTTTTTCATAGGCTCAAACCGCCATTTTAAGTCTAAACCCAGATTTTCGGTTAGCCAGATGCAAAAGCTCGACACGAGATCAGACTAACTATGCTAAGATTTTAAAAAGGGAAGTCTCTTACCAAAAAGGGTTGTTAAAATTCGTGTCTATGCTTTTAGACATCAGGTACTACCAGGTACCTTTGTCTTGGTTGATTCGGAGGAAGGGAGAGTGGGTTGAAGGTCTGGAAAAAGGTTTTCCACGACGCACGAATCATTTAGAAAATTATGGTAACTAAAATTAAATTAATTTTAAGTAAAAGAACCCTTAATTAATTAATTAATTAATTAAAAACCTGCTAAACCTTAAATAAGAAAAGAAGAAAAAAGATTTTTCTCTCGGTTTTGTAACGTTATTAACGTACAAAGACGTTTTCGTTGCAAAAAAGGAAGTGAAAATTAGAAACTCGACTCGAAATCATAAATTTCGTGAATTATTTTCAAATCCGAAGCCATACCCTCTGTTTAGCTTATAGACGAAGCTTTCTTCTTAGGTTAGGTTGTGTGATAGATAACGGTGGTCCAGGCTTTAACAGAACCAACAAGTTGATCAGAAACAGGATGCCATGAGTGTGTTCTATGTGTGTGTGTGTGTGTTATTGGGTAATCGAAACCTCCAACACAACCGATTCGAGGTGACTACCTGCCAGTGTTACCCGGCCGAACGACCGACGACCTTTCCTCACCTTTGATGCGTCCTTGACTTGGAGGAATCAACCAAAACAACTTTTACTGTGGATTTGAAGAATTCGGTCGGTCGGTCGGTCGAGCCCGAGTTATTTCGCATCGTTCGTTGCAACATTTCGAACTATGTGTCTGGAATATCTTTTGTTACTAATAACTTTTCTTCTTCGTCTTCTTCTTTTATTCCACTCTTTGAATTATGGTAATGGAGGGAATCATCGCCGCGGAATATTATTCAAACATTTTCAACTCGATTCGATTCAGGTCACATCATCCAAGTTCGGTTCGTACCCGCTTTTCCACTCCCTTCTTTCATGTTCTCACAGATCTACTTACCATGGATGCCACACATGAAAGTGACACATGTCTCAGTAAACTTGTGATGACACTCACCAATCTCTCTTAGAAAGAAAGAAGCATTTTCCTTAGAGCTATTTCCGGTTTGAGTGGCACTGTTGAAGAGATCTACGAAGAACAGACATAGAAGATAATAAACTAAACAAAATAAGTGTGCATTATTTACGAAAGAATCCTTGAATCCGTTTCATAAATAATGCACACTGGTACAAAGTATGAAACGAAGCCTTTGATGATTAAGTGTTTCATTACTTACTTGAAACGGTAACCTTTGAATCCGTTTCAAAAATAATACACATGTACAAAAGATTCATTTCAAAATAATGCACACTCGTACAAAGGATCTGTTTCAAAAGTAATGCACACTTGTACAAAGGTTCCGTTTCATAAATAATGCACACTTGCATCTTGAAATGGTTTCAAAAGTACTGCACACTCGTACAAATTATGAAACGGATCCTTTGTACAAGTGTACATTTTGAAACAGAAACAGAAACTCTTGGTGCAGGTGTGCATTATTTACGGAAAGAATCCTTGAATCCGTTTCAAAAATAATGCACACTTGTACTAAAGATTCATTTCAAAAGTAATGCACACTTGCACCAAGGATTTGTAATGCACACTCCTACAAATTATGAAACGGATCCTTTGTATATGTGTGCATTACTTTTGAAACGAAGCAGGAGGCCTGGTGTAATGGTTAGCGTCCTCGACAGTAGGAGTTATAGTCGTCAGTTCAAATCCTCCTCCTCCCCCATATTCTGTTATACCCAAGAGTGAACAAACAATTCATTTCATAAATAATGCACACTTACTCAAATAGTTCAGTTTAAAAATTTAATTTGGTTCTAATCCAGTTTTTCAGCTTTGGCTACAAGTAGTTATTAGGAGTGGGGATTATTCATAATCACCACCGAATGTCTAAACTACTCGTTCCTGTCTACCAACACTTGGGACTGTGATTCGGCGCCATGGTCCAGGAACAGGGAATCGTATTTGTAGCTTGGAAATGTTGAACCAGGGATTTTGCAAGAAATTTGAAAGAAATGAATAAATTTCCAAAAATTATAATGATGGGTCATAAATCATGTTCAAGGTTTCTCTCCCTATTTCCCGATCAGTCTAGCCTAACAGGGGTTTCATAGAACGGGAAAGGTAAGCAAAGAAAAAACAGAAACCTTGAACGTGATTTGTGGGTAGTTCATGCAGAAGTGTTAACAATAAAGGTAAGGAGGAGGGAAAATGGCGGGAGGAGGTCGAACAAAAGATGAGAAGGGCTCAAAGTGGAGCCATCTTAACTTTTATCTCAATTTTCCTTTCAATCTGGTTTTTTATTTCAAATAAATGTGAGTGTCATGCACGGGGGCCATAATCGCCGTCAGACGATTTGAATGCCAGCCAACCGGCCAGTCTGCCAGCCTGCCATTTGTGAATAACGATGTGGACGTCCCTGCACATCTTCACGTACGTCCAGATCTGACTTATGTGAAAGCCAACTTTTCCAAGCTTTCCAACCCGCGCCATGATCCTTCATTTTCACAATTTTTCCTTTGATTTCTAAAAAGTTTCGTTCCACTTCATCGTATCCATCTTCTTAGTGATGTTATTCACTAAACGGAGACATTTGCTGTTGTAAGCTGTGGCGATGAAGGAGATCTGCGAAGAAGAGAACAACATGTAATCTTAACAATTTTTTTAATTAAAATCTCGATTAAGAGTTGGGTACTTTACAAACTACCCGGTAAATGTGATAAATACTCAGTAACTGGTGATTATGAATAATCCCCGGGTATTATATGTACATTCGTCTGATTTATAACTTTTACCGTAGCTTATTTGGGTGTACATAAACGCACGGACTGTACATAAGTGTACATAAAGGTATAACGTACTTCCCGGCTATTATTCATAATCACCACTAATTTGATAAATCTGACAAATTATTGAATATTTATCACATTTACCGGATAGTCTATAAAATCCTAAGCTCTTAATGTGGAATTAATATAATTTTGCTCGGATTACGAGTTGAATATTATATAAACTAACCAGTAAATGTGATAAATATTCAATGACTCGTCACAATTACCAAGCTTGTTTGGTGATTATGAATAATAGCCGGGAATTAGTTCTGCGCGTTTATGAACACCTAATTTATGTTACGGTAAAAGTGATAAGTCAGGCGAATATACATATTATTCCCAGGAATTATTCATAATCATCAGCCAGACTTGGTAAATACTACAAATTATTGTAAATTTATCACATTTACCGGTCAGTTTATGAGATATCTCCGATCTCCAACGAAAGTTGGAGATTTTATAAACTAGCTAGTAAATGTGATAAATGTGGGTGAATATATGTGACGGTAAAAGTGATAAATCGGTAAAATTGTAAAATAATATCGGTTCTTTGCGTTATACCTCACTTATGTCACGGTAAAAGTGATAAATCAGGCGAATATACATAAAATTCCCAGTGATTATTCATACTCATCAACCAGGCTTGGTAAATACGACAAATTGTTGAACATTTATCACATTCACCGGCCAGTTTATAAAATATCCAACCCGTGAGCTAAGGAAAATTTAAATAAATTCTCGAATGAAAGTTGGAGATTTCAAAAACTAGCCAGTAAATGTGATAAATAACTGAGGTAAATATATGTGACGGTAAAAGTGATACATCGGATGAAAAGAAATATTTCCGGCGGTTATTCATAATCACCAACTAAGTCTAGTTAAAGTGGAAAATCACTGAATATTTACCACATTACCCGGTTTGTTTATATAATCTCCAGTGGGTAATCCAATCAAACTTTAAATAAATTCCCTGTTATGAGGTGATTATGAATAACCGCCGGGAAATATTTCTATTCATCTGATTTATCACTTTTACCGTCACATATGTTTACCCACATTTATTACATTTACTGGCTAGTTTATAAAATCACCGACTCTTAATCGGGAACTTGTTTAAATTTTCCTTAGATTGTCTGGTAAAAACTAGCCGGTAAATGTGATAAATGTTCAACAATTTACCAAGCCTAATTATGAATAATCGCCTGATTTATCACTTTTACCGTGACATAAGTTGGGTATAACGCAGACAACCGATATTATTTTACAATTTCACAGATTTATCACTTTTACCATATTCTTACGACGTCAAGATGACTGAAGTTGTCACAAATAGTTTTATTTCAAATACCGTTAGTTTCGATTAAATTTTCGTATCTACAGACGCACAAAACGAGATAATGAATAACCCAATCTGTCATTATAGAAAAATGAGACTGTCACATCCTTTAACAATTTTCAAATGACCTTGACTCTTATAACAGAAACCGATATTATTTTACAATTTCACAGATTTATCACTTTTACCAAGGAACCCAAATGTAATCTTACGACGTGGCGAAAGATGACTCGTAGTTGTCACGCGTAGTTAATAGTCACAGCGTTAGTTTCAAATACCGTTAGTTTCGACAATAAATTTTCGGAGTCGTATGCTAGTCAACAGACGCACAAAACGAGATCTGAATAATCACATAAACTCAGAATCGATCTGTCAAACTTACAGAAAAAATGTGACTGTCACATCCTTTAACAATTTTCAAATGACCTTGACTCTCTTATAACAGAAAGAAAAATTTTTGTTTGCCCCAGTTTACAGTAATTAATAACGATATAAGCAGGGTCAGAAAGTAAAAAGTCGAAATGATAATAATGATAATAATAATAAAGTTTTCTTTTAAGGGGTAACTTGCGTAACTTGGTGCCAATTTCACACGGCCAAAGGTAAGGCGATGAATTTGATAATGGCGGACAAAAAAAAATTTCTTCATTTTCTAAAAATATGTGAGAACCCGATGCGAGACAATTACTCATGTAAACACTTGCAAGAAATTACAATACAGACCGCGTAAAAAAAGTCTAGAAACTTTAGGGAACATCACACTAATGGAAACTATCATTTGTGGGTCATGAAGGCGAAACCGATTGTTGCTGTTGGGTTGAGGAATCGCGAATTTAGGCGGAACGTCAACGAACTCCTGGTCCTGGAACTTTGATTGCGGTACTGGAGCAATCAGGCGCACCAGGATTCATGACCTTCCGCCTAAATTCCGCGATTCCTCTTCCTCAAAGCTTCAAACAGAAGACGAACGACCCACAAAGTGCATCCCAGTCCCTAAGCCAGAAGCTCAGTTGACTGCACATAAGCGCACAACCTAAAACCCAAATCCTTCCACCAAATATACCCTCAGAAGTGTGCATTATTTATGAAATAACCCTTCAACGTAAATATTAACAATAATCACCCAAAGCCTCACAAACTCAAACTAACACAATTTAGAAGAGACCATCATCCATTTAATCAGAGAGACAAGCACAACCTTAAACTCCGAAAAACTGTGCATTATTTATGAAATAACCCATCAACGCCAACACTAATAACGACAATAAACTGACGCAAACAGTCAAACTCGACGAGAAACCATCATTCAACCTATAGAACATGAAAGAACAACAATTCGAACTACACCAACTGTGCATCATTTATGAAATGAAATCTTACAAAAGTCAACAGTGATAATAATATAAATCACAGATTTGCGGCGTCTTTCGCGATTTGGCGCCATTATTATTAATTGCTACGATTCACCTTCTGAATTGAGTTTCGTGATTGGACGACGGATCCGACTAGACAAACACGTTTGCCTTCACTGATGATTTCCCATTAAATGAAAAATTGGATTAGACTCGACTTTTGATTGGATTAGACTTCCTTGAACTAATCGAGGGTGGCAGAATGAATTTCCCATCCTGAGTGAGTTCTCTTTTGACTCCTAGCCGAACGCTTCCAAATTTACATTTTTTACATTTACATGACTGAGTTCTTGATTTAGGTTAAATTAATTCGTCTTCCTCAACCTAATCGAAAATGGCACTCTGTCCATCTATTCTGGATAAATTTTTCTTTAAAACTCTCTGTATGTGTATGTCTCTCTCTTGGTCTTTCTCGAAATTCTTTTCCATAATTCCACGCCACTTATATGAATTCCTTCCCTGAACTGGTATTTTTATTAAAGTCTCAGGAATTTCTAGAGAGTTGTTTCTCTCAAATCCGGAAATTATTTAATAAACTACGACTCCCGAAGAATTTCGAATCATCATAACTTGAGGAAGTTACAGAGTGGTTCCAGAAATAAATTCCTTTCCTCTTTATTTATTTATTTCTTTCGATAATTCCAAATTCCACTGAAATCGGTTCATTCATTCTCTAATCTGTGATATTTTAGGTTGGCAGTCCTGAGACCAAACCCAATTTTGTGTTTCCCCCCGTTCAACCGAAGCCTTAACAATTCCCTACGGGAGGGAAACACAAAATTGGTTTAGGGTCTCAGGACTGCCAACCCAAATTTTAGGTTGCCAGTCCTGTGAGGGTGTCATGGCGGATAGATATACGATTCTGTGCCCATTTATTTGCATCTAAGTACCTCAAATAAAGTAACTAAGGCATATAATACCGAAATAATATATATTGTTGTACAGTAGTACATCACAGAATATTTGATTTATGTTCCCACATATACAGAATCAAAGACATATCCTCCATTTTTGAATTTGAAAAGAGAGAAAGGGCGCTAAAAAACAAAACCATATTTCTGCAACACTTCAATCGCATTAAAAGTCAAATTCCGCATTATGCGAGACGCATATTTAAAACCACAGACACCTATTTGTTTATTTATTTTATTATTATTGTTGAGACTTGACGTTTCAGTGCAAAAAATGAAATATTCATTACAGAAAACAAAAACGAAAATTGGGTAAACTCAAACAAATAACCCGTAAATCCATCCATTTCAAATTCATAAACAATGACATTCAGGGTCGCCGCCATTTTGTTTTTGTAATACCATGTAACCCAAAATGTTTTGTTAAAAATTTTCATTATACTAAAACATTTAACAGTATCGAGTTCATCAGTTTCAATTAACTCCCGGTGAATTCAACATTCCGCCATCTTGTTTTCACTTTCCTTCAATAAACGTCTATTATGTCATCTCAGTCAGCGTCTGCTGTCTGTCAGACAGAAAGTCTGACTTACTAATCAGTAGTTAGATCAAGTTTTTTTCCTCTTGAATCATGACTGAAGGTTGAGTAGGCGTTAGTAATTAATTATTTTATTATTCTGAATAAATTTTACATTTAAATCAACCGCTCCATAGAGTAAAAAAAAATCTCGAGCGATTAATCATCAACCATCTAATGACACGACGAAATCGATATGAAAAATTTTTGAATCTGAGGACTAAATGATTTGTCTCGTTAAAGTTTGAAATCAAAGTTTTTCAAACTTTACCTGGTTAATTTGCAAATTAACCGGCTTCCGTACGTTCAAAAGTTTCTTTTTCTTAATTCCACTCTCGATTTCTTAGACATCAAAATTATAATAAATAAATTATGTTAATTTAGGAGTTCGGAAACGTTGCAAAAATTATCTACCAAAGGTTTTATATACATTTAAGCGGGATTTTACAGATTATCTAGGTGATTTGAGAAATAAAACAACCTTCAAACTGAAACACTTTAATAGATAAATTTACTTATTTTACATATTTACTCAGATAATGAGCTACTTTCCGTGTCAATGCTCATTTCAAAAGTAATGCACACTCGTACAAGAAATTCATTTCGAAAATATTTTATACAGAACTCATTTCAAAAATAATGCACGTTTCTAAAATCGCCGAGATCATCCGGATATTACCTTTTTTGGGTTGGAGGAGAGGTGCTCGTTTGCTAGGACGGCTAGAGAGAAGAGAATAGGGCAGAAAAGTGAGGAGAAGAAGGAAGAAGAGCAGTAGACAAAAGAGAAGAGAGATAAGGTAGTAAAACGCCGTTTGGTCTACTGACATCCGCACACTGTCTAGGCAACTTGACACAAATTTTCGTCACTAACAGACAACATTACTGCGAATTAACTTCGTAACATCCAAAATCTGAATTTAGGGGGTAACAGCCATCTCTCGAAGCTCTGACCTGATACCCAATAATTAAAGGATCAAGTGTGAAGCCCTATGCTGAATAAATTAGCATAATAACGGCAACTTTTGTAACTCTTCCATGAGGTACTCCTTCTTGGAAGGAAAAACTCTTTTCACGAACATCTTCTAACCACTTATGATAATTCCCATAACAGGTAAAACTGTTTTTTTGTTTTCCAAAAGATTTTTTTTGTGCGATTGTCGACCTTCACCTTTTCTAGGCCTGTCATTTATTTTTTTTTTCTGGTCCGATTTCTTTGCATCTTGGTAAATTACATCAGTAGTGGAATTCTTTGTGACGGTTCTCGAAGCTCAAAAGTTCAACCCAATTTTAACCGAGCTTAGCAAGCACCAAGCCTTCAGGAGAGAGAGAGAGAGAGAGAGTCGTTCAAGGAAAACTCCTCATCATATTCTGATTATTTAAAAAGCAATCAAAGCTGAAATTGTTAACCTGATGATTTTTCTTAATTATTCAATTTTATTTTTATCTATAACCTCAGATAATGAGGACCGAGTAATATATCAAACCGTTTGTCAGTGTTACAAGTCTTCTTCTTCTTCTCTTTGTTTATTTTTAACACTCCGTTTTTTACACACCTTCGGAAGATTCAGAAACGTATTTCTCACACCTTCCAGACAATCCACCAACCTTGAAAGTATCCTTCTTGGTGGGAAGTTAATTTCCTCCTAAACATTACAACAATAATCTAAAACTATTAAACAATAAAAGAATGAGGTTGAAAAGGTATAACAAAGATGTCGGCTTAATTCGATGAAGATGAGTACAGGAAAGCCATGGAAGGCCTTCGGCGAGTGTTCATCTTTCAAGAAGAAGGTAAAAATCTAAGCTCGCTCTCGTATAAACATAATATCATCAATTTCGACCAGAGAAAAAATATTTTATTCATGAGATCTAATATCAATGAGTAGAGACCGAGACGCGTTCGACATCGGGGCCACGGCCATTCACAACTTCCAGTTCAACTCCCTAAGAAACAACAACGACGACATCGGACTGGTCCGTGTTCAACAAGGATAAATCAAATCATCGACGTATATCTATTTCCGGAAGCAGACCGCTTTAATTATTTTAATTATTATTTACATAAAATTTGTTTCCATCAAATTCCCACCACGTTCGAAGGTTGATTTCTTACCTATAAGAACAGTGTAGTAATTGTTACTTTCAACTACAACGCCAGAAAAAAATAGTTTTTGTAGCTGTTTATCCTTAATAAATAAAAATTTTATATTTAAATAAGGTAAGAGAGTGTTGGTCTGCTTTATTAATTATTCAGATCCGGTTGGATCACAAAAAGCGACCTCAAAGACTTAAATTGGTAAAAAATTGAGGATCCCCGGCCAGAAGTCCTCGACCATCAAAATCATTGACTACCAATCATGATTGCAATGACTCTAGTTTGTGTTTCAATGAACCTTCGCCACATAACACGGCCTCACTTTTGCGGGCCAGAGTCGTTCACTTTGTCAAATACTAAAACCCAAAGAAGGCAGGTGTTGAACAAGATGAGATCCAATTAAGACGCGAACACCCAATTATGGTTGACCAGAAGATGAGGCCTGAATGATACTTAAAAGGTGAGAATTTCAATCACCGCCGTTGCGTGTGGGGTTATAGTCGTTACATAATTTTGGCTGGGCTCTGATTGTTCTGTCTTCCTATTTATTAATGCGTATAGTGTTTGAGGTGTAGCGATCTGGGTGGTTTCAAAGTTTTAAACATGAAAATCAAAAAATTCGAGTTGAAGGCGAAGACTCTCAACAAGGGTTTCGAATTGTTTGTTTTATCGTTCGATTTCCACCGCGCCTAGTTAGCCTTGTTAAATTATTTATTGTTAATTAAACCTTTCGACTGTTATTAGTTCCTCATCTTTGTTACTTCCTCTTGTCGACATTTCATCAATTTCATGATTGATTGCAGTATTTAACTCACAAAACTACTAATTCATTACAAGCTGTAGACTAGGGGTGGCCAACAACCAGGTTTTGTATGTAGCCCACGAAGCTAAAGTTGAACAATTTCCTTCGCTTATATTAAAATTTTACTCATATTAATATTTTTAGTATATTCTCATAATATTAAACTATCTGTCCAACGTTTTATTTGTATTTATCATGATGAACAATCCAAATGAATGCCAGCATCCAAATTAGTAGTAGTTGCAACGCATATAAACATATACTATTATGTTATGAGGGAAAATTATAACTATTATAAATTATTACTATAATATATTTTTTTTAACTTTAAATTCTTGTTAATTATTTGTTATCTACTGAAATTTGAAAAATTCCTGAAAATGTTGGCCCATATTCACAGGATTTGTTTTACTGAATAAGTAGTCCCCAAGGAACAAAAGTTTGGCCACACCTAGACAGAGATTGAAAAGCTCCCCATACATACTTTTTATACAATATATACAAAAATATTTGTTAAATTAACGATTAATTGACGGACACTTATTTCAAATTGACACCAACTGAATCCTACAGAAGTTGAGTTGGGCCAATTAGGTGCGAACAACAGCGAGTTTTAAAACGTTCGGATTTCCCCACGACAGGAGAATACCTGGTTGATATTTTGGTAACGGCAAACAAAATTATGCCTATAGTTGTCTACAGCATTTTAAAAAAATTTGCCGCCGATGTCTAGCTTTGAATTTAAATAATTGTCCCCCTGTGGGGCGTGGGTCCCACGTTGATAAACACTGTTTTAGACGGTTTAGACAGAGAAATATTAAGCCGGAAACGGAAACTCTATTCCAGACCAATTATTATTATATAAAAATAATTACAAAGAAGACAGCCTGTGGAATGAAAAGGAGGCAAAATATTACTACAAACAAATATGTAGTGTACAGAATGGAGGACCAGACTAGCTGGAAGATTTAAGAAACAGGGCGATATCAAAACCAAAACCAACAGAAAACAGCAGAGAAAAATATTTCAGACTAGCCCCATCAAACCGAAGATAATTTTGCGAATTTGACTGATTGAATGACTGCAATTTTGTTTACAGTATTCGACCTTAAATTTTAAGACGACACTATGTATGTGAGTGTTTGTGACCAATTTGTCCAGTATATCAAAAACCCTACAGTAAAGTAGTAAAACCCCACAAGGACAACAAAACCAATCAATATACATTCAAGACCGTAGGCAGGAGACTAAAACACGAGCAAGACATGTGGGCTGATTCAAGTGAAGAGATCATTCATCCACACCAAACAGTATTACATAACGACGAAGATGAGAACTGAACCAATTTCTTGTAAGTTAAACACTTCAATTAAGAGAAAACCACCTGTTTCCTGTGACACACATATTTGAATTCCATTAAAGTTGGTATTATTAGGCGAAAACTTGGAAATGAAAAGTATTTAATATGAAAATCAAACACCCATATTTACCTTATGAATAATTATAAAATATAACGTAATGACCGTTGCTCCATTGTTCTGCCATTTTTAAAAGCGAAACTTTTTATTTCTTTTTAAACAAGGCCGCCAAATGAGAATTTACTCTTTTAACACTTTTTAGTCATTAGTTGTGTTGGCCGAGTTGCCAAATTTAAAGAGATGAAGTAAATAAATAAATAAATAATAAAATAAAACAAAAAAATGGAAATGTTATAACAAAATTTTGTTTTAGCCTGATTGATACCTACTGCTAGTTACAAAGACAGACAGACAGACAGAATATTAGTTAGTAAATTAACCAAACATTTTCATTAAACAAAATGGTAACCGGTCAGCAACGCCGGAATAACTGTTAGTTCTAGTTAAACGTATTAGCATCTTTCACTTTTATGTTCTAACCTTTTCTCAGCTCGTCCGTCAAGAAATTCTAGTTAGACTCAAAAGTCCTTTCCTCAATTTTTCTTACCCTCTTAATGTTCTGTATAAAAAATTCATGAATTTGAATGAATCATTCATTCAAGTGTTTGTTGAGACGGAGGAGAAGGGAAGTTAGTCCTTTCAATTCCTGTCCGAGGACCACAACCAAGGAGGACACGGGCGTGTATTCAAATTTAAGCGACTTTTACTAATGTTAGTGGGATTAGGCTCACCACTACACCATTTGCTTGTTAGTTTGAGAGAATAAACTCTCCCAGACTGTTTCTACTGTAATAGATTCATTTCAAATTCGTTGTTAGTTTTTCATACAGAAACTGTCTGCCTTTCTGTCTCTATGAATCTGGAGTATTGCTCATGAATAATTATGACGAGATTTACTCAACCAAAGCCCACATATTCATAATCAATCGCCCTGTTAATCATTCCATTAATAAATGTTTATTTCATAAATATTACACAACTACAGGAAGCTATAATTTTATAAATAATGTTCCGCCATTTTTATTCTATTTATCTCAATCAGTTCTACTCCTCCCAGTTAGCCTCATCTAAAATATTTCAAAAACAATCCACGCTTCCATACCATTCACTTCATACATAACGTACGACGTTCTGAAGGTTGTATTTCATAAATGTTGCACACTTGAGGGAAAATTCTAACGACAATGAATATTTACTCTTTTGTATAAGATCCTAATTCCAGGTGTTGCTTTCATTTTAATTTATTTAATATTATAACTAGGTCTTGATTTAAGCGTTTGACTGTTTGTGCGTCTCAGAGATGTGCGTTTAATTTTTAAATATTGGGTAAACTGGAAAATAATGTCTGTTCTGTACAGTAAAAGCGATAAATCAGTCGATATATACATAATTTCCGGCGATTATTCATAATTACCAGCTAAGTTTGGTAAATGTGATAAATTGGTGGATATTCTTCACATTTACCAAGCCTAGTTGATGAGTATGAATAATCGGCTGGAATTATTCGCCTGATTTATCACTTTTACCGTAACATAAATTTAATGTACATAAATGGACTGAACTACATTCCGGCAATTCGTCATAATCACCAACTAAGTTTGATAAATGTGACAAATTAATGAATATTTCTCACATTTACCGGCTAGTTTATAAAATTTTGATTGTTATTCTAAGGAAACTTGTATTAAATTCCCGATTAAGAGTCGGAGATTTTATAAGAAAAGAAAGGTGGATAATATATGTTACGGTAAAAGTGATAAATCGGATGAATACAAATAGTTCCCATAATGCAATATTATTCCTAATCACCAGATAAGTTTGATAAATGTGATAAATTATTGAATATTTATCATTAATAGTTTATATAAAATCCAATAATCACATTCTATATCAACTCTAACTGATTATGACTAGCCAGTAAATGTGATAAATATTCAATAATTTGTCACATCTACCTAATCTAGTTGATGAATATGAATAACCGCTGGGAATTACATATATATTCGCCTGATTTATCACTTTTACCGTAACATAAATTAAATGTACATAAATGCACTGAACTACATTCCCTCAATTCGTCATAATCACCAGCTAAGCTTGATAAATGTGACAAATTAATGAATATTTATCACATTTACCGGCTAGTCTATAAAATCTCCAACTCCTAATAGGGTTTTCAGTTAAAGTCTGCTTGGATTACCCGCTGGAGTTTATATAAACTATCCGGTGAATGTGATAAATATTCAATAATTTGCCACATCTACCAATCCTAGTTGATGAGTATGAATAACCGCTGGGAATTACATGTATATTCGCCTGATTTATCACTTTTACCCAGTAAAAAGTAAAAATTTAGTGTTTATAACTGCACAGAGGTACATTCTGGTTCATAAATTAGTGTACATTTACGGGCTAGTTTATAAATTATCCAACTTGTAATGAAAACTTGATAAAAGTTGTCCCAAGTCACCCAGGTAAATGTGATAAATATCCAATAATTTATCACATTTACCAAGCTTTGTTGATTATGAATAATCGCGGTATATATACATCATCCCGATTTATCAAATTTACCGTAACATATTAACGATACTGTCCGGTTCAGCTTGTTGATGGCGATGGAGGCGTTTTATTTAGGGAAATGAATAAGATAAATGAGCGAGTGAAAAGATTTGCGAACATGATAACAACAAATGAGAAACCAGTAACCTTTTCTACAAAGAGATGGACTGTTTACTAAAGTTTGGAGGCCTTTGGGCTAAATTATTCGCGTAAAAGAGTAGACAAAAACAAGAATACACGGAAAGATACGTAAGAATCATGATTGGTGCGCGGCTGGGAGATGATTAGTGAAAACAACAGACTAATATGGTGTTGTAGGAAAATGGCGAGACAAGAATTAAATTAGAAACACACATACAATCCTATGATATCATAAAAGATGTCAAGGTCATACCGCGAACGAGAGTGAAAAGGGTAAATAGAAGCAATAAAGGTTCTCATTCGAAGGCATTTCCACATGTTGGACGATTAGGCTTCCTGTCAAACGTTAAAGGTACAGCCGAGGTCTTTTCCAAACGATTCACACTACAAACCACTAACCCAGGACTCAATTAATTCGCTAATTTGGGAATCACATAACTTAGTAATGGCGGAGTTTTGGTTGAAAAGAATCATCGAAGATTTGATGGAAATTTGTTTAAAGGCCCTTCATTAGCCAACGGCTCGCTTCTTTTAATTTATGATGCAAACTGACATACATGATATTTGCATTACGGTCGACTCATATGAGGCGATAAGCACGCCTCTGTTTCCATGTTTGTGATGTTTACAAGAACACACTTAATTTGGCATTCTGGCACCGCACACCATCCCGGTTGAGATCCTCCATTTTCCTCCCACTTCCCCACCAGTAAGTGAGCTTTATTCAAAAAGGAAGCTTTTTGACAAATGTCAAGATCTGCCAAACGATTATTTAAGAACCATTTAACCTCACCCAAAAAATTTTTAATTGTTTGTATAAATTCGACAAGGTCAAAAACTTGACAGGTTTTCTAAAAATAAAAATTTGGTCGTAAATGAAAACAAAAAATTCGCATCGGCTAACGAAATAAAATTTTGACTTTTCCTTTCCAAAAAGTGTGAAAAGGAATGGGATCCTTGAACCAGTTAACTTCATAAATTTTCTCACAACTTCCATTTTTGGGTAATTTTGTAGCGTCTCACTCAAATTTTGTTTGTAAATTTATTCTTCCTACTATTCATGAGTATAAACAACATAGGCCGTTGGGATACATCTCCGGATCATCCTAACATTGACATTGTCACTATAACCTATTCCCTCTCTCTCTGCCTCTGTCTAGCTTTCCTTCTCTGACACTACCACAGGTGCACAATGCACTCCTTATTACAAAAATCCTTACAAATAGGGTAGAGGACCCAAATATGAGATACTTTTTTTTAAAGTCACATATCTCGGAGTTAGAACACCTAATTTTCTTCATTAAATGTATTATTTATCAAAAAACGATTGGTTTAATTATTTTCTAAAAAAAAAATATTTTTGTTCAAGTAAGCAGAATTTGTAGTTCGAAAAAGGAGCTCCCAATATGGTATCCTAATTTGGGATAGCATCTCATATTAAGATGCTATGTAATACATATCAAACAAACGACGCAAATTTTATGAAATTTTATTTTAAAATGTTTACGAACAAACCGCGAGTCTGTTTTGGGGAAATGTTGCCCTTCGTCCCAATTTAACACTGATATTGGAGATTTTCATCTCTAACATAACGCTTCAGAGTTTCTTTGGGCACACCGAACATCTTACTTTCCTCGACAAGCCGCAATTGCTTTTTCCATGGTGTTCTTGCTCCAGGTCTTCCTTTTCTTTCCTTCAGACATCTAAATTAATGAAATTGGAGCAGTAGTCTTATATGAGATACTGTCTCATATTAGGATCTTTGTGGTGTCTTGTATTAGGATTCAACGTGGGTGAAGTTCAAAATGCTCTTCCCGTTAAAATATAAAAGCTAACTCATTGCAAAACATTGAAAAACAAATTTGGGAAACTTAAAAATACAGAACTTAAAAGGAGAACAATTAAACTAAGACCTCACCTTGCTAAACAAACAGTTAAAAATCAATAAAAATATTCCACAGGGGTGTAAACTGTTTTCGACAGCAATTGACAGAAAAATTTCGTCTGTGGCATTGTTGTTTGGTACCACTACTTTTTTAAAACTAACTTCATATTTTAGCGCCAAAAAATTTGAAATAATTCCAGATTAGAAGGAGATTTGCCAGTGTCTCATATTAGGTTACTATCTCATATTTGGGTCCTCTACCCTACCTTTTATCATGTGTCACAGTCTGAAGAAACAAAGTGATTGCAAATACTGGTTACTTAATAGCTGATTCGGCAAACCGGATTCCCGCAGTTTTTTCGTGATGATTTTTTTTAAAGCAACAAATCAAAATGGCGATCACGATGTTAAGCGATTAGTTGAGAATCCGTCATTTTCAATTTCCAAAAGAATTTAAATTCAATTTTTCCCTTCACATGGGTTACTCGAATCTTTTAACTCAAACAAGACATTCGTGAAATAAATTTTATCGTGTGCAATACATATGAAACGAGTCTTGGTCAAAACGTGCAATATTTATTAAACAATTCTCCAAACCGAGGAAAGCGAATAGATGGTATCTTTAAAAGGCAAAATCCACTCGGAGGGATGGTAGTGAGAATAAGAAAAAGCGAGAACAGAACAAAAGAGGCCAAGCCCGATAAGGTACGACCACCTCTGAATAACGAAACTCTTGAAATAAAAAAAGAAAAGAAAAAAAAAGGAAAGAAGCATAATTGTTGTAATTAGATCAGTTATTACGGTCCATTCATGGAGAAGACGTGACTACAAGTCAAGTCAGAACTTGCAAAAAAATTTTTATCCCAGGTCCCAAAAAAACCATTGGAGGTTATTAAATTAATATAGCGAATGACTTTGAAAATTTCGCTCTAAACATCAAGTCATTGAATGTAATAAGTGAATTAATAGAAGAATAAAAAGGGAAGAAGAACAAGAAGAACTACAACAACAACAAGAAAGAAGAATGAAATTCTAAAGGATAGATGGCCTAAAAAAGATAACATTAATAAAAAATTGAAATGACCTGACTTCATGGTCAGAAAAGAAAGAACGAGAGGAACCCCCACCACACCCCCAACTCCCTCAGGGACGTCCCTTTCCCAGATGAACAGGGATTTAAGGGTGAATGGTATCCAGGAACCCAGACTTCTGTTGTGTTCTTCGACGCAATGAGACAGGTGTTGGTGATGGATTGCAAGACGCCTTGGCTTTCACCTTGGAATGATGAATCTTTAAATTTTAGTTTCATAAAAATTCCCCCACCCACCCACCACCGCCTTCCAAAATCCTACTCCCCGGTGAAGTCATTAATGGAAGATTTCACGCGAGACGTCCACAGTTATGAAGTCTTCATTTTTGTCCTTTCTACTGACGTCAGCAAATTTAATTAGGAATTGACCTCATTGTCGAGAAACCCTTCCTCCGATTTTGCGGAATAATAGCCCAGACCTAATTAGGCTTCCCCCAAAGAAGGAACCTTAATACCTGACACCTTGGTAATTAATTACGACCAAAAAAAATCATTTTCATCTGTGAAAGAAAAAATTTCTCAGAGAGTCGTGGAATGACGCAGACGATGCAAAATTCCAGGATGCGAGAAAATGGCGCCTGTGGCTAATCCGCGTCTCCAAAAGTCAAATGTCAAAGACGTCAGGGAGAGATTTTGGGAAACTCCCAACGGCCAGTGAATGAGGGAAGAAAAAAAAAAATCACTTTTCGTGATTTTCTTTCTAAAGTGAACACTTTTAAAAGGTCAGCAAAAGGAAAATATCATAATCCTGGGAAAGAGGAGGAATGAATCATGTTGAAATTACTGACCAAGTACCGGTCGGCCGGTCGGATCCGCCCTTCGGACGAGTTTCCATCTTTATTGAAATGAAATCGACTGGAACTGAACAAATCCAGGTATAAAAGTCGCGAGACTATTTAGCGAAAATTCATTCGAACCGTAACAGGACATGCAAATAATACCAACACACCTAAAGAAACATGAAACGTCGCTGACATTCCGGTAAAAAACTTGTTTCCACATTAACGACTTCCTAAATCATCCACTTTTGAAATAAATTCCTAACAGAGTGTGCATTACTTATGAAATAAGGGTTTCCTAATAAAGTAAACAGACGTCGCTGTAGCTTCAGCAAAGATCTTACTTCAATCACCAAAATAATTTAGAAAAAGAAACAACCAGCACATAACGGATCGCCCTGGTTAATCTGAACATTGCCTAGATAATATTCAGATTAACTGATTTCTCTACTTGAGTGGAAACATACAGGTCATCATTTCGTAACAGAAATCGGTATTCCGACTACTTATATTAAAAACGCTTCCTTTCTATAAAATATAAGAAAACATGATATTACGTATGAATTACATAGGCAATTAAATCATCTTACAGTTCTTACTCAGAATTGTTTCTATGGGAAGAGACAGTAAGCAGTTGGTAGCGTTTAATGGATCGTTAACGTTCGGATTAGCTGATTTCTGCATTTCAGCGATGACTTGAAGACCATTTACGACGAGTTTTCAATCAGATTTTCGATTTTTGTTTGTTTTCGCTCCCACAAATGTGTTTTATGTAAATTTTTCGGACAAAACGACGTTTCTAAAATACCAAAAGGCAATTATTCAAAAATATCGAACCGGCTTCAAGGGTACTTTTCACGTTGTAGTCATAATTAAAAAGTTTCGAGTTAAGGTCGAAAATCAAGTTTAAGAGGAAAAAATTAATTGCCATTAATTTTAACCTTTACCTTCTCTTCGGTTTATTAATATAAGAAGAAGAAGAAGAAAATCATTTCGAATCATTCGCATACCTTCAAGTCGGAACGAATTCAGATTGGATAGGCCTAAAGGTCGTTCCTTACCACCATCGAGTCCATCTTACCGAATGACATTTGTTATGCAAACAGTATGAATACCTCCTATCTTCCATTAACCGTTCTTGCCCAGTCCGTAATTAACCGATTGTATAATAGCTAATTGAGAGGTCCCCACTACCTCCAACCCCGCCTCCGGGGCCCCCTTGGAGGTAATCGAACTATTTTCTTCCTTTTATTTATTTCTTTGTTGGTTTTGCTATTCGCAACAATAAAGTTGTTTTCTGGACGACATTCTAACTGTGGGAAAGAAGAGAGAGAAAAAAAACTGACCTTACTTTCCATTTTCAAGAAAATGACCTTCAACTTTACCAAGAGGATGTTCTTATCATTGTAGTATCTCATTGCATTCCTTCATCCGTAACATGTCTTTAAATCCCTTTAACTTCGAAAATATTAAGGTCAATCTTATTTCTTTTCTTATATCATATTTCGTCTTCCTTTTTCATCGTATCGAGCTTTGACAAGACTCCAAACTCAACTTGATTCCCTTTCTCAGATTGGCCAGATCGAATTTTATGTGAAAAAGGGCATCTGCGATAGGATCATGATCGTGGGTAAGAGGGAGTTATGGAGTTTAACTTCAGGGATTTGTCTGAATGAACGTTCCAATATGGTGGCTCCCACCCGTGTGACTTGTATAAGTTGTGGCTTGTTCAAAAGTAAACAACAACACCTAAACCAGGGGTCTTCAACGTTTTACTAATCAAGGGCCCAAAAAAATTTTTCTTCTGCACAGGGGCCGAACCATTTTTATAAGAATTTTTGGTATTGGCAATGGTCAGGGTGACTAAACTATGAATTTTTAATTGGAATTTGAATAAATAAAATTTTACACGCTCGCTAATATGTATAGTTTGTTCGGCACCGACTTCACAAAGTAATTATATGTTAATATTATACCTTTTAGTGAATTTTAGTTAATTTTGAGTTATTATTAATTAATTAATTTATTTATTTACTTTTATATTAGTTAAAGCTATGGCCATTTTTTCCTTTTTGTAGTAGTTATTGAGAGTGCTGTTGGCGGGCCGCAGAAAACATATCGGCGGGTTGAAGACCTTTGATTTAAAACCAAAGAACTTCTTGTGGTCTTAATAACGACATCGTTTCGGCCAACTAGGGACCACGATGTTCTCAACTCATTTTCACTCTTATTTGTTGGTAGCAAGTTATATGGGTTCATGGAAACAATCATTACAGGAATACTGAACTCCAAGGAAAAATGGCAGAGTTTCCAGACATTCTGCCGCAAAATCTGGAAACCAAAGAGGACGGCAGGGACGACCAAGGAAAAGAGGAGCAGAATAACGCGAATCCTTCTTCTCATTTTCTTGCAAGTCTTAGGATGAAACATCAGGACCACGGACGAGTCAAGACGACGCAAAGCTGAGGACTTCCAGAAAGTGATGCCTTCTTCACAGGCGGGTCTTCTGGGATTTTCAACAGCCACATCAGGGAAAAAGTTATGTGGGTTGAAAATGTGCTTGATTGTGGGTCAGCTACCTTTTGTTGAAGGCTGTCTCGCTGACTGAATATTACTACCAAGGTTGTGAGCCTTGGAGGGAATTTTGAGGAGAAGATTGTGGACAAATTGAAGGAAAACTTTTTAGGTATGGAGAGAGCTGGGAATTTTGCACCCAAGTGGGATTTGAACCACGGCCCTTGGAGTGATAGGCGAGTGCTCTAACCTCTCTCCTACCAGCCCCTGTTTTTGAATATTAATAAATAAATGTGCATTATTTATGAAACGAAACCTGATAAAAGTTAAGAAATAGAACCTTCATATCAGTGTTCAGTATTTATGAAACAAATTCTCTCTAAGACTGCATTCATCCTTACACATTTTCTCTAGAACTGTGCATTATTTATGAAGAAACTCTGGCTCATTACTTAAGAAATGTTATAAACTATATTTTTGAAATAAGTAGAAAAGTAAGACAGAGAAACCGGTAGAGAATATTAGGAATGAAGAGCCATCAGAAATAATGTCAGCAGAGCAGAGGTTCCCAAACTTTTTGTGTCCTACACCCATCGCCATGGTTTTTGGGTAGACCCCCCTGCTTGTATATATCTTTATATTATAAGATAGTATAATGTATGTAAATAGGTACTATCAGTGTACTGTTGAGATCCACTATGGTGGACCCCCATTTTCATTTCATGGACGCCAAAATTTTTTTTCGCTGACGTAGACCCTTGCAGGTTGTCATAGACCGCTTGGGGTGGCTATAAACCACTTTGGGAATCACTGTTATAGGGAGACTATTTCAGACAGACAGATAGGATTTCTACCAGTAAATATGGATGTGCAATAAAAATTAAACCTGTATCATGAAGAATATATAAATCATACAAGACGCAAACAGGTGAGCAACAACAGGAAACAACACCACTTATGTAAGGTTAGTTGGATTAATAACAACAACAACATAATTATCGATGAGAGACACTCTCAACCCAGACAGATAGGACATTTGTTTACAAGTTAATTCAAAGTGATATCTGCTGGTTTAATTAATTTAATTAATCGCTTTAAAGTAAATTGATGCACTTGATACCTGTGCATCCTGTGTTGCACTCATCATCAGAGAAATTAGAAAAACGATTTGCAAGTTGAAACCTGCCATTAAAGAAAAAAGAAGAATCTCTGCTACGATCCACCAACTTCTCTCAAAATAATTTCGAAGGCGGTGCTTTTTACGTAATTTACATTTCACGTTTGAGACTCATTAATTAATTAACTAATTAATTTTTTTTATTTTTAGGGAAAATGATTTTAATCACTTAAAAATTTTTACCACTCTTATCTACCTAATCACACTAATTAATACATAACACAAGTGAAGAGCATCCTAATAAAAGTCGCCAAATCTAATTAACATATTTAATTAATGAGGAAAGGTTTTAATTACGGTGAGAGGATAGTAGTTTACTTTTCTAACTACAGTCTGGGAACCACTTTGTAAGAACGGCCCCTCCCCGTTTGTTTATAAATATTACAAATAAAAAAATGTTATAGAAAAGATCAACCAAGTCAGCGTGCATGTTCTCTAAAAGGGTGATAAAGGTGGAAAGGTCAAAGGTCAAGTTATATAATATCATCCTGGGTAAAAGAATGAAAGAAATTTTAACAGATGGGTGTCAAGGTTCCGCAACACCTGAAAAACCTGAACCGTTGTTATGTCTTAAAATACAAAAAACCATTTCTCGTGCGAATTTTGACTTTCCCCGTCAGCCATTTTTATTTTTCATTCTGGGAACTTAAACTTCAATGCTGACACGATTCATTTCTGAACAGTTTGAATTATGTCTGTTCAACAAAGAGAAGTTTTAACGTTTTTTGTGAGGACTTCGTTTCTGATGTCATTTTAACTTTCGTTTCATAAGTAATGCACACCCGAATCAGGGGTGAAAGAAACTGGTGGTGGTGGTTTTAATCTCATTTTTCACCCATTTTTGGGTTCGAGCTCTTTAGCAGTGACTTACAAACTATTTTAATATATTGCTAGACTATTTATCATATTTAATATAATAGTTAATATTGTTTTAATCCCATTTTTTCCCTTCTTTGGTTGTGGGAGGAGGATTGGAAGTCAAAATCATTGCGTCCAAGTCAGGAGCTTTAACCACTACACTACTCTTCCCACAAATGAAACTTAATGAATACACCCATACCTCGCTTTACGGCCTAGATGCGTTCCACGAAATTTGGCCGTAAAGCGAAAAGCCGTATAACGAATCAGGTATTCTAATACAAATTCAGTGAGATTGGTTCCAAATTTGTTAAAAATGTAACAGGGTCTCTCATTCAAAATGCATTTTATCTCGTTTAAATACATACATAACAAGTACATAGATTTGTAGATAAAACAATAACAGACTCCAAAAACCAATAACAATCCACAAACAAAAATGAAACAACTTTAAACAACATAAAATATATTTATGTATACATACATAATTTAAAAAATGGCTTTGATCAGAAGACGATGAAGAAATGGTAACCTGCAGATCACTGTCCTCATCATTTTTTGCTGGGAAGGATGGGGGAAGGATAAAAAATTTTCCAAAATTTTTGGTCTTAGCTAGGTTCAACATCAGGATCGGCTTCAAGGAGGATATTTATTCCTTGCTCGAAATAGGAAAAATTTTTTGATATGAGCTGTTTGGATACAACAGGTTCTGTCCCTTCATCAAATCCCAGTTCTGCTTGCAACTGAATGAGTTCCTCATATGAAAGAGGTTCCCCTATCAGCTTTAAGTAGATGAAGCACATGACGTTCGTTTAAACCTTCAAAGCCGAGATTATGTTCTGGATCCAAAATTTCGGGAAGGAAATTAACTTCTGTACCAGTACATTGACACATTTTGGCCGTTATTAGGCCGTAAATCGAAAACGTGCCATAATTGAAGAAGGCCGTTATAGCGAAATGCCGTATAAAGAGCGGCCGTATATCAAACCCCAAAATGACTATAATTAAAAAGATGGTCTCTCTCTCTCTTATAACTATTGGAACCTGAGGTCGCTCCTCGATTACATAAAATTCCAGTTTTATTTTGAAAAAAAAATGACAAATCAGACAATAAAATAATGACTCATAAATTTTTTTATAGCCCAAGTTATAAATTACAAAGGTGAAATTTTGAAATCCCTAATAACTCGCATACATCCACCAAAATATAACCCTGGACCGGCAAACAACCGGGCAAAAGACAACAAAAATTTCCAAAATAGTAATTAACTCCCAAACCGAGAATTTTTTTCATTTTCGAAAATCATTCAGCAGTCTCCACGCCCTACGACCATTCCTCCACCATCCTCCCGTTTCATCTTCTGAATCACATGGAATCCCATATTTATATAATATTATTTATGAGTTAAGAGAAACAAGTTGAATGGTGGCCTTCTAGCAAGTTGCGCTCTTCTATTGATTTATAAAACCGCCTAAAACAGTGATACATTACTCGAATTGATTACTATCAGATTTATTTGACTGGGAAAAGGAAACTAATGACAGTTGAAGGGCTTCGGACTGAACCTTAAAACCTTAACTTTCTCTAAATCTACAACGCATTCAAATTTTTTTTCAACGCGAAAATGACTACAACTCCCACGCATGAGAATTGTGTTGAAACATGGGATTCGAATAGCACGGTTTTACCACAGTCTTAAGAGAGTGTTCGCATAGACAGACACTGTGTAAATATTGTAATTAGAAGAACTGGAAGGTTGTAATTAGGTAGTTGTTTAGACTGATTTTATTTTTATAGTTTTTAATGGATAGTTGTTTGTTGGATGTTTGATAAGAGAATTTACAGAGCTCGAGAGGAGGGACTACTAGAAACGAGAGGTATTTAGAAAAATCTGGAACCAATAACATTACAACTTGAATACAGATTGTGTTATGTATTACAATAAACAACTGTTTGAACTTACCTGTTACAGGTATCTAACTTGAGTCTTGGTCACGGAAACTGTTCAACTGGATATTCAAACACTTTCTCAACTACAAAACTGAAGACTGGTTCTCAGGTACAGAACAAAACCTGAAAGAATTTTAAACCAACCATCAAAACACACAAAATCTATGGAATACGCTTATAAGGATTATATTCGAAAGAGATTCAGAGCAATGAAAGTCAGGAAAGATGAGCAAAACAGAGATAGACAGAAGGAAGAGACGAAAATAAACAAATTAGCCCAGAAAAATTATTTAGATAGACTAACACATATCCTAACATTAAATGGGTTACAAAAATAAGCTAAGTTATCAATGATTCTAAGGCTAACCCACTGGTCCACTCCCCAAAAAACCCTTAAAGCTTGGTACCTTCCTGTTACCTGAACACAGGTTGTAGTTATGTATGCACTAATGAAAAAAGCAAATACACAAAAGCAAAGGAGCCCCTTTCCCCTACGCCCTCCCAGACACCCCCGAAAACACACACCTGCAACATTCACTTGACCCAGGAATAAGTTAATCGGCACCCATGCTGGTCGAGACACAAATCGTGTTCTGGCCCCACTTCGGCCTTCGCGGCTATGATGGCCGGTTATGCGTGTAATTTACACCTTGACGAACCCCTTTGTCTTCGATTTATTTGACTACATCGAACTCAGGTGAAACTAGGAATCGTTAAGGAAAAGATAAATCAGACTTTTATTTTAAATATTAAAAATGGCGGCCTTGACATTCAGCTATGGATTTTAGAAAAACGAATTTGGCTCCGGTTAAGCTCACTTATGAGAAGGCCAAATTTTTTGTTTACGATTTACATGTATCTTAGGAATTTCAGTTTGATGTTCTAAATTACCGTTTTGCAATTTTTATTCTTTCTCTGAAACATCTATAAAGAAGAACCTTGAATGTGATAAACCACACACTCACACCATGTACACGTATATTTTAAATATCACAGAAGGATGATCACCTCGTCGGAGGAAACTTGAAATTGGTGTTTTGATGAACAAGAGAATCCTGACGCCAGAGCTTGAAGGGAAATCTCAAACAGGATGCCAATCACAATTAAATTAAAGCATTCAGGTACAACTAAAAAATTTTCATCTCATCCTCCTTCAATCGTATACTTAGGGAGCGTCAATTTGACTCAGACAACAAAACTAAAAATTTGGTTTTGGGGACGAAGAAAGAAAGGTTTTCAAATCAATTTCCTTAATTTTAAATTTGGATTTTGTTTTATGTATCGAGCATAATTTTATGAAAATTTTTCATAAGTAATGCACACTTAAATTAGGAATTCTTTTCATAGATGATGAATGCTGTTCTATAGAATTTGTGAATCGAAAATTAGGCAAAATCGTCGAAAACAAACTTCAACAAACGTATTTTGACATTCAATTAATATTAGTCGTAGATATTTTTTTTCAATTTTGAGTCAGTTTGGCTCATTAATAAACAAGAGGTTAAACCTTTCGTACATATTGTAGTATCGTTGTTAGGCATCAAACAGGTGACCAAGTTATGGTGAATATTATTTCTCTCTTTCTCACACTCACATTTCCAAATCTGTTTAAATAAACTATTACTTTATGAGTCAATTTGACTCATTAAGAAAAACAAAGGATAAAATCAAAAGTAATAAAAACGGTCAGGCATCAAACAAGTGACCATGTGTATATTTCTCTCTCACACCCACATTTCCAAATCTGTTTAAATATACCGTTAAAATTACCGTATGAGTCAATTCGACTCATTAAAGAACAAAAGGTAAAATCAAAAGTAATAAAACCGTCCAGGCATCAAACAAGTGACCATGTTCTGGTGAGTATTATTCCTCTCTTTCTCACATTTCCAGATCTCTTTAAATATTCCTAATTACCGTGTGAGTCAATCTGACTCATTAAAAACAAAAGATAAAATCAAACGGAATTAAAACTATCAAAGACAAGACAGAACCTTTTGGACATGCAGTATCGTCGTTTAGCCATATAACAAGTGACCAAGTTCTGGTGAGTACTATTTCTTTAGTTCTCCCACTCATTTCCAAATCTGTTTAAATACACCTAACTACCTTATGAGTCAATTGACTCATTAAGAAAAACAAAAGATAAAATCAAACTGAATAACAACGTTCAGGCATCTAACAAGTGACCATGTTCTGGTGAGTTTTTCTTTCTTTCATTCCCACACTCACCTAATATTAGTTTTGAGCCAATCTGACTCAGACAACAAAACTAAAAATTGATTTGGGGAGGAGGAAGAAAGAAATGTTTTCGAATCAATTTTGCTAATTTTAAAGAAGACAAAATCGTCGAAAACAAACTTCAACAAACGTTTTTTGACTTTTAATTAATGTAAGTCGTAGAAATATTTTTCACTTGTGAGTCAATTTGGCTCATTAATAAACAAGAGGTGAAATCAAACGGAATAATAACCACCGAAGACGAGACAGAACCTTTCGGACATATCGTCGTTTAAGCATCTAGCAAGTGACCAAGTTCTGGTGAGTACTATTTCTCTCACTCTCCCACTCATTTCCAAATCTGTTTAAATATACCTAATTACCCTATGAGTCAATTCGACTCATTGAAAAACAGGAGGTAAAATCAAACGGAATAATAACCACCGAAGACGAGACAGAACCTTTCGGACATATTGTAATATCATCGTTTAGGTATCTAGTGAGTACTATTTCCCTCACTCTCCCACTCATTTCCAAGTCTGTTTAAATATACCTAATTGCCTTATGAGTCAATTTGACTCATTAAGAAAACAAAAGATAAAATCAAACCGAATAACAACGTTCAAGCATCTAACAAGTGACCATGTTCTGGTGGGGTTTTGTTTCTCTCATTCTCACACTCACCTAATATTAGTGTTGAGCCAATTTGACTCACACCAAACCGAAATAAACCAATGAGAGAGTATCATTGAGACCTATTTTCGAAATAACAAACATAAAACAAACGCAACAACCTAAAATTTGAAATCAAAACAGATTGACTCGGTCCGTTTTTACGATCATCATTTCACGACTTGGTATTTAGTCTTCCTTTCACACCTCAAAGATCAAAACGAGAAATTGTCTCAGGCCCATTAACTCCAGCATCTCACTTGGAACGTCGTTTTGGGACGAACCACGATTGTCATTTCCACATTTCCTCCCTCAGTGATTTCCTAATCTCCATCAATTGTGAAGGCGCACAATGTGCAAAGTCGAGAGGGAATTTCCAAATTTCTTCCATATCAACATGCTCTCATCTGCCTAACCTTACATAAAAATAATTAATTTGCTCTTTTGGGCAACGAAGAATGAATTAAGCAAGACGCCAACTTAAAATACGGAATTAAAATTTCGTTACGCTATAGATAAGGTATGCGGGCAATTTCTTTCACCTTCGATTGATGCGGCTTCAGCCATTGTTCTCTTTTAAAACAATGTAACCATTAAAATTATTAAAATTGCGATTAAATAACAGATTAATTCATCTAAAACGGCCAGTTATGTTAAACAAGTTTTTCTTTGCTCCTCTCCCAACCTCGTAACATATACATCTCTCTCCTCTCTCTCTTGAATAAGATAAAATATTAATAAATAGATATTAATTTGTGATATGTATGTTTAGCTGAACCTTTAATTAAAAACAATTTAACACAAATACTATTTGAATTTTAAATATTTACTTGTTAAATACGAAGGCACGTCAAACTAGGACTAGCCTAAGTGTATGAATCATGCTAACTGTTTCCTCGGGATTCGTCTTGTTTGTTTTGATTCCAGTTCAAAACCGTCGGATTTTCTCTCGACTGTTGGGTCAACAAGAACAACAAGATGTCTTCCACACCACAGTCCACCATTTTAGAAAGAAATTGGTTTCATAAACGATCTACTTTTTGATTTATTAGGCCCGGGATGCCTTTTGGGCTTACATCGGGCATACTTATCACAGGTTTTGTCTTCTGATGTAAAATTCGTCGCATGGTGGCTGCAATGACGTTCCAGGTCCTGCTAGAGGTTAGCATTTCCTTTGCCAGGTCCCAGTACTCCTCTTTTCCCAGGTTTTGCCGGATAGATTCCTCTCGTTCTCCCAGAGAGGGTACTCATCCCAGACGTGTTCGGGCGTATCTTCCTCGGTCTACTCTTGTCAGAGACTTCATGATGCACTCTTACAAACGATTTTGTCTTAAGGAAATATACTGTGGCGTTCTCCATATTCCTAATTCCGGAATGGGTACAGTGAAATGAAGCAGCCGACAACCGAAGCTAAATTCATATAGTCCCGGAGCTCCGCACCGTCAGGATTTTCCATTTTGATTCTAAGTTATAGTTATAATAATATTTTATATATCAATATACATATACGTTCGGAATTAGTGTTGTCCATAATTCGTTCATCTACAACGACGCAACAGATACCGAACTGAAAATTCGATCTCACAACCTAACAATACCACAAAAAATCGAAAATGGCTCGTCAAAACCCATAGATGCACAGTACATAGGAGTAGAAGAAGAAATGAAGCCCAAACCAAGGACATTTGGAGAGAACAAAAATAAAAGGAAGATTGAACAAACTCTTCCCGAAAATTTCTTTCCTCCTATTTCTTCAAACAAAAAGTCAAAATGGCCGAATATGGCCCTCTATAACTACCAGATTATTAAACATCAATGAATAACCACAAATAAGTTTATACAAAGCGACATGGACCATTTATAACGTCAACGTGGGTCATATAAAACTCGTCATAGAGCAAGCTCATTTTAAAACCACAGAGACATAATCATTCAAACTCCAATTCTTCCATCAAGTCATAGAGCTCAAAAACGCGACACAACCAATTCAAACAAATGTGATTCAACGTCCAAACCACATTCTTAAGTTTCCATAAAAGCGAACAAAAATCGATCGTTTCCCAAGATTTGTTCTCGTGTGAGCTGAAAGTTGACTTAAATAATTAAAAACAAAAATATTTTGAAGGTAACCCAGCCACTAACATTTTATTTAAGCGCTAACCTTTTTCAAAATTAGATCAAAATGGTTAACTCAAGTTCTAGCCTGAAAAATTTCTTTTATCATAACCTTTGACCCCTGAAGGTGTTAGGACACAAGTTAAAACATGTTTTAAAGGAAAAGGCGTTAAGGTTAATATGACTGACGTTTTGATGATTTCCACGCTTTCTTCCATCCCAAAATCCCTTCCAATTAATTATGATCGATGTAACCGAATTAGAAGCCAATTACATTCGGCAAGGATCTTCATAGGTGTTACCATTTACATAACTTTATTGTTTGTCTTCCAATCCGGATGATTAATGAACTCGCAACTGGATCGAAAAATTAATCCGAAATCAGTGTCGGCCACCTATTAACCCTGCTGGAGGGCTTTAATTTTGTTCGAAAGGTGTCGGATACATTTCACTATCCTGTGTGAGAGGTAATTCACACATAAATAAAAATACCAGTAACAAATAAAAAAAAAGGTTTTGGCATCTACAGCTTGGTGAAGGCCGATTTGTTCCAAAGGGTGTTAAGGACTTTTGATTTAATTAATTTTTGATGCCTTGGGAGGTGGAATGAGGTGGCATGTCTACGCGGTTTCCTCATCAATGAAAGACCAGGTACCCAATTAAAAAGGGTGGATCCGACGATCAGACCTTCAGAAAGAGATGAAAGGAAATTCACAAGTTAACGACCAATCCTCTGCTGTCTTTTGAGATGAGAATTATTAGTAATATTTTTGTTGTTATTATTATTATGATACTGACTTCAAGGTAAATGCTTTCGCTGTCGCCATATTCAAATGTAAACAATTCACTTCCGACGATCGCAACCAAACATGGTCCATAAACATGGTAGTAGGATGGCCAAACCTCCCAAAAAAGTTAAGAAACTGAGAAGGTAAGAAAGAAAACAAAAACACAACAACCTAATGAATCATACGTCGAAGGACATAAACCTGCACACTCTCGTTACATAAAAACTTGTTGTCTACCCCCTCCACCAAAATTAGGTCAACGTATTAAAATAGCACTTTGGGTAACACTGCCGGATTTTTACCACCTGGGGCGAGATGATAAATTAAGACTCGAAGCCGGGTCCCATCGGAGGAGGGAGGACAATTGCCGCGAATCGAGGACGATTCTGCTGAGTGCGGGTCACTAATGATATAATATATTATACATGTGTGCTGCCATTTTGAATGGGAAGATTACATGAATGAAAATTGAAGCAAATAGGCCGTAATACGCTTAAAGGTGATGGATGATTGGCATTATTATAGCAGTGTGGTAACCGTTTCCCAGGTGTTCGGTTAAATATTTAGATAACTACTGTCTTGCGTTCAGGTATGAACTTAACTTTGAACTTCTCTCACACCACCATCCTTCGAACCAAAATTTAAGCGTTGAGAAAGTTTTGGAACAGTCGTTTTGCTTTAGAAACATGTTTCAAAAGAAAGACGGGTTCAACCTCAACATTTATTTTACTCATCCTGATGCAATATTGCAATAAATACTCATGAGTAATTAAAAGTTGATAAATCAGACCCCATAACTGGTATCTCGGATGTCACAATCGAGATTGCCAGTTATCGAACCTACAAAGTATTTTCATAACATAGTATCGATTTATTATTTTATGTCCAAAAATATAAATATAATAAAATTATTTATAAAAACTACGTTTCAACATTTTCAATTCCTCTTCTGGTTTTGTTCCAACCACCTGATAGATACCATTGTAAACCGCAGAAACACCACGGAAGTCACGCTGAGTGTAGGAGAGATTTGAAAACCCTCCCAAGGCTTGGAGGCGAGAGGAGAGGGCATACAAAGGGAGGCTCAGCTATAATTATAGTTTTTAATCATCAGGTGGTATAGACTTAACTGGAAAATTATACAACACAATGAGATAAAAATACTAATCATGATGATGACAATGAAAGAAAGGATAAATTACTCTACTGACTTTATCGGGGAGTCATCAACCAGGCTAACCAGAGTCTCTCTCTTGTCAGTCAGTTTCATTAATCACGATTGTCAATTACAATAAGAATGGAACCACGAAAAGAAAGACACACATGCACACACAATGGTTTTGTGTTATCGATACTCGGACGGCCTTTGATTTTCCCATTTCTGGGTCTTGGTCCAAGTTTTTATGATTTCCAATCAGTAATGACGAAAGATGGACAACTTTCCACAAGTCGAACTTGATTAAATCAACCAGATGGTAGGTTTTGGTAGAAATAGAAGAGATGATGTTCTTAAGAACACGAATTTTAATGAGTGGGGAGGGAAAAAGGCGGGAAATGAGGAGGATCGCTTCGTTCAAATTAATATTTTAACACCGTATTTACTAACTGAGCCATTTTGACCCATATAAAAATTTTATGTCTGTGTTTTTTGCTTCAGACTATTTGTTTGGTCAACTGTATAAGTTGTGGTGGTTAGTTCAAATCCTCCTCCTGTATCCTGTTATAATAATAATAATTATAAAAGCTTATATTAGTAGAATTTTTTTTATACATTTTTAACATGAATTAAGATTACAATATCTACCAGGCCCATCTCGGGCAAAAGCCTCTCCCGCTACTCTCCACAGTGTTTTGTTCTTTGCTCTTCTATGCCACTGGGAACCAGCAAAGGTAACTAGGTCGTCCTCCCACCTCCTCTGTTGGCCCTTTTTTCTGTGCCCCAGAGTTGGAGACCCTCTTTGGTCCGTCGTCCGTCACTGTATCTTGTTATACCTAAGGGTGAAAAACGGTATTAAAACTAAACTAAAATAAAGTTTTTAAAACTATGCGACAAAATCTAAATCTTGCGATAATCCAAAGATATGCTTTAGCCCAAGTTTGTAGAACGGAGCCCATTTGACTCATGTCGAATTTTGTTTTAAAACTATTTCCACAAAAACAGAGCCCAGAGTAAAAAAATTTTTCAACTAAATTTTCAGTAAATAATTCTAATCAGTACACAAGTGTGCAATATTTATGAAATAAGCTCTAATATCCTTTGAATTTGAACAAGTACGCTTATTAAAACAACTACAAACAAACAGTATTAATTAAAAATTTTTATCCGAAAATCCAAATTTGAGTTGTCTGTAACTTTATTTCAACCATCTACTGAGGTAAATTAAAACATCAAAAGTGTCACATTCCTGAATTCAAATATTTCAAACTAGGTTCAAACACTAAAAAGAAAATCTGTTGTAACTTCTTTTTTTAAAGTGACGTGGAACACTTGGTGTTAAGTCGAGGTCACAGCAAAAATCTGGTTCCTGGCATCAGTGAAAACCTGAACGGCGTTATTAGTTACCAAAGTGAGGCAGCGGGCGTGGTATTAAAGCCCATCGCGATATAATGCACCGAGGTTTGATAAAAACTTGGGATCCTTGACATCCGAATAAGCCAAGGCCCATCACGAACTATAAAGCTTCTGCCTTTATTGCTATCGGCGGAAGGACGAGAAAATGAAACAAGATGAGGTTATGATGATTACGAACTGGTTTCCATAACCTCTTTGTTATGTTATACACTCCTTCTCTCAGGTTTACTTTGACATGAACGGGTAACATCCAACAGAACCTATATCCCATCACTCCTACATCTTTAATCAAGCCCAAATCACGCTAACTACCAAACTCGTAGCTTATTATTTCAACGATATGTTCGACTAAAGAAAAACATGTTCAAACCTAACCTTTCGACTAAACAAATTGTGAAAGTACAAAAAACCAATCTCACGATTTAAATTTTGTTATACACCCTCAGTTATAGCAATCATCCTCAAATCAGAATCGAACAAAAACTCTTTTTAACCAGCTTTGACCAAATTAGGCTTACAATCGCTTTGATTTTCTCTAAAACCGACCTTCAAAGGTAAGACGGTCAGGGTCTAAACATCAGCTGAAGAGGAAGTTTTATTTTTTTCGGGAGAAAATTATTTCCTGGTTTGAGAACATCCCATCATTTTACTGTTTATACTCGCCTCCAAAAAAAATTTCCTTTTCATCGATTTAAAATGATAATTTTCCTTATATATCAAATCCCCACCACTTACCAAATGACCCACGTGACCTCGGCTAACAATTTCGTGAATTATAAATCTCGGGGCAGAGTTTAATTAATTTTTAAAAAGTATTTATTTAATCAAATCATTCCTGACGTTTTCCACTCATTCGAACTGAAGCCGTTATAAACGGTATTGCCAAAGCCGTCTGGATAATTACGTCATAGAGATCATGAACCCTAAAAATCGTTTCCCCCCCCAACTTTGTTTCTCTATGAATCTGTCGCACGAACACATCCTCCATCGCTTGACGAGACCAATACCAATCAAATTCTCAAACAAAATCATCTTTTACGCATTTTAATCGATATCGCATCCATGTTTATTTACTTATTTCCTTACACTGCCTTTTCTGATAATTTTAACAACGCATAAATTTTAAAAGTAATAAAAAATTACGAGTCAGACAGACAATAATTCGTAAATCATACAGACAGTAAACATTCCCATAATTGGTCGTAAATATCAAAGAAAATTCTTTTTCCTTATGGTTCAACAACTTTGAAATGAGTTTAATCTTAATTTTAGCAGACTAAACGACAGGGGCGGAAATGGAGGAGGAGACAAGTAATTACAGTATTAGTTACGTCGACGGTTAGTATTTTAAAAGCAATCTCAAATTTTCAACAAACTAACCGAGATAAATACCACAATAACACTAAAATACAATTTAAATTCATAAAAAATAAGGGAAACTACTTTGTAAATAAATAAATAAACTAAAATAATCGGAGTTAACAATAAAGTCGCATAAAAATAAAATTTAATGGTAATTCTTCAATTCGTAAAATAGAGTCTGATTGTTGTGTAACGTCGGTTATTAATGTTTATTAACCAAAAATAATAATAATTTGACGAGATTTTTGTCTTCTCTCTCTCTCTCTGTTCCTCTTTCCTTCTAACTAATGTATAAGAATTAGATTTGAATCATTAAACAAAATTATAATTGGATTATACGTGTAATGGCGTCTTAATACATTTTTAGTGGTATTAGTTTCATAAATCATTCCGTAAATGAATTTCTCGGCTCACGTGACTGCCTTCAGCGGTCTCAGCCATCATTTTAATGTTATCTATTTATTTTTATTATTTTTGTTGAAGGTATTGGTCGTTTACTACCTTTAGCACCCTTGATGGTGTTAACGACACCTGAGACAGATCGTAAAAACAATGCTGGTGTATACTACGACGGTAATTCTTAGGATCTAAACCTGACATGTTCTAGACGGGACTCATTTTGTGGTTTATGGTGACTGACTTGAGTTTTGAAAATAGGTTAACAGGTGTTCGTGCTGAAAATCAGGCTGAAGAGGAGTAAAACGGGGTCTGAGGAGAGGAAAAAATCCTACAGCAACAAGAGGAGGGAGTAATGGAGGAGGTGGAAAGAAGAAGCAAAAAGGAAAAAGGGAGGAAGTCTTGACGTCGTGATCCAAAAAAAGATGGCCGATAGGGCAAAAAAGTTCTAAACAAAACTCGAAACCAGTGATTCCCAAAGTGGTCTATATCGACCCCCAGGGGTCTATGACAATTTGCAAGAAGTCTATGTTAGCCAAAAAAAATTTAGGGGTCCATGAAATGAAAATGGGGGTCCACCATAGTGAATCTCAACAGTACACTGATAGTACCTATCTACTTACATTATACTATCTTATAATATAAAGATATATACAAGCAGGGGGTCTACTCAAAACCCAAAACCATGGCGATGGGTCTACGACACAAAAAGTTTGGGAACCTCTGCTCTAAACCAAAAATCTTTCTTATCTCTCACACTCCCAGGAAATGGAGCAAAATCCGTGAAACACAGAAAAATAAAAATCGGAAGTCTAAGCATGTAAAATAAGGGAAGAAGAAAGAACGACGACGAATTTCTCTCTCCATACTTTTACTTTTCTAACAACAACAACAACCAAAACTACAACTACAAAAACACAAATCAAACGTTGCTGCAATCTGAACTTTTTTTTCAATGTTAGACCTTTCTTTAATGAATTGAACCGACCTAGTTTCGATTGTAAAAATCGTTTTAATTGCGCAATTTTTACGATTTGGAACTTGAAATTGAAAAATCTATGTTTTCGACGTGCTTCTAAAAATTATTCGACTCCGATTCGAGAAGGGCTCATGTTATGATTCCCAATGGCCGTAAAATATTCAGTGGAACCTCGCATAAGGAGTGATATAGGCCTAAATTGTAAAAAAGAGGAATTTGCAACGAGCAAAGATTCGCATAACGTGGATAGGAGAATCGCCAAGTTATATGTGGCGTGATGGGCGAATGGGTACAGTGAAATGAAGCAGCCGACAACCGAAGCTAAATTCATTCAGTACCGGAGTTCCACACCGTCAGGATCCTTGCATTTTCCTTTTCAAATTATAGTTATAATAATATTTTATACATCAATATATATGTATATACGTTCGGAATTAGTGTTGTCCATAATTCGTTCATCTACAACGACACAACCTGGTTCCGACATTATACAATGGAACTTTCCGCTGCTGCTGCTACATCAGTCTTTTTAGATCATGTTGCGCTAGTATCTTAGTACCTATTAACACCTGGTTGTAGTTGTATTTGTAGTTAATTAAATTGCGGCGTTCGCCACATTCCTCATTCCGGAATGTGCACAGTGGAATGAAGCAGCCGACAACGGAAGCCAAATTCATGATTCAGTCCCGGAGCCAGCATCATCAGCATCTTTGTATTTTCCATTCTGATTCTAAATTTTAGTTACAGTATATTTTATATATCAATATACATATACGTTCGGAATTAGTGTTGTCCATCATTCCTCATCATCATCAACCTGGTTCCGACATAAATCTTACACAAATGTTTCGCATTACGAGTAAGACTACAGAAAGAACTATACTTATTCAAGATCCCACTGTAGTTATATTATAAAATAAATCTGTTACATAAATGTGCGACATATGTAAATGTGGTAATCACATAGATAATAGCAGATTAACTGCTTTGCTCTACCAATATACGGAATCATGTCTTCCTCACTTTAACTAGACATTAAGCATAAAGGCTTAAGTTTGCTGAAGTTCAAAAATCTAGTTCTTACTCCCTTTCTTCTCATATAGTTATAATATTTATATTATACTACAGTATTTATAACAGTTATTTATACCCTAATTATAGTACAACGCTACTTTTGTTGCAGATAAAAATTTATAACCACTTTAAATGTGCAATGTGTATCGAAATGAACTCTTCCTGTATTAATTGTCATCCATAAAACATCCATAAAAGTGTGCATTACTTATGAAATAAGCCCTTCTTAAAATTATGCAGAAACTTTGTTCCGGTTTTCAAACATTTTACATTCACTTAAACGATTTCCTGGCAGGTTGTATGAATAATAAAACAATTTCCCGCACGTTCGTTAATCAGCACGCTACCTAGATAATCTGCAGAATAACTGCACACCGGCGGTAACAAATCAATTTTTATGAAATTAAACTCTCTAATCGTCATTGAATGTTTAATAAAATGACTTTTTTATTTTATTCAACATAATTTAAAATTTTTTACAACAATAATCACAAAATTTATTTCTCTTAGAAGCCGCGATTCTTTTCTTTAATGACTTTTAATTTGGTTGTCACTCCTTCCTCCCTCCCCCTTCCTCAATCACGAGAACGTTGTTGAGCAATGAGCAAACCTTGAAACTCGAATTGATTTATTTAAATCGCATAACTTTAATTCTCCATAACCTGTCAAAAGGTAAACTCAACATTTAGAAAATAAATTTTTTCCTAATAATTATTCCTTATCTCATTATTATAATTTAGAATATATCACCGGATCTGTCAGAGAAGGGTCACTCATCTGAATGGGGTCAATCTGGAGTTAGACTAATCGTCTCTTTGATCTAGAAATATTGTAAAGCAGTGAGGTTTTGAGCAGAACTGATTAAGCTCTTGATGAAGACCAAGGACTTCGGTCACACCTCTTCTGGACGAATCTGAATTATGTTAATAGATGACTTCTAAATATTTTTGTAAATAAATATAAAATACATCGTCTATTTTGAATTAAGTAGCTAAGATATCACATACTTTTGTGATTAGTTTATCTTTAATTTAATTTCCCCTATAATCAGCTAAAATTAATGTATTTATATTAATATAATTTAATAATATAATGTATTTTTCAAAATTGTCTGCACTTACGATTGACATACCCTTTAATCAGGGTTGATCAGCAACTACATTATCGTACAGACACACACTTATCACTATAGTCTCTTTTCTCTTTCTTTAAATACATAACCGAAACACTTTCTCAGCTTTCTCAAGTCTCACTTTTGTTCTTCTACCATTCTATACTTTTCTCTTTTCATAGAGGTACCTCTACAGTTTTATTATATATGTATAAGTTCCGCTGCTTCATCTCCACCAAAAAGGACACATCTCTTCGTCCTGCCCTCTCTACTGAGCGCTTTCCATTTGTGTATCTCCTGAGTTTTAGTTTGGTGATTTCTCTTCTTTCTTCCAGGTTTAATATATTTTTGAAACGCTGTCGGGATCTTCTTTTATCCTTGCCACTATATTCGGGAGATCTAGCTGTTTTAGTCTGGCCTTGAGTGTGCTCCTTTGTTGGCTCCATTTGTAGCAGTGATTCAGCGTGTGTTACCACGTGCTGCAGTGGTCGCACTCGCTGGTGCCCCGGTTTTTGATCCTGTAGAGGAAGGAATTAAAACACCCATGTCCTGTTAGAATCTGGGTCATGTGGTAATTCACTTCCCTGTGTTTCTTACTTAGCCATCCTTCGAGGTGTGGTAGGATGGCGGCGACGATTGGTTTCTCGGAGTCTTTGAAGTGCTCCAGTTCTGTCTCCATTTCTGGCAGGTTATTTCCTGCGTTATTCTTCTTAGGTGGACTTTGGAGGTTGCTCTCCGTTGGGCTTCTTCCCGGGCTTCGGCAAAAACTGTGAGAGGAGGTGTCCCTGCAATCAGTAGTGAGGCTGTGGTGGAGACCGTCCTGTATGCTCGGCAGATCCGTTGAGCAATGAGATTCCTCAGATCTTTTTGAAGGACTTTGTCGCTTTTGGCAGCGTCGACCCAGATTGTGGAGCCGTAAATCGCGATGCTCCAGGTTTAATATACAGTATGTACATTTTCTTCTTCCGTTTCTTGTCCTTTATTTTGCTCATCACTGTTCTGCACTAACAATATATATAGGCAACAACAGTGATCAAATTTTTAAAAATTATAGTTGCGTACACCTATACTAGTTCCAGGCTGGTTTGTTTTCCTTTTTCCCTTTCTATCCTCCCAAAGAAATTTTCTCTCTATAGAGTCAAAGGCTTTTTCGAAGTTTATAGGCGTACATTTTCCGCTTTGTCCCTTTTAGTTGTCTTTCCACCAGGGTATTTATGACAAACAATTTTGTGCTGAAGCCTTTTTGAAGCCGACTCTGGCCTTAGAATTTCTTTCCTTTCAACCCACGATTTAAGGCGCTCATTTAATATCTTACAGAAGATCTTGCCTAGTATATTTAACAAAACAGTCCTTCTGTAGTTCCCTGTTTGCCCTATATCCCCCTTTCCTTTGTAAATTGGGTGACTTATGACAACAACCCAATTTCCCGGAACTACTTCCAGTCTCTAAGACGTCAGTATTATACTCAACTTAATAGTGATCTACGTGGTACGATCACGTCAAAAACATTTTCTCGTACTCATCACAGGGTCAGTATAATATTATAAACCAATATAAACCAACAAAAAATTTTTTTCTTATAGATAACTTATTATGAAAGTGATATAAGTCCATTTGGAGCTCATAGGAATTGGGTTTGAACCAATTTTATACTAAATATGCTCAATTCTGTTGCTGATAGATTCCAAGCAATTCGCTGACACTTTTTAAGATAATAATATAAGAATATATAGAAGATAATAATTATAAATAAAAAGTTTATACCAACTTAATCACGAATTGCGTGACATTTCCTTTTTTAATACACTTACACTTCTGTCAGATGTTTGAATGTTAAACGCTAGAGTATGACTTTCATATATACTGATGAGTATGAATTGTAGTTGATTCTTTTACTCTGTGGTCTCACATGCTCTTTTTTAGTGCGGTTTTGAAGTTTCATACGAAAGCTGTATGATAGTGTTTTCAGTAGGTGAGAACTACAGGATGACGAAAGCATTTTATCTCAAAACTTTTTCAAATTTTTATGACTTTTCCATACCTAAAGCTAAGTGCTCGGAGTTAAAGACTTCTCATTTGTATATTGAGTAATACAGTAGACACATTCTCTGTAATTTATTAACATGAATTTAATTACACTGACTTATTTCACATATTCATCACCCAAAGTGTACGCTATGGGTTAGTGACGACAAATCGAATGGCATTTGCCCTAACTACTCAATAACATTCTCAGCAGTTAAGGTGATCTTTGTTATTTCTTTTATTCACAGTTACGTCACTGATTTCGAAAAGGTGTAACCTATATATACATTTGTCAGTCTGTGTGCATTTTTGTTAAATGGAGGCTAATGGAATATAAAAAGAAAATGGCGAATATTAGCAGAGATGAAACAAGACGGAGGTCTGGTGTCATCAGACATTTTTCACATTTACCCAAAACAAGTTTTGGTGAGGAGATGGACTTCCACCTACGGTAAGCAAGAGATGGAGGCATTCAACTCCCTCAAAGTGAGGTGCTTCGTTAATAAAATGTCATCTTCTACCTCATAAAATAAGTCAATGTTGTGAGAATGAGTCCTATGTTTCCAAATTTTTTTGGAGTTCATAGCAGTAGACGAAACCGTCGTTTCTCTCCAATCAGAAATAGTAAAATCTTTTCCCCAGAAATTCTAAATAAAGTTCTAATTTCAGCAATCTCACATTAAACAAATTCTCATCTATTTCAGACTCGGTTTTGTGAAAGATGTCTGACGAGATATAAACGGGCCCCATACACCAATTTATCCTTGAATGCTAGTTGCGTTTAGGAGATTCATGCGAATAAAGTAGATCCCAAGTGGTTGGGTAGTCGTGGCGGGTGTCTGGTTTCTTTATGTATAAATATTGACTTGGTTAAGTCACGCAAAACTCGGTTACTTAACAATTTCAGCAATTTATTAATTAAAAAAGAAAACAGAGTGACATTTATTAAATGCGGTATTTTTTAACTCCTGAGGTTACACATCAGAATTCGCCACATTTCGCCGATTTCTCATCTCCGACTGACGAGTCTTTCTGATCTTTCAATTAATGGCTTTTATTTTCCTCATCTTGGCTCATTTATTGCGTTTCTTGTCAGACGGAGATATACTCTACACACACTTTTTATATTTTTCATTAGTTTTTCCTTTTTTTGTGAAACCATCATGTCTTTCTTTTGATTCAACACTCATTTTGTATATATTGTACTTTAGAACAGAGCTGATTTGTCCTATTTAGAACTTCATATGGTTCCTGTGGCAACCAAATTAAAAGCCGCTATGCGAAAATATTCCACGCAAAACAAACAAAAACATAAACAAAAGAAATGCAGCGGCAACAAAAAGAAAAGCTGAGAATGGTCTCGAAGCGCCCGGAAACTGCGAGAACTCTCTCCCATATTAAGAGAATATTAAAAAACTCTTATCTTCACTAAAAACTCTTTTACTTATAAATACAAGTGTTTACATAAATGTGTTCCACGCCGACACTGAAAAACCGCGAGCTGAACAATTGAGCCACTACTACGCAAACGTAAAACCAAAAAAACTGCAAAACTGAATTACTATTGCTGTTGACCGGCCTTACGTGTCCTCTTTTATATGTCTCTACCTAAGCTAAGAATAGTCTCGAAGTTTCCAGAAACACATGCTCGAGCTCTCGAGAAACTTATGGAAACTTCTCTTCCCATAGTTCCTATTTCTTATTTTTTCTTCTTTCACTTTTCCACTATCTATTATCCTACCGGAATCCTTGGCAGTATTTTTGGTTGATAAATTCAGGAAACAAAACCACTACAACGACACCGAACCCCCCTTCCTCTCAGTTTAACCACGTCTCTGCATGGACAATCCAGGAAATCACTACACTCACAAATCACACTACACAAGAAACCACTACAATCAAGACAAATCAGGAAAAACTACCCTATGAGGCAACCAACCCAAAGACGCACCTGGCCTTCAGATTTGGGTAGCCGGCACCTACATTCTCACGGAAAACAGATACGAAAAACGTCAACACAAACACAAGAACGGCAACTTTCTCCAACAGGAACGCAGAAAATGAGGGAATATTGACAGAACACCAGAAGAAAGGAAAAATGGTTGAAACTAACATGGTCCTCAAAAAAAATTTAAATTTCAGTTTGAAGTAGTAGTGTGGAGGAACTACAATGCATTTCTTGTAAGGCCTTTTCTAGCTTATACGCAAACAATTGTAGTCCTGAAAACGAATGCTGACTTCAGGAGGTCGAAATTTTAAAATCTATATTCAAGCAATTCTGTGCTTACGCAAGACTGGGATGGGTTGATATCAAAACCGTATCATCTGTATACTAAAAAATTAATAATAACAACAATACCAACTATACTAACCATAAATGTTTATATTTTATTAATAATAATTATAATAAAAGTTGTAATAACCAGGCCCATCTTGAACAAAACCCTTTCCGCTATTTTTTAAAACCACATAAATAATTTAAAATATAAATATAAATAAATAATACTGCACATTATATCATTTTTTCTATAAGTTACATAATGAAATTTCAGAAAAGTTGGACAACAAAAATAAAAAAAATAATTTTCGGGAGAAGCGGGTGATGTCATAAGTAGTCAATTCATACCAAGGTTCTATACGAAAAAAAAAAATTTGAAACTGGCCGTCACGATCCAAATATAAAAATAGCCAAGGTTGGAGTTTGAATTTTTACTCATTTCTCAAAAAAATTAAAAATAATTAAAAAATCGGCCTCTCGAGTCAAATAATTATTGGTCTCAGAAAAGTGACCTCACGCATTCGAAGAAGAACTTTTTTCGTGAGACTTTCCGATCTTCCAAATAGTTTCTAAACCATTATTGATGAATTTTGACTTCATGAACAACCCAAGTTCGAACATTCTTTTCGCCATTAATACGTTCTCGGTGTTATTATATAATTTAATTATGGTTGCCAAAAACGAACACCAAACAGCCAAAGTCTAAGAAAATTAATGACGACCCAAAGGTTAACTGAAAGAAGTGTAATACGAGTCAGAAGAAAAATGAAACATGAAGTCCATAACTTTTGGCTATTATCTTCCAAAATGGACAGAAACTTGGACTGAAATATAGACTACAGTAATAATCTTATAGACAACGAAAAATAAGAGAAACAATACCAAGGTAGCCTAAGGTCTCTCTAAATCAGTGATTCTCAAAGTGGTCTATATCGACCCCCATGGGTCTATAATAACCTGCAAGCCAAAAAAAAATTTAAGGGTCCATGAAATGAAAATGGGGGTACAAAAATAGTGGACCTCAACATATACTGATAGTACCCATTTACTTACATTATACTATCTTATAATATGAAGACATATATAATGTTTATAAAACCACCTATGAAGCAACAATTTTACTCAACTACAGTGAGAAATTTACAAAAATCAATATCAGGTGGTAGAGGGTCTATTCAAAACCAAAAAACATGGCACAAGAAGAGGGAGTAATGGAGGAGGTGGAAAGAAGAAGCAAAAAGGAAAAAAGTGAAGCAGTGTTGGCGTCGTGGTTTAAAAAGATGGCTGATAGGTCATGGGATAGCTTAACTGAATTTTTTGAGAGAGCTCTAAACAAAACTCTAAACCAGTGATTCCGAAAGTGGTCTACATCGACCCCCAGGAGTCTATGACAATTTGCAAGAAGTCTACGTCAGCAAAAAAAATGTAGGGGCCACGTTGGTGAATCGCAACATACACCGATAGAACCTATTTACTTTACATTATACTGTCTTATAATATAAAGACACATATGTTTATAAAAATATCTATGAAGCAACAAATTTACTTGACTACAGTGAGAAATTTACAAAAATCAATATCAGGTAAGTAGATCTAAAACCAAAAACCATGGCAAGGGGTCTACGACAAAAAAAACTTTGGGAACCCCTGCTTGAAACCAAAAAACAATAATATTAAAATATATTATAAATATAACTACAATTGTAGTTCAATTTTAGTCCTGTTCTCCACTCTTACATATAACAGGATTGGAAGGGGGCTCACCATCAGTTCTCTTCAGCTGTCAGTCATTTTGACCTCTCTGACCTCGTATATAACTAACCAAAACTCACCATAAATGAGAATTTAAATAAATAAACTCAAATACATAAATATACGTTACGGTCAACATCATCTAAAGCGGAAAATGGCCGAAAAAAATCGGCACATGACCCGTAATCCGATCTCTCCATTAATTTGGGAATTTGGCCCCGCATGTTTATTTTTTGGTAAAAATAATTCGTGAGTCGATTTTGAGTATTTGTTTAACCATAATCACATAATAGTGATTAATATTAATCGTACCAAATTATCAAAATCAAATAAATTGGCTTATTATAATAAACCATCGATCCCTATCATCACTACGAAATGAGTATGACACTTACGCAACAATTTCTTACTTCGACATTTACGCATCGAATATTAGCTACGAATTTCCGGCATTTCAAGTACTAAACCCCTCAAATAGCATATATATTCTAATATATATTTATATTATAAACAGACAAATGATGATAACACATTTATCAAATTTTAGGATCATTTTTCTGGTGACTGGATGCTTCTAAGCATGTGTCTTCCTCTCCTACTCAAGCACTACTCTCTCCATCTTCGATCTCTCTCCTGGCCTAACCGCGAGTGAGACTAACATAAATCAAAGAACCAAAGAACGCACATGCAACACCTGAGAATTACATACTTCATTATAAAAAGTTTAAACAAACCCTGAATAACAGACAATAGGTGTATCGGGAGAAAAAAAGGATTTATTATACTATTAATTAGATATTAATTGAAGGAATGGTTTAGAGGTGACATAACTTCGGTAGAACCGGTTAGTAAATTGACTTTAGGGCAGAGATGACATTTCTTGTTGACCTTGTCTATACCGAAATAGGTTAATTTTATTGAATGCTATTCACTCAGCATTAAAACGCTTATGCTTCTTAAACTTCTGACCAATTTTCTAAAATAAACCGTGAACCGTTTTTAACTTTGAAATTCCTTTCAAGTATTAAAAACATTTTTTTTTTATAATATCTATTAATATTTATACCATAAAAAACCCGAATCGTGGAAATTCACAGCTAAATTCTCGGACATCTTTGGGTAAAAATTTCGACGAGAGTATACACAAAATGTTATCACATGTTGCTCTCATCATCTCCTTTATATCGAAATCATTTAATTGCTTTCTAACAATTTTAAGGTAACACACCAATTATAAGACATAACCGTATAACCCGATTGTAGTAAAACTGAGTCAATTTGACTCAGATAACAGAACCAGTAAGAATTTAAGCCGCGTAAAAGGGGAGAGGGGCCCTATTTAGGCTCCTCCTAGGGAGGGGGCCTTAATTAAAAATGTTTAAAGGCAACGTCAGAAAATCTTAGAAAATTTAAATAAAGAAATGTGCATCATTTATGAAATGAGTTCTTCAGAGTGCTAAATTTGTTAATCAAAACAACTCATAAAACTGTGCATAACTTACCAAATAAGTTCTACAATGTGTTCGTAAAGTGTTCATCACTTTGTGAAATGGATACTTAATAAAATTTATATTAATTATACGGATGGGTATATTATTATAGAATTCAATCCTTGCTAAATGTGTGCATTATTTATGAAACACAATTTTATTTATCGTTCAATATGTGACTTTGCCTTTGACCTGACATTGCCTTTGAAAATTTTTAATTAAGGCCACTCCTCCCCCCTTTAAACTCTAAGTTCTGTCATTTGAGTCAAACTGGCTCAGTTTACTACAACCCCTAAATCAGTTAGTAGAGCGTATAAAATAACACCGAGCATCTGTTAACTAATCACTATGTTAACATCAAGACTTGCTGACACGTTTAGCCAACAAGAACTGTGTTCTTATCAAGTCAAAGCTAAAAATTGATTTCAAAATGGTGATTCCAAAGATTTTTAATATCACTATAAAATATTGATTTTATATCACTTATTTATTTTTATAATAACTGGTAATTTGTGGAGTTAATACATTCCGCGGCCGACATTTCTTTGAACGTTTCCCGGCGGAAGACATTTCGCTTGACCTAAATATGAGCTATTTATGCAAATACAGACCTTTGATCGTTTCATATTTTATTAATCAATGATTTATAAAACTAGTCTAGTCTAGTCAAGACTAGTAACGGTCATCGGAAAATCATAATTTTTCAATTCCTTCCACAATAACTATTTTAATAATTAATTATTAGATAGATAATGATAATAATAGCTAATTAAAAAATTCTTATGAAGTCAGCCGAGACATTCTCGAGATAAATCTGCCCTATTGAATTCATTATAAAAATTTTTTTTGCCATAAATATTATTTATTATATGTATTAATAGGTATTTAGTCATCTAATTATTTTATTTATTTATTTATTTATTCCCGTTTGTTCACCTATGGATATAACAGGATACGGGAGAGGATTCGAACCAACGTCTTCTGTAGTCACGATATCGTTACGAACTTCTGTAGCCAGGCGCTTTAACCACTACACCACAGGCCTCCCGCCTTTTTTAGTCATCTAATTAAACATGTTTCACATAATTTATCCAAAAAGTTTTTGACTACTTATGTATGAGCTGTTTCTTCTGTCCTAAAGAAGAATTTGTGAAAAATTAATCTCAAAAGCATAACCATAACCAAAGATTCAATTCATAATATATACTTATACATTCAACACATTCACAAATTTTTATGATTGACTTTTATAATATATATATTTCGGTATAAAATTATTTCATAAATAATGCACAATTTCATGAAGAATTATCTTTTGAAAAGTATCATGAGTGTAACACACATTCATTAAAAATTCTCATCAAAGCAACCAACACAATTACCAAGGATTCATTTCATAAATAATGCACACTTTGATGAAGGAGACATACAAAATAAGACTATATTTTAATTTAAAATGTCTATCACATGAAAATGTTTCGAAGAAAATAAAACAGTTTTGTGGTTTGCGAAGTGCAATTTCGGACAGGTTAAAATTGGTCACAGATTAGTGAGTCATACTACGGAATCCGGTAAGTACGGATGCTAAGTTTTCTCGGTTTCGGTATACATGTACTTATACAGTTTATTGGTCGGATAGTTGAGTCAGAAACTCAGTTGCAGGAGCGGTTTCCAAAATGTCGGTTAAGGTAATTATTTGTTCGGTTATTCGGTCGAGTATAACGAGTCGGCAACACGTGCGGGTTTCAAGATGGCGCCGACCGTTGAAGAAAGTTGTTTAATTAAAAAAGGAACAAATGTTTAGGAAAATTCAAAGCTTTATGGTAATTTAAGTGATGTCCAAGCGCGGGCAAATAGTTAATAAATAAATAAAATTTATAAATCAACCTATCGTTTATGTAAATAAATATTCTAATTATACAGTCTTTGATATTGTTATAATATAATTACTATAAAGGTTATCTGATTTCATTTAATTTGCTCCATTCATTTGAAAAAGCAAATACACTTCAGCTCTGTTTAACGGAGCCAAATTGACTCACATCACTCAAAACGTTTACAGAGTGAATCTAATATTAACAATCCACGCAGAGGGTTTGTGGTATAGTGGTAGTGCTATGGTCGTGAGATCGATTGCTATCCCGTTATACCCAAGGATGGGAAACAGGATTGAAGCTCAATAAATAAATAATATAACACAATGCCTACTCTCCACTTATATTTAATTCCATTTCAGTCTTATTACTTTTAAAATAATTTCGGTACTTTCGAACAAACAAAAGCTCCGACCGTGAAACATCTCAGTCACGACTACCAAAAGCCTTGAGGTCTCTGCTAATAGGGCCACTTTTAAAATCACACCCGAAAAAGAAAATAAAAATAAAAACGGCACAGAAATATGATAAATAATTAAACTAAATAACAATACCAACAAGATGAGTTCTCATGTTTACCAGAAATAAATTCACAAACCCCCTTAAGTTCTCGTGTGATAAACACCTTCGGAAAGAAGTTCTTGCAATCCTGAAAACCAGGTACGCGATTCCCTGCTTTAAAAACTCAACACGGTTACGCCAATTATTTCTCTACTTAGCCATTGTTGAGTTATGAAACAGATAGGAAGTTATGAACAACATGATTAGCAGGAAGTTAGACCTTAGGAGGCTCATGTGCTTTGATAGGCAATATAGATTCTAATCCTTGAAGAACTAAAGAAAGCAAATGTCAAAATCATTAGCTCGGTTTCTTTTGTTCGGCACCACAGAGAGAAAGAGAGCATTCAAGAAACTGACACGGTAACAAATAATTTTAATAACTGTCTTCTAACAATGATAACTAAATCAAAAAATATCAAAATTTATTAATAGGAGTATCCGTTAATAAATACATTGCCAATGAGTTTGTGAGAGAAATGGCAGGGCCGAACATAAATTTTACGAAATTAGATAAAATTTTTAGTATCAACGAGTGTCAAGAGACTTGTTCCATTTCGCAAGGAAGACAAACAATTTCGTCACCTTATTTCTTTCTCTAACTAAACTATTAACTTGGAGTCAGACATCCGAAAAAGAAAGAGACCGTTTCTGTTGCTAAATAAATTGGTCCCGGGCGCAAAAATTTTCACAAAGTCACGTTTCGACTTTTTTCTTGTTTATTTTCGACAACGTAATTTAGATTAGATTAATGGATTGATTTGCCACCTGATCGAGAAACTCTTTATATTGCCCCGCTTTTGTGGAAAATTTTTAATCTTTTACCTCATCCTATACCTACCCAGTGGGGGTAATAAAGATCCTTCGCTCTTATTGATGAGGAGAAAATTAATCAGTTACATAATTAAAAATGATTAAAAGAAAGAGCTATTAACAAAAAAATCATGTGAATAACAAAATGGCTTCTCCCATAAACCCTCTCCAGGAATTTTCAGTATCAGTGACTCTAGCAGATAATATTTAAATGAGAGTAGTACCCAAAAGTTACATGAAATTATAAACAAGTACCAACTCGAAGACTTACTAAATAAGCAATATTTCATGAAAATTTGTTTGATTTCCTAACCAGGTAAGGTTAGGTTAGGAATTTGGGCTGAGGAAATAGTGACCGTGTTATAGTATAAAGAGCACCAAAAACTATATAAAACGATGAACAAATACCAGCATGAAATGGAAGGAAAGTAAAGATGCAATAATGTAAATAATATTTATTTAAATAAGATTAATTAGATTTTGTAATAACGTGAGGTCGAGTTAGGAATTCGGGGTGAGGAAGAAGAAACTGTTGTAAGGATAATCGGAAGAGAGACCAAAAGACGCCCAAAAAAGAAAGAAGTTCCTCCTTCTGCCCTTCTCGATTCTATCTATCAGACTCTATGTAGATAAAGAGAGAGAGAATTCTGAATTTCCTATAAAACAAAAATGTCTGCTCTACCATATCCAGATATTCCGCCCACCCAGTTAACCCTATCCTCAGTGGACAGAAGTTTGGTTTCGACAACTTAATCTCCCATGAAAACGTGCAATATTTATGAAATGACTTCCTAAAAGTGTTCATTATTTATACCAGCGCTGTCCAACTTATCATAGCCCGCAGGTCATATTTTCTTCACCAAACATTTCGGTGGGCCAACCATCATCAGACGTTAAACGGATTGCTGCTGTATTCCGCTAGATTAACTGAAGTTACGCAAAATTAAGAGTACCTACGTCAAATTCACAAGTTTAAGTTTAAGAGCTCACTAAGTAAAATAGTTTTAATATATTAATAATAACAATTCGGTAATTTAAATTTATTCATATTAAAATATACTCGTGGGCCGTAAAAATAAGTTGGCGGGCCGCCAGTTAGACAGCCCTGATTTATACTATTAAACCTCCCATGAATATTACAATGGATTATTCCTCGAGAGTGTGCAATATTTATGAAATTGGATTTCTCAAAAAGTGTGCAGTACTTTTGAAATCAATTTTCTATACAATCTAAAAAACAAATCACCTTTAAAAATGGCCGTTAAATTTAATTAAACAAATCAATAAACTCGAGAATTTTCAATTCATTTCAAAATCGTCGAGAAGCAACAAAATTTTTTCTTTATCTTCTCCTTATTAATATTAATATAATTACAAAACAAGTCAATGTTGTAATTTTTTTAAGGAAATAATTCATTTACTAAATATTCTGATTGATTTTGATTGGCCTTCGTTGGTCAGAGACCTATCTTTGTTGTAGATATCCATAACCCTACAGGGCTACAACGAACTGGTTACGAAATCAAAAATCCTTAACACACAAAAAATCAAAAACAAACAAACAAATTTACAACGCGACTTGTCTCATACACACCAAAAGAAAAATTTTGGAAATTTGAATTCCGTTCAAGAGAGAAACCTGACAACAACCTGTTCTGATTCCCTTGATCACGAATATACTTAAAATTACTCTAGAATAATATAAATTAGTATTAAGGACTACACTCGTTTCTAAGTAGCCGGTACCTTGTCTTGAACCTTACAAATTAGCAGAAAACCAGTTTGTAGGAAGAAAATTTATGATTAGTCAGGTGATACTCTGGGTGTCAACTAAAGACCTGAGTCAAAGGGCAGTAGACCGCATTTCCTGAATATTGTTTCTTATAATAAATTTCAGTTAATAGTATCGTTTGATATTATTAAAAATGTCAATTACTAAAAGTTAATTAGATATTAAATTTAGAAACTCTTTTGGATTATTCTTAAAAATTTATTTGAGTTTTTAATTCCACTCTTGGGATACGGGAAAGGGTCCGAACACTCGACTACAACTCTTACAGTCAGACAGTTTAGTTCTAATACTAAACCTTTTTCCTTCCCGGGCCAAAGTTCCACAAGAGCTTTTATAGGTCCGGCTTTCGACGGGTGATGTCCACCTTCAGGGTATCATCTGTATGTACATCTGTCAGTCTGTTCCTGTATGTATTTTCTGTATATTGCCTTATAAAGATATGTTGAGGCAAACGATGTTAGCAGTTTCTGAGGACAAGCCCGAGCATTTTCGTACTGGTCAGTCACTATAGTTCAGACTTGACAATGAGCAATCGACCTTCCACAAATTTTCACTCAATCGGTTTCCACTGGGCCACTCAATAGAACTTGGTGGGTCGCAAATGGCCCGTGGGTCATAGTTTGAGTATCAAGGGTTTAATGACTATACCATAGTGCTCCCGACATTATTCTTAAAATTCCTCCCAGAAAACACGAAAATCCATTTGTAAATTTGTTTCTCTATTTGTAGTTAAATAATTAAATTATATAGTAGTGCGGGAGGAGTAGTGTAGTGTTTAAAGTTCCTGACTGGGGCGCAAATGGTAGTGAGTTCGAATCCTCCTCTCGCATCCTGTTATGCCCCAAAAAAGGGTAAAAGGGATTCAAACCATTACTATTATATTGTAGTGATACTAATTAAGTATTAGTCGGTATTTCATTAACATCGGCTACTTTTTACACCTCCCACACGAGTCTAGTTGACTCGAGTAACATTAACCGTTAAACAACTCTCAAATCTTTGTCTTCTCTGCCAGGCAGTAGTCTCCCCTAGGTTAGAGAATAGTTCGGAGGCCACCACACCGTTTTTGAAGAATTAATTTCATAAATAATGCACACTTTCATGAACAATTCATTAATATCCCTTAAAATTCTCCAATATTATCTATCTTCTTCGCGCGTGTTACATTTCTTAGTTCTAACTATTTTGTAACACGAGTCGAATTGACTCATTTTGACTCGACATTTGTCTTTGTGCGATAGGTTGGCTTCTGTTTCCTTCGCACACAAATAAAAAATTTCAAAATGATTTTTGTTCATCATCAACTACATCCCAAACCACTGGTTTGAAAATTTTTTTGTTTCTACAAAAACATGTATCTGACACAAAAAGTGACTCCTTGTTCTTGTTGTGACCTTTTCGACGATCTTTCTATTTATAACTTCTGTAAATTTTGAAAAAGAAAATTAACATTTAATTCCGATACAGGTCTTATCTATAAGGGCTGGTTGACAGTACTATTTCGCAATAATTGTCTTTTAGTATTTCCTCTGAAAATTTGTATAAAATTTTAAAACGTTAAAAAGTAAATATACTCTAAGTTAGTTGACATAAAAATGTTGCAAAAAAATTCTCTGTTTGCTTTTTACGACGCGTGGCTCATCAATTCATTATTTAAAACTTCAAACACTCGCCATTTACATATAATCGTCATTCTGATTTGTTTAATCAAGTAAAAAATTCATTCAGGTTTTGAAAAACCGGATTTTTCGCGACTTCAAAAAAAAATCAACAACAAAAAAAGAATCCAAAATAAAAAGAAAATTCATTGATTCTCAGGTGTCGAGGACATCCAGCCGAAAGCACCTTGATTTTGCGTAACTTATCGTTCTTGAAGTTTAACATTCATGCAAAACAATAGCTGAAGGTTTAACTGGTTCTGTTTCTGCGAACAGATGGTTGTTGTCTTAACAGAGATTTTCTGACTGGTATCGTTTTCATACGACAGTCGTATAAGAAGTGGTGGTGGTTTAAATCCCGGTTCTCACCTTTTTTTGGGGGTATAACAGGATGCGGGAGGAGGATTCGAACTCACGATCATTGCGTCCGAGTCAGGAACTTTAACCACTACACTACTCCTCCTACGACAGTATATAATAAAAAGCCAAAAAGGAGGAAACTTGAATGCGGAGGAGGCTCTATAATATAATTTATGGGAAACCTCTGAAGTTTTGAAACAAATTCTTCATCACTTATGACAAAATTAATTTCTGTGCACTACTTATGAAAGAAAACCTCTCCAGAAAATGACATAAAACCTTGTTTCTTATGAAAGTGTGCATTACTTTTGAAAAAGGACGTCTTCGGTTAATTATACCTTTCTAAACGCATAAAAGAAGACAATTTAGACATACTATCATCACACACCCTCAATTGTTGGATAATCTACACCCTTAACCGTCATTAACCCTTCAGTACACCCATATTTTCTCTACTCTGAGTCAATTTGACTCAAGATTAAACTGAATTTCCATACAAACAAACTAATCAAAATTTAACAAAAATTTTTCCATCCAACTGTTCCTTTCAAAAGCTAACGAATAAAATTAATGAGTCAAATTGGCTCAACCTGTACATCTACTACCCGGTTACAATTCACAATCTGAGATAAATAATTTAAAATGCATTAAAGATTTTTATCCACACACAAAAATTTCGACACCTAAATCACTCTCCATCAACCGTGGTCATATTATCATTATCATCATTACAACCGACGGTTTTTCAATTCTGTTTAGAGAACTACAATAGGTCATTAGGTCATATTTAATTACTAAAAATTAATTTTTACTACTTTTTCCACCATGTCTTCCCACATTCCGTTACAACCTCAATTAAATCTTGTTGATTTACAGTTTTTTTGTTTATAAACAAATATCTTTCATGTGAGCACCTTTCAACCTGTCACGAGTTTTAGTAACGTTTGTATAATTATTAAACTAGACATCAAAACTAAGTCTGACGCGGTTTAATACTCGATCTAGTAGTTATATAGAGTGTCCCAAAAATTTTTCCCAGTGTCAACTGCCATCTGTCTCTAATCGAGATATTAAGTAGCTGGTCCGGCTTTGAAGGACGAACAGACCAGTGTCTTGGCTCCAGGAGTCGGATAAACGGATGTGACTGGAGGTACAGCCTATAAGGTGGGATAAGATGTAGGAGAGAGATAGAATAGAGAAGAGAGAATATAGTAGAGACAATAGGAGAGAGATAGGACCAAACAGACAGAGAACAGAAGCATAATGATAGGAAGGGAGTTCCAAAATTAGCGCAGGGTTTGAATTTGCCTCCATTTTTGCAGTTGGCAGCCTTGAAAAGAGAACAGTTTGATAGCTGATAGTTTAGAGCTTGTAAAAATGGAGCGTTTTCATTATTAAATTTCAAAAACACTGAAAATTTGGCGACCACAAATTTCTACAATATTGCATATACAACTCTATAGAGACCTATTTAATATAAATTATATAAATATAAATCCATTTAATTCACTAATATATAATCTCTTTAAACCTCGTGTCCATTTTTACAAACAACAGGCTCTCAGCTGTCGACAGCACTTTTTTCAGGATTGCCAACAATTTACAGCAAAATTGGCGGCAAATTCAAACCTCGCGTTAATTTTGGGACACCACCAACATATATCTTTCATAAGGAACGTTAATTCTGCGTTTAACTTATTCTCCTACAGCTAATATCGATAACTCTAACTCTATTCAAAAGAAGGAATCAAAAATTAAAATTATCAAGCCAAAGGAAATAGTCTATCAGCAGTATCCAATCAAACTAAACAGTCTACAGAGTAATCACTCCAACAATTAGTCAAAAAAATTTACTCAAACCATCCAAAACTTAAGTTAATATATTTTAGTCCAAAAAATACTTTTAAACCGCTTACAACCACTTTAAAGAATTACTTTGTCAGTGGAAGGTAAAGAACACAAAAAAGGTCTCTCTCATCCCATGAGCTGTCATTCCAACACCAATTGATTGATTCCCGCGATTTAATAATTTAAATAAAATAAAAATTTTTTTATTCCAATAAATAAATAAAATCGTGGAATTCATTAGAGATGTTTTATCTAACAGCTGTAAGCACAATACAGATTTTCTAGCTGATTCGCCAGGGAGAGATAGAGAGAGAGAGGATCAAGCCTTGAACAAGCCTTAAATAAATTGTCCATGTTTTATTTAAGCCTGGCGGGAGTGGCGTAAAGGTCAAACTTAGAACCTAATTCGAACCGCAATTAGACAAAAATGAAAACAAATTGAATAAACCATATTTATTGCTATTTTTCATTACATACTGGGGTCATCTAGTAATTTTAAACGTTTTCCTTTTTTTGTCAGTAATCATCCCACGGTGATGAAATACCTTCTTGAATTTTTGACTCGCTGCTTATTAGATCTCGACCGTTTAGAACTCGCAATCAATAAATACCACAACCACTGAGGGATTTATAAAAAAAACTTTCCTGGAATTTATTATCCTCTCATATTAAAAAATATTTTCACGGCCTGACACACTTGATCCCAGGAAAATAGGAAAACCGAAAGGTGGTTTATGGCAAAAGTATTTTCTGACTTATTTATGGTGTCTAACAGGAAGAGGAGGAATTGTTAAGAAAAGATCTTTGGTCTAAAAGGTGGTGTTTAGGGTGTCATCTCCAGCTCCAAATGAGATATATAAATTGTAATTAAGCATAAGTGTGACGATATAGGCAACAAACTTAGACTTGTAGGAAAGGTTCACGACGCTAAAACGAAGTCTACACGACCAACAAACAGTCTGCGAATCGGGGATGTAACTCAAAAGGCTATCGGAAGACCGTGCTAACTTTGTATATGTTCTTATATTCTCTAGTAGGCCTATCTATTTTTCTTATTGGGTCTGCTTTGTCTCATTAACACAACTAATACCGACAATATCAGATAATTCTATTTTCCAAACTATACATTTATTGCCACCAGAGCCTCACAATCAACCTGATCGCTGACCCAATGACAAGAGGAAACGATGGAGGGGTAACCCATGAAGGAGATTCATACAAACCCGTATAAACCCATCAAAGGAAGAAATTATTCATCGATACCCATACCCATCGATAAGAACCGTTAGAGACTATTCTCCCAGAGTAAAGAATCACAAAATCAGCACAACATTTTGCTCTCTTTCATTTGAAAAAGAAAAATAATAATCCATCATTACCTCATAACAGGGAAGCTACGCGGAATTGCATAACAAGAAAATTGAATAAAAGTGCATTCTTCTCTCATTCCAACATAAACAAACATACTCTTCGTGGTTCATTGTAAAAGGTCATTCGCATATTATTTTTTTGTCTTTGCAAAAATTTCTCTCTCCCCGAGCCTGGGTAACAATCCGTCGAAGAAAACCAAATCAATTGCATCTTAAGAATTGTCTTTTGTCTTGTTTCCTGTTTTCTTATTGACACGACTGTACCTCATATACATTTCACAGCGGAATTCGATTTCCATCAACACAAGGGGGCAACATTTAAAACAAAAAACTTTCCTCAACTTCATAAATTAATTTTGAACAAGAAAACTGTCCCAGCACATCCCAAACCAAATCAGGTGACATTTTTTCAAGGAACGAATCCACCCACGTGAAAACAAAACTCGACTTCCTATTTATCTAAGACGTTTCTAAATCATTCCGCATATTCACCCGACCCTGTAAATGTCTCAAAAAAAGAATACAAACCTTGGAAGAAATATAAAAGAACATTCAAAGCCCACAAATCAGTCATAGGTACGTGACACAAACAAAAGTTTTTACCTCACCTACTATTTGACTAATACGTGACGTAAACTTCAAATTTGTCCAAGTATGTGCCTGGAAAATATGAAAGCATGGAGGGTCTCTTCCACTCCTAGCCTACTGCCTTTGGCTATGAAGATCTACCTAAAAAGAGAGAGAAACAGGTTTTGAGGGGGAAAAAACATAGATTTCAAGATGGCGGAAGCAAGTCATTATCATCAAAATCTTCAAGCCATACTAAATATCAAACTTTTCTAATTGGCAAAGAGCGAAGTCTTCATTACGACGGTTTGGATGTATCTGAAGACAGGACAATGTTTTCGTTCTAATCCGTACAAACTTTGTACGGGTCAACTCACAATAAAAATTTCATAACGTTGGGATGGAAAGGCCGTTAGTCAAACGCAAAATAAAAAAATTGAATTTGTCATTCTCATTAGAAACTGTGCTATACAAAATTGACATTAAAATCTTTATTACGAAACAAATTTTTAAGGAAATTTCAAACAAAAAACCCCCATGTAATGTACACCGAGACAGAATAAAAAATTTTTTTTATTTATTTTATTTGCCTATTTGTGTTGCCTGAAGCTTTTACTAAATGAGGACCCACCAGTTGTGAACGGTCTCGAGTCATAAGAGATGATGCATCGCGGCCATATAAGGAACACACGCTTCTTCATCCCAGTTTCGACGCGCGAACAATGTTCCATTGATTTTCGCCGTAAAATTTGACAAATCAATTAAACGCCGATGGGAAACACTGACAAACTAAAAAAATAAACAGTTTTTAAAAGCGTTGAGTAATATATTAGCCCCCTGGAAGAGCTTGTTTCGAAACGTGCATCGAACTGAATAAGTACCCAACTCCAACAGCAGGCATTGAGCTAGAGTTATGTCACAATCTTCACAAGTCAACTACTTCAAATCATGAGAAAGTATACAGATGATTTAAGTAAATAAAGAATAAACACAAAAACTGACTCAAGGTAATCAGCTCTGGTTTAATTGTGATGGATCGGAGAGGCAAATGGACATCGGTCAGCCGTGTGCAGCCTCATCATCAATCCATCATTTCCGCTCACTACCATAACTCAACCCAATGGAAGGAGACTTTTCCGCTTTTATCATCTCTCAGCAAATATAAAAATTTATAGCTAACGAGGGTTATTATTTTATAAACTTCTAGTAAACCATATCCTCGTCTATAATCATATTTCCACGATACTTTAGGAATAATTAAAACACCATAACCGATCGTCGGGGGAAAGGATTGCGGAGTCTGGGCCAAGATGGCGTCATCCACGACTGATATCGTTGAGAATTTATTTTGTTATTTTTCACATAAGTTCTGCTCTCACTTTGAGTAATAAAATTTTAAAACAAAACATAAAATAGATTTTAATTTCAGTCCAATTCCATTCATAATAACAATGAATAATGGGTCATGGAGCAGACATCGAAGGTTGGCACTCTATGACTAACCACTTAATTAACTTAAGTGTTTCTAACAATTCATCATTCTTACATTAAGTAGATAAAACAAAAATAAAAATTCGGCTGGGCTAAGCTGGAAAACTCACAAACCGTAACACCATAACCTCGCAAAAGACGCCATTTTGACACCGATCCATAGAGATTTAAATTTTTTGGTCTGAACAACACTCTTTTAAAAAATATTTCTTTTTTATATTTAATTATGTTTGCAAAGAGAATCATAGGTAAATCAGTACCCTTTTCTGATAACAATCACGACCGGTGAAGGTCAGGTACTTATTGAAGGGCTGATTGAACTCGAGAACCAGACATTCACGAACTGCACATTTTTTGCACGGTCACTTTGCATAGCTTTGAGTCCCCCAATAAAGTATTTTGTAAGTTACGTCCTTCTACTTGATTTTGTCATGATAGTTCTTCTGACCCGTCCTAAAACTGATTTTAGAGGCTTTAAATTAGTTGTCTAAATCGAGTAGACGACCATCATCATGAAAAGAATGAAAAAAATCGGTGTTCGTGAACTTTTTATTGTATTCAATTAATAAAAATTTAAATAAAAAAGGCGACGTAAAAAAAAGTAATTAAATACGAATAGTTGCCCAATTTCAGGACAACTATTTTCATCCTTTATTCGCTCCTGAACTAACACACTAATCTGTTCCCTTGATATCAGTTGGTTTTGTTCAATTTATTGCTTCACTCTCGATTTTTTAATAATCAGTTCTTATGTACATTGCTTTTGAAAAGTGAACACATGATAAAAGTGTGCATTATTTATGAAAAATCAGGAATTCGTTACAGAATATGCTTAGCTTTCTTCCTTTATTCCATAGATATTTAGCTAAGACACTGGTCTGTGTCCTGGGTGCAACCCTTTGAATGTAAACCTACAAACTAAACGTCTTGTAGTAGTGTGTAGTTGTAGTGTAGCGCCAAAGATTTGAATTTTGCCGTTATTTGTGCAATAAATTGTTGGCAACCCTGAAAAAAAGCTGAGAGTTAGGGATTTTCTTTTTATAGAGGAAGTGGGCAAACCTTCCAAAGGTATCTGAAAAGGTGATAGTGCGGGATTTTTACCCACTAAACCTCCACTACCTTTTTGGTTGGGTTAAAAGACTGACGGAAAGCCCTGCCTCTCCCTGCCAGGCAGATGGACAAGACAGAAAAATGAAACACAGAGAGTGAAAGGTAGACAGTGGAGAGAAGAGACAGCAAAAACAGTCAGTAGACAGTGACAGGGACGAGAGTTAAGGATTAGTAAAAATGAAAACACGTTGTTGTATAGTATAACGGTTTTTATAAACTCTCAGCTGCCAAACTGCTCTTTTTTCAGGGTTGCCAACAATTTACTGCAAGAATTAGGGAAAATTCAAATCCTCAATTAATTTTGGGACACCATATACTTTGGAATAGACAGCAGCTGGTTGGGGATGAAAATATAAAACAAAAACTTTGTAAAGAAAATTTACATCTCTTCACGAAGAAGAAATTATGGCTTTTACAAAAAGTCATAGAGACAAAAAAATTTTCTTTCTCTATGAAAATAATCCACCATTATCGCTCACATATTTTTTTACAAAACAACAACAAAAAACATTCCTTCTCTTTGTCTCTTCGAAGATTCCTTCACAAAACCTTCAGCTTTAATAAATCTCATCCGACCCACTTACACGATTCTTACTCATTACACTAATTTCCATAAATTAATTAATTTATTAATATACATATTTATCTCTTTAGTTTCGCAAAATGATGTGTCTTCAGAGTGTGCCATCCTGGCTTCACATCCCAAATGGCGAGACTCACTAAAGCCAGGTTGTAAATTTGGTGTTAACGTTTTTAAGTGACTCTCGACATTTATTGACCAGAGAACTCAGAAGATTTTCAGTCAAATTCTTAGTTAACCTGAGGACATGTAAAACTGTATGACCACTACTCCGAACATCAAAACCTGACCAATGGTACCAACATATTTTTTTTTAAATAGAAAGGTTTTTAATAACTTTTCAATTAATAAAATGTATTTAAGATAGATTATGAAATATAATTAATAAATGTTATTAATGGACGATTGTAATTAAAATTTGAATTTGTAACTTTTGCAATCTCCCTAAAATTTGACTTTTACTGACTCGTGAGCTTTAAAAAATTAGAAAAATAGCCCCACAAATAACTGCAAACAATGAATAAATTAAAAACCAAAATCCGTACCTGAAAATTAAATTAAAACAACACTGAAGTGCTAAAGCTCATTAAATTAAGGTGCCAATGGATTTTCAACATCCAGAAAAAAAAATTTCAGACAAAAAAAAAAGGTTCGGCTTTTACTCAATCGCCCTGACCTAGTGACGAACAAAAAAAAAACTTCTTTTCGTTTTTCGAGTACGATGAACCGATCCATGCGCTAGAAGTAAAACATGCATTATGCACTTGCGAGAAGACTTGTTCGTCTCCAGTGCGTCTGCAGACTCCCTACTCTGCGCAATCATCCTGCGAGGGGTATTCTATATAAATATCCAGCGCCATTACGTTCGATTCAGTGCTATTGTTTTCAGTGTTTAGTGCTAACAGACACACAATTTCGGATTATTTCAAAATGACTCCGGTAGGTAGATTCTGACATACTTGTCGCCGCGGATTACGGATTATTTTATTTTTCTACAGATTTTTGGATTTTTGGAATTTATTTTTCAAATTATTGATTGACATTTTGAATTGATTAATAATTTTGATTTTTAATACTGAATTAAGGCCTTTTGAGTTTTATAACAGAGCTGGATGTCTGGTTTTCCAAAAAATAATTTCTGGAAAAATTCTGACAGCTAAATTTTGCCTGTGTGAAAATTTTAAAATTCTGACTACCTCAAATTTAATTTCACCAATTTCGAATTGTATAATTATTAAATTATAAATCAAACACATCAGAAATCAAGGATTACTCTTAGTATTATTTTATATATATATCTCAGTATACTTTAAAAACTTCTGTGAATTTCCGGCGCGTAAAATATATCAACTTGGTATAAATTTATATGTATATTTCGGTCTGATTCGGTATAAGTTAAAAAAAAATTATTCGTCCAAACAGCGCAAAGTATAACTACATGAATTTTCACTTCTGTTGGAGGCTGCAACGTTTTGTATATACGATTCATCTGGTTGTAGTTTAGTCACTCCAATTACTCCCAAAAACTTTATTAAAATAAATTATTAAATAGGTTGAAGAACCCATTTTTAAAATCACAAAAATGGGTTAACCCACCAAGTTTTTGGTTGGTGGGTTAACCCATACTCATAAAATTTATGAAATTTGAATCAGATAACCTTTTGGGTCAAAAATTTTTGGAAAATCATTTGAGTTGAAAAGGATTTATTGAAAATAAATTTTCTTATTTACATAACTTCCTCTAAAACAAAATCATAATAACCTTTCGGAAAGGAAGTGATGATACTACCAATTGCTAAATTAGGGCGGACATAAAAGAAATAGGTAAAATTAAAATTGGGTCAGATTTTTGGTTTTCGCATTTAAAAAAAGGACTAAAAGACGTTGATGCGCATAAAAACGTGACAGAAAATTACATAATAAAAAGAAGAAAAATATCACGATAATCCGATTAAAAAATCCGGTTTTTAAGTATCGAGTCTCATCGTATGCCTTGAAGTGTTTTGTATGTCATTAATTCAAGTATTAGTGACCAGACGAAAGCGAAAGTGACCTCGAAAAGTTCATTCTCTATGAAATTTTGTTTCTGCTGGATCCTTTTTTTAAACCACCACTTGAGGATTTGTACGACCAATGTGTTGTTTTGACTTTATTTGTCTCTTCAATGATTTGTATTGTTATTTTCTTTGCAATCAAAACCCAACCACCAGTCCCAATCCTCAGGGCAGAAAGCAATCACAACTTAGACGGCAGTTACAACTTCCAGTAAGTATCCCATCGTTCTCTCGCTCTTAAAAATCGCCAACGTATTCGAATGACTCACCTGATTCTTTTATCAGATATGAAACCGGCAACCAAATTGCCGCCAGCGAACAAGGAGCCATCAAAAACCCAGGCACTGACGCTGAATCCCTCGCCGTCCAAGGATCTTACACTTACGTAGATCTCGATGGAAACCAAATCACCGTCAACTACGTTGCTGACGGTAAGTCAAAATCTAAAAAGAAAAAAAAATTTTTTTCATAATAACCATCGTTGGGGGTAAGCTAAAGATTTCGGGTGTTTTGATTTTCAGAAAACGGATTCAGACCCGATGGTGCTCACCTTCCACAAGCCCCACCAATCCCAAAAGAAATCCAAGAAGCTCTTGCCAGAAACGCCGCCGAAGAAGCTCACCTTTCCCCACAAGAACTCGAAATCATTAACTCTGGAAGATACATTGGAAACTAAGCGGAGTTGTACATATAATTAACTTTTGTGTGATCTGTTCTATTCAAGCAGTTTGAAAACATTTGAACAAAAGACAAAAAGGCAAAGAGAACAGTTGAATTTCAACTGCTTGACTATAGTGCTGATATATTCAGAGCTACAAGTCAATTACCTCCTCTTGATAAAAAAACAAAATGTAAATAAATAAATAAATAAATCGACAGATTTCTTCTTTCTTTCCCAGTTATAAGTTCAAAATCGTAGAAAATCGAAATTCTCATGTTATGCGGGTCGCATAACAAAGTCAGAAATTTACTATAATTAAGGATTATTATTAATCGATACTTATAACCCGGAAATTAATGAAGCAAATTAATCTAATTGTATTGATGCATTTATTCTACCGCCGAAACGTCCACGTAATTGGCGGATAGAGCACGTTTTCGGTATAAACTATTTTTTAATTTAAATGTTATATTATGGATGATTTTACACCTTATTAACCAAATGAACTTGTCCATAATATTACAAGTAATATTGTGAACGTGTAAAGTTTTTCTTTTTAAGTAAAACTGTTTGAATAAAATATGAATGATTGTTTTTTATACCTGTCTGGCTACCATTCTGTCTTTTCTCTTTCCTTCCCATGTGATAATTCAAATTAGTTTTTGTATTGAAATGGTAAGAATAATAATTTTTGAGTGAAAATCTTGAGGACTTGTGAAACTTATAATAAAAGAAACCAAAATGAAGAAATAGGTTTCTTTCTCAAATTAACTAGTTTCTGTAGCACTATAACTGAAGAGTATAATTAATCAAACTATAAATTTTGCTGCAGTCCTAAATGATGGTTCTGAGTATATGGTTCTTTCTGGTTAATTCACTTCATCCCATATATGTGGTCTGAATGCCTTTATGATTCATTTGGAGTTGGAGGAATGTTCTTGAGAGATTGAGACAAATACTTAATAAAGAAGAAGCACTTTTCTTGAGCTCAAAAATTGGTCTCATTTACTCAAAAGCAAATCTGGGAGTGGAAAGATCAAAAATCTTTGAACACCAATCAAATATTATGTCACACAATAGTCCTAACAAAGGATACAAATACTAAACTCTTAAAAATTGGTTTTTAATCTTCAACATGCTTGTTTGAAACCTCTACCAACATCACTTCATGATTAAGTGTAAAAATATTCAGCAATCAAATTCAGCTAACAAAAAATCAAGTAAAACTGCAAACAAGTGCTGATTCAACAATAAGACAAAATTTAAGTAAAAATCACAAATTATACATTGGCTTCCTTGAATTACGAACAGAAAATAAAAAAATGAATAAATCACACTAATTTCACTATCTTATGTGTCAGTAGATAAAAATTAAATAATCCATAAATTCAGTAATAACTTATTTCGTAACATTTAATGGTATACCAGTGTAGTGACGCTTCATTTTCCAAAAATTTTGACTGAAATTCATTGGAGTTTTGAAAAATAAAACGCAAGGTTAATAGATACAAAATAAAGGAAATCATTGGGGTTTATTTTAATTTTAACAATTTAATTTAAAATTTTTAATCTAAATGAAATGCACTCAACGATGGCTTTGTAAATTTTCGTTTCTTAGGTTGGAATTTAGTTTCAAATTGTGCTGTTACTTTTCTCATTTTGGTACTTACTCTAGTTGACAAGGGATTTAATTAACAAAATCAATGGCCTTGAATTCATTCAACTAAAACCACTGATAACTTTATTGCGCCATTAAAAAACAATAGTAAAAACGTTGCAAACTTTGACTTGAAATAATCGCACAAAACGAAAGGGGAGAAACACTTAAAAAGAAATCTAATTTAGAAGGCTGTGAATTGTTTATCGCGGAGGTCATTCATTATTTTTCGATTCTACTTTGTAATAGTTTTGACATGTAAATAAATATTTTTTTAAAAGTGCTTAGGAAACTTCGGAAATAAGTTGATTAATTTATTGAGTTTGTAGTGTTTAAACATTTAATAATAATTCATTAATAATGACAAATAAAAATCAAAGTGAAATCAACGAAAAACTGTACATCTTACAAGGATGTAAGGATAAAAATCAACAGGTATGGAGCAACTGGTTGTTCGGCTTTATTTCTAAATTTTTTAAAGTTTTTCACGAAGATTACCCCCATATCTTCTTTTACATCAACACAAATGTGTTTATTTTCTATATAATTCGACTTTAATCTTATTACTCTCAATTAATTTTTAATACTTTTTTTTTACAACTAGATTTTCACCAGCCAGGAATCAAGTTTGTCAAGTAATGATATGAAGGAACTTTTGGATTCAAATAAAAATGAGCAAAATTCTTCCTTATTATCAGCAAGTTTTAATTATATCAATTCAATTATTGGAAGTGGTGTAATCGGTGAGTCAGGGATTATTTTATGTTCACTTTATTTTATTACAAAAAATAAATTTTTATGTATTAACACTTCTTCTTTTATATAAACATTTAACACCTCTTTGAATTATTACTAATTTCTTAATTCAGGTATACCTTATGCATTTCAACAAGCAGGGTTTGGATTAGGATTACTTTTGTTAATAACTGTTGCAATTGTAACAGATTACTCCCTCGTCTTGATGATTAAAAGTGGATACCTAGCTGGTGCTTTCTCTTATCAGGAAGTTATGGAATCAGCTTTCGGTCGCCCTGGATTTATATTGCTTAGTGTTCTACAGTTTGTTTACCCCTTTATAGGTAGATATTCTTATAATTTCTGAGTCATTCCAAATTAAATTGAAATATTGATTGGTTTGAAAAATTTGATTTTCCAGCAATGGTTTCATACAATGTAGTTGTTGGTGACTCAGTAACAAAGGTTCTTATTAGATTATTTAAACTGGAACCAACATCTCTTTTTTCACAAAGAGAAGTTGTCATTGGAGTGGCAACTGTTTTGGTGACTTTGCCATTGTGTTTGTATAAGGATATAGCAAGATTGGCAAAAGTATCTTTGTTCTCCCTTGTTTGTGTCGGGTTTATTCTTTTGGCTGTTGTAGCAAAGTTTTTTATGCTGTTTGATGTTGTGTAAGTGATTCACATAAACACTTATAATTATGTTGGTTGTATCTCAGTTACAAAAAATAAGCAGCATGTTCATTTTACAGTCCTACATCAGATGATGCTTGGGGTTTCATTAATTGGAATGTGATACCTGCAATCGGAATCATGACATTTGGTAAATGTTGATCCGTCTACATGAGAAAGTTTTTTATTTTATGTGAGGATTCCCTTGGTAGTAACCTAATATGACTAATTCTCTTCTAGCTTTCATGTGTCACCATAACACTTTTCTGATTTATGGCAGTATCAAGGATGTAAATCAACAGAAATGGGATGCTGTAACTCATTTCTCATTGATGATATCATTTTTTGTTGCTGCTATATTTGGTGTGGTTGGTTATGCTACCTTTACTGGTTATTCACAAGGTAACTAAATGATTCTAACTCTTTGTGAGAACTGTTTAAAACACTAACAAAACATAAAATGTTTTTGCATGACAATCAAATAATACCCGAATCACCTTATTAACCTAAACTAATTAATGTCTTATAGGTGATTTGTTGGAAAACTATTGTCCTCATGATGACTTAATCAGTGCAGCTCGCATCTTCTTCAGTATAACAATTCTACTAACATACCCAATTGAATGCTTTGTTGCCAGGGAAATCATTGAAAGTTGTATTTTTGTTAATTTCGATACCACTAACAAACTAATTCGGAACAGGCATTTTTGTATCACTCTGTTCCTTGTATTTGTCACTTACTTGTTATCACTGACAACAGATTGTTTGGGAGTTGTGTTGGAATTGAACGTAAGTAGTGCTCTATAGAAGATTTATCATAAACAGATAAATTATGTTAGTCAATCCTTTTGAACTGCAGTCCAATTATCTGAATATGGTTCCTGACTAACAATAAAGGTTCCACTTTAGTCTGAAAAACTTGTTTTCAGGGCGTCTTAGCGGCAGTTCCATTAGCATACATACTTCCTGCCGTTTGCTACCTAAAACTTGAGCCGTCACCGACATTTTCCAGAGCCAAATTAATGCCAATATTAGTTTTGGTTTTTGGAACGGTTGTCGCCATACTGGGAGTAAGTGAATTAAATGAAATATCACTATTACCGCTAAAGTACACATTGCCTAGTTAATCTGTAGATTAACTGACTTGTCTTGGTAATATCCACATTAACGGCTTTTGTATTTAAAGTTCAAAAGTTTCCAGTTTACACAGTTTTTAGTTGTAGCTGATTTCGCAGATTAACTAGGTAATGTGCACATAAACTGGTTTCTGAATCGACCATCGGTAAAGTCACTATATTTAGCTAGTAAAATGTTTATTTTCAAATTTAGATGTTGTTTGTCGTTAACGACTACAAGACTCTTGGAAATTGCAGTCATGGTAAAGTCATGGACTACTGCAATACGAACGTGACAGAAAGTGTTTAAAAAAGATTATGGAGTCCGGAGACTGAGAAGAGTTTTGTCGAGAAAAAACGAAGGTTTTGCTGCTACAAAACCTTCGTCGTTTTTTACTTATACTTAAAATAGTAATCCTCTAATAACGTTTGTATTATTTAAGAAGGGTCATTATAGGATACTTAATTCTTTAAGCTTAGACTGTCTTAGGTCAAAGTTCAAATTGAATAACGATCATTTGCTTTGAGTTGAAATTTGAAAGGCGAATGCTTTTTTATGTAATTTATATCTAGAAAATGCCATTATGCAGTTGTATAAGTACCAAAGAGTTAATATAGAAACGATTTAGTTGTTTAGTCATCAAGACTCAAAGAGCATTATGAATATTGCCTGTGTCATAGGTAAAGTTTTTTGATTTTTAAAATTCTCTTTTTAAATCATTAATTTGTATAGGCCTATCGTTTAGAAGTTCGATTTATACAGTATAACATTCTGAAATTCCTTTCCTCGTTGAATCTCACTCTTACAGCACTCACATTGTATTCTTTTGTCTCTTTCTTCCAGGCAGTCTTTTAGTTTTGTTTTATTTTGAGTCCAAACAAACCCTCTTATAAATTCTGTTGTATATGTTATACTACTTAGCAGATTCAATTTTGAGTGGGTATATGAAGTGGTTTAGTTTAATGCTCTTTTACTACACTCTGAATGCTTTGTTTAGCTAGTCCTTTCAGCTCATTATCAAAATTGACAATATTTAAATTTTACTTTCTCATCGAATTTTTTATCTATCATAATGGATAAGATTTTAAATCTTATAAGCAATCTACAACAATAATCTTATTAATAATGATAATAATATTAATGTATAAAATCGTAAATCATTATATATGTATATCGTAGAGGTACGTAATTCGTCAGCCATGGGACTACGTATCGCATTTATAGTTGTTATTGATCTAAGTCGCAATAACTTCGAGTCTTTTATTTCAAATAATTTTATCTATTAAATCGTTTCGAAAACTTGGGTTTATGTAGAACATGACAGAGATCTTTAAATAAGACGATTTAAATAAATTCAGGCTGTTAGGGATTGAAAGAAATATAGTAGAAGATATTATTAGCAGAAATTAGTTTCTTTTATAGCTTCTTAAGAGTTGTACATTATTTTTAGATGTTAATTTAGCTTAGATATTTTATTGAAAACCAAGATGGCGTCATATCACAATAATAGTTTTTAACTTTATTTTATCCCCATTCCATTGACCAATAAATTACAAAGTTATATTATTTCTCTCAGTTAAGTTTTTTATATATTTTTATTTTCTAGTGGGTTTTATCTTTTATTTATATATTATAAAATGTCTTTTGTGACATAATTTTTTATTAACAAGTTTAAAGGTATATGTAACTGAATATATTTGTTAAGTTATCAGATTTATTTGTTACCACCTCTTTTTAATTTGTTATTTATTATTTTTGAAATATATATTACACGCTTGTTTTGCTGTGATTTCTCTTTTTCTTTAAACATAATTTTGTGTTTATAGTAATTAAAATTTAAATTTCGAAACGGAAACATTTTTATGGTTTGATGACAGTTGTAATGTATTTAGGCAGTAAAGACGCAATGTCGTAATGATAAAAAGAGGGCCACGGTAGCGAAGGGTCGTAAATCAGTGTCATGGCGTTGATTAGTTGTTAAAGTTGTATTGTAATAGGATGAAGTAACAAAGGAATTATAAACAGAAGTGCTAAATGATTATTACCCGAATATATTACAGTGAAGACAATATCAGATTTGAAAAAAATTGTAAAACAATTTAAAGATGATAGTGGTATCCTATCTATAACCAAGAATGAAGTGTATTGACATGGCAGATGCATCAAAACATTTTGAAATCAATAAGATGAAGTACATTTAGAACAAAATTATATAATGTGAGGATTAACAAGGGCAAATCGATTTTTGGCAGTTAGAAGTATTTTTGGGATTATAAAGATGGGAAGTATGACCCAAGCTCATTTTTGGTGACCTATTTTGGATAACGACATTAACAATTTGGCAAAAAATTGTTAATTTTTTAGAACACCGTGCCCTCCAGTTTTTAACATTGTTACTATTGCTTTTAAACTCGTTGTTTTATCTTACTGGAAGCCTCAATAATAAGAAAAGTTTCAGAGATCCATTACTTAGCCCATCCAGTCCATCCTCCTTTTTGTTTCTAACCATTATCACTCATTTTTCAACCTATATTTTATTTTACCAATTCAATTTTTATCCTCGTTTCCACTGTCATAAATTTAAGTAACAATCATTTATGAGTTCTTTTTTCTTGATTCCTTTTATAAGCCACCCGTTATTTAGTAAATTATCTCAGGCGACGAGTTTTTAATCCAACGTATAACAGTCGTACCATAGACTTTTGTGTTTCCCTCCAATTGAAGAGTTGCGACATTCTATCGTGATATTCATTATTTCCTCTGGGTTTCTGAACGCGCCCAGTGTCGCACTCTATGCTCTTTCGTTGACTTCTGCTATCGATCGAGGATTTACTTAAGGCCCATAATTTTACAAATTCTTCACAAACAGTCCACAAAAATGGTGAAAATAGCAAATTTAATCACCCCAAAACGCTTTGAACAGTACATGAATTGGTAAGACAATTAATAACTTCAATTTGTACTACTCTTTATGTGATAAAAGTTAATCCATAAAAATTTTCACTTTTCGTTTCAATTTAGAATTTTTAAAAATCATATTGGCTCTTATATTAAATGTTTTCTTACATTAGTGTTTGATTTTGAGCAAAATAACTACAGTAGAAAATATATACAAAAGTTATATTTTTCTCTTTTATTTGTAGGTTACCATCAGCTGCTGTCTTTGGTGCAGTTTTTGCTATTGGTTTTGTATATGTGTCAGACTGGAATTTAATAGCCAGCAAAATACCAGTATACAACAGAAAATTCAAGGAACAATGAACAACTTAATCAACATGGTGGAAAAAAATTCAGTTTGAAATATAGATGATTTTGAAATGTATGTTTTGGCAGATTATAAATACAGAGTAGTGCATCTAACTTATTTTAGTCAACTATGATTAATCCTGGTTTTTCATTGTTCTTTTATTTTATGTTTCATGTAATATAGCAATAAAATTATCGTAAGGGAGTGTGTGTTTTTTTCTTCATCATAATTTAACTTATTTGAGTTCACTTAAAGAATAATTTAGTCACCTAACTGAGTGAATAGCTCGAAAAGTTTACAGTTAAATTAAATGTTATGGTATCATAGCAATTTTCCTTCTTGCTGTAGTCTATTTCCTCTTTTCGTTCATGTTTCTTAAGTTACTTAGAGTTACCTTTATAAAGGAGAAAATGGAATTGCCTACTAAAATGTTTCTTCGAATATTTACAAACAATAAATTTTTGAAAAGAAAGATTTCCTTACAGTGGGTCTACAACATTAACCAATTAGTCCACTATTGTTATAACTCTAGGAACATTTATAAATACTAATTTGATTACATAGAATGGCAATTTCAAATGGCTCTGCCTTAATGTAAATTAATTTTTGTGTGACTAATTCTTACTGTTGGGATATTGACTTTGCAAAGTTTCATGGAAACATATAGAAAGCTATGCTGTTGCAATAATAGATCCCTAAGAAATCCGTATGTATCTCATAATAATTATTTTCATTTTAATTGACCTGAAAAGCCTCCATTGCCATCATACTTCTGTGTGGGTTAATGGGTTAAAAGTTTTTAAACAATTTTTGAAATAAATAATTTTTACCTTAATGTCCTCATCACAATGAATGTAAAATGAGTCAAAGGTAAAAAGAAATATTCGAACCATAACGAATTTGTCTTTGGTTTTGTCGCCAGAACGTGGGCCGCGCGAAATTGATCTATTAGTTGTTCTGCTGCCACGATTTTTATTTCTCAAGCCAAAGCTTTTAGTTGAGTGTGAAGTTTCCAATAAATTTTCTTATTTAAGAGTCAGAGTTGAATTGTTTTCTCTCAAGTAAGTTTTATTTTGATTTTTATTGTAAGCTTGATAATTGCAATTAAGATTTGTTGTGAAATTTATGTTTAATAATGAAAAATTCTTTGGGCTTTTGTAGAGGACACTCTTTCCCTATACATCATACAATACTTATCAACCATTTTGTAAATTTTGGCGTTATATTGTGCTTGGTTTTGGTTTTGTTACTGAAGAAATAGCAATGTTGGCTCTGAATTCATATTAAATATGAAACTCACCAGTGACATTGCTATTTCATCGACTTGTAACTTTTTACAATTGTGAGTTTATACGCCTGAATAGTGACCATTGGCAAAATACTTTAAATGAAACTAATGTTTGATTTGAATGTGATTCTCCAGTTGTTTTCAGTATAATTATTTGTACAATTTGTGATTTATATGTTATATTAGAAGTAATTAAACAGAAACTTAACTAAACAGAACTTAACTGAACTACAGACTTACAGAAGTAGATGCTTAAACGGATTGGTGATTGCAGTTTGCATTTGTAATCGAAAATGTCTAGAAAATTTATACGAGTAACAAATAATATATTTTGACAAGTTGTTGGTTCTTGCGTATCGACAGGCTTTGTTTGTCAAAGTCAATAACACTTCGAATTGTCCCGGATTCTTATATTTAATTATTAATGGTTGACAATTAAAAAAAATATGACTCGTATGATGACGAGAGGTTCTAGTTTGGAGTAATTTGACAAACACAACAGTGCGGAAACCAAAAAACATCGGAATACAATCGTTCTCCTCCTCCTTCTAATGCGACTAGACGTTTCTGAACGTATTGTTGTTCGCAGCGTGATGTGTATCCGTTTGGTAGACTACACAAACCACTACATTGATTAGACCTAGAAAATAATAATCTTATTAGAATAACTGTTACTTTTTGAGTGTTAGTTGTGTCTACATGTGATTAAGCAAAGAGATAACTTACACGCATGTCTCACTGCGAACAAGTTGAGTATAACGATCATCTACTTCATTTAGGTTTACGGTATACATCCAACTGCCCCGAGTATTAAGAGCTGCTCTTGGCATTATGAAACTTGATGTAGTAGGACATAATTGAGTGCTACTTCCTGGTGGAGCTTGCCTTTTGTCTCTACTTTGAGAGTTTTTTGATCTTTTATACCTGTTGTTACAGTTTTTTAATTTAGAATTAAGCTCAAACTTAAGTTTCAGTCAATTTTTTAAGCATTGTTTTCATACATTGCCTGTTCTTGAAAGTTTACCTGTTCCACCATTGTACCGAATGGTAGTTGGGTTGAACGGTTCCCTGTATAACAGGTGAGGAGTATAAAAATCCACCTCCTTTACCAATAAACTGACCATCAGGATTGTATCCAGGTGGCTGTTGTAAAGCGTTTGTTAATAAATGAGGATCAATTTTGTATGTTCTGTCTGGATATCCACCCTACACAAACAAAAACCACAACACTTACTACTCAACATCCTGTTTTTGTTGTATACATTTATTTCCTAGAGATAGGGGTTAGTAAACATTTAAATAAACGACCATTACCTCTATCGGTTGGTGTGTGATGTTTAATGGCAAGGGACCAAACGAAATGGCTTGTTGAATGACAGGTGGAGGAGATCTGTAGAAAGGAAGTGGCTGTGGCGGACCATAAACCGCATGCGGTCTTGGCCCATAGGTTAAAGGTCGCCTGCCAACAATCAAATCGATAAGTGTCAGAATAGTAGAAGTGATTTGCCTTTCAAAATAATTTTTGCCAGATCATTATTAATGTTTTGACCTTGAAAGGTGATACGATTCTTTTTTGTGTGTGTATCATGATACTCATCGGTGTTTAAATGTAGATATTAAGAAAAGTTACCTGTCACCAAATTCGTCCTTAGATTCATCACTTAGCAAAGTGTTGTAGTCGTATCCCCATTTTTCTATTAGGTATCTAATTAGTTGTCTGAAAAATAAGGAAGAGGCTTTGACAAAATTTAATTTTGGGGCTTAAATAGTAATAAAAGCTTCTACTGACTTTTTTGATGTCAAATTATTGCTTGAAAACAATCTGAGGATTAGAATTCGAAATTAAATATCAAAACATCAAAATATGACTCACATCGTTCACATTATACTTACTTTGGGTAATGGTCTATCTTTTCGCAGTAGGTGCTACCCGGTTTGGCGCAACTAGGCGTATGTCCTGGTGGAGCAGGCACGTACTGAAAGTGCTTACAAACCCCGTATTCAGTGCAATGCGGGTTGGCTGTCAACAGTGGTAGGAACAGAAGAACCGTTGTACTGTAAAACTATATAAGAAGAACACATTTATTTACTTTTGAAATCGTTCAATGAGGACTACCACAAATTCCTTCACGATATACTAGGTCGAGACATAAATAACTCAAAACTCCATAAAATAATGTAAACTTTCATGAAATAGTTATTTCTTAAATGACACACACTTTTACGTTTCTTCCGACGTTGTGCAAAGTCATTTCGTATATAGTGCAAACTTCAACGAAGAATTTGTTTCAAATGTTGTATATAGATAACCGATCTCCTAAAAAGCGGAAAACTGTTTATTGAGGTGCTACTATTTACAGTTCGGGTACACTTCTGAGTTGAAAGAGATTTGTGAGAAATCACCATCTAAATAAAAAAGGTGAAGTGAATGAGTGAAGCTCTTTGAATACAGGTTTAAGATAAATGTTTGTTTTTTCCATAGATCAGGAAAGAAGGCAAATAAAATGTGGCCCAACGAATTGATAAAAGTGGCCAAAAGAAGAGAGAAAAAAGTGGTTTAATATGAAACCAAAAGAGACGGCTTATTAATATTAAAAGAAAGTGTTATGTCATAGTACGGTTGACATTTAATGCTAAAGAAATGGCTTTTTGGTCATCTCAAATGCCATATGCTAGAATATTCAAACACCTGTAATTCATTACATCGGTTTAGTGGTTCCATATGGCTGGGATGAAAAACAAAACGCAGAACAGATTTTTCCCAAATTTGCATTAAAAACTAACCGGTAAATGTGATAAATAATCAGTAATCTGTCACATTGAAGGTAATTATTAATACTCACCGGGGATTTTACATACAGTGGTACCTTAATTCGTTCTGTGATCATCGTATGTCAAGAAAATGGGATCCCAAAGCGGCGGGAGGAAAGCTGAGCGAATGTTTGGCCATTTAGGGATCACCTATGCAATTATCGCAAATCCCAAATTCGTATCTCAAATTTTTCATCGAGGTGTAAATTTTAGAATATTTCATGTCGTATCTCAAAAATTCGTGTTAGGACATTCGTATCTCATTGTACCACTGTATTCGACTGATTTATCACTTTTACCGTAACATAAATTGTGTATAACACACAAACTGATATAATTTTCCGGTGCACCTATATTCCAACATATCTATGACGTTGGGATCTATTAATGGCTCTCAACAAATTTTTTTTAACGGAAGTATGCAACACCAATTACAAAATCGTAACACAAATACGTGTAGAAATATTTGGCAAGTTGCTGAATGGCATAGTGAATCAATCACTTGGTTGTTTACAAAAAAACTTAGAATCCAAAACCTTTTATAATTCCTTCTGCTCTGACTTCATTTTGGCTCCTCTTCCAATCCTTCATCTTGCAAGAGGAAAAATTTCGGTTTCAATTTTTACGCGGTCTACGTTTTTCCTTGTATTTGTTAATTAATAATTTCTGCAATCCTCCATCTTGCTAAGGTGCTTTCTTCACCACCTCAAGTACTCCAGTTGACTGCCTGCTTATACTGTCATTCAATCCGGCTATGGCTAATAATATTTTTCTATTACCAAATAATTTAAATGATTACGGTAATGAGTAATAAATGAGCACGAGCGACTAAATTTTTGTGTTACGGTGAACTTGACGTAAGTTCTTTTGCCCTTTTTTAGAAAATCAAAGCCACAATTTTCAAAGATCACATCCAATGCAAAAGGTTCACTCTTTGTAATTCTTGTGTTGAAGTAGTCACGCATCGATAATCATGAAAGAAAAATTTTTAATTGCAGGACAGAATACGGGTCATTTAGACTCCTTTTTCTGTCGAAAAGGATTTTAGCTAACTTGTGCTGGCGGTTATGTTCAGATTTTTATTTCATAAATAGTGCACACTTCTCCGAAGAGACGAAACTTTCTTAACGAAATGACGATAATCAATCACGCGAATAGTTAGACTGAAAATTACATTTCATTAATGGTCTAACTTCAAATAATAAAAAAGTTTTATTTTGCGACCATGATCGACAGAAATAATAAATTCATTGATTGATTGACTCAAAGAAAATCTACGCACTAACTTTGATTAGTTATCTACTATTCACACAATGGACATTTTAGAATTTGCAATTCATTAATGACCCATTCAAGTTTCTGATATCTCAAAGTGTATTTCAAGTGTTTTCACGTTCACAGATCCCGGCTAACTCTGACTTTTTATCAATCATGGTCTCATTGTGTTTTGAGCAATCCTGTGTCCTGAGTTATCCTAATCAAAACGTGACATTTCAAAAATTTAACTCAAAGACAAATAATTTAACAGCTTTTGTTGTCATTTCAGAACTTTCAAGCTCAACGCTATTATAAGCGTTTTTAGAAAGTGATCAAACACCGGAAGAAGTCACCAACTTAATTAATTACTCAACATATAAGGTAAGACCTTAAACTTCACTAACATCAGTGATGGTGTGTGATAATTGTATTGGCTATAAGTCGATGTTAGTTGGAGGTGAGAACTTAACTCTTCCAGACGTTTAGTATATGATATCCTAACGGAAATTGGAAATTCGCGTTTCTATTCAACTTTCGATATGATAACGATGTTAATGGGGTGTTGGACGTTGTGATGTAGCCTAAGTTACGTAATTCAGCGTTTGTCTCGCCTTTGGATGTTCCCTTTTAATAGTCGAGAATTCGTTGTTTGCGTCCTTGCGTCGGCAGCCATATTTACTTCTTGCAATTTCACTTGTTAAAGTTTTTCTCTTACTTGACCTCTTATGCAAAATAGTGTATGACACAGGCCCTCAAGTATTTTTTAAGTTCGATTATTTAATTTGTTTATAAACAAAAAATGATTTTATTGAACGCCCTGAACTTATAAATAATATCGCCGATGGGAGAGTTTTTAGATTGTTATCAATTGTTTTGTAATTATTTATCTGAAAGGATTGTGGAGTTGTTAAAGAATGAAGCATCAGTTTAAATATTATTGTTAGTATTTATATTATTAGTTTGACTATTAAGCCGCTCATGTCAACTTTATGGATGAAGAAGAGAATTTTCTCGTATCCCGTTCAGATCTTTCGCTCAAAGTTGTATGCTTCCTCGATGGTATGCTCAACGAGTCCACTAAACCAGGGATGGCGAACCTATGGCACGCGTGCCACAAGTGGCTCGTTTGAAAATTGATGGCACGCAAAAAACAAAAAATTTTTTTAGAAAGCTTTTTTTTATAGAGATTATTTAAAATTTATTAATCTACACTTAATTTATAATTTATGATATAAATTTGTAGAACTGAATACCTATCTTAGTATCTTGACTAGAACCGTCAAATTATACGTTTTATTATTAAAATATTATATAGATTCTTTCGAAGTATAAAAAGATGCGCACTAGATAAAATTGTGTAAAAAAGAATTGCTTATATTTCTTTATTTATTTATACTTCTGTATAGTTTTCTCCACGCTAACATTTGCAATGAAATTTTATTGTGGCACGTCTCCAATTTAAAAAAGAATTTTTATGACTTTGTGGCACGGACATCAAAAAAGGTTCGCCATCCCTGCACTAAACCCATTTCATTAGCCATAAAAATTCTTTTATGACTCAATCAAGACCGAACTCTATACCACAGAAAATGACTGGAGCCTTCAACGTGGGTGAAACATCTCATTCAAAAAGTTGACTAGAGGTGCATAATAGTCAAAACAATACTATGCTATTGTTATACTTATCGTATATTATATTGTAGCCAAAAGAATAATATTACTATTAATGGTGACAGCCGTGAAAATCTCAGCACTAAATCATTTCACACTCAGTTAACTTTATAGCAGGATACTGCTCATACTATAAGTGATGTCGCTTTATAAAAGTTGTCAAATTTGTGAGTCAAGGACTTTTCCTACAACGTATAGACACTAATTTGTTATCGGTTTGAGTTTTAGTTAATGTCTTTGTTCTTCTTCTCTCGGGGGATGATGATAGTGAAGGTGAAATCGGTCACAAACTTACGAATTGGTTCCAACCATTGTCGTTACAAAAGTTTAATTTCATAAATAATGCACATAGTAAATCTATCACTAACCCCACAACACATCAATAATGGAAGTTAAAGCAAAACTACCTCAGAGAGTGAGTGACATTTGTTAACTAGGTATGCGACACTACGCCACTGATCATTTAAGGATACAAAGCATAACATCTACGAATGTAAAACTGTTGTAGGAGATCGGATTAGTTCAATAGGATTTTCATTTCACAACCTTGAAATCATTCATCCCTCTCAACATCCGCTTGAATCAAATAAACAGTTTTGTTTCAACCGCCATTGTTTTCCATTTGAGGAAAAATAAAAACAGTTGTGGCCCATTGTTAAAACGAGACACAAAGAAGTCCTACTGGAATGTAATCAACGAATTTATTTCGATTCCAGGTGATACAGAATCACGACATAAACATGTGCGAATAGGCGAAATGATAATAAATTAATTTATCGATGTTCGATTTTCATCCGACAAAGAATCCATTCCATAATTAAATGTTACATATATGATTGGCACACCCCAGCTAACTGTTTCGACTCCATGGAGTTCTTTAATATCATTTAACAAGGTTAACTTCAATAACAAAAAAATTGTTGTTTGTTTAGGTGGCTGAATTTGTTTGGGGGGTGTAGAGGCGGGGAGAGAACAACCAATTACATTATATAGAAACTGTATAGCTTGGTTATAGCCAAAATTGATCCCAGCCTTTAACTGTTAGGTATAACAGAAGAGGGGAAGGAGGACTCGAACACTGTTAGCAGGGTGCTTGGATCAATTAGCCCTAAGTGAAACATAGTTGAAGAAGGACCTGAATCACAATTAATTTATTATTATAATAAGTAACGCCATATTTTATAAATTATTTGAGTTGAGTGTTTAGAAAATTGAAACGTACTCAACCGCGAAAAAGTGAGATCTTTTTAACGCGCCCTTTTTTGTGGTTTTCCATTTTTCGCACAAAACGAGACCTCACAATAATTTACCGGATATCTCCTGACGTTAACAATTCAGGAGTTTCACACATAAAAAAAATATTAATGTGTCTGAGTTCGTGATAGAAGAGTCGTTTTTAAAGAGCCAATTGGTGTGGCTTTATGGTTCATAACCGGCCAGCACGAGTCTCGGAATTTCTAAGGCCGGGTCAAAAAGTGAAAACAGCGTCCGAACCAATCCAACCCTAAATTCTTTTAGAGAAGTCACCATTAGCCATGAAACAACTACGGTTCCTTTGACTAATCCGAAACCTTTTGGATAGGTTCCGTTGATTGGGTGAACAGTACTTAGGGACTTAGCCCTTACTTAGGTGAACAGGGACTTAGCCCCACTTCTTGCATCCTTAGGCTGAAAAATTGGATTCAAACCCGATTTGAACATTTTCGGGACCTGTTTTTGCTGGTTAGTAGGTGCCATAAATAAGTGCCAAAAATTTTTTTTGTACAGACAAACTGCGACTTATTTCCTTGGGCCAATTTTTTAAAGTTATTAAAATTCACGTCAATGAAAGTCGATGATGTTTGACCTCATTAGTTTGTCATTTCTAATTAACGCTTTGTTCTTTGACTGCACAGGCAAATACCTTTGATAATTCATGTATGGTATTTCCGATAAATTTCTCTGAGTGTTACGCAAAATTTAAATCCGATACAAATGTTGCACACTTTCATAAAGATTTCATTCCATAAATATTGCACACTTACAAATTATACAAGATGAGATTTTGTTTTATGAATCTTGTTACGTAGATAAGGTCTTTCCATTTCACAAATAATGCACATTCCTTTGGAGACTGTTTCATTAATTATGCACACTTTTATCAAGGTCACATTTGAATGGTTGTTGAGAACGATAAGACCACTTATCGAGGAGAAATGCTGCGAAAAAATGTGAAAGAAGTGAAGTGACCTCTCTCATGGTTATTAACAATAAAAGAAACTTGGTTCTGACTCAAATTTCATTTCGAAACTCTTTTTGGGCATTTCCGGCTGGTTTTTGCATTCCAGTAAATTTTTTTCTCTTCAATTTATTTCGAAGGCGGATGCAGAAAAGAGAGTCGTTAATCCAAAGTCTCAAGGTGGTTCGGTTTTTACAATCAGATAATTTTCTCTCCAATACGAATTTTAGTTATCCAAGTTAAGTGAACTTTTATTGATTCGGATTAAAATTTATAGCGCTATACGGCTATTTAAGACGAGACAATTTAAGATGGCCCCAGAGTCGGTTACACAAACGAGCTTGTACGTTGTCTATTTAAGTGCCAACCAAAAAAAATTTTTTTCCCCACCAAATATTGAGAATTTGCACTTCCTGAAACGATTTGCAACTGATCGAACTCAAAATGACTAACGGCCGTAATTTATTTATTTATTTATCTGATTTAACACGTTTGTATTCACACGCGACGGTGTTTGCTTTATCGCCTTATTAATGCAGACGATTTGGCCATTTGAATGACTGTAAGTTACTTCTTGTTGCGGTTCCTTTTGTCACTTTTTCTTATTTTTTCTGAAAGGAACATAAAATTCCACGAAAGTATCATCAGGTCCTTCTTTTCTCTTTTGCTTTCATTCGTGATTACCCTTCAGCGCTTCTTCACTTCCTGGTTTGTTGTTTTTCCCTTTTGTATCTGCCTGCCATCTTTTTTCTTATTGTGAGTGTGGTATTAAATATGTTATGTGTCCAGGTATAACAAATAAGTTTAAATAAAAACATCCAGTATACAGTGGAACCTCTCATAACGAGCAATGCTTCGCATAACGACCAATTTTTAACGGCATATAGGGAAAAAATTTCGAATCGGAGCAGATTCAAAGTTAAATCTTCCTCTGCCTGTCTTGTTTTCTTCACTACCACCCAAAATTCTTTCATTTTTACATTCTTAAGCTTCTTAGCTACTCATTTTCTTCTGCTAAATACCAAAAATAACTTTTTTAGTACTTTTTAAAACGCATTATTCTATTTTACATTGTTTTATACGGAAAAATTGTTTCGCATTACGAGTAAAACTCCGCAACGAATTAAACTCGTTATGTTGTACATAAGTACAGACCTAACCTGTTGTACATAGTTAGTACATTTAATAGAAATCATTAGATCATTCACACGATCCAAAATTTGAGTTTCGAATTTATATAGGTCATGAGGACTGACTTACTAATATGTACTTCAAATTTTTGATAAGCTACCTCTCAAAATTTTTGATTTGGATTGGGTTGTTTGGGAAATTTGATTCAGTTTTCTCTTTTTGTGGAGTTATGAGCGGCTTTGTTAGAAAACAAATACCCAACACCCTCATCCAGAACTAGTTTAAGGTCTAAGCTGTCTAGAAAGTCACTGAACTCCATTTTGTTTCAATACTACCCACGCACAACCTATTAAAATTTCAAAATTGGTTTTAACCCCTAAAAATTAATTTTAAAAACTCATGAATGATTACCTAAAACAATTAGAACGGTATTACTAGGTTCGAAGGTAAAATGGTTAGTTTTAAGGACCTAATCAATTCCTGATCACTCAGTCACGACGAGAGCAATGACAACTTGCAAAAGTTCTAATTATAGTCGGGGAAGTCGGGGTTTTGACCAACTTTCTTGTCAAGCTTTCTGGATATATATACTCAACCGTGTGCTCTAACCTAGGACTTTGGTCCCATCGATCTTTCATGTCTTGAATCGATGACTGAAAAGTCACACCTTCGAAGTTACTTCCAATAAGATTGACACTTGTAATTTATGCGTCAAAACTGAAAATCGGTAATTAAGGTGTTTGAAAAGGACGCCTCCCTTCATCCGCCATTGTTTTGACTTCTATTGTCGATTTGACTGACTGGATGTTTTATTTTTGAACACTGAAAAGGTGACTAAATTGTCGGTTGGGTTGTAGTGTCAAGAACAACTTTATGATCTCAATATGGCGTTTGGATCGACGACGAGTAGGCATTTATCAAGACTGGCAGAAGAATCTTCTACGTCTCGACAAACCAACCTTTTAAAATTGAATTAAAATATAATTTGATGACCGGACACATTCCTTCCGAAAAATTCAGGTAGCCAACATTACAGACGTTCGCGTAACGATGCATCCACATAGACAAGAATATCTTTCTTTCGTGTTTGATTACACGAATATAATGATATTAAATGCAAATCTTCCGACACAACATGTGTGATTTTAAATATTAAAAAAAAAAACTTGACTCAAAGGCAAGTCATAATATTAATAATTAGTCGGTAACAGGTTTTAAGTATCAGTCAATGTTAATTATAAATGTAGGAAGATTTTTAATTATCGTATTTTATTAATTGTGGGATAGTTGTGTTCATCTTAAGAAAAAAATCTTTCGGATTAAAAAAGAGCGAAAGGCCTTTGAAAAGTATTAATTAGTAGCCTGGAGGGTCCGTAATTAGCTAAGTTTCGGTTACTGATTATGTAATCTTTAAACATAATTTTAGATGACTAAAGGTAGATTAGTAGTCCGCCCTGGAATAAAAGAAACGGAACTCGAGGGAGAAAAAATTCCATGCTTCGATAACAAACTGAATTTTTTATTTTAATAATTTTATACTGAAAACCTCTTTTTGGGAGTTATGATCATATATGATATAAATTTTTCTTGTCTGGGGTTGAATTAAGATAATACAAAACCCTCACCCTAAGGCCTCTTTCCCATATACCCTTGGTACTTAAGCTTTTTCCTTCTGGGACCAAATTTCCATTGTGACCATTGCGACTGGGCCACACGACTTACCAAAAAAAGATTTTATAAGTCCGGCTTTCGACGCATACAGTCCACCCTCAGAGCATCATCTGTATGTACATCTGTATATTGTCTCATAAAGACATATTGAAGCAAACAGTGTTAGCAGTAGGACAAGCCCGAGCATTTTCGTACAGGTCAGGCACTATAGTTCAGACTTAACAATGAGCAATCGACCTTTCACAAATTTTCACTCACCCACTGGGCCACTCAGTAGAGCTTAGTGACCCGCATATGGTCCACGGCCGCAGTGGGAGTACCAAAGCCATATACTATATCTTAAAATTAAACATAACCATTTCCTGTGTCTCAGATAGATGGCGGGGCTTAACTAGAACCAACACTAGGTTTGAGGTTGTTGACTGTATATCCATTTTAACTATAGTAAGCAAATTTGACTCAAACATCAAAATAATAAAAAGAAGTTAGGAATGGATTTGAATGAATGATACAAACAATAGTCTCCAAAATAGCTGACTGGTAGAGAGTTGGTAGTGTTTCAACTCGATATTTGTTTAATGTTAATGAGTTAAATTTTACTTTATTTAAAAAATATGAATTAATTATATAATGTAATTGTAATAATACAACCGACGACGATTGTTTGCAGAGTGCCCGGTTGTTGAAATTGTATTTCAGTTGAACTAAAAATTAATTTGAAAAGGTTTCGTAAAAATAAATTTAAAAATTTCAATTATAAGCTTCCACATATAGAAGATGAATGTGCATAATTTATGAAATGACATCTTTATGAATTTGTTTACTGCCAGTTTTAATGAAAGGCTAATTATTAAGATCATAAATGGAAAGACCTCTTCACGTTTAATTTGTATAAAAACAGATAAAAATAACTTATACAAAAAATCAATATTGCAAAATAGGTCGAATTGCCTCATCCAGTAAAACAAGAGTTCAGAGTTATATTTATGGTTAAAAATTAGTTCATATAAATTTGATACTTTTTTTCTGTATAAATTATTTTAATTAATTAGAATTTCCCCAAATCACACAACTTTGCAATTAAAGTGGCTTGTATAGTTTGAATTGAACACTTGAAAGTGAGCTTAACCTACTTCTATAACCTTTTCCCTCATTTTTTATAATATTATTGAAGTTAAATAAAGTTTAAGTTATTGTTTTTATAATTACTCATATCTGCCTTCAAACTATACTCTGCTTCTAGGAGGAGTATTAAAAAAATCAAAAAGGATTCTGCTGTTGTATTCATCATCTTGATCAAAGGTTTCCAAACTTTTTGTGTTTTGTAGACCCCTTGCCATGTTTTTCGGTTTTGGGTAGGCCCCCTACTTCCCTGATATTGATTCTCACTGTAGTGAAGTAAATTTTTTACTTCATAGGTACAATGTATATGTCTTTATATTATAAGATAATATAATGTATGTAAATAGGTACTATCAATGTATGTTGAGATCCACTATCGTGACCCCATTTTCATTTCATGGACCCCTAAATTTTTCTTGACCCATGCAGGTTGTCATAGATCACTGGGGGTAGATATACACCACTTTGGGAATCACTCTAGAAACTTAAAATATAACTTATAATAGAAAAATTTAAATTGAGAATTAAAATAGTGATCATTCTATAATTCATAAATTTATAAATAATGTCTCAGTTGAATTGAGTTTTATTCCTCTGGGGGTTGATAAGATGTGGACAGGGCTAGATGATACGCATTAATAACTCTACTACTGTATAAACAATAAATACATAATGTAGTTCCTATAAAACACAAAACACATACACACATGACTCCATCGAGTACATACCTTGTTAGCTCATATTCTAATGCAATAAATAAAAATATGACTGGGTTTCGCTTATATAAATTCGTGATTTATGAGGGTGTATACATTATTTATTTATTAATATTTATTTGAGTATTAATCCCGTTTTTCACCCTTGGGTATAACAGGATACGGAAGAGAATTCAACTCACGACCATAACTTCTATAGTCGGGCGCCTTAACCACTACATCATAAACCTCCCGCGGGCGTGGGTATTATTTATAAATTAACTTTTCATACGACTGTGCATTACTTATGAAAATTAAAGATAAGATAAATAGATTTCATTTATTTCATGAATTTGCTATAGCACAAATTAATTGGTGACAATTTGGGGGCATGTTAACCCATTTTGTTTCAAAACCGAAAATGTTAACCATATTTATGTTTACATAATTTCCATGTAATTTATACATAATACAGTTTCTCAAAAATCTATTTTAGTCGTGAATCATTTGACCTTTTTTAAAAAATTTTTGGGCAGAAACATTAATTTTCAAAAAATAAAATTGATGACTTGGCTAATTTAATAATTTTTGTCTTTTTGGGGGAAGAACAATTAAAAATTTTTTTAAGGAAATAAATGAAAAAGTCAAAATGTTAATAGATCTAAAGAGAAATTTTCAACCATTCTGGTACTATTTATGAAAAGAAAAACTTTTTGTTGAGTTTCTTCCGGTAGGAATGAGTCTGCGATCGGAGCTCATTAATGACAACATGATTCGAGGTACCTTAAATAAGGAAGGAATATGGAAGACAGACGAAGTATGCCGTACTGTTAATAGACTATTTGGAAGGCCTGTGGTTTAGTGGTCACAGCACCTGATTAGTGAGTTTGTTGTTGACAGTTCGAGCCCTATTCAGATTTTGTTATACCTACCAATGGAATTAAAACTTTGAAAACTACATAAAGAACCTGACGAAATATACTATACTACATATACTAGACTAGGCAGTGGGTCTACATCGCAATGTCTTATTTAACTATGACTATTTCTAGCAAGAAATGTGAATAATATCTTTGGGTTTTGTATTTATTACAAAAGCTGGATAGCTTTCAAAGGAACTTTTCTTAGTCTTAGACACTTATCCCTAGACTATTTGTGGGAGGGGTAGTGTAGTCATTAAAGTGCCTGACTTGGACGCAGTGGTAGTGAGTTCGAATCCTCCTCCCGCCTCCTGTTATACCCATAAAACGGTATTAAAACCACCACCACAAAACATCCACTGTACTCATTTACTAGATGCATCCCATTAGCTCGTGCTCCACAATATCACTTCTATACACCCTACAGTAAGTCCCAAAATTAACTTTGTCAGAAAAATAACCAAACAGAAGCTAACTGATAACTAAAAAGACAGGTAACCAATGAAGTTACACCTCCAAACACTAAAGTAATGTTGTAACGTAGTAGTAATCACGCGTAATATTATTCTTGAATTAACTGGACAGACTTTAGTCAGAAAGTAACACCGAAAGGTGAGAGATTCCGAAGCGGAAAAAACCTGCTGGACAAAAAGTTGTCGTTATCTCCAAGTTTTTTTCCCTTATTAACTACCACCTGTCTCATTAAGTAGTTGGTCTGGCTTTAAAGGAGCTTTGTATCTTAGCCCCAGGAAATGGATAACGGGTACTAATAATAGGAAATAGAAAGAAACAAAATTGAATGTAAAGCAAAAAGAGACCTTTTGTAAGCAGCATCCACTACCTCTCACATTTTTCTAACAGATCAGAATCATCTGATTCACTGACTCTTCGAAATTTATACAGAACTGCCATTCGACTGTTTCAAAGTTCGTCTCCAAATTTAAGACCGTTAAAAACAATTTATATTCATTTAAATAAATTAAGACCGAAAAGGCGGATAAGACATCCTAAATCCATCTTTGACTCTTCTTCATCTTTAACATCTTCTCAACTCAAAGCAGGTTTGAAGACACTGTTCTAGTGTGTCTTTTAGGCAAACAAAAACAAATAAAAGTGTTTGTAATAAAACATGAGATGAATCACCGGTTTCCATGCATAATTTCCAAAGAATAAGTGAAAGTCAGGCAATTTCTTTCAAGTCTATACAAAACATAAGAGAAGAAGAAGAAGAAGAAGATGAAAGATGAAAGATGATGAAGAGAAAGAGGAAGAGAGAGAGAGAAGATTTAAAATCTTACCTGTTTCGTGTCGTAGGTTTTGCCCATCTTTTTCCAAATTTTTTGTTGTTTTTGTTTATTTTTTTAGATTTTTTGATTTCTGATTCCGAAAAACACAAAAACACCGTGATAAATTGCAAGTCATGAATATATCTTAATGATAACAAACTAACAGACAAACTGATAGACTTATGTCAAAAAAATTGTTCTTCTGAACTTTTCTCCCCGCCACACCGGTAGTACTTGTGGCAGTGGCGGTCGAAGCGATTTAGATTCTGCCACGACTGGAGTCTTCCACTTTGACTTATGTATTAATAATCCCCTCGGTTCCTGCTTTAGTCTGCTGATATTATAGACGTTAATATTTATATTTTTAATGAGTATCACCATTTTAAGATGGTAATTAGAACATTAATTATTACTTTATAAATTGGAAATTTACTCTGTAAAGGCGAGAACTCGTTGAAACCTACTTATGTATAAATACATAAAATTTTTAACAGCCATAAAATAACTTTCGTGTTCACTTTGAAAACAAAATGGCTGAAACTCTATATGAATGAACATAGTTATTTGATAGACTTCTACTAATAGACTAATAGAATTCTCCTACTAGAATTAATAGAGTAATAGATAATGAAAGACTAATGGCTTTCGAGATCTCAATAAATTTCCTTATTAGTTAGTTATTTCATTAATAATGCACACTTTGATTACATTTTAAGAAAGAAAATTAAAAAATTTATTAATTATGTTGATTAGAGGACTAATAAGAGAACAATCTGTTAATGCAGTTCTTTATAAGAGGAGTTCTGAGACAGAATGTGCATTATTTGTGAGAGGAATTACTGTGCAGTAATTATGAAAAGGGCTCTTATAACTGTGAATTAATTTTAAAAATAAATTTTTCGTTATTAGGCTTTAATCAGTTTAATATATCGGATTAAAAACCGGAAGTAGGCCTAATTCAAAACTTTTTTTCTATATTTTACTTCTTCACATATTTTGAAATGAGCTCTAGAAACAAAATGAAACAAACAAACAAAAAATAAAAACAAAATGGCGATTTTTGGCCTGATGGCTGTAAGTTATCAATGACAAAAATAAAATTGTTGTTCAATTAAATTTTTGCGAAAGACAATTTCTTCATTCCAATTCTTTTTTGTATTTATGACAATGTTTATTTTTAAATTAGTTACAAACAATGACATCTAAAAATGTGCCGCCATCTTTTTGATAATTATTTTAGCAAAAAATAGATCTCCTAGTCCAAATTCTGGTATTTATGTTTGATGTTAAGAAATGATAATTGGTTGGGAAAGGTTGTGTTGAATTTATAGATCTTGTACTGCTTATGTAAGGGTTGATGTTGACATGAGGTAGCTTCCCTAAGGGTTTTCTATTGATTAGTTCAATTGGGGATGGTAGTGATGGATGTTGTCATTTCTTCTTCTGTGCCTGTAATACTTTGACTCTTGTGGTGTTTACAGCCATCAACCTCTTTTAGAGGGGTTTAGGCTTTGTTTCAAAAAGTATTTCTCTGTTTATGAGAGTTGAGTATTAGATGAATAAACTAACGTTACTCAGGAAATGGGTTTCAAATTTGTTTATATTCCTAAACTCAAAGGTGTTTACGTTATCATAGATATTTATTGTTGTCAAGGACTTATCTCATGAAATATTCAGTTATCTTCATTAATTTCCTTGATTTTACAGTGCCTGGGTTTCACTACAATACCTTGTTCTACTTACGGTTTGTAGCTTATGCATGAAGACTCTACCCCTAGTCAAAATTAGGGTACTCAACGATTAGTTTGTTATCTTCTCCAAGACATCAATCCTTATTTTAGGTTATTATCATCGTCTACCTCTGCAGGCTGTAGTGTGTGTGATTGGTAGGCTTGGAAATCTCGTTTTCTCACACTTTCACCACCTTTGTGATCTGTTTCGTTTTCTTTTACTTTTGCCAAAAAAGTTAGGGCCAAAAACAAGTCACGAAACATCCGAAGAGACTTGAGCCAAAACAAGTATGACGAGCCGCCACTTGAATGAAAATGAAAGTGATCATGTAGATAACGTTTAATAATATTCACTGGGGGATAGTCTTATACTTGAAATAACTTGTTGTTGGCTCTACGTGTTTGTGGAAGCCAACGAGACGAGTGGACCCACTAATTTCGGGAAACTCGCCCGTGAGATGAAGTCCCTTCTTCCGTTATCAGTTTCCTTCAGACGACTTGATTTAACCTTTGAAAAAATTTTTGTTTAGAAGGCTGAAGATTGCGGTCACAATAACTTCGCCCACCTCAAATATCATTCGTTTCAGTTACTCTTCTTCCTTGAGGAAGTTAATTATAGCAAAGTCTCTCAAGGGCAGAGCGTTTATTAAAAATTCCGGCTCAGATAAACTTGTCTACAACAATGTTTGTAGTTAATGGTACTCAGAGGGTTTTTCAATGATTTCGGATAGGCAGATCAAAAATAGTTGTTGTCTTGAGGGAGGTGATCTTAAATCCATCAAGAGGGGTACAAACATAATAAATTTAGCATCTCAAGTAGCTAATTCACTTTTTTATGTAAACTGTTCTTCTTGTAAATATTTATAGAAAGGAAAAGGAAATTAAAACAAAAAAAAAGTCGCATACATAAATTAGCAGCTCTTAACCTTGTTGAAGGAAGTTGAGTCTCTAATGGTCGAGTGATTGTTATGCTTTTAGTGTAAAAACGACTAAAGTTCCTCGAATGCAAATATCGAGCCGGGGAAAGATTTTTTTGGCAAAATCGGTTCGGAACTTTCATTCTCCTCCTTTCAATATGTCAAGTTCACTTTCTTTCACTTCACCACCTTGCCACGAGCTTTTCTTCTCACTCACTGAATAAATAACTCTTTTCAAGTTATTTCCGTTATGGTTGCATTGATTGAAAGACTAAAATGGAAAAAAATGTTCTGAAGGGGTCGAAGGTCAATCATTTCGGATGTGTAAACAAGTGGTTTCAATTCGAATTTAATTCACAATTCAAAATTGTTCGTTAATTATTATTTTCAATTAATCAGTGTTCTTTGATAAATTTCCCTGACAATTTAAAGAGTCTGGATTTGAATTTCTTTTTCTTTCTCCATAAAATAATATTTTACTTTGAGTGAAGTTCAGTCCGTGGTGTTGTTGTCCGTTTGGTTATTCTCCCTGTTGTCATTGATTCTTGTGTTTAGTTTTGGAAATTCTAAATTTACTATCACTACTCCTTAAACTTTGAACTGGCAAAAAAATTTCTTCATACTTTCTTTATTTCTTTCTAATCGCCATTTTCTCGTTCTGATATTCATTCACTGCCTTTTTCGTTCTCTCTGCTCTTTTCTCGTTTTAATCCTTTGGACTGTGCATTATTTATGAAATGATTCCTTGGTAATAGTGTGCATTACTTATGAAACGATTCCTTGGTAATGTACTTAGTGATTCCTTTGTGAAACGATTCCTTGGTAATAGTGTGCATTACTTATGAAACGATTCCTTGATAATAGTGTGCATTACTTATGAAACGATTCCTTGGTAATAGTGTGCATTACTTATGAAACGATTCCTTGGTAATAGTGTGCATTACTTATGAAACGATTCCTTGGTAAAGTGTGCATTACTTATGAAACGATTCTTTGGCATAAGTGTGCATTACTTATGAAACGATTCCTTGGTAAAAGTGTGCATTACTTATGAAACGATTCCATGATTACTTAGTGTGCATTACTTATGAAACAAACGCCTAGATTTGCGTATTTTTAACGGAATCAAATGTCCATTGGCATTGTGTATAGATTTTCAAGCAAGTTCTTTGTTAAACTGTGCAATATTTTTGAAATGAACTCCAGTGTAACTATAAGCATCCTAAGAAAAATTTATAGCAATGATCTAATCTCTAATTTGGCCTTTGCTATTATATCTAATCTTCTCCATCGTTTCAACCGAACTCTAAATCACACCCTTATTGCGCTCCTGAGGTTCATGCACTGATCTGTTTATTAGATTAAACTCCTTGTGCCATATCACCTATTTATCTACTCAACTTTGGAACACAGGTGATAGTCAACCAGGGGATAGATAAAAGAACAGCGAATAATGTTCTGAAGCTTTTATATTATATACAGGCGTGTTCGTTTTGAGGTGTCACACGAACAGTATTCATTTAACGACAGGCCCAAAAGTTCTACCAGTCATTATAACCTTTCAGGAACAAATTGTAAAAAAATTTTCGTCTATTTTGTCTCTCGTTTAGCTCACAGTTGCTGTAGATAAGATGGTATACCGTGTCCGTATCTCCCGAGTTACGGTTTATTTTGGGAATTTTTGGAGGTTGTGATTTCATAGAATCTTGAATAAATCCTTAAAAATATTATCTTAAAAGCTAATTATAACAAACCAACAATTATGAAACCGGAAAAGGCCATCTTGATTCTAAGTACGGATTAAGTAGAGTAATTAAAACAAACAAAACCTTTCAAAATGGAAGCGATGAGATTATGCGTTTTGGTCGGATGCGAGCGAGTCCTTTTTGGACGAATTCCTCGGATTTGTTATACAAAATCTCTCACAAGATATTAAAGATAAGTATATGACAGTTAATTATCCGTTTAACCATCGCATCATCCATAATCGGAGCTGTTTTCTATTACTTAGTGAAAATTGCGTTACTTCCTAATGCTCGAATCACTCTCTACTAGTCTTTATTTACACTTTGCTCTTTTTAATTTTTATTTGAAGGAGTTTTTAACTAAATTAGGTTTCCATTGAGGAGTCGAGTTGGGACTGCATAAAAAGGGAAAGCTATATAAAAATAAATAAACATAAATATATTAATATAATTATTATATCGAACCATTAATTTTAGCTACTCATTCTGGGTTTGGTTTTATTTTTTAACTGACATTTTGGTGTGGTCGTTCTTTTTTTTGTTTGTGTTAAATTAGTTTTTCAAGTTTGTGTTGGACGCTAACAAAATTTTACTACCCAAACGGCTTGTCTGGGTGTCGCCGGGTTTATAAATTTATTTATTGATGTAGTCGGGTCGTCTTTGAATGTGTTCAGGTGCTGTTGATGTGTGTCGGCTATCGTGTTTTGTTAAAACGCGGACTTTATTAGAGAAAGCTGAGTCAAAGAGTTTTTGCCCTTGGGCGGAGTATTTATTGATTTGATATTCATAGCAAACTGTGAGTGTTTCAGTTCTTTCACATCGCCGGCGGAAACGTTTTCTGTCACGAAACTCGGGGATGGTAGGGTCCATTATGTACATCATAACTGCCTCGGAGTTTCAAGACTTTTTGTACATCCTTCCGGCAAGTGATTATGGGAAGAAATGTTTTGGTTTGAAAAGTTTTAATTGAACACTTTCAGTACAAAACTTTGTAGACTTGTCAATGCCCTCTGGTTAGCTTACAGTTACAGAGTGATCTCCCCCGAATGTTAGAAATGGCCTAGTTTAGTCTCTAGTACACCTCTCGACCTTCCTTCTGTCTCAAAAGACACAAACCTCTCGTCTTCCTCCTTTGTTCCTATCCTACATCACTTCTCCACTCTACACTATCCTCTATACCCTTGGTACTCGAGCTTTTTCCTTCCCGGGCCAAATTTCCATTGTGACTGGACCACACGACTTACCGAAATAAAAGATTTTACAAGTCCGGCTTTCGACGCATACAGTCCATTCTCAGGGCACCATCTGTATGTACATCTGTCTGTTTCTGTATATTGCCTTATAAAGATATGTTGAAGCAAACAGTGTTAGCAGTTTCTGAGGACAAGCCCGAGCATTTTCGTACAGGTCAGGCACTATAGTCCAGACTTAACAACAAGCAATCGACCTTTCACAAATTTTCACTCAATTTCCACTGGGCCACTCAACAGAGCCTTTGAGTACCGAGGCTCTATACTAAAACGAATCAGGAATGACATATAAATATAACCAAAGACGAAAGGACAAAATTTAAATTTCGTACAAATAACTATAGCCAACAAATCAAATCCTAAAGCGCAACATTATATTTGAAACAACTTCTCTTGCAAAGACAACAATAAATAAAAACACCACGCAAAACACAAAAAGAAATTTGTTTAAACAATAAATAAATCAAAAATCATCGCATATAATCGAATCGCATAAACCGAAATTGATAAAAATTTTATATTATTAAATACATTCATCACTATGTTCAATTAATAAAGCATTTAAGCGAATACCGAGTAACATATTTCAAAGGCAATTTTCAAAAAATATTTTTCGTCGTAAGCGAATAAAAGGTAACAAATCCCGTTTACAATAAATAATTAAAAATAAACTAAAACACAATTGTAATTATATTTCGTTTGGTTATATCGTTTTTATAATAATATAAGTTAAAAATACTGATTATATAAATGTTGTGCCAAATCTAAAATTATAAATTATTCATACATAGGCTTTGGTAAACATAATAAATTTATTTTTGCTATTTTAGTAAATGGTCGTAGATTCTTAATTTTAGTTTTGGTATTTTTATAAACACTAGACCTACGAACTGAGTCAATTTGACTCCTTTTTATGTGTTTTTTTAAAAAAGGTTTTGGAGTTTAGCTCCAAGCCAACCTCCTTAGAACCAACCAAGCACAATTACAATTGAACTGGTTCTGGGGTAGTTGGTTCTGACTTAGTGCTTTCTTGGTTTACTATAAATCTACTAATTATAGTGATATTCAGTATATATACTGAATTTTTTACGCGGTTTATGATGAAACCCAAAAACTTGTTTACAAAATTGTTTTAAATAATGAATCTTTCGCTTAATCTAATTCTCAAATATTTTTGGGGTAGAAAATTTTATTGTGAGTCAAAATGGCTCAGTTGAATAACAAATACAATAGCTCTCTATTGAAAATTCGTAAATCTAATGTCAAACAAAGAACACAAGAATTATAAAAGACGGCAAAGTGTAATGAGGCAAGTCGTTAATAAGTACCACAGACAAAATTTCTCTTCCGACTCTTCAAAGCTTTGGCTCATAATAACATTGTGACTGTGACTAATGCACCATCTCATTTATGTGCAATCAATTACACCGACAAGTAGCTAATGTGGAGTTATAGTTTCATCAAAATACCAAATAATATAAACAACAGACCTCATTAAAAGACTCGTTTCAATATATCGTAAAAACGCTTTCACATAACCAAAACCTGCCCTCAGGTCTGGTCATAACTGCTGTAGTCTCGATATCCAAAACTTATGTTTTGATCTTCAACAATTATTTCCTTCATTGGACGGCAAAATTTTTCTTTTCCTTTGACAAAGAAGCGAGAAGTTGTTTTCCGGTGATCATAATCAAGGTTCTGATGTGGTTTGCCTGGGCGTTGTTCTGTGCCAAAGCCAAATACCTATCCGTGTCCTCGTAATCCTCAGGTATGATTTCGACAACATCTTCGATCCCCAGATTTTCAGCGATATGGTGTAAGACCTCTGTTACAAAAACAAATTCCTTCAGGGTTATACTGTTTGATTCAGGTATATTCGTAACAGTCTGAGTTGACTTTGAAATTATTTTATAAGTCGGCAAAATGTACCTGATAGGATTTGCTGGAAGTAAAATTTATGACGCGAATCCTCGCTATCTTTATTGGCTTTTTGATGCAACTGCGTGACGATGAATTTCCAATCTTCTTTTTCTTTCAAACGTTCCTGCGCAGCAATAAATAAAATTATAACGCTTGTGCACACTGCTGTTGAGTATAAAAATTTTATTCGAACTTACTTTGGCAAAGCGGCTTAATGATTGAGGAGCGAAATTGAGGAGAAGAGTGATTGCTTCTTGTAGACTTGTTGCGCATAAAACTTGTAAACTCAACGACCCGTAAACGTTTGTTTGCTTTGATAAAAAGTTTCGTACTTCTGCTAAGCAGTCATCCGGTATACCATCAAAGGATAGAAGGCACTGAAAGTAAAATTACATTTAGTCTCTCTCTCACTCACAAATTTTGTTTCCCTTCTTCTCTGCATCACACAAACTTACTTGGATTTTCAGCAAAATCTTCTTTTGTCCGTTAGCTGAATCCTTCACTGCTGATTTCTCTTCCGGAGGTAAGAATATTTGACTGAATTCAGGACCAAAAGGTGGGATCTGACTCAGATAATCTGCTCTGTGTTTTCTGAACAGTATTTTCGACTCGTCCTCCTCCTCTTCTTTTTCCTTTTCCTTTTCAACTGGACTGTCCTGCTGGAGTCTCATCAAATATATTCTAATAAGTATCTTGATGGCTTCCGTCGCTTTGTGATCGAATTTCTTCGAACTAAAATTTTCCGCATAGTATTTAAAAAAATTTTCTAGGACGATTTGCAGGACGAATGATGAGTGTTTGGAACGGATACCCTGAAAGAAAAATTTAGCTTCACTCAGGATCCCTAATCCAGTTTTCAATCTCAAACATTCTCCAGCTTACCCGGAAGGGATTATGCTCATGAAAAAATTTATGGCTTTTGACAGACTCAAGACCCTTTTCTCGGTGACCAAATTGGAGAGAACATTTGCCAGTACGTCTGGATAAATTTCTATTAGAACCATCGAGAGTTCCGTGAACATGTTCACACCGTTGGGGTCGTGGCTGGCAAAAAGGAGATCATAGTACTGTAGTAGTAAGATTTCCAGTTGACTTGGCGACATTGTCAATAAAACAGTTTTGGCTTGGTCACTTTGGTCCCGTTGTATACACATCAAAGCTAGCGAAAGGGCTTCTTTATCTTGTGGAGTAGAGCTGAAAGACAATAAAAAATACAAAACCAACAGTCAGATGAGCTTTCATTATTGATTAGGAAAATTTTAGTGTGGAAAACCCCACCATTTCTTCTATGTTTACCTTTTGCTTAATAAATTCTTTAACATTTTTAATATTCTATCCGTGCTGAACTCTCTCAAGACTACAGACTCTAAAACTAAATCCGATATCGATTCCTCTTCTTCCTTTTCCAATAAGTCCATTAAGTTGGTCACGAGGTTTCCTGTGAGTGAGACATAATTTGAGTTTGACTTTGTGGGGGGCCTTTGGTTGAGTAGTTGGGGAGTTTTTAAAGTAACACTTGGCTGGGATAACAGTTACCTATTTCCGAGTTGTAAAATTCTTCTCTGTTTCCCGCGAACTTGTAATATTTTTGATCGTAGGAGGTCAGAGTTTTTTTCAAAAAGTAAATTAAACCTTTGGTCACATCTCTCTCATCGTAACTTTCTCTGTATTTCTCGGGAATGTCCTTCCACAGACGGCGAATCCTTTTAATTATGTCTATGATTTTGAAACCGCTCATTGTGTAATAACAGTAACAAGTTTGATAATTTTTATTGCTGTAATCAGAAATTGAAGAAATTTTAAAATTGAGCGAAAAATTGTTTTTGGAAGTACTGCAAAATTTCACCTATCGGTCATTTCATAAATAATGCACATTTTTAATATCCGCCAAAAAAATTAAACTGCTATGATAGCTACTAACATGATATGATAGTCTCCCAATAAGGCACAAGATTCGTTGTATAGTTGAATGGTTTCGGTATCTTCCTCGGATGAAAATTTTGCAAAACATAATTGGTTCTTAAATTTGTCTTTCTCACTGATCCATTTTAGAGTTTGTAATCGAATTTTCAAAATTAAATGCCCTTCGCCCAGCTATAAAAAAAGTATATTTCGTTGAGTATTAAATTTTGATGCCACATTTTCTAAAGAGACCAAAATCTTCTCCCATCTTTTACCAATTCGCAGTAGGTAGCAGGAGCTTCCCACTTATTTTCTTCAGCTGCAGTTAAAAAATCTTTCCAAATGCAAGGAGTCCTTGGCGATTTTAACTGATAAAGCGTCCAAGATGACTCTTCGTTATTCGCGAACAGTGTTAGATAATTCGATGTAATGCACATTTTTAAGACGTTAACAAATGGATGAAGGCCTATCAGACAAACTGGATCTTTACAGGATGGACAAGTCTAGAAAATAATTTTTTTTCATAATTATTACACACTTTTACTAAAGTCAGGCTAATCGACTCATACTGTATGTTTTTAATGAGTCAAACAGATTCAGGTCTAAATCTAGAGTCAAAAAGTTTCAAACAATTCTTACAGTAGAATCAGTTATCTTGAGTATATGTTTGGCAGGTCTCATCGTGTAAGTTTCCAATCCAGATTCTGTAAGAGCATGAACAAAACAATCATCCAATTGAATACTAACAACTGGGGCTGTGAATGAATATGTGATGTAATTGCCACAATTAACAGCATCCTAAAATTATAAACAAAATTTTATAGTAAATTCTATTCCTCACCTCTTCTTTCGAGTCTGGTTTTTGATTATTATAACAGTGTCTAAATTTACCTCATTTTCAACAGTCACATATTCGAAAGAGTGCAAATAACCCTCCTGCTGTGTGCCAAAGAAACAAGCTATACATTTAAGCTTAACATAGTGATCACTCTCGAGGGCACGCTGTTTCAATGGTTTCAGTTCATTATTATTTGAGTAGTAGGGTTTAAGAATCAAAGATGTGAATTTTTCTCTCATTTCATGATGTGTGATGCTCCCTATAGTCAAGGGAATCAAGCAGTACTGGCATATGTCAATAGTTTTGTACTGAATTTTTGAAGACTGTAACAAAAGCACTGAAGTAATACACAAACAATTCTCATTTGAATTGTCACATAAATTTATTTAACACCTACATTTCCTGATGAGGAATTAGCTACCAAATTCACACTCAAGTTATTGGCAATTACAAATGGACTTTGACGAAAGACATCAGGACATGTTGATGAGACAAAAGATTTTTCTAAAATAACTGAAGGAAATTCATGCCTTATAGGAAAGCTTAAAATGTTGACTTTTGACAATTCACTTTCAGATAATTCTTTGTTTTGCTTCATTTCTTTTGTGAAATTCATACTCGATGGGTTTCTCATTTCATCAATTTCTTGAACTAGTTTTTCATAATAGATTACTTTATGCTTTTCTGTAGCCTTTGGACAGTTGGATTGATTTTTTTCTGCAAAGAGTATATATCGATTACAAAATTTTTCACAGCACCACCTTTTAAAAACCCATACATAGGAAGAAACTCACCAAAATCATCAATAGAGAATTCTTGGTCAGATAAGCTGCACATTGGCACAGCTGATTTAATTCTAAAAACATACATATAATCATCGTTTTGAACCGCAATAACATCTTCCAAAAGTTGAAGCTTTGTAGGTGCAAAAGACAAATGCAAATCAACTGACAACTGCCTGAAGTCGATAAAATGAATTTTTGAAATGTCATGGGTCTGGGTAACAAAGTTAAAAATCGTCAATACATTTTTGCTTGACACTAATAAATTTCCTGAAACCTAAAGAAGATAAATTATTTTGGCATTAAAACAATAGCTCATTATTTAAAAGAAGATGCTGAAAAATGATACATACTGAACAACAGGACACATTATCTGGCATTCGTTGTGTGGGAATTTCAATCATTTCTAACCCTTGCTGATTTTGACTAAGAGGTGTAACCCTTCCAGCTATTCGAGCTCTCATTGGGAACGAATCTTTACTTTCTTTTAAAGACTCCCAATTCATGTATACCCTTAAATAAGACACTTTGGTACCATTTCTGGTTACTTTACTTTCTACTGCTGCTATATAATTACCTAAATAAAGATGAAAAACAAGTTTATAATTTGTCTGTGATTCTTCTTCTTTACAAATTACTCAAATACACTCACCCTGAATAGAATAAACAATTTTAACTGCCTGATCGACTGTTGGAATAGTGTAACCAGAATCATTTTCTAAAGACAAATCTAACACTAAAATAGTATTGTTAGGTTGTGCTAATAACAACAAGTCTGGATGGACTGCTGCAACATCTGTCACTTCATCTATCGAAGTAATATCTTGTTTTTCAAAATTATGAATAGAAATCACCCGTACCATGTTGTTCCTGACACAAAGAAACAAAAATCAATCACAATGGTTGTCATGAAACCTCAATGATTCAAGTAAATTTCTTTGAGAAAAATCAGAAGAATATTAATTTCTATAAGTATAACTCGATACTTTAAAATATCTCTAACAAGAAGACATTTTAATTCAAATTTTTCTATTTATACTAAATATTTTTATTGGTTAGACTTGAAACCACAACAAAACCGTTAAGATAAATTTTTCTTGGCTCCAAATTTATTTAAACAAAACCATTTCTTCTACGAAATTTACCTCATTGTTTTAGTCTACCATATTTACTTTTAATTAAACATTAGTCGTTTCATTATTTTGGTGTAAAAATTTCTAATTAAAATCGAATTCATAGCTTAAAAATAAACCAAACCCTTTTTAAAGGTCCATTAGCAATGAAACGTTGCTGCCAAGTTTGGCAACACTGCGTTTTATCAATCTTCATTTTCAGCTCAAAGTGGAGTCTTTTTGAAAGTTTCTTTTTAATTTAGTTTACATAGAAAAAAAGTGTTTTGAGTTCATTTAAAAGAAGTAAAAGGATCCTCTGGTTCAAATTATGGTCAGTGAAATGTAATTTTGACAATTTTGTGGTGGTTATAAATATTTTCGATTGATTTTAATGAATAAAATGTGTGACCTACAGTACACATCAACTTTGATGACACTGACCAATTTAGTTTTAGGGTTAAAGAATAAAAATTTTTTTGCTTACTCTAAATTTATCGGCTAATATAGGTTAAGCTAAAGTCGAACAAGAATTGGGTTACTTTCTTCGTTTACTTTTCTTTAGTTAAGAGTCATCTGTCTCCAAGTTCAAGGCTACAAGTAGTTGGTCTAGCTTTAGGAAACAGACCAGTGTTCTATCTCAGGCTTAGAAAAGGTTACAGTTAGGCCAAAAATGGATAAAAGTTAGACTAACAATTTGTTTGATCGAAAAAACAGTAAATTTTGATCTCAGATCAGATTCTAGAAGAGTATCTTGACAGACAAAAGAGAGAGGAATGTACCATTAGTATAAAGTATTAATATGAAGTACTCACTACGACTAGGAAGGGAAGAAAGGAATGAGTTAGACAGTAACCCCATACTGGAATCGAGTAGTCAATAAAATAAAATCAGGTTTCACTTAAGTTTTTGTTTATATTTAAAGTTCAGTAGCACATAAAATATCCTTAAAGATCCCGACAGTTTTGGCTTGTATACACAACCTGTATGTCGGATACACAGGTACTAAGTTTGCTATGTACAACAGACGAAAACAATTTTTGGAAACATCACTTCTGTTGTGATCATAAACAGAAGATGAGATTCCAACAAGATAAAATGGCGGTAATTTGTACTAACAATTTAACCATCCTTCCCTCTTCTTTGTCTAAAATTTTTTAGTGAATAACTATTACATATCTAGATAACTGTTATCCTCAGCATCCCCGATCACTTGTTTAAATTTTCTAATAAATAAATATTAACAATTAAAAATTATCACAAATAAATTTTTATAAAATGTCTTCTAGGTGGGATAGACCCTCGAGGACATCATAATTGAGTCTGCGGGATGATAATATTATTCTGTCGTTGCTAGACAATAAATGTTGAAGTTGTTGTCTCTTCCCTGAGAGGCAAAGAACCCCCTCCCCAAATAACCACAAATTTCATTTTGAAGTCACCTGTGCTTTGTGATTAGTTGTGCGCACCTCCCACCGTTCCATATTCTAAATTTTTGTCTAATCTGTGTCCTGTTCCAAATAACTCAGTCATGAGGTCGTTGTCCGATTTCCCCGAGGACAGTCTTTGGATGTGCTTTAATCCGTTCTTTTGGTAAAACTTATCACTCTTAATGTCAGACTTTGAGTCGTCCGATTCGTCTGATGACACGTTGGGATCTTTACCCACGTCGATGGCTTTCAAGGCTTTCAGAAGATTTTGCTTTTGATATTCCGTCTGGAATTCTTTTAGGTATTTAGGTTCTCTCTGACTTTCGGTTCGAAAACTTTTAACGTCCTGCTGTTTTGGTTTCGGTGTCACATTCCTTTTAGGCGGTTTTTTGTCTGCTGTAGCTGGGGAAGGAGTTTTCTGAACGGGTTTCCGAGTTTCGTTTTTGAGTTTATTAAATATCTTATCGGTTTTCTCGAGTTCTTGAAGAATGTACGCGTCGTCTGTGAAATTGACGAATCTCAATTCTTTCTTCGAACCCAGTTGGATATCACCTTCGACTGTTGGTTCTTCCGGTTCATTACCATCCTCCAGTTCCGAATCTGATTTTGTGTTCTCCTCGTTGGTGTTCATTTTACTTAATTCTTTCATTTTTTCTTCGGCTTTTTGCCTTTCCTCTTGAATCTTACTCTTAATGTCGTTCCACGTTTTCGACATGCTTTCCAATTTTTGTTGTTGCGCTTCTGTTAAATCCGAGTTGGGTTCTAAATCAAATGCTTCCATTGACCGTTTGCTCAGTTTTTCTTCTTCTAATTTCCTTTTTGGCACGTTTCTTCGAGAATCCGTCTCTCTCGCTTCGTTATGGTCATCAGTGTCTTATCATCGGCACTGTTTCTAGGTATCTGCTTGCTAATTTCATCTTCGAGTTTAGATGCACTCGCTTGTACTTCTTTATACAGGGAACTTAGTCGATGCCTGTTTTCTGAGGCAGATGACGTCGCGTCTACTTTTTGCGCCAAATCTTCAATCGTTTCCATATCTTCGTTTAGTTTTTCAGCGATTACTCGAGCACTTGTCTCGGGATCGAAAGAAATTCTGGAATTCCTTTTCGGCAGTGGCGTCTTTTTAAATTTTAAAGTGTTTTGCGACCAAGGAGGATGGTCGTTATTCAACTGTAACATTTCCATTTTGGAGGAAGTTTCTATTTCTCGGATAAATTTTTTTGACGCATTTATGTCTGGAAATATGTCTTGAGTTGGACTGGGGGTATCTTCTGAAGATCCCAAGCCGTTCTGGAAAAAAAGAATACGAGTTCAAGCTGTTGTATCTTGTAAATAGTCTATTTGAACAGACGTAGAAGTCGGTTAATAAGGCCCTCAAGGTTGTAGCATCTTGAGTGAGATTTTATGACCTCAAGACTAGACTTTTTGGTTCTTGACTGAGTTTAAAGAAAAAAATTAACAAAATTACCAATAATTCTAGTTCGGAGTCTGGAGACTCACTAATTTGTGACTTTCTCTTGCCCTCATCACGACTCAGAAAACTATCTTCGGAAATGCCTAGTTTTGGTTGAATATCAATCGATTTATTGGCAATAGCTGGCATCAGATTTTTGTTATCACGTTTCGGTAGCGTCTTCCCACCAGGCAACGCTTTTTCTTTAGACATAAGCTGACTTTCTAGTTTATTTATCATGGACAAAGCGCTGTGCAAGTCTTTTTGAGTTTCTTTATGCTTCATCACTTCTATGTTTAAATGATGCCTGTAATTCTTTGACTCCAGAAGAACTTTCCTAGACAAAACCTTGAACATAAATTGAAATCCAATTTTAATTTTTTAATCATTTTTAGCTTCATACCGATTTGGATTTTGTAAAAGTCAACCTGAATCTTTTCGTCCTGTTCTTTATCACGTCTTGAAGTTCTTCCACCTTTTTCTGAAGCTTCTCCCTTTCTAATAGATTTTTCTCCGTGCTTAACTTTTTCAATTTATTATAATTGTCTCTTAGAGCTTCTAGTTCCGTTTCTCGTTCCTTCAATTTCGTGTTCGATTCCTTAACTGAGCTTTGATGGCTTTGTTGTTGGCTTTTAGAGTTCGAATTTCTTCGTTGTGAGCTCTGAAATTTTATAAGGAGACGGTTAAGAACATTGTTGGAGGACTTAAACGGTCTTTAAGTAATATAAAAGTTGTGTAGAGAGGAGTGGAGTTCATTTAAGTCGTTTTTGTATCAGTCCATAGCTGATATCACTCCACGCTATTGATTAACAGAAATATGACAAACGGGATTAGACGATGAAGACATCAATTCTCAAAAGGTATTCAAATACCTGATGAAGGACTTTCGGTTACCTGGAAAACCATCGCATATCTGTCAGACCTATAGGGTTCTATCGGAGCTCAGGGTCTTGACACATTTTCCATCTGCTTGGAATAAAAGAAAAAAAAAGGAAAAATAATTAATAAGTTTTAATAAAAGGAAAAGAACTCTGGCGTGTATAGTTTAAATAAAAAATTAACGATAGAACCTTATATTTCTGAATTATCTACTTTGAGGAATTGCGTATATGTGGGTATGTGTGTATAAATGAAATTTACAAACCGTATAAGCTGAGGTAATTCCGCGTGGTTTCCTTCGTATCGTCTCAACGCTCCTTCTTGCCTCTTTTGCAAATTGCGTAGAATCCTATTTTCGTTAATTAATTCGTTTAACTGTATCTGGGTTTCGGTGAGTTGGTTCTGAACCTGTTTTACTCGAAGCAATTTAGCTGACATTATTCTTTGCGTGAATTCGCTCAAATTGTTTTTGGAAGCCGAATGAAGAGAAATAATTTTCCCAGGATTTTGTCGACTCGGTCCTACTGAATGAAACATTTTAAAAGAAAATTTTTAATCAATCATTAGAGACTTTAAAGTTACCTTGTGACTCATTTGAATGTCACTCGGTAGAGGTAAACCAAACTGAATTGAGACACAAAAGGTAAATGAAACTGTCAAACACTGTGTGTTGTGTGTGTGTTTAGTAAAATGAAGCAATGGAACGATATTGATTCATTCCTTTAATTCTTCTTGAGGTGATAAGATTTTTTCTTTGTCAAATTAATTCCTCGTCAATCATAGAAATAGTTTTTGTGATAATGTGACAGAAATTTCATAAAAAACGATATTTACGCAGTAATGGATGTAATTTCTTTTTGTGTCCTCCACCGTATGCGCTTTTACTTTTGTGATTGTACACGGACTCGAATTCATCGTCGTGGTGTTTCCTGCACAACGTAACAAAATTGATTAATTAATACCAACGTGAATTCACTCTTTAAATATTTAAACTTGTTGCTTGTAAAATGTTTATGAACATATCGTGGGGTCGTGCACAAATTTTCCAAACATTCATTAACCAAATTTGAGAGGATTGAAGTTGAGATATGGTCAAGCCCCTTTCCACTTCCTGTTCACTTCCCTTGGGTGGAAAACGGGATAAAAATTCAACGTATTTTCAAAAGTATTGCACACTTGTGAAAATTCATTCCAAAGTAATGCACACTTTTATGGAAAATTCGTATCAAAAATAGCTGTGGTTGAGTGGTCAAAACACCTGACTATCATGGTTGAGAGATGAACTTTCCTTCCACTTCCTGTTATACCCTTAGGTGAAAAACAGGATAAAAGTTCAACGTATTTCAAAAGTATTGCACACTTATGATTCATTCCAAAAGTAATGCACACTTTTATGGAAAATTTATTTCAAAGGAAGCTGTGGTGGGTGGTCAAAGCACCTGACTATCAAAGTCATGGTTGAGAGATGAACTTTCCTTCTACTTCCTGTTATACCCTTAGGTGAAAAACAGGATAAAATTCAACGTATTTCAAAAGTATTGCACACTTGTATGAATAATTCATTCCAAAAGTAATGCACACTTTTATGGAAAATTCGTTTCAAAAATAGCTGTGGTGGGTGGTCAAAGCACCTGACTATCAAAGTCATGAACTTTTCTTTCACTTCCTGTTATACTCAAGGGGCACAAAATCATACTAAACTCACTAAACTATATAGAAACTAGAATAAAGTAACGTCAGACTATATTTTTAAACGATAACTTAAAATTTAAAAACAGTCAAATTGGAGACATGATGTATGTGTGCCAAATCAAAACACAAATTCCATCATTTTCGTTTAAGTATTGGGAATGTCTTCATGTGTAGGCTACTTACACCAACTTGTTAATTAGTAATTAAGATTATTATGAGGTTTAGTAAAAGAATTATTCAAATAACTACAAAGTCGAGTTAATGAAATAATTTTGAACATAGTTTGTGTAAGTAACCAACAATTTAACATCACAATTCAAAACAAGAGGAAGGTTACTCTGCACTACACTTTTTCAATTAGTTTTCCTTATCCTTATATTCATTAGACTAATGACTAACCAAATAAATACATCAGGAAGATGGATTAGGGATGTAAAATTGTAAGCCGGAAATAAAAATCGGAAAATGGTTTTTGATTTTACCTGGCGGAAGCCCTCTCCTCAGAAATAACCGAAAGATTACTGGAATCAACCTTGCTCGCCATTTTCGATATTATAAAACATCGTAAAAAAACAATACCATGATAAAATATATAGAAAACATAAATATAAAAAAAGTCTAGGAATTGTTTTTATTAGATTACAAGTTCTGTGTCATTTAATGAGTTTTGTTTACTTTGTTTCCATGGCAACAGTCCCACCAATGGTAAAAAAATATTCGTTTTTGTATTTATGTATTGCTTGTATTTATTTTCAAATTAAAAATTTTTGCTGAATAATTATATGACGACTTAGTAAAAATTTATTTGTAAAGTTTTAGTAATCATAGCTGTTGTAACAGACCCACGACTAAATATTAAATTGTTTTAAGGAAATTTTTTCCCCCAAACAGTTACACAGAGTTTTCATTCACCTTCTATTTGGTCTTTCATTTTTCAAAATGTTTTCCTAAACAGTTGGTAGGAAAATGAAAATAAAAACATTTTATAATGAGTTTATAAACAGTTTATCAAGTTGTCAGCTTTAACTCAATAATTAACAGAACACTGATTAATAAAACTGTCCAGGTTCAAACAGTGAGGATACTGATGACTTCAAATCCTATAATTTTTATGTAGTTTAAAAACCACATACATAATCCTCCATTTTATTTGTATAACTTTTGAATACACTTACCACTTACACTGATGAATGTTATTAGTTTTAGATTTATAAGGACAGTTAATAAAGATGAGATTCAGATTTGACACCAAACAAAGACAAATCAGTGAAATGATCAGAAGGAGGAAGAAGCAGTTAATTAAGTTGATGGGTTCATTTCAGAATATTTGCAGTAGCTGTATAAACCCCTCATACTGCTCACAGACAGGAGGAGTTGAAATAATTCATTTTATGTATACAAAAAAGGATAGCCTACATGTTTTGATTAGTGAAGTTTCAGGACATTCTTAAAAATGGTAAGATATCAATTAATTATTATAAAATGTGTTGTCTTTAAGTTATGGTTATAAAATCTGTTTAAAAATCAATATTTTTCAGATAAGAAAAAGTATAAAATAATTAATTCAAAGCAAGACAAATTGAAAGTGAATTCCCTTCTTTTTTGTAACATTTTCACTGGCTGTCACAAAATGACATTATGAGGGTGAGTATATTATAATTATCACCTTTAATATAACAGGGCTGCTTTTACTCAGAAAGCCAATAATTAACTTAAAAGTATAATGTTTTTGGTGTTATTTAATGCGAATTTTGGTAAAATTATTTTTAAACCATCTGAAATCAATATGGCTGACAATCCACATACTGAAAACTTAAGATTTAAAAAATTAGTATTTATCACTGTCATTACTCAGTTTTATATTATCTTGAATACATTTTTTTGTTTGAATAAAATGTTGTCCTATCAGTGTCCAAGAACAGTGAGAAATTTGGCACGATTTAAATTATTGATCAATAAAAAAAAACCGTTATAAAATATAAAAGAAATTGTGTTTGTTTAGGTATTCAAGAGATGGCGCTAGCATCAATACGTTAGGTGAAAGTGGGCCCTTATTTGACTAAGTCATACGAAAGATTCAATGGAAACCAGGAATTCGATTAGTTCTTTGCAAATGGCCGCCGCGATCGAGTAAGTTTGAATAGAGATTTTAATTTCAATTCAACGAATTGCATTCCATGCCATGAATAATCGGTGTTAATTTTCGGTGTTCGAAAATTTAGCCTTGGTTTTTCAAAGTGAAGTGGGTTTTGTAGCTGATAAAAGTGAGTTTAATTGATTTTATTACGGATTTTATAAATGGCCGGCGCCCTACTTTACCTAACCTGTTTGCAGAAAACGAGCCTTAACCCCAAAATATCCTCTCATTCCCTCTCCAAAGTATTTAATTCATTTTTTTCATTTAAATAAAAATGGAAAACGAGACAAAGGGGTAGGGATTCGGAATGGTAGAGCTGAAATTTCTCTCATATTTGGTTCGAAATCGTAAAATGTCAGAATTTTATGACTAATGTCGTTCGTCCTTAATAATATTTTGCACGAGTGAGTTTTTTAACGGTTTTGGGTGCACAGACCAAAACTTCATTCGTTTAACTTTTTAATTATGGCCAACCTCACTTGAGGAATAATTATAGGATGTCATTAACTTTGAATTGTCTTCGTTTAAATTAAGTATTCCTATCGTTTCTAATATTTACGCTAGAGAAAGCTGTTAAAAGATTGTCTGAGAAAAAGTGAATTTAAGTAGGGTCTTTAGCTCATAAATAGCTTTTCTTTTAATGATTACTATAGTGTCTTGTGATTAGACTGGTCATTGCTGCTTCATTAATTCTCTTCAGTCTTGCTGTCTAAAATCAAAATCTTAAATAATTTTTAAATTTAATGGATGAGTAACAATAAACTAACCTGATGTCAATTTTTGTTATTTTTTTTTTATCACATGACTAATGATGACTTTGATTTATTTTTAAAGATATCTCTGATAACATAAAAAAATAAATTTCAGTGTTTTTTTGGTGTCTGGCTACCAATTCCAAATCGTTCACTCAATAATTCTTTAAATAGAATGGTTCAAACATTTTTGGAAGGATTAAAATTGAAGTCAAGAGAAACACTCACTGTGTGTAAAAATAAAAAGGTTGACCAGGTTGTTGTATAGGTGTTTACAATGCAAATAATTGTGTTTCAATAATTAATATGTGTTCGAACAAATCAAATTCTACAACTATAGTAATAAAAATAACCCAATGTGACAGTTATTTAGGTTTCCTTCCTTGAAATTTTATTAAATTAAGTATGAAATATTACAACAATGACTAATTTTAATTAGTTGTAGTCAAATAGTGTTCTAATCATAAATAAGTCTAAATGCCTTTGTCACCTCCTGGGGCTAAGCCTTAGCGGTTCTCTTGGTACAACCCTTTGAAGTTGCAGACTTGCTGATTTGTATCTAGGGAGGGGTGTTGGTTAACTAGGGTTTAGGGAGTAGTTATTTGGGATAGTATTTCAATATTGGGTTTAATATGGACAAAAATATATTTTCTCCCTGTTGTTATGTAACTGTATTTGGGCCTTAAAATTTAATTATAAAAATGTTTATTTGCCTTTAAATTCTTGAGTAGTTATTTGAATAAATATTTACAAACTTGTTTAATAGTTTTATGTCAAAACAATCATCACGAGCACTCCTTTTATCCACAAGTTTAAAAATTTTATAAGAAACAAAAAATTAGTTTCTCATATTATAGCTTATTCTGCAAAAATAGTCGCATTATTTTTAAATAACAATTGTCATCATAAACTGTCATAATATGTCCTTGATTTAACAATACTTTTCTTTAAATTTGGCACATCGTTTCAACTTGACTCACTTCTCTTTTTAAGCCAAATAACAGGCCAAAAATTACAGTTACATAACACCCTATATTTTGTGATAATTATCGTTACCCATTGTGTGTGTGTGAGTGTGTTTATGTTGAAAAGTATTTTTGAAGCTTTCCTCCTTTAGTTACTTCCACTTTCTTTCACTTAAGTGTGAAATATTTCCTTTCGAAAGAGCAGACCAATACCCTTTCTTTTCCCCAAACCAATGTTCAGTGTTTAGTTTATATATGTTAATGCTGTGATAATACTAGTTTTGTGATTTATATATAGCTTTGGGTTTTCCCTTGAATTCTAGCCTTCTTTATTTGTGGAGAGATTCATTTGAATTTTGATTTTATGACAGGAAATTTTAAAATAGAGTTCATTTCCAATCATTAACATTTATTTTAATCAATCAGTAATTTTGATTTTTATTAGCAAGACTGATTGATTTTTTGATTATTGGCTCTGAGTGGTTGTGGGTCTTTTTTTGTGTCCTCACTCCCGCCTTTTTTACTTTTTAAAATTTAGTCCCCAGTCCTTGTGAAAAATCAAGATAGTAAATTAGAACAGGTTATCGAAAGTTTTCCACTTGTACCAATTTCGCATTTTGCAGAAGTGGGAATTTAGGAAAATCAGGGGTGTCACGCCCGTGACCCACGGAACGTATTTAGTTCCAGAAGTCGTTTTTTGACCCCGAAATAAAATCAGAATGGCACAAAACCCAGTCATAAATAATTTAATTAGTAATAATAATAGTATTATAAATATATTATCTTAAAATTACCTAATTACATAATTTGTCATAATTATCTTATCCACAGTCCTAATTCTTCACCGTAAAATTTAATTCTGGGATAATTTGTTCTGTGTGATGCCCGCATGAATGTTATCAGTTGCGTTTTATGGACCGTGGGATTCTTATGGTAACTGCAGTTTGTCCCCTTGGGAATGGGTACGCTCCTGGTTTTGGAGCTGAGAACCTTTCTGTATAGCTTTGAGAGTTGTTTATCTGTGATAGTTTTGTTTCTGTGTGTTGATGTTTTGGTTTCGATTGTCGGTGAGGTTTGACACTCCTGATCTAAACCTTCGAATTGTATCTTGCCCTATAACACTGTTTGATAATGGGTTCAAGAAGTATTATCTCTGCTAAAATAATTTTTAAATACATTCAATGCCATGAAAAGAACTCATATGCAGCGAATTTGCCATTATCAGTGTTGCCAATGCGGTTTTTCTAATCGTGATAATTTTTAATCACACCCCCCTTAGAGGAGGTAATAATTTGTTTGGTATTGTTGCTCTTTCTATCGATTTTTTTACCCAAGTGAAACATAGGCGGTAATAATTGTTTAAAAGGAAAAAGTAATTTTCTTCGAAACTGGTTTTTGACAGATTTACGTCAATCGGAAAAAAACGTCAGATTAGTGGAGTCTATTAATAAAACAAAAGGGATGTATTCCCTTTGTTTCCTATTTCCGCTTTCTCCTTCCTCTTCCTCCTCCACTTCCTCTCGAATTAGGTTTAAGCTCTATTTTTCGACTAACTGCAGGGAAATCCAAAGTTTAAACAACAAGCCTCTTGGCAGTGTAATTAGAAACGTGGTAGCGCGAATATTGACCGATGCTGAATTCACGTTTAACCTGGCGGGCCTTGAGTGTTATCTCTCTCTCTCTCTCTCTCTGGTGACGTTGAAAGACTACCAAAGATATATATGACGGAAGAAGTTTGAAGTACTTTCAGTGTCGAACGAACCGGAGCAGTAATAAGTCATCTGTGTTGTTGTTATAAAATTTGTTTATTACGAAATGGGATTCGATCTTTGATTGTAGTTTTGGAGATTTTGGTTTTTCTGATTCCGGTACTATTTGAAAGAGAGAGGGAATTGATTTATTTATCTGGATAATCACTTACTCGAATTTTATTTATTTTTTTTCTCTTTCGTTTCAGTTGTAGTGAGCGAAAAACTTAGTAAAAATGAATTACATGGAAGTTACTTTACCTAATTATTCGTATGTGTTTAACTTCGAACAAGAATTCACACAATATGAAACGCAAAGGTGGATGAGAGAAAATTGGACTTATGGATTTTACTATGTCGGAGTATATATGGTATTAATATTCGGGGGTCAACACTTAATGCAATCTAGACCTAAATATGAATTACGAGGAGTACTCAGTTTGTGGAACACCCTACTCGCCGGCTTTAGCATAATGGGAGCCTGCAGGACTGCACCGGAGTTGATTCACGTACTAAAAAATTATGGATTTTACCACAGCGTCTGCATACCAAGGTATTTATATTAGTTCCTGTTGTTGTTAAGTTTTTTGTCATGGCCATCGATTCCATTAATTGAAGTTAAACATGAAGACCTCCGATACGAAAATATAGACGATCTGGATGTAAAAATGATTTTTATGCCGGTATCGTGCCGACAATTTGGGAAAGTCACGAATTTTGCAAAAATTTTTTGGCGAAGAGATGAAGGTTAGGAGGCCATTTAAAGTTAAGACCCCCTAACGAGTTTCGTATGAAATTTTTTTTTGTGCATCCTTAGAATACTGATGGCTGCTTGAAATTGCTAAAATATATGCCCCAATAGTGTTTCGGTGGAATTAGCCCTTAGTTGTAGTTGAAGAGTAACCTTTGAATTATTGACCTCATCATCCAACCTTTGGTAAGTGAGCCGATTTGACTCAACAACAAATCCCCATGTTGTTTGACTGCAGGTAAAAATGGTGGAAAATCAATATTGTTACTAAAATGGCATTGATATTTATTTATTTATTATTTTATTAGTTGACTAAAACCTAATTTATGTATTTATAAGTATCTGTATCGAGTTTGTAGAAATTCATAAGGTCTGTTCGGTAAGGTCTTCTTTTATGCGTTCGTAAGCTTGAGGAGTTCGTTTTATAAAGAGTCAACACTTTTATCAGAATCCTGTCTTATAATTTAACCCAAATTTCGTCATTAATTCATTTCAAAAGTAATGCACACTTTTAGAAAAATTTGTGACTGTTTTTGTGCGCCATTTTTCACAGTTGAGTAGTCGAATTTGTCTGTAAGAATTCTTTTTATGCGAACTGAACAAAAACAGCTACTAGACGTTAAATTCTGTTTAAGAGTAACCTTTGATCTTCTGACTTTTTAACTGTTCTTCTGTTTTGGGAGAGTGAGCCGATTTGACTCAAACAGCAAATTTTGTTTCATGGTTATGGTCGTTCAAATCGTTCTCATAAAATGAAAGCATCTGAAGTAGCCGAAAGGATTAAGTGAAGATTGTAGGTCTTAAAATTGTAGTAACTTTCGTAGTTAGAGAAGGATTCTGGTGGAATAAAATGTTATATGTGTATGACAAAACGAATGAGTCAATTTGGCTCAGGTTTGTTTGTTTAGGTTTTTTGTCACAATTGAATCAACATCGAGTCAGGTGTTTTTGGCCGAATTTACGGAGGAGAAATTTCACGCATTTACAGAAGTAATGATCGCATAAAATCATTCTCGGAATCGATTACACTTGAATGAGACGAGGATAGTATGATGACGATCATTCCCTTATTTAGAAAAGCGAAAATGAGATATCAGTGGCCATTCCCTCCCAGATAAACTGTTTAATGATTCTGAGATGCTTTCGGTTTTTTGGTGAGTCAGTTCCCTGACGCGAAAACTTTTTAGAATTATCCAGTTTTTCGTTTTGGGAACTGTAGACAGCGGCGTAAATAGTCACATGTTGGTATTGGTAGTGATTTATCTGTAGCCTTGATATTAGATTTACGGCCCGGTAGCGAGAAGAGTGACTTTCATTCGATGGAAAACACGCGAGAGATTACCGAATGTTTTCGGAGATTATCTTCGCCGTTTTGTATTGTTGTTGTAACTAAACCGCACTGTTAGGGGTAATTGATTATGTATAAACGATGCACGCGTCGTAAACTTTTACTCGGAAATCGGCTAATACTGTGCATTATTTTTGACACGAATTTCGTCTGTGTGATGTATGAAAGAGATTCTTGACATTTGTGCTGAGTTTTTCTAAAAAATGTGCAGTACTTATGAAATGAATTCTTCTTATAAGTGTATCGGTTATTTAAAAATGGTTTTCAAGTTCCTAGATACAGAAGAAGACCTTACCGTTTATCTATAAGAACCAGAAGATAAAGTCGTATATAAGCTAGTAGCAGTGATAAATCAGCTGCATACATAATTCCCGGCGATTATTCATAATCACCACCTAACCTTGGTAATTGTGACAAATTACAGAATATTTATCACATTTACCGTCCAGTTTGTAAAATCTCCAACTGGTAGTGTGAAATTTGATAAAAATTTACTCACATCCTTGACCTCTATCACTTTTCTGACAACAGGCAACCAATCTAAGCTGTGCTGGTCATTAACAGTGAACCAAAGTCCCAACGGATACACGAGATGCAGTGACAGAATTGCGTTTGAGCAAACATTTATTATTAACTAGTCCGGTAAATGTGATAAATATTCAATAATTTGTCACATTTACCAAGTTCAGTTGGTGATTATGAATAATCGCCGGGAATTATGTGTACGCGGCTGATTTATCACTGCTATCATAGCTTTATACGATTTTACCTTCTGGTTTATATATATATATATACGCCTGATTTATCACTTTTACCACATATACTAGGTATCGCATACAGAACTGACATTATCGTATGGGTCACCTAATATACTATTTGTATATCGTGTTCTTATATTATTCCTGCAGCCAAATAACCTTGGATTTGTTGTTTGGGTCGAATAGTCTCTACTAGAAATGGGTGTACAGTCATGCGATTCACATCGGTAAATATAATTTGTGAACTAGTCGTAATCGGAGTAAAATTTATGGTAAAATATGTTTGCACGAATAAAGTTGAACGGTTCGTTCGAGGAAAACAAAAAAAGAAGTTACAAAATGACTTCTGGACAAAGTTTTCTAAGTTAAAGGACCTTGAAATATATTAGCAATAGAATTTGTTAAGAAATCGCTTTTGAATTTCGGAATATAGTGCATGATATGAATAGAAAATGTTTTCTAGTACGAATATACGAAATGGAGTGAATGTCATGTCAGCCCGGGGAGGGAGGGGGCTGGAGGGGCCTCCGCCATTTGTGTCGTCGTAACATCTTTTGTGTGCCTAGGTTAGTGGAGAGAAGGGCAGTCAGCTTTCTTCTTTGTTTCCCTGAGAAAATGTTGTTTTGATTAATTAGAGAACGTAAGCTGACGAGTGTAAGCATAGTGTCTTGATGTTCGCGGCTATAACTGTCTTTAGTGTTAGCCTTTTGCTGTCGAAGTCAAATTTCTTGAGAAGGGGTAAGTTGGGGTTACTCCTATCTCGTCGAGAGGTTACCCTAAATTTTCAGTAGTAAAGAGTTTGGCTCTTTTTCATAAGTAATGCACAGTTGGGTCAAGATTCCATTTCATATGATTCCAAGGATTTACTGAGTTCGGGGTTTGGGCCTTTGCTTTACTTTTCCTTTGTTTTGGGCCCATGTATACCCTTACAATTGGCCTTCTTCTCATGATTTGTGCTCAAATTACCGCATCATAATGCTCTAGACGTGAAATGGTTGAATAATAAATAAAATTTTTCATTTTTGTTGATGAGAATTTGCCGGAAGTTTCTTTGTGGAAATTTTTCCTTTTTTTTTTATTGGGCTTGGTAGTTTCCGCTGAAGGTTGTGCGGTGAGCTGTCCAACGGCCCCTTTTCCGTCATGGAAAATTAGAAAGTCATTTATATTCAGTTTTTAGTTATAAAATTAATTCTGATTTTTATTTACAAACGTACAGTCGGCTCTTACGCATATCCGCCATGTTTTTGAACCACGACGTCAATACTGATTCGTTCAATATTCTTGTTGCTGTGGGCTCTCCCCGTTTTAGCTTGTTTTCAGCAGGAATGGCCCCAGTTTGTTGTTCACCCCGTTTCAGTTCCTTGTTGCATGAACCACGCCTGACTTGTCTTTTTGTTTAGAAAGTACAGTTCCATCCTGTTTTTAAACGAATACACGCTTTTGTGGAGAATCCGTTTCATAAATAATGCACACACTTACCAAAGTTCCATTTCGATATGATATGGGAATGGTTTCTGTTTCCGTTTTGAAGGATTCTAGTTTGGGAAAATCTTTTTTGGTGATTTTCAGGTTTTTCCTTTTAAATGTCATCAAAATCTTGTTAATAATTTATAGCTCTCCTAATAATAGGACAAAGACAAGTCAGAACTCGTTTACGCGATGTGAGGAACCACAAAAATGAAGGAGGAAGTAGGTTTGTGACTTTGTAAACGCTTAGCTTTGAAAACGACAACACCTGCGAATCGAGGTCCGCGATAAAAATCTAAACAGGATTAGGTTATCGGATGTGCGGTCTTAAAGAAAAAGTTTCAGTTCACCGCCTGCTTTAATCAATTACAGGGAGACATTTTTTTTCTTTTTGTTTTATTTTAATGTCGAAACAGGTTTTCCTCATATCTGCTAGGAAACCTTGAAAATTTGACCGAAGGTTACAGCGCCTAGTTTTGAATTCGGTTCAATGAAAAAAAAATGGAAAGAACTGTCGGATGATAAATTTAACTGTTAGAGTAACTTTACCTCACCGCTAACTTGAATAATTAAAATCAAATTGTTTGATTAATAGAGCCATTGAGGAATTTAAATTGTTAATTTATTTAATAATATTTTATTTATTTTATCTGTTTGCCAAGAGTTTTGGTTTTGGTCAAGGTTTCAACCCCCTGATGCGTGTATGATTAATATGACTGCTGACTACTATTGGTTCTTCTGTTCCCGGAGTTTAGGCGTTAGTCAAATTGTGTGTTTGGATGCGATTTGAACATGGCTACTATTTATCTTGAACTTTGTATGTAAACACTGCCAGGTGACGAACAAGGTTGTTAGTGATTCTCAAACAAGAATTTGTTCTTGATTATGGTTTTTCATTTAAAAAACTGGATTTAAGAACTAATTTTATGTATTTTTTGTTTGTTATGTTGGTATGCTTGTTTTATGTGAAGTTTTTCTTTATATAAATAATTTTCTTTACGTGCAAAAAATTATTTTAATGTTTTTAATAATAAATCATCCGTCGGAATTGATTTCTGATTTTTGCCTCAAGCAGTAAACTTTGGATTTAGTGAAGTGAGTCAAATTGACTCGGTGTAGTGGAAGGAAATATCGTCAATGCGGTGTTTGGTTATTGTAAAGATGTTGTCACTTGGTGTAGGAGTCAGGATTGGAGGAGTCAGTGGTTTGACAGCGAGAAGATTATCTACTGAGATTATTTATTTATATTATAGTGAAAAACTGTAGTGTAAAAAAATTATTTTTCTCCCAAAAATTGGGGGAAGTCAGATAATTTGTAAAGAGCTAAAAGAAAATGTGATTTTGGTAGATTAGTGCACTAAATTTAGGATTTAGATTATCTATAAATGGGGATTTGTGTAAAAAAAGGGACCAGATAAAATTTTTTCTCCAAAGAATTTTACCATTTTAGGAAATGTGACCTTGTGATTTTCTATAAATCAATTTGCTTCTAGAAAATGAAAGACTTTAAAACAATTCTTAGTAAAAAGAGGATGGGCCCCAAATTTTCAAATTTTGGAGAGAAAAAAATTTTTGCTGAAGAGATATACTATCAGCTAGATGCCGGGTAGATACTAGAGATTCTGGGTGTTAGACTATGGCTGGTTTTTCATGAATGCCCTGTGTATTAGAAAAAGGTCGATTTTTTGGGATTTTGAGTCAAATTGACTCACTTTTGGTAAAATAGAGTAATAAATAGCGTAAATTTGGGTTAGGGCTAATGTTTTATTTTTAATTATTGTATAAAACTACTCTTAATCCCTCCCCGGGCGAAATATGGGAGAATATATAAGTAAAGGGTGTCCCAATAATAACACAACATTTGAATTTGCCGCCATTTTTGAAGTAAATTGTTGGCAACCCTGAGAAAAGAACAGAAGAAATATGGAAGCGGAGAGTTTAGGGTTGGTGTAACTTATAACGTTGCATTTTTACTAGCCTTAAAGTGCCAGCTTTCAAATTTGTCTTTTCTCAGGGTTGCCAACAGTTTAATTCAAAAATGGCGGCAAATTGAAATGTTGCGTTGATTTTGGGGTGTTTTGTATGTTTAAAACAAAATTTGTGTAAGATATTTGAAAAAATAAATTTATAAAGAGACAATTATCTACAAAAAACGGATTCTTCAAGTTGGGATTGTTATCTACCCCTCTTGAAGATGATTAAATTTTTATCTTTTATCAAATTTTTTGTTTTGTTGTGAGGATGTTGTCTGTCAGCTTATCTGTCTTTGCGATTCGATCACGATAGAATCATTTTGCGGTTTTTCGAGTAAATCCTCGCGTAAAAAGAAACATTTGGATTCGTATGTTTGTCTTGGTTATTAAAGCTAATTCTAAGGTCAAGGTGTCTTTGTGTTAACACTTTTTCTTGTCTCTTTCTGTTCACAGCTTTATAGAACAAGATAAAGTATCCGGGTTTTGGAGTTGGATGTTCGTGTTATCGAAGCTTCCAGAACTTGGAGATACGATATTCATAGTACTCAGGAAGCAGCCTCTCATATTTTTGCATTGGTAAGTTGATGATGATAATTGTTGAATAAATCGGTTCGATTCGCATGCGAGAATGTCATTTTTATTTAAATAAATTATGGTTATGGTCGAAACATGTCGTCATTGACGTCACGGAACAAGGCAGAAAGCCGGCTTTGACGAAAATCAGGAAATTTTGACCGGGCACACAGTCAAACCTGTTCCTCGAGTAGAAAATCTCGAAACTCTTTCGAATCGTTTAAGGAAAGTTTAAAGTTTGGATTGGAAAACGTTAAAGCCCTTATTGGTTTTCCTAGATAATTAATTATCTAGTCGGCGACAATTGCGTCACGTAGTTTCCCCAAAATGTAGGATTCGTGCGAGTCTTGATTGTCGTTAACGTTTTAAATTATGTATCATTCGAACTTGACATTGAGGAAGTTGTTGGCGGGGGGGGAGGGGGACACGCTTTGTCATTTTTGGCGGCATGTTTACACCCGAAATTTTTTCTTTGAGACCCATGCGATGTCCTTCCCACGACTTAATGAAGCTTTTGTCAAACCCATTTTGAAGGGGGTATTTCCGTGTCGAATTTGTCACGGCTTTATCCCTGACAGTGAAAATTTTTTTTTTCTTGTTCAAAATCGTGTGAATAATTATCTATTGTCTTAAGTGAGCTTAATGTAGATAATAACTTTTCCGCGTGACTACCAATTAAAACGACGCAGAAAGAGCGAGTCGGAAGATGAAATCAGGTTTGAGAGCCTGAAAGCTGGTTTTTGGTTTTTTTTTTCTGGATCTGGATTTCAGTCAGTGAATGATGCTGACACGTCGAACCCCTAATAGAAGATGAATGTTTCCGTTGGGAAAGTTTTTAAAGATGGCGGTGGGATCTGGGGATAATGGGGAGTTAAGCTAATCCACATTAAAATGAATAATCTCGTGTGGATGGTGAATGGTGAACACTGGGTCCAGTCTTTCTTTTTGAGTCTAGACAATTAGGAGTCTTAAACCTAAATTTGGTTTTATTTCATAAGTATTGCACACTTTCATGAAAAATTTATTGTTTGAAGGCTTTTAAAAATTGCTATCAAATTTGAGATGAGTGATTTTGAGTCATAGTCCTTAATCCGGTGTTGATGTCACATGTTTTAGACGAAAGCAGTTTGCGGGGGATTAGATCCCTGAGTCATTGGGCGACAGTCTCAAATTTGTTTTGGTCCCCTAATCGCGGATGAAGACAGAATCCACTAATAGAAAATGTTTGTTTTGTATGATTTCAGGTATCATCATATCACTGTGTTATTGTACTCGTGGTTCTCCTATACAGAATTCACTTCATCAGCAAGATGGTTCATCGTCATGAATTACTGCGTTCATTCCTTCATGTATTCGTATTACGCGCTCAAGAGTATGGGATACAGGCCGTACAAGTCTGTACAGGTAAGAATATTAAATTGGTAACCGCGAGACTCGTTTTATCCACGATTCCGGTTAAATGTTTTCCTTTTGGGAGGAAGAGACGGGTTTGGAGGAGGAGGAGCGGGGTTAAAGGGAGGTTACGTGCACTTCTTGCTCTCTTTCCTGAATGTCATAATATGTGTTATGTGTTCTTCTTCAGTAACAGTTTTCGTTGTTAAGGATTTTCTTTCGGTTTTTCTTTGAGGTGAAGAAAGGATTGCGTAAGTTTTTATTCGTCTTTGTGTGAGTATCATAACACTTCGCACGTGATACAAAGTGATCAGTACACCTGTTGTGTTTTGTGATGTTGGTTTACTTGTTAAAGTGAGTATCCACTTGTACGATCGTGGAATTCGATTCCACGCGAGTTATGCAAACGGCTGTTTTCTTCATTTCATCTCTCGAAATGGTTTCGATGTTACCTAGGCCGGAGGAGGTTGGGTAGTTGGTTGCGGGCTGTCTTTCCCTCTCGGATGTTTTACGTAAAAGCAATCAAAACAATAAGTCATAAGATTGTTCACTTCCTGTAAGAACTCGAGATATGCGAGTGGTGGGTTACGTAATCGGATTTCCACTTCGTCCGAAGCCTCGAGCACCACCAACGTTTTGCCAGTTACATAAATCCGTTCTCGAAGTCATTCCTCTCAACTCTCGACTTCTTCTCTCAATTAGCCTTCGGTTTATATAAAATCGTTCTGTCGCCTAGCAACCCCTTACATCACCTGGAAAAAGTTTTTTTTTGTGGTATGTGTGGATCCGTTCGGTGTTATGAGAGCGACGATTTTCGTTTCGTTCCGCATTCAATGTCAGGCTGTGAAGAGTGGTCCTGGAATCAAAGCCGTCGGCCGCGAAGACGTCGTTCATCTGGTTTCGCAACGAGTGTCGGCCATCATTCTCTTATCGCGTTGTTCATTGACCTGACTCAACTGTTTGTAAAGTGTCTTTCATCGTTTATTTTATTTATTTATTTATGTGAATAGTTTTTGTTTTTGTTGTCTTTATTAATATTGACTTTTATGACCGATGCTGATTAAACATCAGGAGATACCCCCCCGGTGTTGCTCTGTCCACATTTTATTTCGTTGGATAATAATAATAATTCACGTGAATCAAATTTCTTCAAAATCCACTGATATACTGACGCATCTGAGCGTAGAGACATGACACAGTGTCATCGATGGTTGATTGTCCGGAGGTGTCCTCCTCTTTAATTCACATCACGTCAATGGAGATTTCACTTTATGTGTACTTTTCGTGACACATTTCTCGGTGTTGTGTGTATTTCATAAATAATGCACAGTTCATAAGGGTTATTTATAGAAGAAAAGAAGGTAACGCCAAGAAATTCGTCACTAGATAAATTATCTTTATCTATGAAACGACATCTCCAGTGATGTGATGGATAAGTATGTGAATTGGGTTGGAAGAAGAGATAAAACTGGAATAGTGTTTTGGTAGAGAATCAGAAGTAGATAAAATGGAAATGATGTGGAAGAGTAGGGAAATGATAGATTGTGGATGTGGAGTGTGTCACGATATAAATTTAAGTTCTGGTAAACCAAAGCTTCTTCCTTCGCTCGGATCGTCATCTGGGTTTGGATGGAATGGTCGTAACCCGAGATTTTCTTTTCCTTTCAGATGATAATCACGGCGCTTCAACTCTTTCAGATGGTCGTCGGTTGTTTCATCAACATCTGGGCGTATAACTTCATAAATTCGGTTCCGACTTCGTCGTCGCTCGAAAGCGGCCCTCACTTCTGCCACATTTCCAAATTAAACATAAAACTTTCCGTAATAATGTACTTTAGTTACTTCGTATTGTTTGCGAGGTTCTTTTACAAGAACTATATAAATAAGGGTTATAGCATGAAAGAACACGGTTCTGGTTACGAGATGAACAGAAACAACAGCAGCAGCAACAACGGGAAATCTAAGAATAGAGGAACGAGCGAAAATGGCTACAAGGTTAAATACCACTAAAACCCTACCCGCCCCGCCCCCCGTAAAATATTTAAAAGTCAGGTTAGTAGGAAACCTTCCCACTTTTTTTTTGGACATGTTTCTGACTCAGCAGTGGAATTAGTCGAAGAGGACTAACTCCCGCTCGAAATGTTTCGATTAGTTTCTTTATAAAAAACGATTATTTTGAAAACAAAATGGAGGAAGTCGGAATAGTAAAATATTTTTTCGAGTTGACAGGAACGTGAAGGTTTTAGCATGACTTGCACCTGACCTAGTTTTTTTGTTTCCTATTTATTTTGTCTTCTGCTTGTTGCAACTTGCAGCTAGAAGAGTGTTTGGTTTTAAATTATCATCGGGATGAATGTCATTTACTTGCCTAGCTTCTGTTTTTATTTGCAAATTTTTGGTTGTTGATTTTGCACTTTTGCTTATCAGAGTAGATTCGTCAGCCATTTTGCCTTTTTGTTGAGTGAAGTTCCTTTTGACGAAATTGGATCCCCCGTTTTTCGAGCATTTAAACCATTCCTGATTTGTGGGAATTTTTGATGGAAACGCGCCTAAAAAGAGGAAGAGGGTGAGGGGAAACATCTCCTTCCTCTCAGGAGCGGAAGTATGAAGAAATAATTTTCCCAGGTGATGAACGTTAGGGTTTAGTCTCGCGAAAATTCTTTCCCAACTCGGTTCCTTTTCACTGTTTTTCTTTTTATTTATTTATTATTGAAAGTTAGTCGAGTTGGAAGGATATGAAACGTTACTGCTAACATGTTAGCAGAGAATTGTTTGTGGCCGTTTCCGGTTAGTAGTTATAACGGAACCCCGAAATAGAAATTATTTCTCCTTTTTCTGTTCCATTTTTTTCTTTCTTCTTCGGTTTTCGAACGGAAACAGGAAGTTTGGTGTCTAAATTATCAGGCGTTGTTTTGCTGACATTCAAATTTTTTTGTTTGTTTTTGATTTTTTTTTGGAGATGAAAATTCCTTCTGGAAAGGGATTGGAAAAGTGTAAAAATTTTTGTATTTTGGATTTATTTTATTATTATTAACAAGGCACGTGTTAGTGTTAAGGTCCAAATTTTTTTTTTGGTTTTGTAATTAATTGATTGATTAATTATTTAGTATTTTGATGCAGTTTTATTATTATTATTATCGATATTAATAAATATGAAGGGCTTTTTATAAAGTCTGAGTATGGGAAATGAATTTTTGTTTTTGTTTTTGTTTCTTAGAAGCTTTAAAAGGCTCTTGTCTTGTGCTCTGTTTTTGGTGATTGTTGCGTTGATTTGTAATTAACAAAACTCATTTTGAAGTTATTAACACGTTATCGACCTGTCACGAGATAACTCATATCGACGTACTTATTGTAGAGCATGTCCCGAACGTAAGATGACCGGTCGGTAATGTGTCGAGTATGAATTCCCAAGAATATAGATAATCGTTTCAGGTAAGATACACTGCCACTAATAATATTTAGTATAAAAGTTTGAACACGTTGACTGTCGCCATAGTAACGAGATAACTCGTGGAATGTCGTGTGGTAAGTTAAGTCTGGGTTTTCAGACCAGAGTTCGGGTGGCAGTCAATGTGGGTTATTATTATTATTATTATCTGAGTTATGCGGTTTAAATTAAGTTTGGATTGCTTTGATGGTTGGTTTGGGGGTGATAGAGGGCGTGAGGTTTGGTTTGGAACGTTTGATTCTTGGTTTCGGTTCTGGTCGGGGGTGTGGGTGGGGGAGGATAAGACAAAAGTCACGGTCGGAACTTGTTAGTAAGAACAAAATCGTAAAAATATAAGTAATTGAGTATAAATAGGTAATTAACAATTGTGCGTGATAAAAGTGTGGCTTTTATAGCAGTCATATACCTTGCGGGAAGGTGACTTAATGAGGACTAGTCAGCAGGATGTTGCTGAGCTGCCTGAGTTATGAGTGTTAATGTCTCGGTACGAATACAAACGCTTATCGTCAGGGTTTTTGGTTTGAAAGGAGCCTTTAGGTTTTGAATTTATACTAAAATGAGTCAAAATGACTCACTAAGAAATTGAAATTTTTTTTCTTATTCATCTCCCCTTGCTAATCACTACCTGTCTATCAGACACTATGTAGTTGTTCGGAATAGATTTGAGGTAGCAGACCAGGGCCTTACCACAGGAAGGAAGGGCTGGAGTTATCTGAGAGGAGGTAGAATAAAGAAAAGGAAAGCAGGAGAGGAATAAGGAGGTTTGACTAAGAGAAGCGTGTTTGGGAGTCGAGTGGCTCATATCTTTTAAGACTTCTTAGGTCGTGAGGTTCATCTAAAAGTTACCGTTAAAAATATTAAAATCAGTTATTTTGCAGATTGACTGGTGGTATCAAATCATTTAATTTGGTGATTATCTGATTCTAAACCTAAACGGCAACTTAAACCCAATCAGAAACAGAATAAATTTAACAACAACAACATATAATTATTTTATGGGTCAAATTGGCTCAGTCAGTAGATGTAGTGTTATTCGAAACACTTAAAATGAAGTTGTTTTACTCTCAGCCTTAACCTTTTGAAAGGTGACCAAAAATTGCGATGAAGAAATAAAAGTTTAGGAAACGAACTTTGCCACTTCCAAAATAGATAATCAAATATTACGCCATCTTTAATCTTCTTTTGTTTCTAACTCGGCGTTAGGTTCTAGAAAAATGTTGAACCTAAAAGGTGGGAATGGCTTCCTCGAAATGACCGCAGAATCGCATGATCGGAAGTGGTTTGAGATGATATTAACACATCGGTCACTATCATTAAGATGTTACCGCGAGAGGCTATTGGTGGGGATGGATGGATGGACTATTAGAGACTAGTGGTACAACTTCTTTGTTTCCAAGTGAACTATGAGGAAAAGATTTCGCGAACCGATCAGTGTCAGTTGAAGGGTATAGGTTGGCCATCACCGGATGTGTAAGATGATACGTGATTGTTACTCGGAAGCTTTGACCCTGCGTTTAGTCTTAATAATACTAAAAATGGTGGCGGTTTTAAAATTTGAGGCCCTCTTATAACTCCCAAAGAAATAAGTGAAATTATAGTAGTGCTTTTGCTGTAGCCATTGTTTAAGAAAATATTTTGCTGAACTATCTAAAAGTGGAGTAGGTTTTATACCTGTTCAGACAACGACAGACTGTTTTGTAGAATCGTTCGGTTGAGTTCACTTCCCTGATATACTAAATAACAACAGTCGGCTGTGGTTGTGGTGGCTGAAACCAACAACAGAAACCCCAAACTGAATTTCTCTACTCCCATCCTTGTGAGGTTTAGGTACTTTGACTGTGTTTCCGAAAAGGAAATGAATTCAAAGGAGTGTGGATTAGATCACAGAATTGAGGACCCATCGCGAAATTCCAAACTCAAATTCATCTTTGATAACAGATACAACACCAAATTAGAGAAATTCCAAGAGTGACCTTAATAATGTCAAGGAGAAAACAAACTCGGAAATGAAAATCTGCGACAAGATGTCAAGGGAAAAGGAGATGAGAGCTGGGAGAAAAGAAAATAGAAAACAAATTTATTTGGGTACCACTCAAAAAAAAAAAGTGAAAAACTCTCGCTTAAACGATTCTCGAATTACGAAACACCATCGCGACCTTTCACCACAAATCGAATTCACTTTCTAACTGTGTAAACCGTTTAAAGAAAGGTCGGGGATCTTCTTGTCTTAGCAAGCTGTGATTTTTCTTAAACAAAACAACCTCCAAACACCTACAGGTGCACTCCCTCAAATTCGCTCATCCCTCTCTCAAAACCAAATTCTAAAGACACGTTCTTTCACTTACCTCACATGTTGGATGATGTGATATTAGAAATGGTGTGACGTAATAAGCTTTTAGAGAGTTTCCGGTATCATTGTTCCACTTTCTATCTCCTATAGAAAATGTTTTAAAAACAGACCTAAATTGAATTTTAATAAAAGGCGGTGGACAAAAATTTTTCACAACGACCCGTGTAAATAGGATTTTGAGAGATTTTTACTTTTTAAATGAAAGTTACTGGTAACTTATATACGTAAGACTCGTCGCCTTTTTATAATTCACTCATTAGCTACTTCGCGAATTGCCTGAGATTTTCTTCAATAAAATCGGAACGTAACGGTCGTTAATAAAAAACCGAGACACACGAAAAAGTGGCCTTAAGAAAAAGGTTTTGTTCTTTTCAAAATGGAAGCGGTAGTTTTATTAAATTAATTATAGCTGTGATTTATATTATATATTATTATAACTATTTATTTATTGTTTTTGTTGTTTAATAATCGCACAGACGGAAAATAAAAAATTCCCCTCATAACTTTTCGTTCAGTTAAGAAAAAACGGTCGAGGGTGACGATTCAATATGGCGGCCGAACCTTCTCAACCGGTGGTACCAACTTAAAATTGGAATGAAAAAATTTTCTCGTAGCTCGTCCGTTTGCTTTGTCTTCTGCTTTTTAATTTATTCGCATCGACTTTTGCGTTATGTTCTAGTTTTCATTTCCTTTTGAGAAATTTTAGTTTGTTTGATTGTTGACTTGGGTTGATAACCTAATTCTGTGTCAGAGTTGAGAACTGATTATAGGTATCTCTCGGGGTTTAAGTCGTAAAAGAAAAATTCGTGAAACGTTGACCTTCTGAACAAAGTTTAATTGTAAAATTATCTGTGAGAAGTTAGGCGTTTTGAAAACAACCTGAGAATCAGCTTCCATTGTTGGTTGAACCTTAAAAACAACCTTTGGTACGACAAAACAGCAGTTTTGTCCGTTTTCCTTTTAATTCCGTTCTTTCGTCTGTTTTTGGTTTATGTGTGCGCATCATGTCCGTTCCAAAAATAGTCTCCTTAATGATGGAATCGTCCAAAGTAGGCAGTTCACGCCCATTTAGCTCGATTTACTTCCTTCAACAAGCATATCTAGATGAGTTTGTGTCCGTTTTGGTTTTTCCTCAAAAGAATTTTTCGTTTTTGTTTATCTTTTAGCTGATCTTAACTGACTAGGCGGATAATTGAACAAGACAGAAGGCTCGCCTTGTACTTTCTGCTCCGTAATTGACTTGCCTTCATCCTGACCTATAATTTCCATGTTATTAAGCTTATTTCAACTTCTTTTTTTCTTCTCAAAGTCATGTTTATTATATTTTCCTTTGGATAACCATTGACAATGAATAATTAACAAAGTTAAAAGCTCAGGTTCGTAATTATGGGAGTTCTGCTCTCAGGGAGACTTTTGTTGTTTTCATTGATTCAATTATGTTAGGCTAATAGTCGTAGGTCCTTTGGATTGAATGTCATGTTTGTGTCTGACGTCCTGGAAGGGTCCTAAAGGAAGACATTCAAATTTGTGGCTAGAAAGGTTGTCATCGTGAAAGTTGTGACTTGAAGTACTTGAGAAAACTGGTTTTGATGGCCGGTTTTGGTTTTTCTCAAAGTTGTTCGGTTGAGGTGTGACCTTTTGACCTAACTGGCTTGTAGTCAAGCGTCTCTTCCCTTTTGGTAATCACGTTGGATAAGCCATAACTGATGGATTGGATACAGGCTGGTCATTATACGATAATATCGTCGTAGTGGAAAGAGCTCATCGCATTTGGGTTAAGTAACGAAAGCTTTTGCAGTAGCGCATGTTCCTTAAAAACTAGCCATCACCCACGTGAATGCTGCACGCCGAAATATCGCAGAACGCTTCCATTGATTCTATAAACAAGACACATGCCCTCAATTGAATTGCATGAGAGTTTAAAAGCTCGTAATAGATAATGTGCAGATTATCTAATCAAATCGAGAAAAAAAAATTTAAATGAGTGTACCGTTAAAGTGTGCAATATTTATGAAATAAACAACTAATTTAAAGAAGTGCCAAAAATCTCTCATCTCTCAAACCGCCTAGATAATTCGCACATTACCTATTAGGGAGTGAAAGTAGGGTTTATGTAAACAACAACAACAGCGTTTCTGTTAATTAACGGAGTCGATGAAATCCTGTCGACAATCACCATCCTCCTTCAACCCTTAATAGCAGTAATAACAACCGTCGAAAGGAAACAAGACGATAACAGTAGAAGTTAGAAGAACAACAACAACAACAACCACCCACGCAATCAAAGTCAGTTGATGTAAAGCTCTTGTTAGTCGTGTGAAGCAAACAAAACCTTCAAACGATCATTGTTGCTTACGTCGAGAGCCCTCTCGAATAGTTATCAATTAATGTTAGTGGTGTTAGAGAGTATTACTAGTATCTTGTCCTTCTCTTTTGCATTTTCTCCCACCTCCACCGCCCTCTCTTACCTAAAACATCTAAACAAATAGAGAAAAATGACCTTTTTGCCAAGAAGAGAGTGTTCGTATCCATTCTTAAAACTCAACAGACCGTGAGTCAGACAAAATCTCTTGAGAGGAAAAGAAATAAAAATTTTATTTATTTATTTATCTATCAACTTACTGAAAAGAATAACTATTCAAACCCTGGTGTTACGTAACTAGATAACACTTTTAACTAGTCTCCGTTTCCGCCGAAAAGGAGCTTCGGATAAAATCACCAGACTCCAGAGAGAGGAGTGCTATGAGAATCAGAGCATCTAAGTACTTAAGTGTTATTCGAGGCGAGTAATCTGGACGAAACCAGAGAGGCTCATGAATATAGCTCAGCGCCTTTGTCATTCCCATCCTGAATTATTATGTTACGCTATTTATTATTATTATTAATATAATAGATCATTTGTAATTTGTTTAATACATTATATAATGTAGTATTAAAATTTTTTTATATTAATATATTATTATCATGTTTTTTTTTCAATATATTGCATATTCATTGAAGTATACTGTCTTCTTCTTGAAAATCCTTTTTGTGATGTATGTAACTGATGGGTATTGCTGTATTCGGGTTGGAAGTGTGCAGTATTTATGGAATGAGCCTCCTCTAGAAGATGTATGTTGCTTGGGATTTGGGTGTGGCCTTTTCTTGTGAGTATAACTTTTTAGTGCAGTAATTATTGATGAGTCAGTTTCGGTGAATTTGTCGTAAGTGTGCAGTATTTATGAAATGAGGCCTTTTTGATAGTGTGCATTACTTTTGAAGTTTTGTAGCAGCGAAAAGAAGCACCCGAAACCTATAAATCTATAATATAACAGGACTTTGAGTCAGTCTCAATGAATCTGTCATAAATGTGTGCATTACTTTTGAAGTGAGTTTATTATCAGTGTGTACACATCATCCAACTAATCTGTTGAAGCGCCAAAAATTGTTGTCAATCGTCTCGATAATATTATCATTTGAGTATAACTTTTTAGTTAGATGTGCAATATTTATGAAATAGGTCAGCCTCAGTAATTTTGTAATGAGTGTGTGCAGTATTTATGAAATGAAGCCTAACCATGTATCACTTTCTTTTGAAGCACGCATAGGAGTAAACAACTAAAATATGTGATACTAAAAACAACTTTTATTATATAATAAAATGTGCTTTGAGTAGAACTTTGAATCAGTGTCAGTAAATTTGACATGAGTCTGTGCATTACTTATGAAATGAAGACCTTTTTGAAGCTGTGCATTACTTTTGAAATGAAGTTTGTAGCAGCAAATACAACTAGGAACCAAAACACCTGAAACCTGAAAATCTATAATATAACGAGGTACAAAAACAACTGAAACATATATTATAAAATAGGCGTTTCTTTTGAGTAGAACTTTGAGTCAGTATCAATAAATGTGTCATAAGTGTGTGCATTATTTATGAAATGTGCATTACTTTTGAAATGAAGTTTGGTACCACCAAATATGACGAGGAACAAAAACTACTGAATTATACGATCCCGAAAACAAATTTTAATATATATGATAGAACTTGAGTCAGTCTCAGTAATTTTGTCATGAGTGTGTGCAGTATTTATGAAATGAAGCCTTTTTGAAGCTGTGCATTACTTTTGAAATGAAGTTTGGTACCACCAAATATAACGAGAATCAAAAACACGAGAAACCTATTAACCTCTAATATTATAAAGGGAAACAAGAACAACATATGATTCCCTCCAAGTTCTTCAAATCATTAATATTACAACAAGAAAGTTGTGATACTGAAAACAGATTTTAATATATATGATAGAACTCGAGTCAGTATCAGTAATTTTATCGTAAGTGTGTGCATTATTTATGAAATGAAGACCTTTTGAAACTGTGCATCGCTTTCGAAGTGAAGTTTGGTAGCAGCAAATATAAAGAGAAACGAAGACAACTGAAATATATGATACTGAAAGGAAATTTTAATATATATGATAGAACTTGAGTCAGTGTCAGTAAATTTGACATGACTGTGTGCATTACTTATGAAATGAAGTTTTGTAGCAACAAATAAAACACATGAAACCTATAAATCTATAATATTATAACGAGGAACAAAAACAACTGAAATATATGATACCGAAAACAAATTTTAATATATATGATAGAACTTGAGTCAGCGTCAGTAATTTTGACATGAGTGTGTGCATTATTTATGAAATGAAGTTTTGTAGCACCAAATATAACGCCTGAAACCTATAAATCTATAATATTATAACGAGGTACAAAAACAACTGAAATATATGATACCGAAAACAAATTATAAATTATGATAGAACTTGAGTCAGTCAGTAATTTTATCATAAGTGTTATTTATGAAATGAAGCCTTTTGAAACTGTGCATTACTTTTGAAATGAAGTTTGGTAGCAGCAAATATAATGAGAAACGAAGACAACTGAAATATATGATACTGAAAGGAAATTTTAATATATATGATAGAACTTGAGTCAGTGTCAGTAAATTTGTCATGAGTGTGTGCATTACTTATGAAATGAAGACCTTTTGAACCTGTGCATCGCTTTCGAAGTGAAGTTTTCCTTTCCCTTTGGAGCGGCAAATACTATGAAACGAGAAACAAATGAACCTGAAACCTATAAATTCTGTCAGAGTTTTAGAATTGAAGGAAACATTTTTAGAATTCTACCTGACCGAGTGCTTACTTAATTTTCAAGGTTATTTTTAAAAATTCTTGTACTACATAAGACCATAAATCAATAACAAAATGAAATTTGACCCACATTCCCGCGTAAAAACAAACGCCATCAAATTATTTCTGTGCATCCATAGAAGGCCGGTCTTTCAATTGGTGACCCTCATGCGATTGTCAATATGCGACGTGTCTTTGTCTGTCCGATTCTCTCAGTCAGCAGTTATTGCTGTACGATTTTGGGGAAAAACTTTTCCCGATGTCATCATCTCCTTGTCCTCCATTCCGAGTCTGTGTTCAATTAAACATCATTTGTATTGTAGATAATTTATCTGAAAAGTTTTCGAAGGTTTCTAAGTTCAATGTAAGGGGCGTTTGCTTGGTCAGTCATTTGGATAAATTTGAAAAATTTTTGGCGGGCTTTAGGAGAAAAGGAAAATGGCTGCTCCTCGAGGTGCGCTAGTGTTGAAAACGTCGGCTTAATCCCGCTGGAGTCAAATTTTTGGAAAAACAATTTTCCCGGTACCCTGTCAAGATTCATGTTTGCCGTGGGGGTTTGTTTGTGTTAGTGATCACTAAGAATGGCTGTAGGTTTGAAGTTAGGCGAAACACCTCCACCAGGGAGGAGTGAAATTTAACTTTAGCCCAAATATTAGAACCTCTAACGAACAAACTGTTAGTCAACCTTGACTAACAGGTTGCCGTAGGCTATCTGTTGGATAGCTATTGGCTATCATCTCTCTGAAGTCAAATTTCCTCTCACCGACAGCACTGATTTTTTGAAAGCTTTCCTCCAACACTTTCCTCTCAAAATACTAAAAAATAATCACCGGATATATTCGTTTGATTTATCACTTTTACCGTAATGTAAAATGGAATGTGTACAGTAGAGCAAGCAGCCGACAGCAGAAGCGAAATTCATTCTTCAGCCTCCGAGCTCCGCATCATCCATATCTTTCTACTTTTCATTTTGATTTCAAATCCTAGTTGTATATTTATACTTTATATCAATATATATACATACGAGATGTATATCACATACGTTCGGAATTGGTGTTTTCAATCGTCGCCCATCATTAACGATACAACCTGTTTCCGACAATATATTCACCAGTTTTATCATACTTACCGGCTAGTTTATAAAACAGCCAACTAGTAAGGGTTAGTTGACTAAAAGTTTTCTTAGATGACCAGTTGGATATTTCAAAAACTATCCGGTAAATGTGATAAATATTCAATAGTTTGAAACATTAGCCGTGTTTACTTGGTGATTATGAATAATTCCCAGAAAATCATATACCTATTCGTCTGATTTATCACTTTTACCGTAAGATATATACAATATAACCTTCCAGTCTACGTTATATTGAATATTTATCACATTTACCGGCTAGTTTGTAAAAATCTCCAACTCGTAAGGATTTAATAAAAGTTTACTTACATTACGAGCCGGATGTTTCATAAACTAGCCGGTAAATGTGATAAATATTCCGTATTTTATCACATTTACCGAGCTCAGTTGACGATTATGAATAATCCCCGAGAATTGATATATTCATCTGATTTATCACTTTAACCGAATTATTATATATAAATAGCCAGTAAATGTGATAAATATTCATTGGTTTGAAACATTAGCCGCATTAGCCGTGTTTAGTTGGTGATTATGAATAATCGCCGGAAATTGTATATTCGTCCGACCTACGGTGACATATATATTATGTGTAACGCACAGAACCGATACTAGTTTCTGTGGTAGCTAGTAACTTTCGAGTTTGAGTGCTAGCTATGAAGTAGGATTGACATAATGGACGTCACAATTTGATGATGATGGCTTTTGGGGTTTGTAAATATGAGTTTTCGATGAAACTGCTAACTATTGTATACATATACTCTTCAATCTTGCTGACGTTTGGCCTTTTCAGTTTGTTTTCTCACCTTTTTAAAATGAATCGGTTTGCAAAGTGATCTGGAAATATAATACAGGAGGAAAGTATACGAATTATAGAAGTATAAGAGAGAGCAGGTTTCAGATAGCAAGGGTGAAAGAGAATGTCTGCTGTATGGAGGAGTAACATTGGATAGGCGACTCCCAGGACAAAGAGTAGAGTTGGGAGAACCTAACTGGACACTTATACTATGGAAGCCAGGAGGAACTGGTTAAAATCAGAATGAATGTATACAGTATAAATTGTTGGTGTGTGTTTTATAAGTGTAGTTCAAACATAGTTTAGTGTAGTGAGCTGTTAGTGCTTAGTAGATGTAGTACGTGTACTAAGGTTAGTATTGGTATTAGTTACGTAAGAGCTGAAATGTTAGTTTTGATCAGCCGGTAAGAGGCACGTCAATATACAGATATACAGTGACATAGTTGGCTTACCTTATGATCGAAAGATGTGGAAGGAAGGGCCGATGTGATGGTTCGAAGTGATTAGCGCCGGACGTGACGTCACAGGAAATCTTGCGTCAAATCCTGTTGACAGATTTCATAAAAATCATTGTAGACCTTCGTAAATTAGCACTAAACGGACGATTTATTTATGGTCGCAGGGGTCGCATAAATATTTGCCCAACTATGACGAGATGAGACGAAGAAAAACTATTTTTGGACCCTGATTAAGTTCTTTCTTTCCATTTTGGAGGCGAGGATCTGCAAAACGTCGTGCTAACAGATTACTATCGCGCACTTCTCTTCTCTTCTTGGAAAGTTTTGCCCGCTTTTCGAATTTTCCCACTTGACTTGCTAAAACTCGGACATTCGAACACCTATGTTGGTTAGTCCCAGATGTGCGTCATAGTAATTGTATCGCAACCCTGGTTCACGAAGAATAGGCCCTCCACATCAGTAGACAGACAACGATATTCAAAATCAGTGTGATGTGCTGTGTCCCCGCGATATTCTAAAAATATATTTTTCAAATGAATCCATCATAAAAGTGTGCAATACTTTTGAAATGTATAGCTGATATAAGTGTGCATTACTTTTGAAATATAAAGTTGATAGAACTGTGCATTACTTTTGAAAGGTATAGCTGATAGAAGTGTGCAGTACTTTTGAAATATAACACTGGAAAAGTGTGCATTACTTTTGAAATATATGGCTGATACAAGTGTGCATTACTTTTGAAACATGTATCCGACAGAAGTGCAATGCTTTTGAAATGTATACCTGATATGCATTACTTTTGAAATGTATAGCTGATAGAACTGTGCAATACTTTTGAAATATATGGCTAATACAAGTGTGCAATACTTTTGAAATATATGGCTAATACAAGTGTGCAGTACTTTTGAAATCTATAGCTGATAAAGTGTACAATACTTTTGAAATGTACCATTGATAGATATGTGTATTAGTTTTGAAACGTATAACCAATACAAGTGTGCATTACTTTTGAAAGACATAATTGATCGAAGTGTAACAGACTGTTAGCTTCAACAAACCAGACGAGACTCTTCCTCGATTTATATCATTTCGCTCCAAAGAGTAATTGAAAATAGTTTTATTATTAAACTGGAGTTGAACCAATAAATAAGACACACTATTCAAAATTTCATTTCATAAATACTGCACACTTTCATCTCGTTTATGCTTTCAGAGGATAGTAACACGGTTGGAGCTACCAAAAAGTCACCACAAGGCATGGAACACGTCCAGTAATGAACAGTTTTATCGATCAGCCAATTCAAAAGTGATGCACACTTGTATGATGAAGAAATTTATTTTAGACTATAGCGGGCCTGTGGCAAAGTCACATTTGACCTGCAGGCCGCCAACTATTTTAGTGACCTGGGAATCCCAAATTGTCAAACTGTCCAGAATTCTGAGCCGTGAATCAGTTCATTTTGGGAAAATTCCAAACAAACAAAACTTTCCAATCCAAGATGTCTTCTCAGGGACCAGAGAATTCGAATAAAATTTTTGGGAGGTTGCGAATATTCGGTACGGCCACTGGACAGGGTTGTGTTATAGATTTGAGGAGAAAATGGCGGCAATTTGAGATTTGAAGTGTACATTTGGGCGTAGTGTCCAGCTACTCTCATAAAGTTGTGGGGGGGTGTTATGGCCATCAAACCTTTTTTGAAGCTGAGTTAAGCTTTAAAGTCAGGCCGATGGGAAAGTAGAAAGAAATTTCAGGTTTTGGGAAAACTCCGACCGCCATTTAATGACTTCAAGGAGTGACCCAGGGAAAAAAAAAATAATCTCACCTTGAGGGGAAAAATTCTTTCCGAGTCGAAAAGCGGTGTTTTTCCCTGACGCCATTACAGCCATGACGTCAATTCGTCCACATTAACCTGATCTTATGTAGAAATAGGACCGTTGATATTGGCCAGCCTAATTCGATGACCTCAGGTAAAAATAAAACGTTTCAAGAACAGGTTTCGAGCAAAATACAGACTTTCCCACAACAAACTAAAAATCTCCATCAGAACCTGGTCCCACAACTGATTCTGAGTCAGCGTTTCATAGCAGGAGACTGTTCCGTTGCAAGTTTGCTCACGAATAAGACTTCGATAGACAATTATGTCAGTTCATGATGGCATAACAATCGTTATAATTGTGTTAAACGGTGTACGATTCGTTTATAGAGCGACACACACACAAGTCGGCCCACTTAACAATTCATGACAACCGATAACAGTCAACGGCATGAGCAATGACAACAATTCGACGATCCACTCATCCAAATGATCGACTCACTTTCCTCAACATGTATACTCAGTTAGCATTCTCGTCATTCATCATAAAAGTTATTATCACTCACGAAGAGTGTGCAGTATTTATGAAATGAGTGAATCCCAAACGCAATTGATTTAAAGCTTGCAATTACGTACCTCTTATGTCAAAGTAACTACAGAATTCTTAAATAAATTCCCTGCGATATTTGTTTATCAAGAGATACTGATACAGCTATTTGTTTCCAGCAACGATTCCATGATTATAGTGTGCATTACTTATGAAACGATTCCTCGATAAAAGTGTGCATTATTTATGAAACAAACTCCGAGATTGTGCGCATTTTTCACGGAATCAAATGTCCATTGGCATTGTGTGTCAATTTTGAATCGAGTTCTTCGTTCAAGTGTGCAATATTTTTGAAATGAACTCCAGTATAACTGAAAGCATACTAAAAAAAATTTACCAATGATCTACTTTAGATCACACTCTAAGGGAGAGAGAGAGACGAAGCAGGCGAAAGTCTTTACAGTTTGGTCTCTGAAAGGTTATAACAAACGGCAGAGCTTTTCAGTCTCTCTTTCAACTCATTACAGTATCAGTATTGATATTAATATTAAGCTGTTGTTAAACAGTGTTTGTGTGACATCTAAGAAAACGAACACGCGTTGACATAATAATATATAACAAAATATAATTTAGGTTTTAGTTATATTAATATAAAGCTATAAAATATAATATAAAGTCTCCACAACTTTATTCACGGTGTTTTTATCTATCTCCTGGTTAACTACCACCTGTGTTCCAAAATTGAGTAGATAAATAGATGATCCAGCACTGAGGAGTTTAATTTACGAACCAGACCCCGTGCATGAACCTCAGGAGCGCAATAAGGGTGTGATTTAGAGTTCAGATCATTGATTCAGAGTGTGATCTAGAGTAGATCATTGCGATCATCTCCACATTGTAGAGTAGATCTAGAGTAGATCATTGGTAAATTTTTCTTAGGATGCTTTCAGTTACACTGGAGTTCATTTCAAAAATATTGCACACTTTAACGAAAAATTCGATTCAAAATTGATGAAGTGCCAATGGACATTTGATTCCGTGAAAAATTCCGTCAAAATCTTGGAGTCTGTTTCATAAATAATGCACACTACTATCAAAAAATCATTTCATAAGTAATGCACACTATTACCAGGAATTATTTCATAAGTAATGCACACTATAATCATGGAATCGTTTCATAAGTAACGCATACTTTTACCAAGGAATCATTTCATAAATAATGCACGCTTTTTCGAGGAATCATTTCATAAGTAATGCACACTTTTATCTAGGAATCGTTTCATAAATAATGCACACTCCTAAGGAATAAAACAAGAAAAGAGCAGAGAACGTGGAAAGTCGTGGATGAGTGTCAGAGCGAGAAAATGGCGATTAGGAAGAAATGAGAAAGTGCAAAGAAATTTTTCAGTCATTTCATAAGTAATGCACACTCTTACGTCGTGTTCTTTGTTTCTGTTTTTTAAATCATATATATCATTTCGTTGTAATTTTTGAAATATACTATCTATAATATAATCACGAAGGCGAAACGACATATTCATGATGGTGTACACCTCCAAACTTCTACATTGAAGGGTAGGCTTCCATTATTTAGATAAACTAAGGATGTGCATTATTTATGAAATGAGTAACTCTTGGTAGTGTGCACTACTCATCACAACGAATTAAAAATTCGCACCACTTTTTCTTTATTAACCTCCGTCTGGAAACCGAGTTCTGGGCAGTCAGATGTAAATCAGCGTAGATTCTCTCACGTAACGCGGAGTTACATAAATGGCGGCACTCTTCAATTAAATTGCAAAGAAAAATTATTTTTAATTCGAGGTTTTCTGGTAACGAATGGAAATCCTCAAGTACGTAGCTTCAGAAGATGACTCGTTACAAAATTAATGAACCACGAAAACAAAATTTCCCCGAGTTTCTTAATAAACTGTGAACGAGTTACAAGGATTCATGCGTTTTATGCTACAAAGCTAATCGCCCAACAAACGAGAATCCTCGTAGTGTTGGTATTGTCACTGCATAGGCTACTACTCCGCTCGACTCAAATTTTATTTTCGTTACAAGTTGCTAACAACTAACGCGCCTATTATCTACGTTTTTACCGTTACAATCAATTCCCGACAAAAGTGTGCATTATTTATGAGATGAGACATTCCCCGAAAGTTTAGACACATTCTACTTGCAACTATCTTTGTCATTTCAGTATTATGTGGGCTGGAAGGTGATATTGTGTATACCTTACGGTATTTCCCGGGGATTATTCATAATCACCAACTTGATAAATGTGACAAATCACTGAATATTTATCACATTTACCGGCTAATTTATAAAATATCAAACTCGTAATGTTGGTGGTGGTTTTAATCCCGTTTTCCACCCTTTTGTGGACGAACTCACGACCATAACGTCCAAGTCAGGAACTTTAACTACACTAGGCATCCCGCTGACTCGTAATATAAGCAAAACTTTATTACATTCCCTCTTACGAGTTGGAGATTTTATAAACTATCCGGTAAATGTGATAAATACTCAGTAATTTCTCGCATTTACCAAACTTAATTGGGGATTGTGTATAATCGCCGGGAATTACATATATACTCGCCTATATTTATCGCTTTTACCGTTACATACGTATGATATGAAGTAGGTGTGCTTGTCAGTAAAAGTGATAAGTCGGGCGAATATATATAACACCCGGCGATTATTCATGCAATCATTAGCAATTAATCTTGGTAAATGTGACAAATCCTTAGTATTTATTACATTTACCGTCTATTTTATAAAATCTCGAATTTGTAATTTGACCAAACATTTATCAAATTCCCATTACGAGTCGGTTATTTTAAAAACTATCCGGTAAATGTGATAAATATTCGGTAATTTGTCACATTTACCAAGTTTAGTTGGTGATTATGAATAATTCCCGGAAATTATATATTTATTCGTCTGATTTATCACTTTTACCGTAAGATATATACAATATAACCTTTTAGCCCACATAATATTGAATATTTATCACATTTACCGGATAGTTTATGAAATCTCCAACTCGTAAGGGATTTTATAAAAGTTTACTTATATTACGAGATATTTCATAAACTAGCCGGTAATTGTGATAAATATTCCGTAATTTGTCACATTTACCGAGCTCAGTTGGCGATTATGAATAATCCCCGAGAATTGAATATATTCGTCTGATTTATCACTTTAACCGAAATATTACATTTAATACGTTTAAAATAGTCGGCAAATGTGATAAATATTCAGTAGTTTGAAACATTAGCCGTGTTTAGTTGGTGATTATGAATAATTCCCGGAAAATTATATATCTATTCGTCTGATTTATCACTTTTACCGTAAGATATATACAACATAACCTTCCAGTCCACGTTATATTGAATATTTATCACATTTACCAAATAGTTTACAAAATCTTCAAGTCGTAAGAGGGAATTTTATAAGAGTTTACTTATATTACGAGTTTGATACTTCATAAACTAGCCGGTAATTGTGATAAATATTCAGTAATTTGTCACATTTACCAAGCTCAGTTGAGGGAATTGAATATATTCGTCTGATTTATCGCTTTAATTGATATTATATTTAATACGTTTAGTGCAGAGAACCAAAATTATTTTCTGGTTCATTTAATGTAATTCCCGGCGATTATTCAAAATCACCACAAAATTTGATGTCTGGTTCGTATAATCTGCTACTCGTAGCTGGGAAATTAATAAAAGTTGGCTCACATGTTCGTTTTCTATCACTTTTTGGACAAGAGACAAGCAATTTAAGCAGCTGTGTTCGCTGGTAACATAAAAAAAAAAACATGGCGATGTGCTTACTTAAAAATAATAAACTAAACATAGATCGTATAAAGTCTAAATTACCCGAATTGTAAATGTTAGCTGACAAAACTCCTTCATTCAACACACGGAGGCCTTACACAAGTAAAGAGCAAAACTTCAACTTCATCAATAAACGAAAATGCCAGCTCCCAAAAATGTCATAAAACTTAACCAAAAGGTTAATTCTATATTAAATTCAATATATAAATAATACTCGAAGACTATCCAACACAAACTGAATGAAATTTGGTTCCATTCAAATTTCGCACCCCTCCTCCCTCCTTAGAGGTAAATTATAAAGCTAAGCCAACAAACTTATCAAAACTTCCTGCCATTTCTGATGTCATAACAAAACATATAACTTTATTGGCACAGAATACTTTAATAATCAATACTTGGAACTTATAAAATAATAAATGTTTTTATTAAAAAACAAAACTTAACAGAATCCATAATTACACTTTTAGGTCAAAATGATCAACCATAAAGAGTCAAGATTAATTTTTAAACCTTCCATCACACTACTGTAACTGTCTGTATAGTTATTAAGGTTCTGTTTTAAGTTTTTGGTTTGGGGAAATAATTCCCTCTTCAACATCCTGTCATTGAGGATACTTAACTTGAGCTTTAGCTCTTTTTTTCAGACTCGAGTATAACAGGAAGTTCTTCAATAATCAGTCCTATTGACCATATACTCAACAAAACTACTCTGGATACAACTCGAAATTATTTTCTCAACCAAAAACTTCATTCTATGTCATAATAGGCAGTATCATAACTATACTAACATTACTATTTCATATTGTCTGGCTGAACTTGTTCCTGTCTCCTTTTAAATGAAGTTTCAAATATACTGAGTCTTGATTTTAAACAATTCGATAACTTGATGATTGTTACCAAACCATTCAACCTAACACTCATTTCTTCTTCTTAAATTTTATATTGTTTCCTTTGAAATTATTAACTGTCTATGAAATTTTATTGGATAATTACTAACAACAGATCACTGGGTATTTCGATAAATTAAACTATTGGTTCTACTTCAAGTGATTCAAACACAAGTTTTTCAGCTAACAAAACTGACACAAAGTACTTCTTCTCTTACTCATGAATACTTTAAAAAATTATTTTCTGTAGCAATATCACAACAGCAAAAATTATTGACTTTTCAACTTCTGAACCTCTTTCACACAATAGCCAGTCACAACTGTAACAAGATTCTGAATATTTCATGTAGATGACCATGCAAACAAAATTAAATTTTCAAACTTAACTCCTCAGTATCTAGCTAAACTTTTCACAAATTTTACAACAAGTTTTAAACCTTTTGAGTTTATACTAAGTGTCTTGACTTGGATGTTTTGACTTAGATGATGTTTCATCGAGATACTGAAGAAAATCAGAAAGACTTTCAAATTCAGTCCTTCCCTCACTTTTAACATTCCTTCTTGTATATTTCCTCAGTCTGGTTCGTAAGTCATCCATCTGTTAAAATATGAAATTGAATAAGAATTAAATGCACATACTTAAATGAATCTCTCTCCTGATTAAGCTATGAAGTATTTTATAAGTATAATACTAACATCTTTTATATCATACCATTTCCATAGACCGAATATGCTAATAGAGAAAAAACCGACAGTGTAAAATGTTGCCCATGCTAATGCTCTAAATGCTAGAGAAGTCGGACTTTCTAACACTGGTTCTGGTTCCTTACCAATCTCTTTGAGAAATTTCATACCATTTCGTTTGGCTACTCTAGCAGTAACAACACCTGCAACTATTGCTGTGATTGTTGACACTCCAACTATATAGAAACCTAAAAGAGACATAATAAAAACGATTTCAGTACCTTTTGAATAGTCAAACCATGAATTTTGAAATTGCATAAGTCATCACCAAGTAACCTTAACCAGATAAGGTTAACAATAAGTATATACTCAAACAATAATTCATTATAGTCAACACGTTTTAGTATAAACGTAAATAATGATTAATGCCTAACACGTTATAATCTTAAACCAACACGTGATGATATTTCATATTTGCTAATTTCAGTATTTCAAAAATTTTTACAAAACCATCGACTGATTTTTCACAGAACATTCACACTTAGCCAGGTTTAAATAATATTTACCCCTCCGCGTGTATTTAACATCTTCGGCACTCTTTTTATTTGTGGCTCCATCGGTGAAATTCACGATTTTCTCCCTACTCGCCTCCATCTAAGTCCGTTGAATAAAGAAACTTAAAACAAAATTAAAATTAGAAAAAAATGTCTATAATATTGTCTACACTCAGTATATCATACTATACATTTCTCAGGATGCATGGCATTTATTCTAAGTAATAATTAACCTTCAAAATTCTCAATTAAATAAAATCGGCATTGGAACCCTTAACTGTTACAGATAAATAAAAACGTTCATTTAGTCTAGAGCCACGACCGCAAAAAAATTCACAGCCACGATAACGGGAATAATTCTCAATTGAAGTTTTATGAAAAGTTTTATACACATTTTTAAATACAAACTCCAGTTCATATTATTTAAAGTTCCATTTTTTTATTCATAAAATAAAATTCCTTTTTAAATTGATAGGTTATTGATTTATCGATTGACTGATGCGTTTTAAAAAGTAATTAGTTTTACTCGGAAGAATTCTTTTGACGTTTTGAATAGCAGAAACAAATTACGTCACAAATATTCAACATGGCGGTTAATGAGATTAAAGAAACAAATGTCTTGTGTTTCCTCGGTTTTTATTAAAAACTTATCGAGATATATTTTTTTTCGCACAATATCTATTCAGAATTTATTTCAAAAGTAGTTTAGATTTATGAATTATAACTGTATAACAAAACGTCGGGTTTTTTCCGTTAAGTATATATTACCATTTGTATTTCTCTAGTGATTAGAGTGGTGTCGAGTTAACAGAACTCAAATTCAAATTTTATTTTTCTCTATATAAAAGTTAATGAAAATAACGGAAATTCATTATGTGTAACGGCACAGGGAAATCAGTTTGGTTTCAATCAGCTCTCTCTGTAATGGAAATAAGTTTTTAATACGGCAATATAAAAATGACGATAAAAACGCTTTCATCCAAATTGAGGTTTTGTTGATGGATAACAAAAAATGGATGAGTCTGTTATTCGAATTTTGCAATTGTGAATATAAAAATTGAATTAAATTTATAAAAAAGGGAAAAGGGAGAAAGAACATGGAGGAAGTTTTCATAAAGTACTGCTTGAAATTATTTAGTTCGGATTCATGATACAAGTTTAACCTGTCAAATTTATTCTCCGTGAAGAGTGGTTACGATTTTAGGCTCATCGAAAATGCCTAAAGTCACAAGGAAATGGCAGTTATTCCCGGGGCGAAGTAAATTTTGTTGTGATGGGAGAATAATGATGGCACCCAACACTGGAATATTCTATGTAACAGTATGTTTGATCATTGGGACTTGTGGATTGTTCTTTGTGTTTGAGTAAGTAGCACAATTAGATTTCTCATTTGATTTCGGTGAGGTACTGAACACTCCATTCTGTTGATTGAACTGATCACCCTGTGATACCGCTTCAAATCCGCAAAACATTTTTCGTTTAATAGAAGATTATGTGGTATTTGAGAACACAATGCCAAGAACATTTTTAATAGCTCAAATTAATACTAATAATCATGTATCTGATGTTCGATCAATTTATGATGATAATGATTACTTTAATGTAATTAGGACTTGGGTGATTTGTTTGGTCGTAATTTTAACTTTCACTGCGATTTTATAAGGAATTAGGCTCGACTGTAGCAGTAAATGATTTGGAAAAATATTTCTTTGCAGGAGTAAAGTTATAAAAAAAATTTTTATTGTTCTGTCTTGACATTATTAACTCTGGCCTTGGAATCAGATTTACTGAAAATCTGTTAATGAAAATCTTTGTTATTGTTGTTCATTTGACAGATACTAAAAGTGTTTTGAGTCATTAAATCGCTAGATACCAGAATTTATCAATACATTGCTTGGAGTTATGTTTCTGAATACTGCAATGTTGTACTCTGGTATGAGATGGGTTTGATTAGGGCTTTACTCATTCGAAGATTTGTTTTTAATTTTATAACATTTAAATTTATTGTTATTGAATTTGACATGGCCCTGAAAAAAAGATTAAAAAATTGATTTGCTGCATTTCTGATTCAAAATGAAAAACAACTTTTATGCGATCTTATGATTTGTGTGAATCTACATTCTGATTTATGCGACATGAAATTGTATTCGAAATGGTTTTGAGTTTGGTTGAGGTATTTGCCTCTTGATTTACTGAAGTTTGAGAATCTTGTCGAGAAGATGGGGTGGGTGGAAATTTTTATATCCTTCTTCCCATCCATCCATCCTCAAGTTTGAGACAGCAAGTACCTGGTCTGACTTCAAAGGGTTTCAGTCAGGACATAGCTTGGGATTTGGTGAGGAGGACAGAATAAACGGGGAGGGGGTATAGAATTCATTTTCTAGTCACAACCCAGAAGGTAGCTTATATGTAAAACCCAACCCCAGGAAATTTTCTAAAAGCTCATAAACCATGAGTCACGACCACCCGAATGTTTTCCAAGGTTCGTGATTGAAGGGAAAATATAAATTTTTAAAATTGTGAATTCGAATGACATCCTTTTCAATGAAAATCGAAACTCGTAGCCTTCAATTTGACCAACAGGTTGTCAAAGAGAACAAAAATGTTGGTTGACTCATTTATTAGAAACTCTGAGTCATGTTCTTGACACTGGTTCGATATCTGAATGGCGTTGTTTGCTTCAATCTCTTTCCACTCGTTCTATTTTGTTAGAGATTGTTTTATTTATTTATTTATTTCAAATAGGATTAATCAGGTTCCTAACACCATAAACTAGGATGGGTAATACCTCAGTACTCGAAACTCGTCATTTTAAAAATTAACTCGTTGAGCGAGTTCGTACTTGAAAATAAAATCGTCGACTCATAGTTTAGTCAAATTAGTGTTCGGTAGAAAGGTTTTCCGAGTAATGACCTTGATAATTAAATTTTCAAACCTTTGGAATGTTTTTTCGGTTCGGTTTTAATGGAATCATTATCCCAGTTTTTGACCCCTGCACGCGATCTCAGCACCGACTGCCTCTCTAATTTTCAAAAAATCGATTTTTATTGTTGTCACTTGTTTCTCTCCTCTCTTTGTTTCCTTCATTTTCTTTTCCTTCTTCCTTTTTGAGTGACTAGATTGCGTCCTAAAACAAAAACAAGAAAAATAATTTTGAAAATGAATCAAAAAATCTTTTGGACGATGCCCAAGTTGGAAGGGAATTAAAAGTTCACAGACGTGGCGGTATTTTAGGCTGGTGTTGAACCCCAATTATCTTTGTTTTGGTTTTCTGCTGTCGGTTTTAATTTTTTTTGGAGGTTTTTCAAATTATTTGGAAGGCTACTTGGCGCTCAATATTTTTCTTTTTATAATGGGAGGGGGGATGATTTGGTGTTTTGAATTAATTTTTGTTTATTTGTTTCAAGTTGTCCGTTTTTGGCTATCCGAGTTAGTCCTGTCATTCCTGTCATCAGTGGTCTTCTGTTTTTGTTCACAATGAGTGCTCTACTACGGACAAGTTTCTCTGATCCTGGCATAATACCCAGAGCAACGCAAGAGGAAGCAGCTCTCTTCGATAAGCAGATAGGTTCGTTTTTAATTTTTGGACAAGAGCTACCCATTTATTACCTCCTCATCAAAAAGAGTGGATCATCAGTTAACGAACAGTCAGCGAGATGTGTCTTCTAACAAGGAACCTTCGAGAGAGTGAAAGAGATGTCAGTACAGCTATCTCAGAATGGTGGCCAAATTACGTTGAGGTCTATAGGCTTGGGGATCTGTACGAGTACTATGCCATGTAGACTGTGCAGTATTTTTGAAATGAAGTCCTTATAAACGAAGCTTTATTTATCGTATCGTATGGTTTATAACAATGTCCACCACCTTTTGGGGAGTCTGCTGTTAATCACTCTCGAAGAATCCTGAAATAGTGAGAACTACAATCCTTTACAAAAATTCTGTAACGCTTCTGGTAGCAGCTTTAATTTTACTTATGTCATGGATTCCCCACTGTAGCTAATGTGACAACACCTATAGTCAATCACAGGCGTATTCCGTTCGTTAACCGATCGACCACTGTACCGAAACGTTTTAAAAACAAATATCAATGAGCCGTTCAAAAAGTTTATGTAGTTAGTCCCGAGCTCAGTCTCCTCAACTGTACGGATTTGTTTCTCTTTTTAGAAGTTCCCAATTCATCAAACTCACCGACTTACAGGCCTCCTCCTCGTACAAAAGAAATTCTCGTGAAGGGGCAACCCGTCAAATTGAAATATTGTTTCACATGTAAAATATTTCGTCCGCCTAGGGCATCTCACTGTAGCTTATGTGACAATTGTGTGGGTAAGAAGATCTCTTTCCAATTTATTTATTTATTTATTTATTAATATCTCGTTCAATTATTAAATTAATTTGTGTTTTCCATTACAGATAGGTTTGATCATCACTGCCCGTGGGTGGGAAACTGTGTCGGAAGGAGAAATTATCGATATTTCTACATGTTTATCATGTCTTTAGCGTTTTTATGTGTTTTTATATTCGCCTGCGTCATCACTCATTTAATCATGAGTAAGTTTTCTGGAAAAACATGTCACCTAACACCTTCAAACATTGTTTCTTTGTCTGTGACGGTATTAAAAATACTTCCAGATAAGACGTCTAATTTTATTTATTTCGTTTTCAGTCACTAGAGAAGACAAAGCTTTTCTGGACGCGATCAAAGATAGTCCAGCTTCTATAGTTATAGCGATCGTCTGCTTTTTTTCCGTTTGGAGCGTTCTCGGCCTCGCTGGTTTTCACACTTATCTAGCATCTAGTAATCAAACGACAAACGAAGACGTTAGTTAATCGTTCTAGAAAATAAATTTGGTCTGTTGGAAATGTGAAAAAGGTTCTTCCGATTAATAATTTTTATTTATTTTTAGATAAAAGGGTCGTTTTCGAACAAACGAGGTCAAGAAGGCTTTAATCCTTATTCAGAAGGAAACGTTTGCATGAATTGTTTTCACGTGCTTTGTGGGCCAGTTCCTCCCAGTTTATTGGGTTCGTATTATTTTTTTTTTATGGTCATTTTGAACGGTTGTTTGTTTAGTAATTTTCCTCACACTAATCAAATAATCCAAAAATAATTTGAAACAGGAGGGTCGAATTAGAAAATCGTTCTGATATAGGAGTGCCAAACTTAAACCATTTATCTGGGACTGATCTTATCACATTAAAAAAAAAATTTATGTATTAATAATTATGTACGTTACTAACCCAAAATGCTATATAATAGGTTTGTTGTTGAGAGGTCAAACCGCCATAGAGAAGTAATGGCCGATAATTCTAGTCCCCTACATCTTAGTTAATCTGTAGATTAGATAGCTAGCTAGATCAATGTGCCACTGTTCATTTTTTATAAACACACTCACAAGAGCTCATTTCAAAATTATTCCATAAAAATGAGAGTTGTTTATTGGTTGCAGATCGAAGAGGTATTGTGACAGCAGAAGTGGCTGCTGAATTAGCGAGACAAAACGAAACATCGAATACTCGACCTCAGTATGGAGCCGTTAAGACACAGCCAGTGGTAATTTATTTAGCATTTTCCTTTTATCCCAAATTGATTTGTCAGGTTTTCAAAAACCTTCTAGAAAAATCTAACTTTTCTTTGTTTACATGCCAGACTGTTTTGCCATAAGACCAACGCCCAGTCTGGTTTTTGCCAGGATTTTCCTGTAAAACCTGAAGGAAATTATTTAGAGCAAAAAAATTTATCTGTGTCGTTTGTGTTAGTGAAGTTTTAAAGGTTTTTATTGTTTTGTGTTATCTACTGCTGATTAGTTTGATTTGATTGATTTAAATTGTTGACATTTTTAAATAATTCATTTGTCTGTTTTCAGAATGGCGGCGGTGTTTTCCCTTCGCTTAACGACGCGTGCGGAACTCCAAATCCATTACAACAACAATGCAAGACGGGTAACCAGTACAACCAGCAAAATATCGCGTTGTTGGCTCAACAAACGAATTCGACAAACGGTGAGTTATATCCAAACATCTCGAATGGTATGGCCGATTTAAAAATTTCGAACGTGACCAAACCGGAAATGGTTCAGAGCAAGACTTACAATAAATCACCAGTCGGGGGCGTTCCCGAAACAGGAAAAGCAAAACCTCATATAAGTCAAGTTGGCAGCATCGAGGATCTCAACGAGAGTCCCGTTGACGGGAAACAAGACTTGAAAAAAGTTGAAATACCGCCTTACAAGAAACCGGAACCGCCAAATGTGATAAGATACCAGAAATTTTATCCGAATTTTGCGTCGAGCGTGCAGGATTTTCGCGGTTTGCAAATTTTCCCACCGGCGGAATATGCTTTCTCGAATTTTCAACCACGGACCACAGAAAAAGGGATTTTGGAACCGAATCCCGTCTACGAGATAACTCACTACGACTCGGATCAATTCAAATGTGACAATCCTTGTTTGACGGGAAAAGTATCTCAAGAACACTTTTCCCGAGGCTATGGCATGAGGAATTTCGGTCAGAGTTCTTGCATACAAAGGCACTTCGCGGAAAGATCAACCAGTAAAATAGGAGCGTACACGTTACCAAGGAAGAACAATCAGGTTAGGAAATCGAAGACTTCTTCGGCAAATTATTTTAACCATCGCGTCAACGTGAAACAGCCTTTCGACGGTAAAAGCCCTTTCAAAATAGCACAGAACGAACATTTCTCTCTGTTAGATTCACGTCAGATACACTACAACAACACGATGCATTTTGGAAACCATTCCCTAGGCGCGTTTCAATTGATTCAATCATTGCCTCGCGCTTATATCTCCGAAAGTCAGGCTGTACCTAAGAAGGAACCATCTTACGTTCAACCGTTCAGTGAGATTTCCAATCGTTTGTCGAAATTAGAAGCAAAACCACTCAGTAAGCAAATCCTTCCATTGAATCCTTACAAAACGATGATACTTCCTTTCGATATAAGCGAAGGCTGCTCACAAAGTCAACCAAGGTCGATTTGCGGAACGGGGAGAGATAGCAGATTTTCTGAACCTGGGACCAATTCTTCAGAATGGTTGGAAAACGACTCCGTCAGGGCTTTGTTTCTGAGAAGTAGAGAATCGGAAAACTACAGTGATTGTAGCGAACCTAAACTACACAGTTTGACGAAGAAAAGTGTTACTAAGAACATTTCTGTGGGAGATATATACATTCCTCCTGTACCTGTAAACAATGACATGACTGATGACTGCCTGTAGAGAGGAGGAATGGATTTACGTTTTTGTTTTCAATTAACCGAAAATCTTGTGCCAAAGGATGAGGCTTCTAATAGGCTGTAAGAACCTAATTTCCAGGTTGACGTGCCTAACCTGTGATGGTGTCACGACTTTTGTAACGAACCAATTAAATATGCTGACGATTTATTTCTTCTTAATCAAGGAATTGCTACTTCACGTTTTTTTTAATAATTGGAACTGATAAAATGCATCACAGTTATCTCCTTAAGATTTCTACAGATAATTTTATCTATTCTAATTATTGGAAATTTGAAATTGAAGTCTGGTAATAATTTCCTATAGCTTAGAATAGGGGTACAAAACACAAAGGTTCCACACACTTCAGCATTGGTACTTGGTGATTGGTTTTGTAAGCAATAAATTGAAAATAATATTTTGTCGAATATGTTTCAATGACTGGTTAAGCCTCTGAACTTAATTGGCTAAACATTATTTATTTATATAGGCAATGTATACATGAAAGCAAGTCAGAAGATATTAGTCTGTGTAAACCTTCCCTTCCCTCCTTTTTTATATTAGAACCATAAGTGCCTGGTAGCATGTCGATTACTCTTAAACTAGTCAAATCCTCAATTTTAGAGGTTAAATGCATCAAGCGCTTGATAATGAAAATAATTTGATGGGTCCAATTTTGGTACCTCATTCATTTTAGTGATATTAATATTTATTGATAGAAAATTAATTTTTACAGGAGATTGGGGAAGGATTTTTATCTATTTATTTATTTTATTAGTTTAAAATTCAGTAGACAGTCTTTTTTTGAAGTATTTAAACGATTTTATACGTTCAAAGTAAGAATTGTCTGAAAATTGTCAAACTGATAAATGGCTTAAGAATAAAACAAAATAAAAATTATCGGTGACATCTTACCGCAGTGATGGTGAATCACTCAATTCGTGATATAATAATATTATTTAATATATCCTTCGAGAATATTCAACACAAGTTGTGATTAATTTGTTTGCTTTTAAAATTCTGAGAACAACAGAATGATAGCAACAAACAATTGGATATAACGGATAATATTACCAAAGTCAAAATGAAGAAAATCACTAAAAGTCACTAAAAAAGTCACCAAAAGTCACTAAATTCAAAAGGGTTCTTTTCTTTTCATTTTCTAACGGATTGATAAATTAACATTTTTAACTTATTTTGGTTTATTTAAGTTTTTAGTACCAGTATCATAGCAATTGTTGGTTAGAATTTAAATTAATTGATACTCGTACTTATAACTTTAAGTGTTATGTTCGTTATTTTTGCGATTGCTCTGTTTTTATAGTGTTATATACAAGCAAAAAAGTAACAGATAATTTTAAAAGTGAAAATTTTGGTTGAATTATTGATGTCCGTGGGGAATATTAATTATAAATTTCTTACAAACAGGTTCACCACCACTAATTAGTTCGTTTACACCAAGAAGAGTGTAATTTTGTGATTATCTAAACATTAACTTTTAACACCATAAACTAGTTGAAGGTATTTTTATTAATTAAGCCAGGGATGTTCAAACCGTTGTGGCTTTTTAACGTAGGACTTGCCTACCTCGCGATAGTTTATCTAACTACAATATTAAGTTTAGAAAGAGAAGGGAAAATCGTTTCCATTACTCTCTCTAATTATTGTTTAGTTATTTTGTGAGCTTTATATGATTTTTATTTATACTAGATATTCTAATCTATTAGTCAATAGAATTTAAACTCCGTCCTAACTTGAATATTCGCAGGAGATTTGTTTCTTTTTTTTTCTAGCAGCTCAATTTAAATTTAGCCTAATTGTATGTAGTTTTATTATGTGTAAATAGAATCGAGCAAAACCAAAGATAATAATCCGTAGGCCTACTCATGGATATATATATTATAATGTTTTATATGTTTATTGTATTTATAATGCTAAGAAAGTGTTTGAATATGTTACCTGATGAATAAAGGGAAATGTTTTTTAATTGTATTTTTAATATAAATCCGCCATTTTGTTAGTTTTATGTAACGTTCCATGGAGATTTGGGGTGAGTTTCTGAAATTGTTTGCTGTTTTGTATATTTGTGGCTGTTGTGAAGAAACTTGATGCTGATTATCATTTTTTTATTTTATTTTATATTTTTGCTTGTTTGATTGTTATTCACTACTGTATATTTATAGTTTGTTTATGATACCTAAATCTAGGTAGAATTTTAGGATATCACAGTTGAGGAAAATTTTTTTTCTTTTATTATTAGCAGGTTGACAGCCAGATAAGTCGTTGTAGTCCGTTGTAGTCAATTGAGTACCGTGGCAGTCAACGTGTTAAGTCGTTTTTGGTTGTAGTGAAGCATTTTTGAAAAGCTGAAACCCTGGACTACAATCAGGGAATTGTTGATTTGCTTTTAAATATTGTTTAAAGCATTGCGTCTTTACTTATTTATTTATGTTTTATGTATGCAACACGCAGTTTTATTTAATATTATTGTTATTAATTTATTTTATTGATTTATTGATAGTTGTAATGGCTTTCATTTAGCTTTGGCATTATTTTGTTTGAATCATTATTATTCGCTCCTTTGGAGGAATTCTAACGATGTTGATATGAATTTTGACAGGGTCAAACGCGAGCAGCATTCAGCATCTAGTGGCGAACGAGCAGCCGGTTGCCACGAATGACGTCACCAATGTCCCGGGACACATAGACTTAGACGAGGTCGTTTTCACGGAAACGGCGACACCCAAGAAACGAAAAAGTCCCTCGAATGCCACGTTACAGAGCATGGGTACGTATTCCAGTGTCGAAACCTGCGTCTAGAGAGGCGGAACGTGTTGTAAGGGTAATAATCGTTTGTATAACTTCTCTTACAGATTTGGAAGGACTGGATAATTTAGACGAAATCGATCAAGTACAAATTTTGCCAAATACAGTTGAAAATATAATTATGTCGAACATAGATAGAACGTTGCACGGTGATTTCGATTTGAAAAACTCCGTTCTGGATCCGACGGAAGTCACGCTACTCAGTTCTGTCGGAGTTCCACTTGTAAATAATAAATGTAACACGAGTTTGAGCGCGACGAAACTGAAACAGCTACAAGAATCGACGATGATCGAAAGTGCCTTGGATTTGGACACGTTGGAAGAACAGTCGGTCGTTTCGGTGAACAGTGGTAACTCAAGTCAAACGGGACTTTTAAAATGTAATGCGACTTCTGTTTATCAGTGACTTAATAAATTAAATCAACTTTTTGTATAAAAGACATGGATTCGATTCAATACTACGTCCTTTCGAGGGAAAATCAAAACCAAAGATGAGAAACCTCAAGACAACTGAATCATTTCCTCAAAGGAAAAACAAAGACTGCTGATCAAAGTCATCATTCTAATGCAGCTAGAACCACAATTATCACGACATTCAACTTGTATAAGTACCTCTGACCCTTTGAAACAGGTATCTAATACAAGATTTCATAATTGGTACTTTGAATAAAGAATGAGACATCCCACTATTAATTAGGCGGTGGGATACCAGCAATGAAATACAGGGAAAATTCAAATCCTCTACATCGTGTTGAAACTATATTCCCTCCTTAACACTTTCGTAATAAATTTAATAAATCGAAAGCTTAACATTTACCTCGACTGATTTATTTTTCAAGTTTTGAATTTGTAAATCCATAAAATTTAGAATTTCGAGATTTGTAAAATGGAACAGCAAACTTTTACATATTTTAAGTCGTCGCTAAGGGGAAGTTTGCGTGTCCCAATGACCCGGAATTATGCTGGCAGGAGCTTAGACTCCTGATAGGGCCACCTAAGTGAGACAGGTCAAAGAGTAAAGTACCCCCAACTGGTGTTCCAGGTTGGGGATTGGGGTCTAGAGCTACGACCCTGTAAAATAAATTCTGATTACGAAGTCCCAAGCCCACACCGGACTGTAATGACAACACACCTTGAAACCTCCAAGCTTCTTCAGTGCCAGATTGTGGTCACAACACCAATAACCGCGAAAACCTCAAAACTCATTACAGGAGACATTACTCAGGCATACCACATACCTGATTATTCAGATTAGATTTTCGCTTTGATTTATCACAAAACAATAATAATCATGTGAGTATTCTAATCATGTTTACATTTTTTTGTTTTGGTTTTAATGCCCCCAGGATTCATGTCGATTATCTCCGATTATCTGTTGTGTAATCTTGTTTAACGACTAACAAACATGGGTTGACAAACTACTGCTCGTTATTTTTAGTTTAATTTGTTTTGCCGCACTATTCTCAGTAACTAAACTAACAACGATAGTGGTAGCCTTTGCAACTAGCATGGTTATGGTATAAAAATTTTTTTCTAACTCACCTTCCACAGCCTTCTTCGAATTTCTGATGTTATCCTGTAAGCAAATGATAAATTTTCACATTTAAAGATCAAATAACAAACATAATTATCGACGGACAATGAATGAGAACTTTCGTGCATTAATGCAATGAAACCTTGGAAGTGTGCGTTATTTATGAAATGAATTCCTTTGAAAACTAATAAACATTAAACATTATAATTATTATCATTAAGAAGACTTGTAATCCCCTCTCCCGTAACAACTGTTAGCAGCTATGAATCGAATTCAGTAACAATGACCATCGTCGAACTCCGAATCCCCATCAGGTACATTAAAACCGAATACTGGGTCCTTGGGCCAGAGTAATGTTTGGAGACCCCTGACTTTGAAGATCATCGTGTTGCTGTCAATTTTTTTGTTGTCTTCTTAGAAATCCCTCCCCTTTTCCTCCTTCTTCTGTTTTAGATTCATTTGAGTGCATACTGAATCACTTCAAATTACACGGTTGGCTAATTACGCGAATAAATAAATAAATAAATGAAGAAGCCCAGAGAATAGATTTTCGCATGAGGTCGACCATGTCAAGGTCGTTTGTCCAAATTACATCTCTGAGTTCTCGAATTAATTTATTTTATGTATTTTGGAATGAATTAACGACTTTGTTCTCCCAACGCTACGTTTCAAGACTCAGCAAATTCCTGTCCGTAAATTTGTTACCGCTGAAGGGCATATCTCCGTTCATACTATTCAGCTATTGGCTAGAGCCTTTGCTCATCTCTGTTCTGACGCCACATCATCTTTCTCAACTTTTCTGACGGGTAATAAGATTCTAGTTATACTCAGCTGTAGTAGAACAATTCGGTAATTAGACAAAAAAACTCACAGCCTTCTCTATTGAAACTTATTATTAATTGATACACACAGGCTGACTGACCTTTTAACCTTTTCATCTCCTTTTTTCCTTCATGACATGACCAATATAGGTCACTTATTAAATGATTCATGATCCACTAACACAGTTCTCAGAGGAATAATTGGGTTATTCACTCGAAAAAGGATTTGTATTTTAATAAAACGACAATAACAATATTAATTAATTAATATTATGACAAATAATTAACAAAATTATGTCCCATTTTATCCATCTTTAGTCTTTTATTGAAAATTTTAACGGCAGGACCACCGACGTCTCAACGAGCATAAACCGCTGGACTCCAAAATAGTTTTCTTAATAGCCGTGCCCACTCACTCATTTCTCGTTCTCCTGTTCCTTCTACTAACACTAACTCTTCAGTTTTATGCTAACATAACACTTACGACTCCCAGTCTACTTCTTTCTCTCATGAAACCGGAACAGTGGTCTTTTCCCTACACGCAACCCCTCAAGATGCACTTAACAAAAAAAATTTTTTTAACGAACTGAGCCAATATGACTCAAAACAGACTTCTAAATTAATTTAAATAAACCGTTAATTTTGAATTCAAATACTCCCCCAAACATGATTTATATAAAAGTTCTCATAGCTCTATCTGAGTCTTAATGACTCAAATTGGATCGTTTTATAAATTTCATATCAACAACACAAAGTAATGTATAGTTATAATTATATAGTTCACTTTCAATTTGTTGCGCACGTACTATCAAACGAGTCGATTTGGCTCACTCTAATTGAAGTTTCTTGCAACCAAAGTAACATAAAATCAATATGAACGAAAAAATTTGTTTTCATTAGTAAGAACCGATATTTATGAGTCAAATCGGCTCAGTCTGTAAATGTTAAACTTAAGAAACAAATCCTCAACAACTCGGACAACAGATTCCCGCCAATAAATCCCTTGATCCTTGACCTATTGCTTATTGTCCGACCTTGATTGTCCGTCTCAAGGTCGAAGACGGGTTCCAGTTGATGGAAAACAAAATTTTTTAGTTTTTGGAAAGACCATAAATCATTTTTGTAGGTACTAAAAAATTTTATTTTTGTTACTGAACATTTTGCACATGATAGAAAAATATTTATGGTATAGTGACGGGAAATCCCCTTTCAACCTGACTTAACCACGCACACAAAGCAGTACAGGGTGAGGCCATCAGTATGCCTCCAACCTGAATGGAATATGTCGCAACTCTCAAGGCCACCTATAAGTAGTTCTAGGAAGAGGAAGACATCACGCAGATTTAGCTCACTCGGGAATGAGAATGGTAATGAGGTTTGGCTGAAACACTCAACCTGTGGGCTTCGAACATTTAATTAGCTCAGCATCATAATCAAAAAGAAATCCATCCACCATTTACCGATATACTGAACACTATAAAAGTTATGAGTTTGGTACTACTTCCTGCTAGTTAATCCTGGAACAAGTTTTCATTTATTCCCAAAAGGTTGGAGCTTGTAAACAGACTCATCTAGACAGGACTAACACTTGAGACTGGGAAAACGAATCGGGACTAGTCACTGTTCAAAATTTGTGACGTCATTTGAGCCTGTTTGACTTTATTAAGAACTTTTGAACCAATACAAAGAGTGTTTGAGGAGAGTTTATGAGTGAAAACCTTACTGTGAGTCAAATTGGCTCAACCCATTAAAAATTTTTTAATATAACAACCTTGCATTTAATTCAAAACAACTTTTTTATAATAAATCAATCATTTATGTTGATTAAGTTGCTAAGAAAAACTTCATTTTTGTTGTGTGAGTCATATTGACTCAAATAAATAACAACTCGACGTAGAGACAATGTGGTATTTTTAAAAAATGTAAAAACCGAATTTATTTATAATAAAATTGGTTTTCCATGAGTGTAACTAGGAAGTCTAGTCTGAGTTGTAAGTATAATAAAAGACCGAGGAGTCTTTGTCATTCGTAACATTTGTGAAGAGGAGGAGAATGGTAATCGGTTAAATTATTTATTCAACGTATCGTTGGAAGATGATGCCAACGTGGTACAAATTGATAAATGACCTTAGTCAATTTGATTTTTCTTTTTTATAATTTAGGAAAATTGGAAGGAAAAAGAAAAACTGAAGAACACGTCAATCCCGACATGATTGATCCTTATACGTGAGTTTCCTTTTAAATTTGCCGCCGCGGGTTTTGTTCTCAGGTTCGATTGGGTATTACGCTGCGTCATTATTATTTCGTTTGTCTTTTGAGGGAAGTTCTTACTAACACCCACAGACTTAGATTCTGGTTTCACTTTGAAACTAATATCTCTCCAACAGGAGGAAGTGTGTATGAGTCTACGACAGCGGGCGGCAAACTCGTCATCCAAAAGAGCCAAATATAAAGTATAAAATTTAAATTTGTTCAAGGAGCCATTTTTAAAGCTCTAAACCAATCTTTCCTGAGTCATTTTGACAAAATAATTAGTGTCTACACTATCAGCTAAATACTGTATATCATGGCTTAAAGTATTTGTAAAATGAATTCAATACTGAAATGCACATCGTTTTTCATAATGAAGTCTATATAAAAGTGTGCATTACTTTTGAAATGAATTAAACATCATAGTAAGCATCAAGCACACACACTTTTGTCACAAAAATTTCATTAATAATATAAAAATATTAGTTTCTATAAAAATTATTTGATATAAAAGTATAATTAATTTCATAAATATTGCACACTTTCGTGAATAATTAAATTTCATAAATGTTGCTCAGCAGCTTATAACTTTAAATTGTCCTTAAGTGGGTGGAGTAGTGTACTGTAGTTAGGTTCAGATAGTAGTGTAGGTTAAAGTTCCTGGAATTGGATAGTGATCCTGAGTTCACATCCTCCTCCCGCTTCCTGTTATAGCCCCAAAAAAGGGTGAAAAAGGGGATTAGAACCACCAGTATAAATTGCCCTTAAATTTTTTAATATATTAAATATAAATTGGTATCATACTTATATATAAAGGTAATAAACAATACTCCGGGCCTGGACTAAACATTTTGTGATAGAGCCACAGCCAAAGGGTAAAAGAGCCGCATTTTGCCGACCTCAGGGCTAGGGAACGAGCATATTAACGACATTGGCAGTAGCGTAACCGCAGATTGATCACTTGAGTATAACTAAACTTCCAAATCCCAGAGCCTCCCAGTCATACAAAAGACTTTCACAAACACAAACCAAAGTGGTAGTAAACCGGGACACAAACAAAATAAACAAAACAAGCCATCATAGCTTTGTAATATTATAGTATAATATGTATGTGTTAGCTGTATGAAACTATTATGCAAAAAACAATTTTCCCTGACCTACACAAATTAAATACATAACTCAACAATAACAGATGAGTCAAGTGACATCAATTTTCTTTATATTCAGGAGGGAGAATGAAAATCAAAAACCGGAACCAACAGAGATTTGGAGGAGTCCAAACCGAAGACTAAGAAAAAATTTCCGGAAGTCAATTAAGTTCAGTGAAATGATAGGAAGAGAGACAAAGGAAATGAACAGCGTCAAAGGGATTTCCGATTATTTTGAATATGTCTGTGACACGTTTAATGAGGTTGACGACATTCATGACGAGGACGTTGATGACGATTATGGCGTTTAGGTAACTTTTTCAAATTGTCTATATCGTGCTTAAGCAGTACCTAAATTAGAAATTAAATTTTTTAACTCATAAAGACGAGGATTTTGTCTTAATAAACCTCCTTCAAGAAAAAACCAAATCCCTTCCTTCCTATTAATTAATAAATAAATAACTTTTATGTTACCATTAAATTTGAATAAAAGTGTCAGGATTGATCAACTGATAAAACATTTTCATTTCAAAAACAAGATCGTTTCCAGAGTGTAACAAAAACGAGAAAAGGACACGGAAGAGGAAGCAAACGAGGAGGACGACAGGTGGTAAAAGAAAATCCGCTTCCCTTCAAATTTTCCAAAATGGCGGAAAGAAAATCATATCCATCATTTGTATTCATTACAGATAATTTAAGAAATTATTTCGTCCTTTTATCTGATGTAATTGAAAGATAAGATTACCTTTCATGTATTTTAACCAATGATTCAACTTTCTATTTAACGGTAAAAGAACCGAATTGTAGTGACACTACAACTGGTTAACGATTTCATAAAGTCGGATAATATTTTAATCATTTTCATTCAAACTAAAACCGTGCACTATTTATGAAAGAATTTCCAATAAAAGTGTTCTACATATGAGGCCATTTTAAAAAATTTTTTCTTTCTACCATCAGGCGTGCACGTGTATGAAACGAATCCTTCGTGTCCATCAATCATAAGATGAGTTACTACAAGAGAGCTAACTACTTTCGAAATGAAATCTTCACAGAACTGTCTACTATTTACAAAATGTATTCCTCATATTTGTGCGAATTTTTAATGCGTTTTTTAAATAAAAGTGTGCATTAATTATGAAATTAAATATGAGGAATACTTTTGAAGTGAATTCTTCATAAAACTGTGCACCACTTTTAGGGAAAAATTTGTAATGAAAGTGTGAGATGCTTTTAAAACTACTTATTCATGTCGGTGTGCAATATTTATGAAATGAGTTTTGCACGAAGTGTGGAAAATTAGGAAATAAAAACTAGGATAAAAGTGTGCATTAATTTTGAAATAAGTAAGAGAATAGCGCTAGAAAGGAATTCAAAATTTGTTCAAATTTGAAATTCAAATTTCAGCTTAAATTCATTGAAACAAAAATCTTAAAAACCACAGTCAGCAGTTTCAGTCGCAGAACGAGCTGTTCCCAGAATTCTTTCGACCGGAGATGTAAGAACGCGCTCGGGTTTCTGCTACATTCTAGTTGCGAGTCAAACAGACTCTTCGACTAAATTATCTTCAGCAACAAATCACAACTTTGCGCCAGAATAAAGTTCATCAGCATCCACTACAACCACTGAATGAACTACACTCTAATACACACCTCTGGGTAGATTACAAACCGCCCTTATTTTTCGAATCAAAATGACTTTCGTAACTATTACAGCAGACATTTGGCAACTCTTCCATCCTTGGTATCTACAATTCCATACGTAATCGAATAATCCGAAACCAAAGCCGCCATCAGATTCCGTCCGGATCAAATTCACCTAACTGCTCATCAAAATCCCACAGATAACATTGTAGATCACAATAATTTGAGATCTAATTATTAGGTCCTCCCAAAAGGAGGCTAAGGTTAAACAAGGTCAGTTGCAACAGGGCTTACAACTTTTCCGTTATTAACCCGAATCGTAGTGTGATTGTAAGACTGATCAAAAAGTTGCATCAAAGTCGCCCTCCAACTTGCCCGCGAGCACTACTACCTTGCAAATTCCTGGTTTTAAGTGGAATAACTTCAGGTCTGAGAAATAACTCGATAACCAGTAAATAAGTAACAAACGATGCAAAATGAGTTAAATACCCAAATGAGTATTTCTGATCAATTTCAAGTACACAGAGCCCCTCGGAGACTTTTCAATGTTAAGTACAACCACTGTCCACTTCATTTCCTTCTTCAAACCAATTAACAAGTTTAATTAAAACATCTCGTTTGGACCCACTTATCTCCCTTTTATTGATTTATGACTTAATAATACATTTATGTAGCGGTTTCCATAAATACAAACTCATAAATATGAAAATCTACTTTGGGAAACTTTTCTTGTTTAACTTTACGTCACACATGTCAAGTAAGAGATTGTCGTGTGGAGTTAAGCCTTAAAGACAAAGTTATGGAAAACAGTTTCGACCATGTCGCACACGTGCAATTCCAACCGTCCACAAAACTGGAATCGCCATTTTAACAAAAAAACTCGACTTTCATTTTGGACAAACAGAAATTCCGAAATTTTGGGGGAGGGGTAGTTCTCACCCTACAGCTATTTCCTGGTGTTATTTTAAAAGAACTTAACATGAGAACACTTACCAAACCCTGAGGTTCGTCTAGAAAAAGGAAAACCAAAACAACCATTCCATGAAAATCGAGACCGGTCTTGGTGTGGGAATAACCGTAAGAAGACGTAGGAGTTGGTAAGAGTAATATGCTAACGAGGCTTTTTCTACGGGTTTGAGGAGTCCGACTGATTTTTCTCTCTCTCTCAAAACTTCGCAACCATTGACAATCACTCGTACAAAACAGTCACTTCTTCATGTGATTAGCGGTTTTCCATAAGTGATTGTAGTGTTTCCATTTTGTTTTCGTGCGCGAGTAAACTCGGTTCCGATTTTTATTTTTATTTATTTAAATATTTGAAAAGCGTTTTCTTAAATTTCGTTCTCTACCAACCGAAGAGGAATAAATTTTATTTTTAATTAATAAAATGATATTAAATTATTCAGGTAACATTTTGTTTTATTTTTAATTTTTATTATTATTTGTTTTTAATTATTTTATAAATTAAAACTGGACCTGAGAATCCGGCTGGAACAAATCTCTCTCACCTCATTCTATAAATTTAAATTTTAATTCTTCACACATCATTCTCAATGAGTTATATAAAGATGCGCATTAGATAAAATTGTTTAAAGAAGAATTGCTTTTGTTTGTTTATTTATTTATACTTATGTATAGTTTTCTCCACGCTAACATTTCAAATGAAATTTATTTGTGGCACGTCACCTATCCTGCTAAATAAATAAATTTTATGCCGGTTTTTACAAAAATAAAAATTATATGTAACTAATAAATCAGATCTTATTAGATGTTATTTGGTTAATTGATTTAGTATATTAGTGACTAATAGTGTTATAGATCAGGGATGGCGAACCTATGGCACACGTGCCACAAGTGGCATTGAGAAATTGAAAATTTTGACGACACGCACAAAATTATTTTTTTAGAAAGCTAACCTTTTTGGTATAAATTAATTAAAAATTATTCATCTACACTTAATTTATGATATAAATTTGTAGTACTCAATACCTATCTTAGTACGATAACTGCAACCGTCGAATTATACATTTTAGTATTAAAATATTACATGGATTCTCTCGAATTATATAAAGATGCGCATTAGATAAAATTGTTTAAAGAAGAATTGCTTTTGTTTGTTTATTTATTTATACTTATGTATAGTTTTCTCCACGCTAACATTTCAAATGAAATTTATTTGTGGCACGTCACCTATCCTGCTAAATAAATAAATTTTATGCCGGTTTTTACAAAAATAAAAATTATATGTAACCAATAAATCAGATCTTATTAGACGTTATTTGGTTAATTGATTTAGTATATTAGTGACTAATAGTGTTATAGATCAGGGATGGCGAACCTATGGCACACGTGCCACAAGTGGCATTGAGAAATTGAAAATTTTGACGACACGCACAAAATTATTTTTTTAGAAAGCTAACCTTTTTGGTATAAATTAATTAAAAATTATTCATCTACACTTAATTTATGATATAAATTTGTAGTACTCAATACCTATCTTAGTACGATAACTGCAACCGTCGAATTATACATTTTAGTATTAAAATATTACATGGATTCTCTCGAATTATATAAAGATGCGCATTAGATAAAATTGTTTAAAGAAGAATTGCTTTTATTTGTTTATTTATTTATACTTATGTATAGTTTTCTCCAAATGAAATTTATTTGTGGCACGTCACCTATTTAAAAGAAGAATTTTTATGATTTTGTGGCACGGACATCAAAAAAGGTTCGCCATCCCTGTTATAGATAAATTAATATTAAGTGGTGACTCTCTTATGCCCTCCTCTCTCTAATATTAAATTTCCGTAAATAATATTTATGACGTCATGACTAATTTAATTTACTAACTTTGACAATGACCCCATTCATGTGCGTTCGATGGGAAATGTTTGGTTTAGTTTAGTAATTACGCGATAACATTATTTATTGAGTATGTATTTATTTATATTAATTCAGACAAATCATCAAATTGTCTTATCCAAATAAACTGACAGAAAAGTGAGTTAGAGTAAATTAAGAGTAACTTACAAAATATAATAATATAAAAATAAAATCTAAGGACTATAACAAATGGTATTAAATTTTTCTTATAAATAGGCATTTTTTAAATATATTACAATTCATTGTTGTATTAATATTATTATAATTTATAGTTCTTTTGGTCTATTTACTATCTACAACTTTTTCTATTGAAAAATTTTCGTCTTTTGGTACTTTATACTGACAATTTGATTATATTACTATTGTCTAAGTTAATATATAATAAAACAGTCTCTCTCTATGGTGTTTGAATTTTTTTGACAACCATTTTGATTTATTAAATTATATTTGGTGCTATAGATAAATTGATAAATTTATCCAACTCTTACTCACTTAGTGATATCAGAAGTAAATTTCTGCCATTTTTTATCGAATGATATCTGATATATTAATAATTTAGATCTTATTAGACGTTATTTGGTTAATTGATTTAGTATATTAGTGACTAATAGTGTTATAGATCAGGGATGGCGAACCTATGGCACACGTGCCACAAGTGGCATTGAGAAATTGAAAATTTTGACGACACGCACAAAATTATTTTTTTAGAAAGCTAACCTTTTTGGTATAAATTAATTAAAAATTATTCATCTACACTTAATTTATGATATAAATTTGTAGTACTCAATACCTATCTTAGTACGATAACTGCAACCGTCGAATTATACATTTTAGTATTAAAATATTACATGGATTCTCTCGAATTATATAAAGATGCGCATTAGATAAAATTGTTTAAAGAAGAATTGCTTTTGTTTGTTTATTTATTTATACTTATGTATAGTTTTCTCCACGCTAACATTTCAAATGAAATTTATTTGTGGCACGTCACCTATCCTGCTAAATAAATAAATTTTATGCCGGTTTTTACAAAAATAAAAATTATATGTAACCAATAAATCAGATCTTATTAGACGTTATTTGGTTAATTGATTTAGTATATTAGTGACTAATAGTGTTATAGATAAATTAACATTAAGTGGTGACTCTCTCATGTCCTTCTCTCTAATATTAAATTTCCGTAAATTATTCCCGTGATATATTAATAATTTAGCCCAGGGGTTCCCAAACTTTTTTGTGTCGTAGACCACTTGTCATATTTTTCGGTTTTGGGTAGACCTCCTGAGTACCTGATATTAATTTCTCACTGTAGTGAAGTAAATTTTTTGCTTCATAGGTACTTTGACAAATATGTCTTTATACTATAAGATAGTATAAGTAAGTAAGTTGGTACTATGCGTGTATGGTGAGATCCAGCATCGTGGACCCCCATTTTCATTTCAGGACCCCTAAATTTTTTCGCTGATGTAGAAACCTTGCAGATTGTCATAGAACTACTTTGGAATCACTGCTTTAAACTGACAATTTGATTATATTATCATTGTCTAAGTTAATATATAATAAATCAGTCTCTCTGTATGGTGTTTGAATTTTTTTGAGCATCATTTTAATTTATCAAACTATATTTGGGCGCTATAGATAAATTTATCCATTTCCTCTCACTTATTGGTACCAGAAGTAAATCTTTGCCAATTATATATGATTATAAGTATCAAATTAAAATTAATTTCTTTATAGTCATACTTTTTGCTCTCTCTCTCTCTCTTTGTCTATATTTATAATTAAAATAATTTAGTCATTTGGACATCATTTCAATTTGTCCAGTGATCTCTCGTGTTAATAAATTACTGTGATAATTAGTAATATTATAATTAATAGTAATTATAATTAATAAATAATTATTTATAAAATTAATTTTATACAACAATGAAGTATATATAGACAGTATATATAGTAAATCATTCGGTATTAGATTAATTATACTAAAAAATAGCTTTTTGCTGTTGTTATTGAAATAGATACTTTCATACTCCTTCCCATATTTCGCTGACATGTCTTTTGACTTTATTCAACCACAACAGTAAAGCTGACTGATAGACTGTGAATTGTTATGAACTAGGGTCAGTGCACTTGATGAAACACTAACTAAACTTTCTTTCCACAAGGTTATGGATAATGTTATTCATCTTTTTCACCCTTGGGCATGACAAGGTTTGGGAGGAGATCCTCAACCATTAACGCCCAGGACAGGTACTTTGACCACTCAGCCACAGTCGTCCCACACATTTCGGGTAATGAGAACACTCGAATTCTTGACAAACCTCAACATTTTTTTAAGAAGAAGGTATACACATTACATAATCGTGGGAGGACTTAGCTTAACCTAATGACTTTAATAAAGTTTTGACATTATAATAACAGACTTAGATAATTACAGTCGATTTATTCAAATAATCTGAAGTTAGGGCATAAACTTTCATCACTTTTTTTCTTAATAGAATCATTTCAACTCTAATAAGCTATTAATCATCACCGTGACTAATTGAAATAAAAAAAAAAGGAAAATGTTCACAAATATTTCAGATACAGTGAGTTGAGGATTTCTTTACAACACATTATCTAACCAAAAAAAGAAACATAAAAATTTATTTGTGACCTCTGAATAATTTTGTTTATTGACCATAGTTTTCGCTTTTGTTTTAACAAACATAAAACAGCTATTATTTACCACCGTGAACTTTGAGCGTCAGTGGCCTGTTACAACAAAAAAAATTAACAATGAGATACACGAAGAAGTATAATTGAAAGAATAGTCATTAACAATGTGAGGTAAGCCACCGGGAGAGAAATAATATAAATAAATGAAATTGCAGAGGAACAGGTGACTTACTAAGTTCAAAGTTAAAAGTATGAAATCATTCTCCTTGATGACATCTTGAGAAAGTTATATAATCGAAACCCACAAATTATATAGTGGAACCTCTTATAACATAATTTGTTCCGGAGTTTTACTCGTAATGCAAAAAACTCGTTATGCGAAATAATGCTTTCCAGGCCGAAAAAGCACTAAAAATGAGACAGGCAGAGACGATTTAACATTGAATCTGCTCTGGTTTGGAGTTCGGAGATTTTCTCTACCTGTCGGGGGATTCCCCATGTAAATGTCGCCAAAAATTGGTCGTTATGCGAAGCATTTCTCGTTAGGAGACAATTTCCTTGCAATTTATGCGAATTTCTCGTTATGGGAGGTTCCCCTGTGTATTGTTTATACGGTACTAGCTATTGTTGGTAGGAAAGCAAAATCGTTTGGTGGTTTTACTCCCGTTTTTCACCCTTAAATTTTGGGTATAACAGGATGCGGGAGGAGGATTCGAACTCAGGACCATTTGCCTCCAAGTCAGGAACTTAACCACTACACTACTCCTCCCACGGTAGGAAAGCAAAATCAAAATTTTAATTCACCCAAGTCGTACAGCAAATATTTGAATGTTTAAGTGGTTCTTTGTGTTTTCTAGCCCGAAGAGTTCGGGTTCGTGTAAACAGCCAAAATGGCGATTCTATGAAAGAAAACAAAAGACCAAACCCATTTTCTAAGATGGAAAAGAGAAACAAATCAAGACTTCGTAATAACATACCACCACGATCTGTCGAATGACGTTTGACCGATCATCTGAACTTGATCAAGCTCAACGAGTGCACAAACCCCATGGATAAGTGGTTGGCTTCAGGCACGACCGGTGCCTAATAATCCGAGGAAAATTTTTTTCCTCATTTCCATGACACGTGAACATCGCTCACCTTTTCCCTTTTTTTTGCGCTTTCAATTCGGATAAACATTATTAAAAAGTAGTTTTTCAATAAACCACTTTCTGGACAACTTATTTAATTACGTGGATGTCTTAACATCCTATTTTTTTATGTTGAAGAAGAAAAAAATTTTTTTAACTTTTTGAAATTCTAGGAACTCGACACAAAAAATGGGAAGACGGAGAAAAACTAAATACGCATGAAGCCGCCATGGAATTTTACAAAATTTTTTATTTATTTATTCCCTGTTTTCAAAGTCGAGGCGATGAGTAGTTGTCATAGTATAGGGGGTTAAATATAAGCACTCCAGGAGCGGAATAAGAGTGTAATTTTGAATCAGATTGAAACGAGAAAGAAACCGTCTGTAATCTTACATAGTAGAAGAAAGAGATCACTAAGAGCGGAATGACAAAACACAAACCCAAATAAATATTTCAAATATGTCAAATTCCAATTAATTAACTCTGATGAAATTAATAAAATAGCACTGTTGGTATTGCTCTGACCAATCCTTGAGGCTGACACTCCCTAGATAAAACCGCTTGAAGCTATACCAACTCCAACTTGGACAGAGGTGGTAGCTAACTAGGGAATACAAATGTCGTTATAACTTACATATAATTTGTGACTTCCTCATCTCACCATTCACCCACCGCCTTCTATTAATATTTAAACTTATAAACAATTCTGCTCTATATCACAAACTCGAAGGGTATATTTTATATTCAGCTCAGGTTTGTAGTTGAGTTTTTCGTTTCAAAGTCACGTCCAAAGGTGTGGAGTTCAATCCGGGTTCTTAAGATCATGACCCAGGCTTGACGGGTTGACTTAATGAAAAATGTTACCAAAATTATTCATCGCCCTTTTGAACCTGATACTAGCTGATTGTCCTGACTGCCATTCAATTTCCATGATTTTCCCCGATTCTATCATCAAGTCAGTGTTTTCTTTAAAAGGACTGGAGTGATTTGAATAATGCCTTACATCTCGTCTTTAAATATTAATAAATAAAAGTATAAGTGTTCCCTCAACTTTTCGAACCGTTAAATACCCTAAAGCTCATTCAGGGCTCACCTACCTACTTCTCACTTCCATTCTTCCTCTCCCATTTTTGATCCTTCACTGTTATACTTCTGTTTTGTTCTATTATAATTTAATCTTCCGCCATCTTTTATGTGGACCGGAAAGTGATATCTTATAGTATAATTCACGGTAGAAGTAATAAATCGGGTAATTATATACACAATGCCCGGCGATTATTCATAATCACCTAGTAAACTTGCTTGATGTGACAAATTACTGAATATTTATCAATTTTACCGGCTATTTTATAAAATCTCCAACTCCTACTACTAAACTAATAAAAGTTAGGTCACATGCTCTGACAAAATGCAAGCAGCTATGTTAACCAGTAACAGTGAAGGGAATCTCCCAACAAATGACAGAAACCAAACATCTGAGCAATCTTCTATTAATTATCCACTTCGAGTTAGAATTTTATAAACCAGTCGGCGAATGTGATAAATACTCAACAATTTGTCACATTTACCTAGCTAAGTTGGTTATTATGAATAATCGCTGAGAATTATAGATATAATCGCCCGATTTATCACTTTTACCGTAACATATATACGATATTACTGTAAAAGTGACAAATTACTGAATATTTATCATATTGACCAGATAGTTTATAAAACATCCAACTTGTAGTGAGGAATTTAATAAAGGTTTGCGTAAATAATAAAATATTTTATAAACTAGCTGGTAAATCTGATAAATATTCAATAATTTGTCATATTAACCTAGCTTAGTCGGTGATTATGTATAATAACCTGGGAATTATGTATATATTTGCCCGATTTATCAATTTTACCGGTACATACATACGATACTAGCATTGTAAAAGTGACAAATAACTGAATATTTATCACATTAACCAGATAATTAATAAAACGTCCAACTTGTAGTGGGGAAGTTTGCTGAAGTAACGAAGTTGGATATTATATAAACTATCCGGTAAATGTGATAAATATTTAATAATTTGTCACATTCAACAAGCTTAATTGGTGATTATGAATCATCTCTCAGCGATTTGTCCCTTTTACCATAACATATACAGTATAATTGGTGTAACGCACTCAACCAACATTATATTCGATCAACCCTTCTACAGTTTTACACTCTCTTTAGTTTCCTTTTCCTTTTTCTTTCTTCCTGAATAAATAACCGGAAATGGGACTAACCAAGTAATTTGTTCTTCAAATAAAATTCCTTAAAACCAGATCTAAAAACAAACTAAACCTCTCACATTTGAAGTCGGTTGCCAGTAAAAAAGAAATCGTAACATAATGTAGAAGATCACCTCAAGATGAATTCAATTTTTCAAATGGTAGTGGACCTTGAAAGAGAGTGGAAACTACCGGTTCCTTTTTTTCGAAAAAAATTGCAAATTTGAAGTTTTTTTAATTTATAACCACTCACTCCTTCATGTATTCTCATAAATAATATGAATAGTCTTTGAAACACTGTCATTTCATGAAAAACTCAACTTCAACAAATTTTAACAAGGAAATATGCTTGAATGATTGGTAGTCGCCGATTCTTCTTTATCCTAAATGTTTTGTTATAAATGTTAGGAGAGGTCTAAGAGCCAGATTTGATAAATTAATTGGTTTCGACCTTGAATTTTACTTCTAAAAAGAAGAAATGTTTTTCTCGTGTTTGATAAACTCCTCTCGCGGGAATCCCTCATCCCAACGAACAAACGGATGTGATTCCAGTTCTGCCGGGAGAACTCATGCTATTCTAAGAAAGTTCTTATTAGCCATCACGAAACTATGTACCGATCAAGAAGGAGGAGGAAAATTTTTTTTTTCTGATTTTCCCAAGCAATTTCCACAAGTATACATAAAGTTATTAATAAACATTCCGTCGATTCTTCGTTTTAATTAAAATATTTGAAGTGTACACGATAACGGAATATTTAAAAACTGATCGAAAATTTATTTCCAGGATCTTGATCGCACGTCAGCAATGACATTTTAGCAAAAGTTCAGTGACCAAGTGCAACGAACTACAGGACAGAAGAGGAGGGAAAACCAAAATTTTCTTTCGATCAGATGAAAGACATCACAAAACAAGAAATGGATTTGATGGGAGAGCATGCCCCGAAGCAGGTCAAATCGACAGAGCCTTCAGCTTATCGGGAATTACGACCGCAGATAAATTTGGACTTTGTTGACATATCTTATCCAGTGAACAATCTAACCAAAATGAACGGTAAGTTGAACTCGAAAAGGTTGTTCTCCTCCATCCGGGAATGAAAACTTTAAACGTTATCCTTGAACTTGAAAAGGTCTTTCTCGCCCGGCCTAATGCGAGTAGCGTTATTGACAATGTCACGTGACTAATATGAATGAAACTATACGGGATAACGATTGCGGAAAAGCAAACGGGAAACAACAACAAACCGAATACTGCAAATGACTTGAGCAAACAAACAATACAAAGAAAACGGTGTCTGTATAACATTCTTGAAACTATAGACAAGATGGCGCCGATTTTTTGCTCTTAACAAATAGGAGAGGACATTCTACTAATAAATAATCTAAACCTAACAGAACTCATTCACTTGTGAACTTCAATATTTAAATTTATCTTTCATCTCAAACAGTTTTTAACAAAATGTTTCAAAACAAAAAAGGAAAATCAAATGATTTCGCCATGTTGGTCATTCCAAATCCCTGTCTTATAGTTTTTACGTACTACAAATTTGTTAAACTATGGCTTCAAGTTTGTGTAACGACGCACTACAGTCAACGTCAATGAAAAAGACATTGAAAAGTTTGCTTAGGCAATACAAAAGAGAAGGCATTTAATCCATTTTACAACGTCAATAAAATTTGTGGGAGATGGCACAACGTCATTACATATTCTCAATGAACAAGTCCGGACCAAAAAAAAGGGAAGCAACAAATATGTTTTCGCACTTCCATGGTTTTTTCCGCAAAATACAAAAATGCGAAAATTAATCGATTTACGTCACTAAAATTAAACTTGATCCTAATTTTAAGTCATAACAAATATGATAATAACATTCATTTCCTAGCAACTTTTCACTCTCGATTTGTAAAAATAATTAAAACAAAAATATCCAAACACGTAAAATTTATCTTCCATTTCAGACAAGAAAAAAATTCTTCGAGGAGTGTCGGGAAGTTTCAGGTCTGGAGAGCTTACGGCGATTTTGGGAACGTCTGGTGCTGGAAAATCAACTTTGTTAAACATTCTAACTGGATACATGTTAGTAACGTTAAATATCTTTACGATTCCTCGTATTCTTCCCGCACGTCATTTGACATTGACGCAAAGAAATTAAATCAAATCAATGTGTCATGCCTCTGAAAATATCTCTGCCACCTAACACGTTTGATATGTAATTATAATAACACAATAAACCCATATTTTGTGAATCTAAATCCTATTATACTGGTGAAAAAAAGTTTTGAAGATGATTTACTTTGAATTTTAAATATATCACGACTTCGGGAACCTCTGACGTCACATGGGTTCGCTGTTACGTCACAACGACCAGTTTAACGCTCTACCGCTTACTCGAACCTACGTAATTTAATTTTATTGGAAAATTGTAGCAGAAAGGAAAATTCGTGCTGATTAAGGTTCTCAAAACGAAAAACCTGATAAAAAATTTATATCTTTTAAGAATTTATACTGAATTCTTCCTATAATGTGTGGTTGAGGGGAATAGAAAGCCTACAACAAGGATATAGCCTGAAACTAAATATTTGTTAAGAATTTGGAGGAAAAACTGATAGGGAAACCCCCATTTAGCCTACCCTCTAGACACAACAACAGACAAGACTGAAGGACTAACTCCAATACCCTACCCTTTACTACCCTAAACAGATAGACTACCCTAATTAGACTATTTCCTCAACACTTGGGAAGGTAGTGACGAAAGTGAAATGAAACTTATTTAAATTCATATCGGGTTCGTTCAGACACGAGCTTTGACCTCGGTGTGATTTACAAATCATGAAAACCATAATTAATTCTCGCAGGTCTGTCGGCGCTACGGGTTCCATCAGAATCAACGGTCATCCTTGTCAGATGAAGGATTTCCGTAAGATGTCGAGTTACATAATGCAGGATGATTTAATCCAGCCCCATTTAACCGTCGAGGAATCATTAAAAGTAGTCACTAATTTAAAGTTAGGAAAGGACTATTCAGAAAATGACAAGACAGAAGTGGTGAGTAAGAGATTTTAATGGAAATTTTTCCCTCCGGGTGAGACCTGCCTCGAGAAACCCTCCAAGTACTCCTTTTAGGTATGACTTACAAGGCAAAAATGTTCTGTTTTGGTTTTAGATAAACGAAATCCTTGAAACGTTGGGACTGGAGAAACACAAGAATACAAGAACTGAAAACCTATCCGGAGGGCAGAGGAAAAGAGTATCCATTGCTCTGGAACTGGTTAGCAACCCGCCCGCCATTTTTCTAGATGAGCCCACGACGTGAGTTGTCGTAATACCGAAAGTAAAACTCAACTATGAGTCGAGTAGAAAGGTTTTATAAACAAGTAGAAAACCAAGGACTTATTCTGTTCTAGTGGTCTGGATGTGGTGTCGACAACTCAAGTAGTTCAGTTATTGCAAAAATTGGCCAGACAAGGGCGGACTGTAGTTTGTACGATACACCAGCCCAGCGCAGGCATCTGCAAATATTTCGACCATATGTATGTCATGACCCGAGGGTGTTGCGTTTATCAAGGTCCGTACCAAAAATTGGTGCCTTTCATGTCTTTCGTCGGTTTCGATTGCCCTACGACCTACAATCCAGCTGATTACGGTAAGTTTGTCTTTGCCGGACTTTCTCAAGAAATACACACGTTTTCGTAATCGCCAAATGGCGAAATAAACTGATTTAGTGGATTATACCTAATGACTACTTTGCCGTTTATGAGTTGGGTGCATCTCTCGCGTCTAAGTTCATGAAAACATTCCAATGAGTCTGTCATTGACCTAACACTTCTTTATCCAACATTCTCTTTGTGAAATCAATAGGTTCTATAAATCAACTGAATGAATTAAATATTATAAATGAAGTCAAACACCTACCATTAATAACAAACAATACATCTGTCACCTTTCAGTTATTGAAGTTATAACAAGCAGTAGTAAAGCAACCACAACTAAAATGTCTCAGTTCGTCCAAAACGGAAAAATGAGTGTTGGATCTGGTCCAGACGGCATCGAGGATGGAAATCTTCAAAAGTCTATACGACAGAACAAAGTCTCAGTTCCCATAATGTGTCTGAAAGAAGATCTAAACCTTCCGGTTTCCTTCTTCAAACAATTTGCAGTATTATTCAATAGGAAAATGAAACAACAATTTAGAAATAAGGTTATTGATCACATCGACCTTTCAATTTTAATTAATTAATAATATTTTTAAGTCGACTACTAAACCAACAAAAAAAATTTATTTTTACAGTTAGCTATAGTGATATTGTTAGCTCATCACGTCTTAACGGGAGCTTTGCTGGGAATCATGTTCCAAGGAGTGGGCAACGATGCAAATCGGCCTTTTGAAAATTTCAAATACCTCATTAGTGTTGTCGTCTTTTTCATGTACACGCAAGTCATGTGTCCAGTGCTATTGTGTGAGTAAAATTCATACAAACTACTTTGTGTTATGTAATATATATGTCCACACAGAAATAATGATATCAAAATAGTTACATTTATCATATAAATCAAGGCATTCAGTATTCAAATCCTCTTGAGTGACATTAGTCAAATTCCTGTACACTTGCTTGTCCTTCATGAGCCTTTTGTCTCCAGACGCCATGAGTCGCTGTCAATAACATCAGCAACAAGAACCTTTTCTATCAACACCGAATTCAATTTTCATAGTTACATTTATATTATTCATATATAAATCGATATTATTGTACTTTTATGTAACAACTAATTAACAAATGAAAATTTTTCTATTTCAGTTCCTTTAGAAGTTAAAATGATGAAGAGAGAATACTTCAACAGATGGTACAGCTTAAAAGCTTATTTTGCAGCTTTTACTGCTGCATCGGCTCCTTTTCAAGTGAGTATGAGAAAATAAAGCTGATTCAGAACCTAAACCAGAAACTACTGCCCGCTTGAACATTTCCAAGAAATCAAATCAACACAGATCTGCTATATTTATGTAATCCACACATTTGTGATCAGTTAATAAATATCGCACGCTTATAATAAAATAATATACACGTTATACTTTCCTAAGTTCTTATATTATGCTGTGGAATGATTTTTTATATTTTATTTGACTAAACCAGATCGTTAAATTTATTAAATCAATCAAAATTGTGCATTATTTATGGAATGACTTCTTCATAAAAATTATCTAAGTCGACCCCATTACAGGAAGGAATGGAGATACTGTAAACTGTAAAAACTTTGATGGTATTACACAAAATTTACGTGAAGTTCAGAAATGTGTGGATATACATTATACAGCCGATCTGCGGATTGACCAGAAATACTCACTAACAAGTAAAAATTGTTTCATTTCTCAAATCGCCTAGATAATCTACATATTATCAAATAATATAACTTTTAGAGTAAAAGAACGTAGATATCTAGGTTCAGATTTAGTTGTTTAGAACTAACTGAGATAACTTTTAGACTAGATAGATTATACACACATAACTGTGCTTAGTATAAAAGTACCTAGAAGGTATTATACTTCAGGCAAAAAATCAATCTTTGACGGCTTCTATTAATAGTATAAAACTTGTATTATACTATCATCTATAGTATAGTCATTTTATGCCTTTTATCTAGTAAATGGAAGAGAAAATATTTGCTGGAACAACAACAAGAACAACGTTTCTCTATTATTATATAATTCCGTTTCTTTATATATTTATTTAATACTAAGTTAATATAAGAGAGAAAATGATAGAACCAAAGTTTTGATATCTAACCACACGGTGCTTGTTACCTATAATGTTTAGGCAACTCCTGATTCAACTGCAAATCGGTTAATCTGCAGATTAGCTATGAAACGTGTCACATCAGTGAGTTGTATCAGTCATGCCAACCTAATAAATTGTTCTTATATTTTCAGATTATATTTGGTCTGGCTTTCATATTAATTTCGTACGCCCTTTCAGACCAACCGGTGGAAACGTCTAGAATATTGTATTTCGTTTTGATCGGAATTCTGTTAAGTTTCACTTCGGAAGGATGGGGCCTAACTGTAGGCTCATTATTTAGCACAAGGGTAATTGAAATTTTTTTCGAATTGACTTAGAAACTTATTTATTAAAAGTCACTAACAGTAAAAATGATTTCACATTCACAGAATGGATCTATAGTCGGTCCTGCATCTATAGTACCGCTATTGGCTGTTAGCGTTTACGGGATGGGATTTGGTGGAGCAATAGAACCATTCATGAAAATTTTGATGTCCCTTTCGTACCTGCGCTACGGAGTTGTAGGTTTCTCGACAACGGTCTACGGTCAAAACCGAACACTGGTTTGCGACACTGACAAATACGTTTATTGTCATTACGCAAACCCCGAGGTGTTGTTGAAAGATCTGGGAATGGAAGGTGACACCAGCGTACAACAGATCATGGCTCTCGTCTTCTTCATGGTCCTGTACAGAATCACGGCCTACTTGGGACTTAGATTTCGACTCAACGTTGAATTCGCCAAAGAACTATCCAATTTGGCTTCAAAGGTTCTTTGTTATGTGCGATAATTAAATCGATTATGGACCAATACAGTATACTAATTAAGGGGCCTGGCGACCAAGAGGTAGTGCGCTCGCCACCTATTCCTTGGGGTCGTGAGTTCGATTCCCACTTGGGTAGAACTACCGCAAGCAAGTCTTCGGATTCTGGAACGTGGTCGAAAAGACAGCGGAAGACAAGCACATTTCTTACTCAAGTATTCAAATATAATTGTGAGAGGCTTTAAGATTATCATATAATTTTAAACAAATTTTTCCAAAAACCTGTTTCGTATAAAGCTTTAATTAAGAGACAATATAAGTTCGGACATGGTACATAAATACTTTGCAACTCATCTGAAAGTATAGTTTTTAATTAAGTATATCGAGTATTCCTTATAATATTTCTTTTAGACTATATTCAACAACTGATCGTTTGAGATCAATTAGTAAACGACACTGGAAAAATATTTGTATTCATAGTTTAATTTAATTTTAATTTAAAATATTTATAAATTAAAAAAAATATATATTATTACGTAATAAAATGGTAAAAGGAATTTTTAAACCTTAATCCAAAACCTGATTATTTATTTACTGAACGAGCCTCAAATTTCCTTAAATAGATAACCTACAACCGGTCTACTTTGAGAACCGTTCGAGCAAGTAATGTTGCCAGAAGTAGAAAAATGAAGACGGAACAGTACAAATTCTTGTACAGCTGTTCATTGTTTATGAAATAAATTCTTCCTAAAGCCTTACAGACATTGCTGTACTTTTAGGAAAGATTGCATTTTACCAATGAGTTCCTAATAATTAATTTCGCCCCGGTCAAGCATTCAGAGAATGGAATCATAAATTAGATAAAAAATTATTTTATGTCATCATCAAATCATAAAAACATAAAATATATCAAATCTATATTCACTGGATTGAAGCTCAGGATCCACAAATTAGAAGACACCTTCAATCTAAATTCACTGCATTCGATCTCAGAAGGCATTCACCAGATGACGCCTTAAAAATTAAATTCACTGAATTGGCGCTCAGAATTGATGAAACAAAATGACCAAATTCACTGGAAATGACCTGAATTCACTAGATTCAAGCTCAGAACCCATCAATCATATAACGGCTATCGTTTATACTCACTGAATTCGTGCACAGAATACATCCACCAGGTGAAGCCTTAAAATTTAAATTCACTGTATTCGTCCTCAAGACTGACCAAATACATAACAACTTTAATTCACTGGATGCAAGCTCCAAACCCATCAATCATATAACGGCTAGCACTTGTATTCACTGAATTGGTGCTCAGAATTGATGAAACAAAATGACCTTTATCTTTATGTTTACTTTATTCAAGCTCAGGTTAAAGAGCACAAATCCAGTGAATATAATTTTTGTCACTGATTAAGAATACTGAATTTTAATAGAATTCACCTGGTTATTCAGATGAATCCAGTAATTACAAACGATACCTATAAATGGAAGATTTTGAACAGTGAATTTGGTCATTGCAATTCTGAGCACTGAATTAATTTTAACATGAATTGAGATGAATGTCAATAGATTGAAGGTGAATTCTGAGCTCAATCCAGAATACATTTGAATACAATTGGTGATTTTCATGATGATTGAATTGATCTGAGTTCTGAGATCGAATACAGTGAAACTAGATAAAGGTATTCTAACTGGTGAATCCTGAGCACCAATCCAGTGAATATAGAGTCAAACTATCATCTAGTGATGGTATTATCAGTACTAATGGAGTGAATTCAAATTCAAGCCACAATCTGTGCTACGCTGAAGACTTCCAATTGCATATCTTTTCTTTCTTAGGAACTACCATCACAAGCGGCTTGTTTAAAAGATGGACTCGTGGGACAGATCACGATATCAGGAAATATTTTTTTTTGTCAAATGAAAAAAAAAATTTTTCATACTCCGATCACGATTTTCATAACAAAATGTCAAGTTTGACTAAAAATTCGCTGTGTAGGCCATTTTATATTCACATTCTATCATGAACCCTTATCAAAATGTAAAGTCTGACTAAAATCTTGCTGTTTAGGCTGTTTAGGTTGTTTTTATTTCAACACCGGGCTAATAATGAAATTTATTTAATTAAAAATTTTGCTTTTTAGAAAATCTTTTTACCGATTGCAAATGTTACAGATAAAGTGTGAAATCCTTAATGTGCACATTAATCGATTTATAGATTAACTGATTTGCTCCGCTCAAGTCTACAATTAATACGCACAATAACTTCAAAAAGTTTAGATATCGAAAAGTAGATCGATAATAGTTAACAATTGTTGTTGGTCCAGCCAAAGGACGTATTCCGACATTAACAAGTTCTAGTAGGTAATTCGAGATCATCTAAACGATAAGAAAATGACCACACTAGAACACATGCGAAAGAAACAGAGACAGCAAAATCTAGTTGACTTATTGACCGATATCTCTGTGTCAAGTTTATTATGTTTTAGGTTTTCCCTTTCAGGATTTTACTTTCAGTGACGTAATTATGTTCGTTAAACACCACGACCAGAGGTAAGATTATTTAAAAATAAATTCAATGACGACACGTGTCAATCATAATTTTACAATAATTACTTATGCACATTCCTTCTTTGGCTCACCGTCTACGATTCAATTATTAATAAGCTATAAACGTGAGTCGCGAGCCAGGAAGTATGTGCCTCAGACTTAATCCTATGACACAGTCCATCTCGTTCTGGCAATGGATCCTGGAAACCATTTTAATTTTATTGCAAATTATAATAAATAAATTCCGTTCAATAGTAGTAAATCTTATTTATTTTTGAAGGTCTGATACTGGGATGCATACTCTACACAAGTCCTAACTCCAATGACAAATTATATTTTTGCACTCGAAACCAATATACATTGTTCTTGGTGGTTAAAAATTTTTTTTAGTATTTTAATTAGTGAAAAAATTATTAGTTTGGTTTAATAAATTATAATAAGAAATTTAAATTTGAAATTTATTCAATTTTAACCCAGGTTGGGGTATAACAAGGCGAGGGGGAACCAACCCAGAACTTCCGTCGCACTGATCACTAAGGTATCCTATATTATACGTCTCCGGTCCTTTTTATATTTAAAACCGTATACAGTATACACTCGGTTGTTACACCGAATCATATTACACTAAGATATTTTCTAAACTAGCCGGTAAACTCGAAAAATACTCAGTAATTTGTCACATTACCAAGCTTAGTTGGTGATTATGAATAATCGCCGGGAATTATATATATACTCGCCCAATTTATCACTTTTACCGTAGCACATATATTGGGTGTAGGGCAGAGAACCGATTATTTTCATATTCACCGAGTTTGTCTGCTTCTGTCACTTTTTTGACCAAAGCCAAGCCAGTATTAATGAACGAATCCTCAAACAAGAAGCGACGAATATTTGAGTGTCGGCGACAGAATCTAAGTAAAAACAGTTTAATAACCTAGACTGCATTTTAGTTTGAACATATCATTTTCAAGGTGAAGTAAAACGATTTAAATCGTATTAAATGAGAATCCAAATCCGCATATTTGAGTGCGTGAATTTTTAAAAAAATTTTTTGGCATGACAGTCATTATACTAGACGAGTCCTGTTTTAAAATGAATCAGTTCACACTACGAAATGAATATTAATATTACTATAAAAAATATTATTGAAGCTAGATGTCTACAGAAAGCAGTTCAGTCATTTCCAGTATCTGACTTAGTCTTAAAATTTGTTTAGTTTGAATGAAACGGGATCATACAGTTCTGACTATTTCCAATGCCTACCCACTTATACAGTTCTACACAGATTATTAGAAAACCGGGCAAAACCGGAGTATCCACAAGTGTTTCATATCTGCCACTTGTTAAGCCTTAAATATTAAATTCATCTTCTGTCAGTCATATCCTTATCAACAGTTATTCTTTTAATTGATATAAAAAGTGTTTTTCTGAAATAAAAAAGTTACAAGACTTAAAATAATAGTCTAGAAGAGGAAGCCTGCAGAAAACAGAATCTACCAACCCAGCCAAAATGCCTACTTTGGGTATATCGAATCCAGCATTCTTATAAATTCATTTACCGTGGCTCATCCATAAACGATGAAAAATTATCAGCGGTCATTACTATGTCTAGAAAAACGTCTACAGGTATCATTATCAGGTATTTTACGTATCCTATCACACAATACAATCTGACAGAATGTATGTTAAGCCCAGATACAGCCTCCGAGCAAAAAGGGAAATCCCAACGGAAGTCTAATCGATAATTAACAATCAATAATGCATACGTCTTGACACAAATCCGGTATCTTTGCATCCCATTCGTACCAGGAACTCGATCTTTGGTACTTTGTACCGTCAATGTAGCTTGGGTCAACAGGTACAAGCCAGGTTTTTTTATTTAGCAACGACAATTAAGTTGTAAAAATTTTGACGTAAACTTTTTCAATTCTCAAACAGCTGTCATTTTATCTCTTTGCAGTAGGTGTGTTCAGTAGCTGACTTTTCCGGAAAAGATTGACTTTGAAAGAATCATTTTCTCTGGAAATGTGTTTTAAAGTTACTAAATGAAAGTTTCAAATTAGTTTTTCCAAGAAAAACTAATATTGGAAAGAACCACACGACATCACAATACGCAAAAGTTATTTGACTGTTTTATTATCACCATGAAATATTTATACAGGAATACCTCGAATCGCATAATTTTTTAATAAAATCCGTCCCTGACTCTGTTCCTGAACCAAAACCTTTATGACGAAGCTTCTTACGTGGAAACAATACAGAACTTAAATAAAAATAGCAGCAACAGCAGAAGAAAACTAAAATTGAATGAACGAAGAACTCTGGAATAGACCATAGTCTCAAAAAGAGACAACAACGAATGAAGAACGAGACATGACAAACAAACTGTACGAGCACACCTGCCTTCTGTAGAGATTTAGTTTGTGATAAGATTGTCAAGGTGAACATCCAGGTACTTCCAGAACAAGAAAACTATAGGAGGCTGGTGATATCTTAAAATTTAAAAGAATTGGCAGCATGTAAGAATCAATAAATGAACACTTTTACAGAGAACTCGTTTCATAAATATTGCACACTTTAAGAAAAATCAGACTAGTTTGAGGAGGCTTAAAAGACGTTAAACAATCGAAAATTACAAAAAATACCAACAGAAGAGTAGCGCTATAAGAAAGAAGACAGAAAATTCGAGCTTCCCTGGAAAAACCAAACCTTAAAATAGCTGGAAGAAGAACAAACACAGGTATCATAAGAGGTAGGGCTAAAGAACAAAAGGAAACAGGAAAGAGTCAATCCAAAGAGTGCTTGATATTATAGGTTCTAAGATGACCAAAAGAGACAGAAATCAGAAGACAGCAGTTTAGTAACCGAAACAAAACTCATTTAACAGCATACCGACCACAGGACATACGATCATGTTGTTCGTGAACGGAGGTATCCTGCACTTGTATACAGTTTGTCGTGTTCGATTTTGAAGCTATTTCATTAGACTCTAAATAAATTCACAGTAGGCTCAATTTTATTTCATTCTCGACCATAAATAAATAAAAAAGAAAAATGATTAATGAAACTTGACGTTAATATCAAATGTCGGAGACTCAACGGAAATAAATTACTCTTTTGATAAAGGTAAGCACCTAAAAAAATTTCCCTCACCTCCTCGAATGCATCGTACAGACAAAGAGAGTCAAAAGTCCAAAGACACTGATTCACACAAACACACACACACACAGTTTTTATTTTATTTTATTTCGACTCAATCACGTTGTTAGCTGCTCTCACCTTGACTGATCCGTAGATTTTCGGTCATCGGAATAAATCTACATCAAGTGAAACTGGTGATAAAATAAGCAACAGAATAATAAATTGAGAAATCAACTTTTGACAGCTACCACAGTCGGTGATAAACTTTATAGGAACGTTATTGTCAGCGTATTTTCTCATGTTCGAGCAAGACCTTCAGTTTCCACGTGCCACAACATTATTTGTACTCGGTGAATCATAAAATGATTTTTTTTCCAAACGACAATTATTGTTTTAATAAATTGTTTGTGAGTAGCCATGTCCAATTATTGACTATTTCACAGATTTAGGTGGAAATTTAATTTAAGTACACAGCAAAAAAAGTGCTAGAAATTCAAAATATGTCAATAAATGAATAAACAAAAATTAGTAATTTAACCAAATTTGTAAGCAGTAATAATTCCTCACTCTGAAACCTGAATGACAGGTGAATTATGCAACAATTTACAAAATTCCTCACCAAGATGTTGGAAAAACTCATTTTTGAAGATGTGAATTAAAATTATAATTGACAAAAAGGTTGTCTGTTTGCTCAAGTACAACAATAGATAACTACAATAAAAGCAAAATACCTTTCCCAATATACCAAACTAGAGATAATAAGGTGAAGACAACCTCCAACCCTACATAGATGGAATCACTTTCAACAACTACCAGGCAATAACTACAATTACAATACAAATGAGAAAGGATTCTAAAACTCACCAGTTACTAAAAGTGTAAAAATGTTAGCACTTCAGGTGCTAAAGAAAATCAAACACATACCCATAAGCCTCCACAACACAACTATATTCCCTTATATGAAGAAGAAATTGGCTGTAATCACATCTCCATAAACAAACAAACCCAAAAAAACTTATAATCAAAACATACAAAAGAACACCAGCTATTAACACACATACAGAACTTAGAAATTAAGATTATTAACACTCAAATACAAACCTACATACACATCTATAAGTATAAATTGAATCACACCTTTATGACCTGATAGGTATTGTACAAGAATACATTATTATTACATAATCATCATATTGATATTAAGAATAAATTGTTGGAGTATATAATAACAGTATATTACAAAAATTTGCTATTGTTAGGAGTTGAAATCCGTTACAAATAAATTATCTTCTGAGGCAAAGTTAATAATACTGAGTATGAAGAATTCAAAGATTGAGGTTATCAAAAACATTTTAGGGTTTAAGAAAAACAGATACATACTCACCAACTTCCAAAACCCAACCATTTCCTTTCCTGCAAAAGAAGGTAACATCCATCACATCTCCAATATACCAAAACAATTAAAAACCAAAACACATAAAAACGAGACCCGCCATTAACACTCACCACACCAGATTTTTAGATTTAATTAAGACTTTAAAACAATTTTAACTACTTTTATAACTACAACAACCAAATTCTATTAAAAATAAATTATCTTTTGTTATAATCAATATACCAACACGGATAATTAATAAAAATGAAAACAAATAACAATGATTAGAAAAAGAGAAAACAATTTTAACGGTCTTTGCAAAAAATGTCGTGGAGGCAGAACACCCGCCATTTTCTCGGCGTTATTTGTTCGCTTTGGTTTTAAATAATATTTTAAAACAACATTATTGTTAATAGAAATATTTATCAGAGTCAAGATAAAAGCAAATCTCTCTTTGTTTAACGAAGTAATGAATACAACAGAAATTTTAGGCTGAAATGCCCTGCCGAACATCAAACAGGCAAATGAGTCATGTTGAGTTTGAGCGTCAAACTCAACCATAAGCTATCATTCTAATCGCGGCACTTGGGACCGTTAGTCCACCTTAACTAGTTGAACGGATTAAAGAGAATTTTTGCGCGTTATGAGAATGATGTAACGTATTTCTTTTGTTTCGTTTTCGTTTTTAAAGTGAAGTTTGTAAGTGGATTTAATTTAATGTTCCTGTGACTAATGTAAATAAATTATTTTTGTAAAAATTTTAAACAAAACAAAATGGAAGTGTTAATGCACGAAGCAAGTCAAAGAGACAATTTCGAAAGTCAAGATGCTAAGAACAATAGAAACGTTCTCAATGGAACAAGTTTATCCAGTCCATCGAAAATTGAGTCTGTTGAAATAGAATTTCGAAATTTGATGTACAGAGCATCCCTAGGATTTCGAAAAGGTAAAAAAAAAGTCGTTACCTACAGAAATTAAATTTTCAATTTTAACTTCTACATTTTGTTTAGCTATTTGTTGATGAGCTTTTGAGCCTCAGCTTTTTTGGTTTAACATTAACACAAACCACTGCTACTTGAAAATTTTGAAAACCAGTTGGGGTTGAGCTGAAGAAATTTTTCTGAAAATTTATTGATATTTCATTTTTTGAGAGATACATCAAATTTATACAAATACTGATACAAAATGAATTCAAATTTTTTGTTTAGTAAGAAGTTCATCAACTTTGAGATGAATTTAGGAGTCAATTTGCACAAACTTAAACTCAGTGCACGTGACCCAGCAACAAAGCATATCCGGTTTTGCTCAAGTGCGCCATTTTTAAGTTTTTATAAAAGAAAAATTTCTAAAACATAACAGACATAATTGAAAAATATGTTTCAATATCCTTTAGAGAAAACAAACATAAAATAAACATAACATACAATTTAAATGAGTCAAAATGACTCAAAACATATTTAAGACCTAATTTGTTGAGTCACGTGACCGGGCATTCAAAAATTTAACGAACTGTTGGTTAGCCTAAACAGTACTCTATTTTCATTAGGATGAGCCTATTTGACTCGGATAATCAAATTTAAAGTTTATTTCTTTGTGGAAATCAGTTTTAGTGAAAGATTTTAATTAAATTAACCATAATTTGTTTTTTGTACAAATGAATTTAATTTAGGGAATGGGGATTAAAATACACACAACAGTGTAAAATTTGAAATTAGTCAAATTGACTCAGTTCCTAAATCTATTTTTTGTTTATTCTCTTATTTAACTTTTGCCACTTGTCTTCAAGCATGGGAGGATAGATAGTTTGTAGGTCTAGGTATGAGGGTTTGTGTCAAGAGAACAGGCCCATGTCTTAGCTCCAGGAGCGGGTTCAGAAATGTATCTAAATTCAGTGTTAATTTCATTTAAACTTATTTGGACAAGAGCCTCAAAGCCTTTTTTAGAAGTTTTCTAATCCACATGTATATTCATAGTTTTATACCCAAAAGTCATAGAAATAAACAATTACAATATAACAGAGAGAGAAAGGTCTCTGCATTTGCATGTTCACAGATTTGGACCATAATCAATACCTGGAACTTCCACAGCAATTTTGACAAGTCTCTTGGGAGAGTCAGACAAATTTTCCTCATTCTCACTTATTCCAATAACAAATCTAAACCCATAAACACAGGTAGACTTTGAACAAGTCAGAACTACTTTTCATTATTTTAACACTAGCTTTTAGAGCTCCGTGTCTCCCACCTTGCCACGAGCCGGTAATCGAAGCTGTTCAACAAATCAGGTTTTGAATATTAATACAATGTTACTTAACAGTTTGTCACTGTAAGAGCAAGCTTAGTACAAAATAAGAGTTAGAGAAGGAAAATGAAGCTCAACACCAACAAACAATTTTCTTCTTTAGTATTATAGTATAAGAAACTTTTAAGAACATTTAGAACTGCTAGCATTTTATACTCAAATTTGTATACACTAAACAATTCAAAACCTTTGTTTATGTCATTAAAGAAAACTCAAATAATAAGGTTTAAGAACAAATCTGTCTTCTGTTTTCTTTCTAGATCTAAAAATAACAGTCAATAACACCAAATAACCTAAACAGTCCTGTCAAAACATTACTAAGGAAGTAAAAATAGTATAAACTCGACCATCAATGGGACGAAGTAGAATTTATAGACATCACTGTTATTTTGTTAAAAATTTTTAATAGCTAATCTGATCGATCCGTATCCAATATGAAATTTATTTATTTATTTATTATTTTTTTGCAAAATGATAAGTCGTGCTTCCTATGTACTAATAAAATGGAAAAAGTCTTTAGTTTTGTATGAATAGCGTTGCATGGTCACGAGTTATGCACGAAGCTTTAAAGCGATAACCTCAATTGACTATTTACGTACACAAATCAGGCGAGAAAATACTGAAAATGGCAAAAATTTGACTTACAACTCCTCGTCTCAGTTTCTAATCAGTTATTTCAAAATTTTTATTTGAAGAGTGTACAAGACGACATTTTCCCCTCCTCCTCCCCCAAAAATTAAAATTGGGTTCAAATTTCGTTTTTCATGTTTGGGTGTAACAGTCGAGCTCAACCACTATTCTGCTAGTCGAATGGTTTAACCTCTTCATTATAGCTGAAATTTATTTCATAAGTATTGCACAGGCTGTTGTAGTTTATGTTATTCGTTATCAATTCAAGTAGTAAAATCGCTGACTTTTAACAGAAATTTGAGTTTCCCTTTTCACCCTTGGGTATAACACAATATGGCAGAGGATTTAAACCCACGGCCATAAGTTCTGTAGTAAGGCGATTTGACTACTACCCCTTAGATCTTTCACTTATAACTGAAATTTGGGAATTCAAATAGAAAATTTGAAGCGATTCCACTGATTTTAGACAGTTAAATCTAAGTCTGTCTACCGATGTCATGGGTACAGCAGGTCTTCTATCCCATATGCTCTGACGAGCTTTTGGTCTCTTCTAAGAACCATCACATGTTAATAAGCCACGCATGGCCTCTTCCACAACATTAGAAAGTCTTGATAATTTCTGTCACCTCGACCTCGCCCCAGCTTTATGTATAACCTTGTTATATCAGGTGTAAAGACTGTACCTGAAGAGTAGCAAAAAAAAAGTCGAAACGAGTAAACTTCAGGGTAACTTCACGTAACCTTGTTTCATGATCAACAACTTTTTTCTTGGGTACATCTGTACGGCAACTCGTGTGGAATGTGTCGTCGGTTAATCTCACACCGTCTCCCCGAGTCTTTAGCTAATTATGTTTGTGTCTTCACATTATGGTTATTTAATAGAACAACCCCCAAAAATAGTCAAGGCCAATTCGTTATTTATCACGAGAATGTAGCTAATTAATAATTAAATAGCTTCGAGTTATGCTATTGTTTTGTTTTCATATCCATCTGGAAATATTTTGAGCGGATGGCTCTGTCGTCATGGAAGGATTTGTGTCACTTAAAAGCCCATTTGCAAAGGACATTCAGTGATTAGGCTAGTTTAACAAAGTGGCTCCCAGGGGAAGGAATAATTATGGATGACGTAGACATTGTACCTTGACCGAAATCTTCGCTCTTTAAAAAATAAATTTCTACGGGCCTTAAATCACGTTTAGACTGTTATTATGTTAACTATGCACCTATAACCACTAAAGTGGGCCAATTTGAACCACACATCAAATTTTTATACCAAATTTTAAAATCAGTGAAAGAACTTAACACCTAAATTTATTTAGAAAATTAATTCACAAACATAATATATATAATATCAATAATATTAATTATCAAAGCTAAAAGATAAATTTGAAATGAAGTTTTTGGATTGTTTGTCTCCAGTCCTGGACTTGTAAAAGTTATAAGGTTCCTGTTGGTATGACTTTGATTATGAAATCTTTCCCGGAAACGGAAAAAGATGAAGCAATGCCCGTGTTATTTTATAAAACGAACTTCAAACCGGAAAACCTTGTTATTGTTTCGCCTAAAATGTCAATAACACGAAAATTTTATGTTTCATTCATTTTATCTGATCCGAGGCCTTTTTATCTCTCCGGGTTGCGTGTCTTCTGTCAAATATAAAATACAAAAAGAAAAGAAAAAAGCTGAACTGAATGCGTAAACCGAATTTTCGTGACGTTAATCAATTTCACTTTGTCTTAACGTTGGAATGAGTCAATTTGTCTCATTACAAATTCATAAAAATATGTTTAAGAGAGTTTGTGATTAAAACAAAAACGTCTTCTATCATGCTTTTAATAATAATAAAAATATAACCCATAAAATATCGTTTTTAGCTTTATATTTCAAATATGAGCCAATTTGACTCAATCATATACCAGCCTGTGTTTATTTTATATTTGATTGTAAAAAAATTGAGGTTCAAAGTTTAAATAATTTTTTTTTCATTTATTGAGATTGATTTTCTATTTTTTGGGGTGAGTCAAGAGGAAGAGTTGCATGAGTCAAGATGGCTCACGTTAAAGCTGTATCAAGGTATCAAGATTTGTATATATTGGGTTCAATAGACAATTAAACGAAGCACTTACAAAACAACTAATCATCTACAAGAAAAATTAAAATATATTTAACACATAATTTGAGATGTGAGTCATTTTGGCTCAGTAAAGCCCAATAGAATGGGAGATTTAGAATAACGTTTGGGTTTACTATAGAAAGAATCATTTCAAAAGCATAGTTTGTTAGTTAAAAAAGTGTTTTGGATTTCGGTGTGAGTCAGATTGACTCATTTTGACTCAGGCAAGCTTAATAGAAAGGAGATTGAGGATAACGTTTGGGTTTATTGCATAAAAATCATTTCAGAAGCAGAGTTTATTAGTTTAAAAAAGTGTTTGATTTCGGTGTGAGTCAGATTGACTCATTTTGACTCAGACAAGCTTAATAGAAAGGGAGATAACGTTTGGGTTTATTGCATAAAAATCATTTTAGAAGCTGAGTTTATTAGTTTAAAAAAGTGTTTTGGATTTCGGTGAGTCAGATTGACTCAGATCAAGGTTTTATCATCATTAATCCATTCAATTTGCTTAAATTTCAACTGAAAAACAGATAATTTGTGAACTTATTTCTTTTCCTGTCTTAGCGTTCCTGATTAGGACCGTAGTTAGCAGTCAATGTGTTCATGGTGTCAGCTGTCAGAGCTTTTATTTTTGGTCAGAACAACACTTTCCTTGGATGTCTTATCGCTTTTCATTCCCCTCAAGCTTACTGAGAACATGCGTTTTGATAACAATGGTTTATAAGCTCGCACCATCCAATTAATATTATGTACGTAATTTGTTTTTTGGAGGAGGGATAATTACAGAATAACCTTAAAATTAATGAATCAGCTAATAAGTTGTTAAATTATCTTTACAAAAAGGGTCAAGACCCAAATGATATAAAACAGCACGTGGAAAAATTACTTATTAATATGGCGAATCTTTTTGTTTTCCGCAAATGAACCGGATATCTCCAATAGCTGGGAACTGTTATTCGTGTGAATCATTTATACCAAAGTAGGAAATCAGCCCCCGTTTTCGTTGGTTTCGCCTTTGTTAAGAGTTAGTCCTCATTGATCGAATCGAGTTCTTTGTGTTTTGAAGTTGAACTTTAGAACACTCGAAAGACAGGAGTTAGTGTTACAACCATGTTATATGAGAAAAATGTGGGAAATGAAAGAAAAGGGAGGCTAATGACCTCTGAGTATTCCTTTTCTAACAGACGTATTTAGTTAAGGCAAAGTTAATAAAAATAAAAAGCCTAAATTAGGCCCTAGTATCTCTTTAAATTTCAAATAATAAACCATTCAGGATGTATTCTCAACCTATTAACAGATAAATTTGAGTCATAGACAAATTTTTAACCTTCGGATGTAACAGGTTAAGGGAGCTTTAAGCACTACACAACATACCTCTCCTTCGCCATTTCATAAAAATGCACATTCCATTCATTGAAATTTTGAAAGGAGGCCTTTTTTTAGTATGAGTCAAACTGACTCAGTTCAGTAGAAGATAAGTGAGCAAACACCATCCATAATTCTAGTGCTGATTTAGGAAGAAAAGGAAACGAGATTAAATTTTAGGTTGTGGGTGTTGAGTAATGTGTTAGATTAAACGGACTCGTATTTCACTTTAATCCGTCATACGCGCCTAGTTTATTAATAAATCGGTTTTGCGAAAATATTTATTGAGCGCCTAAAAAATGCCTTCATGGTTACCAATTTTATTTGTGGACATAAATAACAGAAAAAACTGCAAACACAAAATATTTTTCGTCTCTTAGGCTGCAGCCATTTTTTTTTAGGCTGGTCAAATAAAATCACACATAATTAAGCATATTTGGGTTTTGACTTTGCTTCACTTTGAGTTTTATTTATTTATTTATTTTATACTATTAGGTGGACCGGAAAATAATGTCGGTTATGTACATATATTACGGTAAAAGTGATAAATCAGGCGAATATTTATACGTAACCCGGTGACTACTCATAATCACCAACTGACCTTGTTAAATGTGACAAATTACTGATATTTATCACATTTACCGGGTAATTTGATAAATCTTCAGATGGTGATGGGAAAATTGGGACTGATGTGCTGTGTAAACGTTTGTTCAGGTTTATCTGTTCTTCTGTTACCTCTTCTCATATTCGCCGTTTCCTGTTGGGAGATTCGTTCACTGTCACTGGCGAACACAGCTGCTGTGATTGTCAGAAAAGTGACAGAAGCTAAGCATATGGTGGTGGTGGTTTTAATCCCGTTTTTCACCCTTAAATTTGGGTATAACAGGATGCGGGAGGAGGATTCGAACCACGACCATTTGCGTCCAAGTCAGGAACTTAACCACTACACAACTCCTCCCACGACAGAAGCTAAGCATATGAGCAATCGTTTATTAATTTTTCTGTTAAGAGTTAGAGATTTTATAAACAGGACGATAATGTGGTAAATATTTGTTACATTTATCAAATTTGTTGGTGATTTTGAATAATCTCCAGGTATTATTATATATTCGCTTGATTTATCACTTTTACCGTAACTTTTATATATATTCTTTCCGGTTCACATAATATTTCTCAGTTAGATTAGTATTCCCGACTAACTAACCACGGGCTACTCTAAAGATCGTATAAGACAACACACATACATAGGTTATATATACTCATACAGATCTACAGGCAAACCGCTGTTACTGGTCGACAACTTGTATAAATTATGCACAATTTCATTTTGACAATACCACCCACTTTCGTCTAGAATCCGCTTCATAAATAATCTACACTCTTATGGATAATTCATTTCATAAATAATGCACACATCCACCTAAATGCCTTCCTCTCTTTTGCCTTTTTAAGGGCCCATCTCAGTTTCATCCCCATCCCTTCCTGTTACCAGTACCGGTTCCTCCCACAATTTATTTATTTTTGTAGAAACTCAAATTAATGATATTTAGAAAGGAAATTGGATGTGTATGCTCTTATAGGCTTCGGTGATCGACCCCCACTTTATATATTGTTATCGATAAGTGATAATATTTGTAGGGACGTTTTTGATGTCACATTGTCAGAAATTGAGGACAAAATGATAAAACCAAAGGCTAAATTAACAATTAAAAAAAGAAATGTCGTTCAAATTTCCTCCAAAGAAATTGTTTTCTGTTCAAATTGTTATTTCTTCTTCCGGTTACGTAACTTCTTGTTTATTAACTTTCTTTAAGTATAAATAATAACTCGCTAATGTTATTAATATTAATTTTCTGTGTGGGGGTGTTGAAATGAACTTTTCTTACTTACCCCTTGAGATGTTGCAACCGTGACGTCATCACTGTAGTCCCTTATCTCTTGAGTTATGCGATTTGAGTTAATACCTTCGGCTCAAATACTATCTGGGTTTATACTGAAAAGCAAAAAATAAATTTTGGATTAATTTTTAATCTCCGATAATCCAACCAGAATCTTAGATAGTGTAATGGAGTTATCTAGAAAAGGTTTGGGTTGTTCAAACTTGGAAATGTGAAACGAGGCCGTGACGAAGGCTAGGAAATAGCAATCCGTCTACTCATTTGAGTTTTTCACTTTCAGGAAGTTTAGACAAAAATTTTTTTAGAAAATTGTTTTGGATTAAATTATACACTAGGCCCACCTTGGGCTCAAACATAATCAAACCTTCTGAGAATCAGGATTTTGTTATTCATTGCGGAAAAACATTTTTTTTTTGTTTGTAAATAATTGTCGCCGACTGGCTATTACAGGGATCAAAGACCATCGTTTTCCTCATTTTCCTAATCTCTTGACCTTAATTACTTCAACAGAAATAAAAAAAGAAAAGAAAAAAAAGCTTCACCCTCTTTTCTGTTGCAAGAAGCCTACGATTCCCACATTTCTGGTTAACCCATTTTAGTCACGATTAAACTCGTAGGAAAAATTTGTTTTGTTTGCCTAGACGGTTCGTTCAAAAAGTAAAGACAACGTTCTGGGGGGAAATTTGTTTGACTAGATGCTTGAGGTGGGTCATTCAAGTTTCTTAAATGACTTACTAATGTTGTTACATAGATATTTCAGCTAATGTGAGTCAATTTGACTCATTAATTTCGGATGTGGATGTGAAAAAGATTGACTGAAGTATTTATAAAATAATTTTTAAAACTCTTACGAGTTATCTCGCCACATAAGTTTCAAATTAGGTGAAATGTAAAGATATCGTGAACAAAACACGACAGTATTTCTGAACAGTTTGACAAGTTTCAAAGTTGTACAGTGACTGCAATGAGAGTGATTTACAGAACATATGGAAGTCAAGATCTTGTTTTAGGGGTTTAAAAATTAAAAATGAATTCCGGTATCTTTCAAAAATAATGCACACATTCATGTAGAATTCATTTCATAAGTTATATACACTCGTTCAAACAATATATTTCATATATTGATTGTTGTTACCAAAATGTTGTGATTAGTTGTGCGAAAAGTAAATTCGGAATGAGTCAAATAGACTCAACTCTTAGAGGTAGACCTGAGTTAGATTTGAGCCTTTCACTAGATCCTCCTGTCAGGGATTTATAGTGCAGGTCCAACTGTTTATTTGAAAGTTATATCTGATAGGTGAAACCAAAATGTTAGTCTAAACCAGGGGTTCCCAAAATTTTTGTGTCGTAGACCTCTTGCCATGTTTTTGGGTTTTGGGTAGACCCCCCTAACCAGATTTTGATTTTTGTAAATTTCTCACTGTAGTTAGTTTTTACTTCATAGGTACTTTTATAAATATCGTATATGTCTTTATATTATAAGATAGTATAATGTAAATAAATAGGTACTGTCAGTATATATTGAGATCCACTATCGTGGACCCCCATTACATTTCATGGACCCATAAATTGTTTGGCTGACGTAGATCCCTTGCAGGTTGTCATAGACCTCTGGGAGTCGATATAGACCACTTTGGGAATCCCTGGTCTAAAGTAAAAGTATCTTTTCTTAAGAAATCACATCAGCAATCACTACAGCCAAACAGTCGGAGTTTTAGAGGACATCAAAATGAAGCAAACGCTTGACTTGCCACAACTAAAATGAAATTGAGCGAAAATGTGGGAAAGTCAGTGTCCAGATTGGATTTCTGTTTGAGGTGTGACTCGAACAACTGATTAAATCTTTTATCAAAAATCGATTATTTAGCACACGGTTCGACTTTGGCCAAATCTTTGAACTTTGGTTCATTACGTGAATCAGACGACCCCGAACGCATAAAAGAATAGTCCAAAAAAATGGTAAAAGTTGCGACATTCTTTAAACGCATATACACACAAAAAACAGTGTTAAAGTTCACCATTTTTAGATAATTTAAAATTAAAAAAAAAATCTTTTTGTTCTCATTGAAGGGAAGCAGGTGTTGAGGGCTAAAGTTTAAGGAAGTTTCAAAGACTAAACTTCCGAATTGATAACTTCAAATTTTCAAATTTTTGGTCGCTTTTTAAATTTTAAAACCGTTAAAAGAAATTCCATTTAACCTTATTTCCGTGTATCAAGTGTCCAGTGACATGAACACCAGACGGAAGTTTATTTTATAAAACACTCGCGTAAACGTTTTCTTCAATGAAAGATGCTGACAATCCCCGACTTGAAGTTTATACGACTGAGATAAAAGCCCAGCCAGTTTCGTATATACTAATACCTTGGTACTCAAGCTTTTTATTTTCCCAGCCAAAGTTCCATCCAAGATTTTTCAAGTCCGGTTTTTGACGCATACAGTCCACCCTCAGAGCATCATCTGTATGTACATCTGTCAGTCTGTTTCTGTAGGTATTTTCTGTATATTGCCTCATAAAGATATGTTGAGGAAGTAATGTTAGCAGTTTCTGAGCACAGGCTCGAACATTTTCGTACTAGTCAGGCACTATAGTTCAGACTTAACAGTGAGCAATCGACCTTTCGTCAATTTTCACTCAATCGATTTCCACAGGGCCACTTAATAGTGCTTGGTGGGCCGCAGTTTGAGTACCAAGGTATCTATAAAATACAACTTTAAGTAACAAACGAGTTTCTAGATCTGTCTTCATCAGAAAGCTCTACCTCGCATCGAATATATTAAGATGCTCACTTCCTTGTACTGAAAGGACTTAAAAGTTATTTAAAAAATTTTTTGTATAACTTGTTATATACATATATATTATAAATATAGTGAACATAAATTCGAGAAACTGCTTGCCTTTGGTTTAATATTCTTCCTCCCTCTCGCGGGGTTTCATCTTTAAGGAAATTAAACAACATAAGAACTGTAAGAGTTTCGTAACCTATATCCGACTTCTAACATCCAATTATACAGACAAAAGTGTGCATTATATATGAATCAAGTTAAGCATTAATCTACTCAGTTCCACTGAGTTTTTAAAATGAATTCTTGACGGGAAGACGTGCTGATGGATTTGCTTTAACCCTTCCAAAATTGTCCTAATCAGTTCTTAAGCTTTATGTTGTGCCATTTTTGTCTCCAGAACATATTGTCATAACCATAAAATGATTCCTATAATTAACCGAAATGATTTTGTTGTAGGGAAGAAGAAAATCCTCCATGAAGTCAACGGTCGTTTTCCGCCGGGAAAGCTAATCGCCATAATGGGGCCTTCAGGAGCCGGGAAATCTACTCTACTAGACGTCTTATCTGGATATCGGTGAGTAATGACTAAACGTCAAAGTTTGTATTTTCAGGTTCGAAGAATCGAAGAGGTTTTTTGCCTGACTCACAGACATTGAGGTATGCGCTGGAGTTTCAGCAGGCGTAGGCAGAAAGTCGTGACACAGTACAAATCACTCACTGAATACTATGAGTGTAAACAAATAATAGTTGAGAGAGGGCACTGTTCTTGATGAGAGAAAGTTCTGTGCTGTCCAAACCATTCACACGTTTCGCTTTGTTGACGGAATCCTACTCCTACCGCGTTTACTATGCCGCCATCGCATTTTTGTGGTTTGCCTTGTTCTGATAATGAAAATACTTTATCGTCATGATAAATGTTGAGGTTGACCTTGAGCTTGAAATTCGCAGTTGTAGGTGCTACTTGAAGTAGAGTTGGCTCTGCATACTCACTTTTACCATCCCCAAGGATGTTTTAACGTTTTGCTTATCTCATATTGTTGGGTGATTCAAATGAAACTTTTCAAGCCAAGGAAAGAAGTCACTCTTCGGTCTGAGATGGAGTAGGATCTTCGGGCTGGGATTTCTTCGAAAACAAAATTCCCGTCAATCAAATACTTTTCGCTTTGGGTTCGACTCGAACTGACCTAAATTCCGGGAACTTTACGCTTTTGCGTCATCGAAGGTCGCCTCATAAAGGCTCGTTTCACATTCTCGAATTTTATTTCGCAGAAAAACCGGGGTCGATGGGGCTGTCATGGTCGACGGGGTTGAGAGAGACCTCAACAACTTTCGACGAATGTCTTGCTATATCCAACAAGATGACAGACTGCAGTCGCTGCTCACGACATGGGAAAACATGAGAATAGCAGCGGATCTTAAATTAGGAGTCAACGTGAAAAACTCAGAAAAGGAGGAAGTTGTGAGTCAGTTTATTTACTTAATGAAAAAAATAAATAAATAAATAACAAACATCCCCTTTATTCAAGTTTAATACAATGATGACACGGCCTTCGAGTTGCAACCGTTTAGTTCAACGTTCGACAAACGTTCATCAGATAAATTTTTTTTTTTTGAGGAAAAACATGATGTTTTGAAAAGTTTATCTTGCCAAACAAAGCCATTAAAATAAAAAAAGAAGTCAACATCAATTGTGAATAGCAATGTGAGTGCCAATTTCTACGCAACGGAAAACTAGAGATCACGAAAAGTTCGCCACTTTGAAATTATTGTCACTTCCAGAGTGTCATTTTAATTATTTAAAAAAAAATTTTTTAATAAAAATTTCCATCAAATTCTGCAAAACACCCGCCATTTTCGTAAACCCTATTTCTTTACCGCGTTTGGTAATGTGGATGACCCGCTTAAGTATTAATTAAAACTAGATCGTTGCCGAACAACAGCACAACACTTCTAAAGGCTTATATTAATATAATTTTATTTATTTATTTTTTGATACTAAAATAATGACGTGAACACAATATATAATATGAGTGAAACAAACTTTTGAATAATACCAACGCGGAAACCGTTAATGTGCACATTACCTACATAAAACATGATAAACCCTCAATTCCAGAAGGAAACAAGTCAATTTGCAAATTATCTAGGTGATGAATTTTGAGCTAGTAAGAAGAGAAGGTTATCATTTTTATTTGAACTTATAAAACAATAGTTGGCATAATTTTTTCTGTTCGAGATTTGTCTGAAATTTAAAAATAATTTTCAGTTCAAAGTAATGAACACGGACTTCGAGCAACAGAATTTCCTGCAGTGAAAGAAAGCCAAGAGATAGTACTTGTAATTTTAACATGACCTTGACTAATTAAATATCATTTCAGTGACCACATACTCATTTTTCTTACAAGGTGAAGGTCATAATATAAACATCGCTGAACAGGTTTATTGGAAATGTATGAAAACGGTCGCCTTGACCTGGACAAATAATTTTCGTTAAAATCTCTCTAAACGAGGTACAGCCTAATTCAAAAGACAATCCTCTCATGTAACACTGTTAATGATGAAGTCCCGACAACCTGTTTTGGACAGTCGTGGTTTTAGAAAATAAAAATAAATTTACGTGAGACCGATTATTTATTTATCAGATGAATGACACAGCGGATGAAGAAGAGAGACTGTAGATTCGGGTTTTGGTTAATGTCTGATAAGGTCTGATTGTAGAGTACCGAGGGTCACCTACAACAGTTAACGATAAGGTTCAAAGTAATTAAAAGCCGATAATGAATAACGAATTATCTATATAATCACTTATAAAACGAAATACTAGCGATAGTGTGCATTATTTATGAAATGAAGTCTTCCCGAAAGCTGTGATTTCAGTCCTATTTTCACTTTAACTAGTTTCCAGTCGGTAGCGTGGAGGTTGTCTAGGTGATTTGGGATGTAAAACGATTTCTTTCCACTTTAACGGATCACTCTAATCTGCGGAATGGCTAGGTAATGTGCGCATTCACGGATATGATCAAAGTAATATATTTAAAAATTAATTTCAACCTTTTACTGTGAAAAATTTTTATGAGTCAAATTGACTCAATAGTGTTAAAGGTATAGTTTGAAATAAAACATGGGGTCACTCTCAAAGGTAATATTTGATTCGAGAAAGACATTCTCTCTGCAAAAGGTCAAATTTGGAATTTTCGATTAAATTTTGTTGATTTTCTTGACCCCTTGATTTAGTCAGTGCCTGAAGGATTCTGTAGTGGAAGAGATTCATGAACCTCTGGCATTTATTATGTTAATAAGTTATTGATTTTCCTTTCAGATCACAAATATTTTAAAGACTATAGGTTTGTACGAAGCGAGGTCTACAAGAGCAGGTAGACTCTCTGGAGGCCAAAAGAAGCGATTATCTATCGCTTTGGAACTGATAAATAATCCACTAGTCTTGTTTTTGGATGAACCTACAACGTAAGTTCCAAACCCTTTTTGGGGGATGATGATTTGGAATAACTTATGAAAAAAATTTCTCTCCAGAGGATTGGACAGTTCGTCCTGTATGCAATGCGTCCAACTCCTGAAGGAATTGGCCCAACAGGGAAGAACGATCATCTGCACAATTCACCAGCCCAGTGCCTCCTTGTTCCAACTCTTCGATTTGGTGTACGTCCTCTCCAGGGGTCACTGCCTATACCAGGGAACAACCGCTAATCTTTTCCCGTTTCTCGAGAAGGTCAAAATGCCTTGTCCCAAATATCACAACCCGGCCGATTACGGTACGTCCGATCAAAATTGGCACACTCAAATAATTTTAAAAATTGATTTCATAAATAATGCACAGTTTCGTGCAGAATAATAGTTTCTCTCATCGTTACAGTGATCGAATTGGCTTGTGGCGAATACGGTGAAGACAAAATTCAAACGATGGTCACAGCTACCGAGAACGGAAAGAACGTGAACTGGTATGAGAACCCGATGGAAATGACTATACCTAAATATCCAGGCCTAAGAAAGGACTACTTTGATAGTCATAAAAAATCTAGGTCCTTACAAGAGACTTCGATCGCAAATCAAATCAAAGTTCTCATGTACAGGGGATACATAAAAGCTAAAAGAGATTCTGTAAGTTCTACTAACTCCATTCATCGTACCCTGAATCTGTTCAGTATAATACTAACACAGGTTATAACATGATGTAATCAATCTATTATATTGATTTTATGTTTTTCTTTTCAGACTCTCACTCATCTTAGGATACTTGTAAATATTCTAACAGGAATCATGTTGGGAGTTTTGTTCATAAAAGCGGGAGACGACGCGAGTAGGATTCTAGATAATTATAATCTAATGTTTGCTATTCTCATGCATCATATGATGTCCACCATGATGCTAACTATCCTGACATGTGAGTTATACTACCTCAAGCTTTTATACTTATGTAATATTATTAACTGACTTAATTATTCATTTTTGAATTTTTTTTGTTACAGTTCCCAGCGAGATTACTATACTTATCAAAGAACATTTTAATCGGTGGTATTCGCTTAAAGCTTATTACCTATCTCTGACAATTGTCGACTTACCTGTGACTATAGTGGGTTGTGCACTCTTCACGATCATTGTCTACTTCATGAGCGATCAACCCCCAGAGATTGACCGATTTTCAATGTTCTTCGCCATTTCTTTGTTAGTGGTATTAGTTGCTCAAGGTTTCGGTCTTATGATTGGAGCCGTTTTCAACGTTGTCGTGAGTATTGTTCAATCTGAAATAACAGTTACCACTAACTTATTTTATAATATTAATTTCAACGCTTTATTACAGAACGGCACGTTCTTAGGACCAACCCTATCCGTTCCAATAATGATGTTCTCTGGATTTGGAGTGGCCATCAAAGACCTACCCTCATATATGAAATGGGGCAGCTATGTCAGTTATCTCAGATACGGAATAGAAGGTTATGTCGGAGCCATTTATGGAGGAGAGAGACCCAACCTCCAGTGCTACACACATTACTGCCATTATAGTTATCCGAATAAATTTTTGAAGGAGGTGGACTGGGCTGGAGATCAATTTTGGAATGATTTGTCAGCTCTAGCCCTAACAGCCCTTGTTTTTAGAATTGCAGCTTTTCTCTTACTAAAGTGGAAGTTGATAGCAATCCGATAAACAGTTATCAGGTCAAATTATAACTTTCAGGTTTTGTTGTTAAAAGAAAGTCATTTTGAGTAACACACATATAGGAAGAATGTAATTTCATAAGTAATGCACATTGTTTTATAGACATTTTGGTGTTGCTCCTTTATTTATTTATTTTACTTAATAATTATTAAAAATTTTTCCTTTTTCACCTGGAAATCTAAAAAGATTCTCACTTCAAATCGATAACCCTAAAAAGTCACCCATATGGAGATTTATAATAAATAAATGTGCATTATTTATGAGAAAAATTAGCCATCAAACCATTATAAAATGAACTCTCAATGAAAGTGGTGGACATACTCAACAGAATAAATTCTTCACGAAAGTGTGTCTTATTTATGCAGCTCCATTGAATATTATTTAAAATTCGACCTAATAGTTTTTATTAATTATGATTTTAATAAACATACTCTACTCGAAGTTAAATATTAAAAAGTTTCTTTTTGAAGAGATGTCGATTTTTTGAAAAATTATGTCAATCAAATCACAGCTTAAGAATGTCGTTTAAAAGTAATTAAAAACGAAAGGATAAAACTAGTATTATAAAAGGTAGACATATATAATAACAGTTAATCGTCTCTTTGGGTTGAAAATTGTCATCAACCGCTGAGAGATTGTAAATACGTCTCAAAACTTAACATTTCATGGCGTTTTAGTTGTAACAAGAACCACGTTGGTATAAATAATCAACGTGAATCCAATGCAATATAAGAAAATGAATTAGTTAATCAGCAATTTTAATTATAAACTAAAATTGTAATGAATCGGAATAAAATGAAAACTTTTTTTTGGTTTATTTTACCTCCACAAAACGACGGTTGACTGTCAAAATTGGAAGCGTTTCCAATATGGCTTCCTCCGTTTAACGGAAATTATTTGAAAAAATCGACAGTGGCGAGCTCTAGCGGCGAATTTTTTCCCTAACTTTTAACTGTAAACAAAACGAATTTCAGACTTCAATCTTTTGAATGTTTTGCGAATCTTTTTTTCAATTTCAGCCTAAAATAAGTGGAGCCAAAGTCAGGGGTGTCAAATTCGTATTTTATAGACTTTATGTAAGCCACTGCGCTGTGAAAATGGGGCTGAATTCTAAAGAATGTAATTCCCGACCGAGGCATTATTCACTTATCACGTTACTTAACCGTTAAATTCGAATTTGACATCCCTGACCTAGGATTATGAGAAAGGAGAGGAGTTCAGATGAAATGAAATTTATTATGTTACTTATTAAAAAAAAATAAACTCCTGTTGTGAATACATAAACTTTCCACAGGATTTTATTCATTTCTAGTTCTAAAAGTCGACATCAAAATAAATTTTATTTTTCTTGTCATACAATAAATAAATAAGAATCCTTATTTAAATGTATTATGTATAAGGCGTGTCATGTTAATTTATTTGTTTAATTTTTGTAAATATACACAATGTATTATTATCGATTTATTCGAATTGATTTTCTTTTGACCACAATTTCACAAGCAAGAGTTTGACTATTTGAGTCATGTTCACAACTTGTTTCAAAATTTTTCATACAAAATTACCTGTCTAGAGAATTTTTAAAAGCTTGGTGATTGCCCGGTGTGGGCAAGTTTACAATTCACCAGCTCTAAGTCATCACAACTTGTTTCAAAAGTGTTTAACTATCTCACTGATGGGAATAGTAACCTTGGAAGAGATGCTGATTAGAACAATCATCAAATAAAATAAATTAATCAAGTAAATTGTTTAAGATAAATTATAACCACGCCATAATCTTAATTATTTTTAATTGTCTAAAACGTCCATCGATTTCAGATAAAAATTAAAAATAACAATAATTAAATCAATAAACACAGAAAAACACAAATTTAACGTTTGTTCAGTTTCAAGTAGAGAACCAGAAATGTTAACATGTGCATGACAACAGCTATGGAACACATGTAAATCAAATTTGAATAAATGTTCACGTTGGTCATTCCAAGTTCGTCGAGAATCTTGGTCGGAGATTTAAAATGGCAATAGTAATCTTCGCAGTCCAAAACCTCTCTGTCGTATCCGTATAACTGGAGGAGAAAAGAAAAAAATGAAAAAGTTAAAATTGATTTTGTGATTTTCACAGCTATCACTGTTGGTATTGTTACTGTGTTGGTCTTTAGTTTCAAGAATTCGTGGGAGGGGTAGTGTAGTGACTAAAGTTCCTGAGTTGGAGGGTTGTGAGTTCGAATCCTCCTTCGGCGTCCTGTTATACCCAAAAAGGGTGAAAGTGGGTTAGTGGGTTAGTCTGCAGTGGTGGACACATATTCTTTCGTTTTGTGCTTTCTTTCACCATTCGAGGATTAAATATTGCTAAAGCTGTTAAAGTATAAATGATAGCTAACGCAATAACAATACCAACAAAAATTTGTTTTACTACAGTTATACCAAATTACTAAACTCACCAATGTCACCATACTATAAAATGAGGATCGGAAATAACTGAGAAAAGACATCCACTGAACTATTATAGAGCGATCTTGAAGTTTCACTGTGAAACCAAACGCAGAACAAGCTGCAGCAGTGATGGGACCCATAAACACGGCGATCTGTACACAAAACAAGTGAAGATACAACACAAAATTATAAAAATCCTCGAGGAAGGGACTAAAATTAATCCCCCAGGAGCTTACTAAAACATTTGACATAGCTTACTTTGATGGGAGCCCAAGCCCCTAAAAAGAAGCCGATGGCTTGAGCCACGAGTGCAGTTGCTATGCAAAAAATTTGAAAGTACGTGAATCGAAATAAGTCTAAGGGTTGATTCGATAGATAATACAGAACCGTCACTCCTGGAATACAGTTGAACATCTAGAAAAGAGACGCATGGTTAGTTGTTAGCTACCGGTGATGAGATGGTATTTGAATGCGGCCATATTTCCTTCCACTGATTGTTTATCCTTGACTCCTGCCAGTAAATGTTTTTAAGGTGCTTACCTGCATCGGAATTTCGATAATTATGAAGGAAAGGTAAAACGGCAATAACGAATACCATCGATTGAAATGTTCCACTCGAAGAATTTTTAACTCATTTGACACTGAAACGAGAAATTAGAATTTCTTAGTATTTAGCGGATTTGAGTGACGACGATGACTATAAATTTATTACACAGTGGAACCTCGCATAATGACTATAATTCGTTCTAGAGTCTTCTTACTCGTTAAGGGAAACGATTTTTACCATACAAAAACGACAATGCGTTCTATGCCCAAAAATTAACTTGAGCCACGAATGAGTCAACGACATTTATTCAAAGAAAATACATTAAATTGTTAATAAGTGTTTATAAATACAAAGATACTCGTTTAACAAGTTCTAAACAGTCTGATGTCACGAAAAGTTTCATCGCATAACTCGAAGACTCCCCAAAACCACGTCACTTAAGCGAGATTCCACTATTGTGCTCTAATGTTTAATTCATTTTACAGTTACATGCTACACTTGGATCCTTACTTGCAGTGGTCACACATATTTTCCCGGTAAACATGACAAATATCAAAACGCCGAATACAAAAGTGATATTTGATCTAACCATGGCAGCATCGTTACCAGTTCCGATGAATAAAAATCCGAGCAATACTGCTGCTAAAAAATGGGCGAGGAATTGCGTTATGCGATATTTCTATAAACAAACAAAACAAGGAAATGAATAAGTAAATAGTATAAGAACGTAAATTAATTATTAAATAGATCATAACTCACATAAGCTTTCTGAAAAATGATTATGTTTCTGGAGTAGAGGCAATAAAATTGAAAAATAAAACTGTTGGGCCACGCGTGAGCCTGAGACTTGAAATCCGCGCTTCCGTTCCTTCCGTAGGATCTCACATCATCTTTGGTCGTCTGATGTTTAATACAATGCTTGATATCACTAATTTTCAAATTCTTCAGCTGGAATTTGGCACTCCGCGTTTCCTTTTCCTCAACTTGAATCGCGTTTGGATTTTCATTTGATTTTATAATTAATCTATCTAAAACGGGTCCGTATTCCCCGACAGCAACTTCTAACACTGAAACAATATAAATTAGTTTGGGTCAGTGTATATAACAAATTCTGGTTCCGCACAGCTAATCTGCAGGTTGACTGGTAGTATGTATTGGTAACTTCAACATATCGTAGTCTCACGATCTGAGCTTAGGTAATCTCTATCAAAGGCTAACAACAGGATTAAGAATTCGTTTGGTTCTTTGATTTGACTGCGAAATAAAAATTCGAACAAGGTTAGACGACGAGTCTACCGATTTGTTGTTACGTCCTAAATAGGATAGCAATAATATCCGCAAGCGTTATTCAAAATTACTGACCGCTAAAACCTCTAATGTCAATAATAATAACAAGCCAAAACCTAAAGGAAATTATCAAATCTTTTGATAACACTATAATCAATAATTATGTTCCTATCAATAATTATAGTCTATAAAAGTCAGGTTTATTTCCACTAGTTGCTCCTCACAAAACTCGTTCCTACGTCCGAACTTAACTTTTAGAGTGACGGGGTTGGATATACTAAAACCTGATCGGTCAGCCAATGAGAAAGAGGTTTGTAAACCTTGAATTTTGATTGGTTTTTGAGTAACCGATACTGAGTCTAGGTTGTTTTGTTTTGAAAGCTATCCATGAACTCGATAATACGGGAAAGGCTTAGGAAGTATAAAATGCTTAGAGTGGTAGTGGAAGTGTCGTTAATGAGTATCTTTGAGATGTTGGAAGAAGATTTTGTGAATACTGTAAATCATACGCCTTTCATACAGGCTAGGCGTAATAGCTGATGAAAATGTGAACAGAAGGTGTCAAATATTGTCAGACTACTGTACCAATCCCTTTCTTAACCTTTCAACTTTAATACTAAATCCACTTACGAAAATCCGCAGGATTGTGATATACGGGACATTTTAAACCCTTTTCTGAGAGGTAAGGCACCAGATCTTTGGTCGGTCCTTCATAAATACAATAACCGTTGGCGAGGGCGTAAACCTTGGAGAACATTTCAAAAATTAGAGCTGACGGCTGGTGAATGGTGCACACGATCGTCCTTCCTTGTTCCGCTAACATTTTCAATAAAGACACACATTGGGAACAAGACAGACTGTCTAAACCTCTACAACAAAAACAAAATCGATTTAGCGATCCTTCTTTATACCAAAACAAATTATTTTTGGTTATAAACTGACTTAATTAATATTTTGATAAGAAGTGTAATATAATTAACTAAAAACCCTCAAAACTTATAATTTATGTCTCGTTAATGTGATTTTGGTATACATTTAACACTTTCAACCTTGCAGTTTATGTTGTACCCAGGCCTTGCAGAAAGGTTGCAGGTCATTTCGTTATCTCTTAAACAGGTATAAATGACTTTGTTCTAAATCCTGATGCATTCACACTGTTGCGCAAGGGCTGTGCAAAGTCACTCTAACTTTTACTATTCCCACGCACATGTTAGTCCTCTCTTCGACTTTATACTTACGTCGTAGGTTCGTCCAAAAAAATAACGGGCGGATTTGTGATAAGCTCGAAGGCAATCGAGAGGCGCTTCTTCTGTCCTCCAGATAACATACCAGTCGCCGTTTTGAGACAGTGACTAAGTCCCAGCATTTCTAATAATTCTTTTATGAGACTCTGTTTCTGTTTCGCGGGGACTTTTCGTCCTAATTTAAGTTCGCTTGCCATTGTCATCGCCTCCTGAACGGTCAAGTTTTCACGGAGGTGATCATCTTGGAGGATGTACGATGAAAGAGTCTTAAACGATTGCGGATCGGAGAGAGTTCTTTCTTGACTGTTTACATAGATGTTTCCTTTGACTCCTCTAACTCTGAAACAAGAAGGAGAAAGTTAGTGAAAGAGAAAAGCAAGTCAAGGTGACTCTCTCATAACCCTAAACGACCAGAAGTGAGCTCACTTATAACCGGCTAGAATGTTAAGAAGGGGTTGATTTCCCAGCTCCTGAGGGCCCCATTATGGCAGTCAACTCTCCAGAACGAAGCTCGCCACTTACTCCATGGAGGATCTGTTTTGTTTCTGAAACGAAAGCAAAACTTCAAGATAACATAAAAAAGATAAATAGAAGAACCGAAATTAAAGAAAATAAAACTCTCCCCTCTCACCTGTGAACGGTTTCCTCCATTTTATTCTCTTCACTTCGTACGTCAAGTTCTTGAAACTCAAATCGACTTTTTGCTTTTTCAAAAACGGACAATTGGCTGGAGTCAAATTCGTGTCAGAATCCATACTGTCTCAGAGTGAAGAATTACACCTACTCAACAACACACGAACATTATTACTAATTAGAATCGAAGATTTATTATTAATTAGAAAGCGGAAATTCGCAACTGAGGTGTGTCATACTTCATTTCCGGTTCGCTTTTGATCTTTAATTTATTTCCAGAGGAGGAAACGATTTTTTATCCGTCCTGTCCTCGTTCTCGGTTAATAATAAGGGAAGAGGAGAGAGTTAATGAGAAAACTTTGAATAGTAAAATGGCAGAAAATAAAAATAAAAAATAAAATCTTGGTCAAGGGTAAAGTTATTAAGTTGACGCTGAGCATACGCAATGATTTGTCAATCGTGGACAGGTTGCAGACTGATAATTGTACGAATTTGAAGGCGACTAACAATTTTTTTTCTCCTTTTTAACATTTTAATTAATCCGAAAAACATTTCAAAATTAATTTGGGTTGTTAAAACTAATCACATTCAACATTTATTTTATTTCCTCACTTTTAGGACTCGATCTTAGGAAGGTCTTGCTCAGACGCTAGTGACACGTTTGAGGTCTCGGGCGGACTTCTTCTGTAACGTTGAGCAATTGTGACTTTTTCACCTTCCTTTCTTTCATTAGCGATGTCCATTTTTGTATTTTTATTATTATTCTACTATTGCGTTTGAGTCTTGAAGACATTTTGAGAAAAGTCGTTGGAGTTAATCCCACGTGAAACCGATATCCTACCGCTATAATACAGAAGTCAGTTATTCGGCAAACTATATACATAAAAGTTGCGGATCTTTACTCCTTAGCTGTGATTTATTTATCCATAAAATGTTTAGTACAGGCCTGGAGTATTATTTACTAACTAAATATTATCTTTATATTGTTATGATATCAAGTTTTATTTAATATACTGTTAGTTAAGCTAAGACATAGTATTTAGCAAAAGGCAAGCTCAAGACTGTACGTTTTAACCCTGACTATTTTGTTACAAATGTTTCTCCTAAAGGAAATCTTACAAAAATGGCTCTGAAATAAATTATGAAAGTATATAAAAGTATAAACTATTTATAAGGATAAAATGGCTTTGAATAAATTTCAATTTTGTGGGATTTAGTTTTGGATCTTTTGGATGACAAGTTTACCGACCACTAAACTAGGTTGATACGTTAAGTGCCAAAAATTGTTTAGGTAATATGCGAGTTATCTAGATCAGTGACTTCCAAAGTGGTGTTTATCGACCCCCAAGGGTATATGACAACCTGGAAGGGGTCTACGTCAGCCAAAAAAAAATTTATGGGTCCAGGAAATGAAAATGGGGGTCCACGATAGTGAATCTCGACATACACTGATAGTACCCACTTACATTATACTATCTTATAATATAAACACATATACATTATTTACACCAATGGAGTAAAGAGTTTACTTCACTACAGTGAGAAATTTACAAAAATCAAAATCAGGTAAGTAGGGGGTCTACCCAAAACCGAAAAACATGGCGAAGGGTCTACGACACAAAAAAGTTTGGGAACCTCTGATCTAGATGGTCTACAGATTACTAACTAGAAACTAGTTTAAATGAGATAGAATGTTTACTTAAATAACAGCTAAGTTTCTGTAAGCTTTTGGGAAGGCTTTATTTCATAAGTAATGCACACTTGTAGAAAGAATTTATTTCATAAATATTGCACAATTTTATTAGACATCCATCTCAAAAGTGATCACCTGTACAATTTGTACATTACCAACTAATAACTCATTTAAGCAAAAATAAGATCCTTGCTGAAACAACAGCCAAGTACCAAATAACACAAAAAGAAAATTTTATTTAGCTTAAATTAACATAAAGTTATTTATTTATTTATTTTTCATATCTACTAAATCAATTTGATACAAGAAAGGAACTGGAAGGAAGAAATCTTAGAACTTCAACGATTTGAGCCCAGATAAAACGCGGTAAGCTATTGACTTCGCATCAGTTAATCTGTAGATTAGCGACAAGATGTGCATATCACCGAGTCTTAAACATTTAAAATGGTAACATGCACATGACTATGGTTGTTCAACTGTTCACCATTTTAATAAACAAAGAATTAATGGCTTTAAACATTTTTATGTGATATTAATCATTGAATAACAAAGCAACTGGCAGTTTTGCAGTTCATTCAAACGAATACCCCTAAACACGCAGTCTTTTATAAATGACAGAACCAAAGTCCGAGTGTTAAACACCTCCAAAAAAAATTTGCATTTCAATAGTTGATATCATCAGGTCTCACCAAGAGGCCCTTGAGGAAAATACCGAATTAAAAATTTTTTTTATACCTTTATAGTCATGACTTCAAATCTCTATCAATCAAGAATGGCTTTCAGGTGATGGTGATCTTCTACCATAATTCATATCCACCATTAAGTATTTTGACTTAACATCATCTTATCAAGTTTTATATTGTTTTAGTATAATTATACTTTAATATAAATGATATTGTATTCTTTGGGGTTGTGCTAGAGTTATGAATGATTTTATAAACAAGTGTAGCAGTGTAAACTAAGAAGTCAGAAAGCTAGTCACTATGTACTGTAAATGAGTGATACTTCCCCCAGGAATCTATGACAACCTGCAGGGGGTCTACAGCAAACCAAAATTTAGGGGTCCATGAAATGAAAATGGGTCCACACACTGGTAGTACCTACTCAATTACATTATACTATCTTATAATATAAAGACATATACAGTATTTATAAAAGCACCTATGAAGTACAAAATTTACTTCACTACAAAGAGAAATTTACAAAAATCAATATCAGGCAAGTGGAGGGTCTATCCAAAACCAAAAAACATGGCAAGGGGTCTATGATACAAAAAGTTTGGGGACCTCTGCTGTAAATCATATCATAAATGCATATCAAACATCAAGTTTGGAAAGGAAATTGGATCAATCATGGAAAATTTTGAAAGGAAATGACTTCAGTAAAAATTTCAAATTTTAACTAAATAATCACAGAACCAAAGGAAAAAGTCTGTATATTTAAACAAATAAAATTTTAACAATTTCATTAAATAAAAACATCTCATAAATAAACAATTTATTGGCAAGTACCTATACAATTAAAAACTTCAACTCGTCTACAAAAATTAATTTTGTTCCAATATGACTTTACACCACTTTTATAATAAATGACCCTTGTAATAACACTACTGATTGGAAATATAGATCAAACCATTAAACCCAAAGTACCAATTAAAATAACTTAACAAAACCCAATGTTAAGTACATGTAAAACTTAATCGGGGAAGTATCCTTCTGTTTATCTAAGAAAAAATCACAAAATAATGACACGATGACAAACATGAGACCCAGTAAATAAAGACTTTTACATCTCATAACAAAATCACGACGACCTTAAGGTGAAGGAGTTTCATGATAAACAGAGCAACTTCCTTGAAACTCTTGATTGTTAAAACAAACAACAACTCAAACTTTTCCAGAATTCTAACTGAGCCTATCCCATGACCTCCTCCTCAGATATTCATCTAAATTGCTAAAAAAAAGTTTGCAATGAATATCAATTCCATTTCAGGATTCGTGCTCTACTAAAGAGGTCAATAAGAACCACATCTCCCCCCCAGCAATTTAAAAATTTGCACAAAATGAAACGAGATTGAATGTTGCTCAGAAAGACTTTTCCCCTAAATATCACCAACAACGATTTAGGCAAACATCAAACACATAAAAAATTGCTCACAACATATTTTTTGTAAGTTAATCACTTTCATTGGAATTGAGTTCAAGAGTGTTTAAACATTAGTTCTATTTTGAGCATAGACACTAGAGAGATAATGTCAAAGAAGGTTATGAATGCAAAATTGCAAGGAATGCAATCATGGTGAAAATGTACGGAATGTATGAATGGATCAATAATGTGAAGAAATCAGTCTTCAAAGGACATTTCACACATTTGTTTGCTAACAATAAAAAAATTTATAAACAAAATTCAACCACACTTATGTACTGACTACAGTGCAATTAAAATATTAAATGGCTGAACCTTTAAGGCATGATTATGTAAAGGATTTCTAAGCTATTTAGAATTACCTAAGTCCGAAATTGAAATGTAATACTCTTACACTAATACAACCTTATTACATCTTCAAAATATTTGATTAACTAAAACACCAAGCAAAGTTTATACTTGTTGAGCCCATTAATAAAATTCTCAATAACTTCTCTAAGCCTTAGACTTCCTCACTGAACTTAAATAAATAACCCAGAAAAAACTTATTAGATTTGACACTAACACCCTTAAAAATGGAGGAACAAAATAAACATTTATATATTGGAAAAGTGTTAGATATTTAAGATTTGCCTCGACAACTTTAGGGAAAATCACTGAAGTATTATCGAATGAATACTCATGATTTTTCCCTTCAAACCTTGAAAGCATGTACAACGAAAAGAATGTATATAATGGCATGAAAAATCCTTTCAATTATGAACAACTGAAACAATGGTGTTCTAGCATTTTCCTCAAGGAAATTAGACATGATTTGATAGAAATAATGTGGGATTGTTCCACCGAACAAGAGTCCGAAAATTGTAAAAGCCCAAAACGAATCATGATTCAATAATCTGCTTCCACTTCTCCTTTGCGATATATAATTTCCTAATGCAGCTAGAATACAACTGGTTATTGACTTGGTTCGAATTGGATTCATATACAGCTGACTTATATAAAATCCAATCAAATTGAAGGTGACTTTGTAAGGTTTTGATAACAAGGCCATTGTTTAATATCTGGAAAATAAGAAAATTGAGATTAAGTCAATAAAAATTTTGGAAAACCCAAAAGGAGAAAATTAGCAGATTTTGACATTTAAAAAATGGGTTTTCGAGAACTTCTGACCTACTGTTTACACATCAAATTAGAAAATCAATTCAAACAGAAATATTCCAAAGATTTAAAATAAAAATACCTGATAACATGATTGAAAAATTATCATCTCTCAATTTGGATTCAAGGTAAAAAAGTCAAGGCTAAAAGTTATTTTAAGTAAATCAAAAACGATTTAATTACTTTATTGTGAGATGACTATTCTACAAACATGACGGTCGATTATGAAAGAAAATAAATAAATAAATAAATAAAAACGTAGGGGAAAGGAGAAAAAAAATTACTATGAAGGAGAGGACTTTGAAACTGGCACTTTCAGTTGAAAGGTTAAAATGGAAAAAAAAAGATTCACAAGCTTACCTAAGCAAACAATGTCAATATAAATGTGTGAATGACCAAAAAGAAACCGAAAAACGGTCACAAAATAATTAACACCACTTTAAGAGAAAAATAATTTCACGTCAAACAAATTGAAAATCACTTGAAAATAATTAATTAATGTTTACGAATACAATTGCCATTTGAAGAGACAACAAATGCGCGTGCGCAGTTAAACGTTGCATGTTTTTGAATTTTTGTTCCGAAACAAACTCCACGTGTGAATGGTTGAAACACCGCGTGTGACTCGACTTTTTTCCCAACAATTTAATTTTTTCTGTTCAACCGTCAAACATAAAATTCACGCATAATGCACTTGCAATGAAGGGTTTGAAAATTTTTTTCTGTTGAATCAGTGTTGAAGGCAGCCATCTTGGAGTTTTAACGGTTCCACAACGGATTCATGCACATTCAAAAAATAAATGAAATTGTTAAATTATTTTTTACTGACGACATCCGGTAAATTTTAACACAGAATATTTGTACAACTATTAAAATGCTTTTCAGTCTAGCCATTTCAGGTATTTTCTGAATTGTTTCCTGTAAAATATTTTATGTAAATCAAATCAAACTTTCTCTTAAATTTAAGTTTTATTAGTACAACTTTATAAGTTATTTACGCCCTCTTTCCAAAGAACATATATTTCTCTCTGTCATGATATCCAAAATCTGTTATTTTCTCGTCAACGTTTTTGCTTTTTTCTCTTTGAATTTTATTCTTGACATTTCCTGCCTTTTTCGTCAAATCATTCCCGACATGTCACAAATCTTGTGTATAGCAGGTCGGCAACCTTTTAGAGATATTGCTGACCAGTGACATGATCTTAACAGATGGGATCTAATGTGGGACAAAAATGTCAACAGTTATGCAGTCGGGCCATGTTTAACACGTCTAGGAAATTGGGAGCCTGTTCAAGAGATCTTCATCTCTTTCGCGGTTATGTCATTTCAAATGCAATGCGAATTTTCAAGCGTCATGCAAGTTTTTAAGACCTTAATTCATAAATATTGCACATTATCATAAGGAATTCATCTCATAAGTAATGCACACTTATTGTTTTTAGTGATAGTGCGGCGTTATAGAGTTCTATATACTTATTCCTTTAACTGCTTAGTTGCTTGTTATCTTATTATCCCAAAAATTTGTCATAACCGACATACAAAATTGAAAAACTCACCTAAACTTCTTCTTTTCTTTCCAGATAAATCACCAATTTATAGGTTGGTAGTACCGAATGTGAAGCCAAAGGAAAGACCATGAGATTTAGAAGTTTAAACATTCATCAAGGTATTTTAATTACACATACCAACTTTTAATTAAATCAAAGGGCCTACAGACTCTAACTACAGGAAATAGAAATTAAAAAAGGCATTTTATACACACATAAAAAAATATGGAATTTCAATTTTGAGTATAAACCATTCTTTTGTTTCCTTCTAGAGTTAACCAAACCAGAAGTACCAAAGCCAATCCAAGAAGACATACAACCAACTTTGAGGAAGAACAATTTCAATGGTTTGTTGAACTCAAAATGAGAAATTCTCATATTCTAAACACACACAAGCACATCATTCACAACACTTCACAGTATTTTAGACTAGTTAATGTCAAGTTTGGTTTCAAATTCAATGAAGAACCAAAAATTTCATTGCTGCCTTTTAGAGACAGTTTATTGGTTATACTACTCCCACTCTTTTTGTTTCCATTGATTTGATTTACAAAATATGTTTTGTTAGAAAAGAGTCAAAAAAATATTTGTGCACCTAATCATGTTTGTGTATATTTCAGAAAGCTCCTCAAAAAAAAAATGGCAACCAACTCTACCTAATATTAAACGGATCCTTGATTTTTCTCAGCAGTCTGACTCCAAAAAATCTCTTCACTTTCGAAACCGAATACAACAAAAAAAAAGTTGAAAATGACGACACCGGTACGTACAAAAAAACTGGTCATGAAATTACTTTCTCTCTTTCTTTAACGTTCATGGCGATAGCAAGATCATTCATGCCATTATATACATCCGAATCAGTTTATAAAATACTGTTTCGTGTTCCTTGACATGGATTCTTTGTTAATTCGAGTTCTTTTGTTTTCTGCCTTGACTTCCTCCAAAGTCAGCTACGGACGACATTGTTTCTCCTCATTTATACCAGAACAAAACGGAAAACATTTTAAATCCCCCAAATTCCTTGTCGTGGAAACCCGGAAATGATTGGTAAAGAACGTCCAAATTAACGTTATTACGTAACCCTTTGATTTTTAACTAAAGAGCCTAAATTTTTGGTCAAGTTCAATGATAGGAGATGGCTTGTACTTAGGCAAAATTTTTAGAAAATGGACCGGGACGATCGCAAGGACGGAACTGACGCAATGACAACCTAAAATATTCTAGAAAACCAACGTTCTTTGGAATTTACCAAATTTGGACCCACCCCCTTCACAGTCAAAAGGTACAATGTGGGTCTGATGCCAAAAAAATGGACATAAACCTAAAAATGTCACTCTTAGCACTAGATTTACGCCCTGGACTAATCTGACTCGATTATAATTTTATATTATTATGTTGTTATTTTATGTCTGTTTTCTTAAGAAACAGTTTATTTTGAAATGAAAATTTTTTTTAATTACAAGAATTAATTTGAGAAGTTCAAATTTATAATTAAAACTAGATTTACTGACAGAGTCGATTTGACTCACAATATTTGTTTATTTTGTCTTTTTCTTCTTCACAAAAGAGTTGTTCTTATTATTCATCCCCTGATTAACCGACCCAAGTGTCAGAAAATGAGTAAGTCGAATAAGGAACTTAAATGTGAGTCAAATCGGCTCACAACTAAGTTCCAAACAAATTGAAAGATTTGCGACAAAAATTGATTATTAAAAGTGAGCACATCACTGATAACCCAACACATATTTGATTTGAGTCGATTTGACTCACAATATTTGTTCAATTTCTCTTCCCTTTTCTTCCTATAAGAGTTGTTCTTATTTTTCATCCCCTCGTTAACCATCCCAAGTGTTAGAAAAGAAGGAAATGAGTCGAAAAGGAACTTGGTTGTGAGTCAAATTGGCTCAAATAATTTGAAAGATTTGGTGGAATAATTGATTGTTAAAAGTGAGCATACCACTAATCCCACAACACATATTTCAGCAAAGAAGCTAAAATTTAGATAAACCACACCTGAAAGAACCCCCAACAGTTTAATACCTGGAGTCATGCAGGGTTGAAATGATGTAGTTCTAAGATGGCGGAAACAGGATAAAAAGAGCAACATAATTAAAAGTCGCTGATATAATTTTTAATAAGTCAAACTCACTCAGCAAGTTAAGGTTGACATAATATATATATTGTTACTGAAGCGAGTCAATTTGACTCATAGGATTCTAAGTTCACTACTAAATAATATTATTTGTGTGGGAAGTCTGGAGTTTTGTAGTGAAAGCACCTGCTTGTAGTAGTGGTTGTAATCCTGTTTCTCACCCTTTTTGGAGGATAACAGGATACGGGAGGAGGATTCGAACTCACGACCGTAACGTCCAAGTCAGGAACTTTAACTACTACACAACTCCTCCCGCATGAAAACACCTGGTTGTAGAAGTTGCGGTTGTGAGTTTGAATCTTCTTCCACACCCTAGTGTAGCCAATGAGACTAACACTCACTGATATTATCATTGTAGACATTCTGGCACAAAATTCTACCTGAATATATTTCTTTCATACTAGAAAGTGTTTTCTGTTGTGTTATAATGAGTCGAATCCGTGGAGTCCATGATTGGGTGAAACGTAAAAATGGCCTCTTATACTGTATATAATATTTAAATCGTAATTTATTTATTTTAGATGTTTGCAATGAAGAGAATCAAAGCAGAGAAATCATGTGTGTCAGAACTAACAAGACACAAACAATAGGAGGAGGGCAAGGTTTCGATTGAAGTCCGTACTGGTAAGTGGCGAACAATTGCTCTGAATGAGACAAAGGTAGATTGTCGATCAAACGCAAAACATAGTCAATCTCGAGTTCATTATAAAAGTGAATAATGGAAGGAAGGAATCCACAATGAATGCACTCCGAGGATGATTATGATAATAATAAAAAAGAAATTCCTCTCACTGATTTGATTTTCTTATCTGTGAGTATAAAAAAAACATGAGCACATCATTTCGAGAAGAATCAAGGGTCAAATTATGCAAAAATGGCATAATTTGTTTAGCCAACAATCATTTTAATACACATATTAGGAAATAAGTGATGACTGCCAATAGTTAATTGCATTCAGTTAGACAACTCAATTTCTAGACTTGTGAAAGCTTGAAAAAGGTTTCACTAACCTCACCATTTTTAATTATTCTTTGTCAATCTGTAGATGAAGTAATTAAACATTTATGAAAGTGGCTGATTGTTGGGAAATTGAAATCCGTTTGATGTTCGGATGATATAAAACAAAAGTGAAACAATATTGGGTGCAATTATCACTTGAGTGATTGACCTTAGGGTGTCAAGGAACTCAATAAACTCTAATGGCCGCGATTTTTATAAAAACTTTCAGGTTCTGTAGGCTTGTTAAAGATAAAAAATTTAGGTCGGTTGAGAGAAAAGTTTTTCCTCTCTCACAACTAATTGCTTTATACTTGAGCTGCAATCGGTTAAAGTAGTAGTGATACTTAAATTACATATCTACCATTGAAAAATATAATTATATAGATAAAAGTTAAGGATATTGAAAACAGATTTAACTAACTCTCACCTAACTGTGGATTCAAGTTTTGTCTGGGAAAAATTTGCACAAATTTTGGTTTGAGTTGTAATACCTTAGGACAGAGTCCGGCTCCTGAGTCACTTGTGACTTACTTTACCCTTGACTGTGGCTCTTCCACAATACATTTAGTGCAGGGTCGGAGTAACTTGCTAAATAATTTTATCTTTATATATGTATGAAACAAAGTTGTAGTACAGTTAGTAAGTCATAAAGCTATACACTAGAGCAGCATTTAGAAGATGCAGTCGTCACTCTGTGCACTATTTTTGAAATCAATTCTACTTTTATATCATATACTTAGTATAGAAACTAAAAATGTATATAATTTATGGAAATTTTTGGGCACAGGCTTACTATGGTGTGTCATTTCCTACTATGTGGGTTATTTCAAAAATAATGCACAACGTCAATTAGTAATTCATTTCAAAAGTAATGCACACTTCGATGGAGAATTAAGAACCTTTAGGATCATTTCAGAATCTTGTTTGGTACAGAATTCATTTCGTAAGTACTTTAATCCCAGACATACAGTATTTAGTATAGGCATGCTCGAGTGTACTTTCAGCACTAATTATAAAAATGTCTCAGCAAAGCTTGTTTCTACAAAAAAATTTTAAAAAAGGCTCTTTGGACAAATTTCAATTTTGTATGGTTTAGGTATGACTCTAAGAGTTTATCGACCACCGCCTTAGGGTATAACAGGATGTAAAAAAGGGGCGCAGGGGGCTTCGGGGAACTTTAACTTTCTGCCATTGCTTCAGTGATCAGTCACGCTCACCACTTATCGGGTAGGCATTTTCAGTTTTTGCGCGATTTAAAGATGTCAAGAATGTTCTGGAATTATTATAATAAGTATATAATACAGTTGCTCACTGATTTTGTTTTTGACTCCTGCTAACTACTACCTGTCTAAGAGTAAGAGACATCATGTAGTTGGTATAGTTGTGAGGAGGATTTTGACTGGGGAATAGACCAACGTCATAGTCTTAAGCGCGGATACAGAAGCTGGAAGTGATGTTGGGTTTGATCATTAGTAGGAGAGGTAGAGAAAGTTAGGAGGAAGGAGAGGGGGATGAAAGGTAGGGAGAGGTATTGGCGTCGGGGTAGTTGGTGAGGAATTGGGAAAGAGGTAGAACTCACTGATTAGTTGTAATCATCGTTTTGTAGATATTTCGAATTCGTTTTTCACATCAAGAACTCATGGCGAGTGTATGCGTACTCCAGTCTACAGAACCATACATAGTACCAGGTCGAGTCATAAATAAATTCCGATGAAAATACACGTTCAGAATCACAAACAGTGCACACTTGTCTGAAGAACTCATCTCACTTTCAGAAATTTTTGTCATAAATTTCCAGAGTTGGATTCAAAAGTAGTGCACAATTTTAGAAAGAACTGAATGAGCATAACTGCTCTCAAAGAATTTATTTGCTAATTCTAGTTTCAGTCTTCCAGGAGCTGGGAATACCATCTTTTGGCATAACTTTCTGATGTCTTGAGCTCTGACCGTTTCTCTCATGTTGGTTGATCAGTTTTAGTGTCAGAAACTACGTCGTCAAAAATTTTATAATAGTGCGATGAGTGTTGTGCAATATTTATGAAATGAATTCCTCATAAAAGTCTGCATAAAATATTGTTTGAACCGGAATGTAATATCTTATACATGTATGTTACAGTAAATATGATATATTAGGCAAATATATATAACTCCCGACGATTATTCATAATCACCAATTAAGCTGACAAGTATTTATCACATTTACCGGCTAGTGTGTGAAATATCCAACACTTAATCCGACCAAACTTTTATTAAAATCTATACTACAAGTTGGAGATTATATAAACTAGCCGGTGAATGTGATAAATATCTAGTAATTTGTCATAAACACCAAGTTTAGTTGGTGATTATGAATAATCGCCGGGAGTTGGGTGTATTCGTCTAATTTATCACTTTTACCGTGACATTTGTTGGGTGTAAAGCAAAGAACCGACGTTATTTTATTGTTTATGAGATTAGTCGTTCAGTGTGCGTTATTTTTGGAATGAATAATCTTTAAGGAGGTGTATTATTTACGAAATTTATCCTTCGAGGAATTGTGCATTGTTTCTGAAATGAATTTTTCACGGAGGTGTCGATTACGCAGCTTCATCTATATGCATTTATGACTCGACGTAATATTAGCCAATGATTCGTCAAAACATTAAGAACAGTCGTTTGTTTATAGTATAAAACAATAAATAATTGAAAGTTATTGTCTATTGTGGCGTGAGAGTCGAGAGTGATTATTTCTATAACGCGATTTCTCACACTTGTGCATTTGACGCCCCACTACAATTACAGTAACCTATTTTTGTAAAATAATTTAAAAACTGGATACGGGCCTGAACTGTAGTACTATGAGACAAACCATTTCAAGTTTCATGACAAATGAAAGTAGATGATGATTAAACACACTCAACAGACACACGGACGATGTGCACTCGTTATTTACTGCGTTTAGCCTGGCCTGTAAAATCCAATTTTTTGTCGTTGCGAAAAACCAGGAAGTTCAAAAAGACCATTTTTTGTTGTTGTTGTTGTTTTTTTTTATCTATCTTTCATATGATTTATATGACATGAATCTATATAACAATTAAAATCTAAAGTTTCGATATGGCGACTTATTTTTGAGCCCAGCACCAGCTGTTGGCGGACGAGTTGGAAGTCAGTTATAAGAGGCAGTGCATGCCTTAGTCGTTTCAGACCTCCCTGGTGTTATAAAAGTCTAATTTTTAAATATGTTCACATATGTTATGAGAATGTGCATTATTTTTGAAATGAGATCTTGATACAAGTGTGGGCTTAATAGAAAAATAGATTTGCGATCGTTGCGCAGCTCTGATAAAGGCTGTTTAGTGCTTAATATTGTGTTAGTCAATTTATAGAATGAAATCCTGCGCAAAGTGTGCATTATTTATGAAATAAGTCAATGATTAGTCACGGAGCAATATTGCTCATACATAAATCATTAGATATGACTCAGGTCACGCAAGACGTGAAAGTGTGCATTATTTATGAAACGAACTGTTCAATAAATTGTGCAATACTTATGAAATAAAGCCCTGGTACTCAACCTTTTTCCTTCCTGGGCCGAATTTCCATCGTCTGGCTTTCGACGCATACAGTCAACCCTCAGAGCATCATCTGTATGTACATCTGTCAGTTGTTTCTGTATATTGCCTCATAAAGATATGTTGAGGCAATGTTAGCAGGAGCCAGGCTCAACATTTTCATACTGGTCAGGCACTATAGTTCAGAGTTAACAATGAGCAATCGACCTTTCACAAATTTTCAGTCAGTCGGTATCCACTGGACAATTGGGTCACTCAGTAGAGCTTGGTGGGCCACAATTTGAGTACCAAGGAAAAAATTTACAGAAACGTCACCGTGATAACATCCAAGATCTTATTTACACTTAAACGAGTCCATTTGAGATAACATACAGGCGAGCAAGGTAATCGTAAAAGTGATTGTCGGTACTCGATCACCATAATGCGCAGATTAATGGCACAGGGTAATAATAATAATAATAATAAGGAAGCCTATCTCGTACGGGCCACCCTAAAATTGATCAAAACATAAACACCAACTTCAGTTAATTGTTTTTATTGAAAGGAAATTTCTTCCGGACCTTTAAATTGTTATTTTACCCGGTGCTAAAATATGGCCCCTAAAATTTTAATGAGGTATTATTGTTATTTCGTCAATTGTATCCATGAATGATGATTAAATATTAATTAACGCGATTTTTTGCTTAATTATTTGTTCAAAAAAAAATATTTCCGCGAAAACGTGACGTCTTTAATTAACATAAATATTTGAGAGGGTTGGCGGGGGCCTAACAGAAAACAATTATTTTACCTTTGATTGACATTACACCGCGTAAGTTCAAATTTTTTTTTGTTTTTGTTAAACATTATTGCTCATCGGTTTAGGTGCCCCCTGGCTCGGAAGCCCGTTGTCATTACTAACAGCAATAACATTCGATTTTGATAGCAATAATCATTATTATAAAAAGATCCACCGCATCCTTGACTGCATCCGTTAAGATCAAAGATTATTGTAACAACTTCAAGGAAAATTTGACATATTTGTCATAGGAAGCTCAAAAGTTTGTACAAGTTTGATTGAAAGGAGATTAGTGTAAGTTTCTCAACATGTGTTTACATGGTTTTGTTTGCTGTTTTGGGGTTTTTGTAAAAGGACGGAAGTAAAATTTTTCTAAACAAGGTCTTTAGGTTCAGATTAGTTTTAGAAAAATTATCACGTGACTAATAAGAATACGATGCTGTGATTAGTAGTTGGTCTAGCGTATAAGAATCGAATTTTTGGGTTAGGGAATGGAATAAGAGTTAGAATTTGAGTTATGTTGAAGTGAAAGAAGAGTAGGGATTAGAAGACAGCAGCGATTAGGTTTTGAGATTTCATTTTGAAAGATGTATACACTACGAAGGATTCGCTTCCAGATTGAGTAGGTTGCCCCGGATCGGGCAGACGAAGCTTCTAGGACCAGTGATTCCCAAAGTAGTCTATATGGAACCCCAGGGGTCTACGTCAACGAAAACAAAAATTTTAGGGGTCCAAATGAAAACGGGGATCCACAATAATGGATCTCAAACATACACTGGTACAACCTACGTACTTACATTATACTATCGTATAATATAAAGACATACTATACTAGACAAGATGAGTTGCTAACATTTTCGCGGTTGTTATTAGTGATGTTAGTATATAACTTTTGGCTTATTACCCTTTTCTCTTACTTCTCAGTCGAAATCAAACACTAAAGATACCTTTAGATGCGAAAGAAGGCCAAATACCTGAGAAAGGTAAAAGAAAATTCTGATATTCTGTCAAAAATTTGCCCTACGTAACAGTCAAAAGTTATACACCAACACACACTAGACCAAGCCCAGAAATATATACGAAACAACCTTACACAGGGTTACAGAACTGTTATCCGGTCTTAACATCAGTCGGTTAAGGATTTAGGTTTATGAAACGTATGCAGTGTAAGGAGGGATGCTGTAGAGAGATCGATCAGTCGAAAATTTGCGATTTCTTTCATACGATAAAAATATCCAAATCCTTTTGTATAAAGCAGTTAAGATTTTGCAACTTCCAAAAATAGAAAAACAAAGGCTCATGGTCTATAATTAACGTGAATCTCGGTGAAACTTCTTTTATTACCCAAAAACCACTTTTACAGTTTCTTTATTCGTTTCCCCATAAACCTTTTCACCTTTTGATAACATTGACACAACAAAACACAGTATGAGAGCCTTTGCCCTGAGCCTTTTAGGTTAATCATCGACGGGTAAAATTAGATCCGATTAATTTGACTACAAACACAAATTCCAAGGCTCTTCAACTGAAAATTCGTTCCAGAGGGAAGGCAAGTTATTGAATTGGAAAAAGGCAAAGTGTTCGAAGAGTTAGTGATTTCTTTCGGAAACCGGTTTTATTTTTAATAAGCCAGAACACTTTCTCTCATTCCTATCAGTGTGTAAACATAAAGAAATTTAAAAAGAGATTTGAGTGCAGGTCCCTGATGAAATTACCACTTAACAAAATCACTTACAACTACGCCTACTATTACAAAACAATATCTCTGCTGTAACTCAGTTTAAACAATTATGATTAACAAGCTTTTCAGTGGTTTTAGTGAAATTTATCATTTGGTCTCACTTTTTAATTCTCATGCACAAATGGCGAAATTCGTATTCGAGATATGAACCTGACCTTAAGTCACGGGTTACCGCCATCCCGGTCACTAATTGTAGTGAACTTTTATTTTTGTAAATAAAATAAATTTTCTCTCGGATTTTGCAATTTTCACGAAAGGTAAACCACGACAAACATAACACAACACTAACAACATTTTTTGGGTTGTTGTTGTTGTCGTTGTTATTATTATTACCGTGGGTTACGTAACAATTTTCGCAGATTTTTTGTTGTTGTTGTTGTTGATTGAATGTGACATGGTAGCGGAGCAGAGAAAGTAAGTTAGTTTATAATCAATCATAAAAATAATAATAGCAGAAAGGTAATATTATCAATAACGGAAGGATATAAGAAAGAGTTATTAAGGAAAAAATCCTTTTTATATAATGAAAGAACTCGAAGAATGGTGTAGAAAGTGCGTTTTGCAACAGTATTGTTTTAGAGCCGTAATCAAGATTTATCTCAAGATAAGGAGTTACGACCTTTGGTTAGAAGGCAGGAGCTAACAAAAGACGGAAATATGGATTCGTGTAGTTCGTGACATAAAGAAAGCCGCAAGTTAGGTAGGTAGCAAGAGAGATGTGATGACCATTGATGTATAAAAATAACCGATCAAGGTGAATATGAGTGTAACCACGTTACTCTAACATCTCTCACGTGTAAGGTAAATATGACATAAATTATGACTTGTGCAAAGTGAATATAAATAAATAAGACAATGAGGGAAAACGTGTCAAACTTGAGGAAGTAACAGGTTTTGTTTTGTGTGAAAACTGTTAAGGTCGAATAACAGAATTAAGAGATCGTTGACTTGCACCGGGGAAACTTGCGGCCGGAAGTCCCCGCCATTTAAAATGCAGAATATTAAAACAAATAAAAATGACCGATAATGCGAATCGCAGGCTGGTGAACTTCTAACAGAAACTGAGGGCCCGAAAATTTTTTAGGCTAACAGTTCCTTCTTACAAAACCATGTTTGTGGATTAATCCCGAACTAATCCGCCAGTCATAATCCATTAATCCAAATCGTGGGATTAATTCGTAACATAAGCACTAACATAATCACTTTAAAACAAAAATTATTCATTCAACAAACCTTTCCAGAAAAATTTTTAATTAAATTTTGCACGTCAACATCAATTTCCTGCCATTTTAACATCGGAGCACATATCCGTGTCTGCGTAACATGATAATCATTTAAAGCGAACGGAAGTTATGGCAGAAACATTTTCAAAACGAAACAAATTTTTTTTTGAAAGTTACAAATTCCGTTAATTTTGGGTTGACACATCTCCGTAACAAACTTTAATAACAAATAAATAAATGAAGAAGTAAGTTAATTAATAAAATCTTACCCACAATAAATAAAATAAAATAAAACAAAACAATCACGTGAAAACGAATCGAAACGGGGAAATTTTCCGCGGAAGAAAATGGTTGAGTAATACTGTTAACTTTGACATATCATGCGTAACGTTTGTGAAAATTGTCCTATGTGTGCATTAAATAAAATAAATAAATAATTGATAACGTTTCGGGGATAGAACTGAACAAGTCGGTGAATTTATATTGCGCGCCAGTGGATAGTGTTAACTGAATCCGTACCGTTTGCGGTTGTTGGTGATACTGAAGAGGGGAGAGAGTAGAGAGAGAGAGAGAGAGAGATGAATGTCACGTATGGCCTAAACTCTCCACTCCACTTAACCAAAAGGCAATGCGTTTTTCTCCTCTTTTTTTGAATGTTGCATAATAGTCTTGAGTTCTTTTTATTTATGTATGTCCGCGGGGCATTTTGTTTTGTTTTGATTTTCTTAAAGTGAAAACGAACTTAAACACATTAAAGATAAACGAATTAAAGAAAATTATGTGAAATAACGACAAAAATATATCAATAAATATGTAAAATAAAAAACGGAAACGGTATTCGAATGTCAGTTTGAAATTCTTGAGGTCTGTTGTAACGGAAACGATTTCGAACCCCTTGTTAAAGAAGGCGGTGGATATGGCGGAATGGCGATTTTCAGTTTTCGTGTTTTCTGTTGTTTAACTTCCTTTCTCGTTTCGAATCCTGGGTTTTTATTTTTATTTTTGTAGTATTATATTCTAGCATTTTTATTTTTGAACATTTTAAACCTTTTGAACCTTTTCTTTACTTATTTTATTCATTTTTAACAAGGTTAGGTTAACATTTGAAAAATATTTTTTGAACATGATGAATAAATCTGAAGCAATTTTGTTAAGATTTTTACCCATACGTACTGTTCATTGTCATGAAGTCATTTCATATGTAATGCACACCTCAAAGAAGAATTTTTTGATAATTATAACCGTACAATACACATTTTTGTAAGAATCCGTGAGTAGCACATAATATGAAGAAACTCATTTTAGAAATACCGCACAAATTTGGCGAGAATTCATTTCATAAAGGTCTCAAATAATTCATACACTTGTCTTGGATTTTAAAAGAGGTATTTAGGTTCATCATCAGGTATCCAACTCAACCTAACCACATCTATAAATATTTAGCAATAATTTTGAAAGAGTGGGAACTCTCAAAACCACATCCTGAAGGGGAGGATTTAATGTCTCCCTTAAATCATGTTTACTCAAATTCATGATTAGTTTCTATTATTTACCTTCCCTTGACAAATTAACAAGTAAAACTTGATAAGTACAAGACAATGGAGACTCAACCTCTTTTTTTTGTTGTTCAAAATAAAAATTTAACAAAAAATTCAAAACAAAAAAGTTTAAAAGTTAAATCCATTATTACTTAGTTTTGACAAATTTAAATAATAATAATTACCAATTCTTCAAATAAGAATGGAGGTTAATTGATGATGAACTTTTTAATTAGTCAGTATTTATTTAAAAACCAATTCTGTCATCCTTCCTGAAGAAGTAATTGAACAGAAACTGTTTTTGCTACCTTATGACAACGCCATCACCATCATGTGGGGTTAATGATGATCAAACAGGAGGTTACTTTGAGTAAAATTTATTTCATAAATACCGCACACTTTTGTTAATAACTTATTTATAAATTAAAGTCAGCTAGAAGATGTGTTAGATGGTATTTTGAGTTCGGTGACGCTTTTGAACTAAAGGGCCCAGGAAAACATAAAACTGAGTATCGAGATATTTCACAGGCAGCCATTTCTAGGAATTGTTCTCCCGGACAAGGAGACCCACGTTGAGCCTGATTCTAGTACTTATTTGAAAAAGTTTTTCTACGAAGTATAGCGAAAGGAAATGATTTCTTTGAATTATTATTTACATAAACCAATTAAATAAAAATCCCAACTGGCTAAGGTAGGAATGGAGAATTTAATTGCCTACGGGTGGGTGTGGGGGTATTCATTACCTGTTTGGGTTGGTTCGATACCCATCACCATCGAAACACAGATGAAGGACGTTGATTAACGACAGTTTCGAAAAACTATCGAATTTTCGTTTTTTTGTTTACCTTTTTCAAGATCAAGTTCAATTGTGTCATTAAGAGAACAGTTTTACCGAAAAGCACTAATCAAGTGTCACACGTCCGACTGACGTCGTTTCATTCTTATTGTTTCCGTTTGAATCAAAATGCAAATTAGAATATGAGTCGTCTACATATGTCCTGTAGGACTGTCAAGGTTGTCTTTTGCTAATCAATTAGTCTTACGTATTGTCCTTTGATTGAACAGTTACTGAATTCTGTATGTGTTCCTTCTCCTGCCACTTTTTTTCCTATATTTGATTAGGACCACGTTAGTTCCAACCACTTCTCCTTCTTTTGGTGTTTTGTTTTTCTCCTCTTTGACTCTGCTCTGTCTTTCTCTCAGTTTACAAACTTGTGATTTCTACTCCCATCTTCAGGGTGTCTCGTATTTGTCACTACTTTTCTAGGTATGGTTCTGTGTTGTCACTACTACTTCTCTCTGGTTTCCAAGTACTATGCCGGCTTTGTTTTTCTGTAAAATACTAAAAATTTAATTAGCTCTAATAATCTGGTAGTCATTTGTCTATGAATATACAACAGCAAATGGTCTGTAGGTCTAGCTTTAAGGGGTTATGCCTAGGAAACACACCAAACCTCATGGGCGGTTAAAAGATGTGAGAATTCATTGAGATTGAAGTGATTCGGGATGAAGTAGTATATACTAGTGAGTATATAGTAGTATATACTAGTATGACAGTGGTCTATATCGACTCCGGGGTCTATGCCAACCTGCAAGGGGTCTACATCAGCGAAACAAAAATTTAGGGGTTCTTGAAATAAAAATGGAGTCCACGATAGTGGATCTCAACATACACCGATAGCACTACTACTTACACTATACTATCTTATAATATAAAGACATATACATTATATCTATGAAGCAAAAATTGACTTCACTACAGTGAGAAATTTACAAAAATCAGGTAAGTAGGGGTGGACGACACAAAAAGTTTGGGAACCTCTGCTATGTAGGAACAAAATAATTTAATTAACCAAAAATGATATTTTGCATAGAATACAGATATACTGTATACTTGATGCTAGTGGATTTTGTGAGAAGTGGAAAAATTTTGAAATTTTGCTGAAATTAAACGTTTCTAAGAGTGATGAGTCATCGAATTAGGCGTTTTGATATCTTCCTTTTGGTTTTTTCTTACCGCTTCTTCTTCTTTTTCCTTCCGTCTAGAATTCTGTTAATTATTTGTTTAAATATAATTATCTCTCTCTCTTGTCACTTTATTAGCAGTTGATTTATGGATGTTGATCCTGAACCTATTTTTTATTTCACTGAGTCAGCGTGAATCATAAGACAGGATTCAAGTTTTGTCCGAGAGAAATATTTGATAATCTCGACTGAGTCGAAAAAAATTATTTTAATTTATTTAATTTATTTCTTACAGACTGATTGATGAGTGTCTACTACAGGAATGAGTGAAACTAAGTCCGGAGTAATATAAACAAACCAACAAAAAATTTTTAATGAGTTAGATTGACTCCAAGAGGGAACTGTATCAACTTGTATCAACTCCCTCATTGAGGTGAAGAAAAAAAATTTCTGTCGAAAGAGGGCTTGTTTGTTTATACAGTCATTACACTTCAGTCTGTTACAATAAATGATTTTGAAATGGAATAAAAGACGGGCGGGGGTTTCGCAACCTGACCTTGAAGATTCTCATCAGCGTGGTATCACCATCGTGACTAAGAGAAAAAGTGAAAACACGCATAGCCCGTGCTACATTCTGGAGTGTATAGTCGCTCTCTCATTGAAAGTCTTCAGACTTTCCTCAGATTAACTGCAATACTTCAACTGGAAATGGGCTCAGGGTTTGCTCTGTTAAGAAACCGTTGACCACAGAGCTCAGGGTTTGTAAACCTTACGACTAATGACACTCGAGTGTACATTCAGCGTCTGATTGAGTCATAAGTCTCGACGGTTAGTTTATGACTCGATTATAGGTTGGCAGACTTTATAGTCTCACTCTGAAGGTTCTAACCTTCTGGTTCTGGAGTTAGTCTTAATTAACTGGACGTTCCAACCTTATTCCATAATTACCTCTCCAAGTAGTTTACGCTATAAACTGTCTTACGCCCAGGAGCGGATAAAGGATGAATTGTCAAATCGGACGATAGACAAACGCTTTTCCTGGGTTGTGGTGAAACATCTCACATCTGTTTTGAGAGTGACGTCTAAACCATTATTAGCCTTCTACGGAGCTTTGTAAGGTTTTCCCCGCCAAATCAGGTTCGTTGCATTCTGAGAAGTGATGAAATCTGAAATTTGAAAAAAAAACAAAATGAGTCGCTCCAATCTCCTCGTCAGTGGAATGTGGTCCGTTTAAAGAAAGTTGCGTCATAAAACTAACGTACGTTATCCTTAACTCAAGGTTCTAACACGAATACATATAGCCCAGGGAATTAATCCTAATTTTTGGATTATCTATACAAGTTCATAAATTCTTTTAATATTATTATTAGTTTTAGTATTACGTTGACTAAAATTATTCGGATGATAGAGTTTCCCTTTCTTTTGTCTAAGTACTTTGGCATCATTTGGTTTGGACTCTTTTTTCCTTTAGGCATAAGTACTAATTACAATACTAATACTAATACTAATATTACAACCATATGTGGGAGGAGTAGTGTAGTGGTTAAAGTTCCTGACTTGGATGCAATGATCGTGAGTTCGAATCCTCCTCCTGCATCCTGTTGTACCCGAAAAATCAGTGAAAAGACCACTACCACTACTTCTAATATTACAGCCATATACACTACATGCTACACACACAGTAACTGCCTAATTGTAATTAGGGCAGCTTACAATACAGCTTTGTCACACTACATTGTTACAAATAAACACTATAGTACTGTATTGTCCATCGGCTGCATATTAGCTTCGGTTGGTCCGTCGTCTGAGCCTAAAGGTAAAAGTGTCCTCTTCTTTCTCCTCCTGGAATGACCGTTGAGGTTATCACAAACGCAGTACAGTGGAACCTCTCATGACGAGTTTAATTCGTTCCGAGTTTTACTCGTTATGCGAAGCAATTTTTTCCATATAAATTAAGGCGTTCTAGGCCGAACAAAAACTGTCGGGGGATTCCCCATATACGTGTCACTCATTATGCCAAAAATTGCTCGTTGTGAGAGACATTTCATGTTGCTCATTATGCGAATTTCTCGCTATGAGAGGTTCCACTGTGGTCATTTTGGAGGGGCTCGGCGAGGTCGAAGCGACTACGTCGAGGTCTATTCTCGTTGTATCGCTCCGTGCGTTCTTTTGCGAGCATAACAGAATCACAAAACACTTGAAAAGAGGTCCAAGCTCGCATATCTTAGTGGTCTAGGCTAGTGGTCGAGGAATTCGTCATCTAAAAGTGTCAAACAGAATTTAAAATTAGTCAAAGACCCGTTTTTTAATCTTTGCTGAGAGATCTTAAACAAAATAATTACTGTACCTTCACAGTCTCGAACTTTCCTTTGCTGAATACTGTATGTGGTAGTAGTGGTGGTTTAAATCCCGTTTCTCAACCTTTTTTTTGGGGGTAAAACAGGATGCGGGAGATGAATTCGAACCTACGACCATTTGCGTCCAAGTCAGGAACTTAACCACTACACCACTCCTCCCACTAAATACTGTATATCTTAGCCCAACTAACAAAACATTCAATAAAGCTTGGTATCATACTTATGTAAAGATAATATTTAGTTAATAAATAATACTCCGGGCCTGCAATAAATATTTCTAGAACTCTACACCAAGCGGTGAAAGAACTTCCCACGTTATAGAAACAAGTTCAAGCCAACACAACACTACTCCCCAAAAAACTGAAAAACTCACCTCGAGCAATGACTATCCATCCTGTCGCGTTACGATAACCCATAAAGTCTCAGTTAACTGGTCCTGGGTTTACAGCGAAAGGCTATTACGTCAGCATTGTGGTGAGCGTCTGGTCGTTTTCAACTCTAGCCTTACGATATCGTCAAATAGTTTTTCTTAGAGGTCTCATTTGCAGTTGTAAATATGTCTCGCTTTCGCAATCCACCGATAACATTTAAAACAGATCAGTACATGACGAAAATTAAATGTGCTGACATAAATAATAATCAAAACGTGAAGTCTTTTAATGATTATGTGCCCATCTTTCGAGTCGATTCTGAAAAAGGCTAAAATTCACGTATAATAAAGGCATATATCAAAGTTCAAAGCAGGATACAACAAATAAGTACTTAGGCCGTGATAAGTTGCTGTTTGGCTGTTGAGAGAGTAAGTAAATTTTTGTTTTCGCCTTTTCTTTTATTTTCGAACGGTTTTTAAAACGGACTAACCGTTTGTTAGGGGTTAATGGGGAGGTGAAATGTCAAAGAAAATTAAAAAATTTTTATTTGCTTTCTTAATTCCTCAGTGTTTCTTCTCAAAGAAAAAAATTTGTTTTGTCTAACTCAAGGACAAACAGTAAAGTACAAATATTTTATAATCCTTCAATACGTCTTTTGATAGATTGGAGTCTTGGTTACTACGCTCGTCAAGAAAATGTTAGTTTGTGCTTTTATGTTGAATTTGATTTCCGGTTTTGGGTATAGAAATACTATAAAGTCAAATATCCAAAAAGGATTTTTCGAAAAACCGGTGACCCCTAACCCTAAATCCTAGTGGCTAGTTATTTCTAATATTCTCCAATGCTGTCGCTGAGGTTCTAGAACCTTGGTACTCAAACTGCCCACCAAACTCTACTAAGTGACGCAGTGGGAATCGACTGAGTGAAAATTTGTGAAAGGTCGATTGCTCACTGTTACGTCTGAATTCTGGAACATAGTGCCTGACAAGTACGAAAATTTTGGGGTCTGGGCTCAGAAACTGCCAACATTGTTTGACTCAACACATATTTATGAGGCAATATACAGAAACAGTCTGACAGATTTACATACAGATGATGCCTGAGGTGGACTGTATGCGTGGAAAGCCGGACTTGTAAAATCTTTTTTTGGTGGCCCAGTCACAATGGAAATTTGGGCCCGGGAATGAAAAACTTGAGTACGAAGGTTCTAGAAGATGCGCCTGTGAAGGTACCACAAGTCCTCGGCTTCTTTGCTGTTGTTCTTCCTCTTTGTTGTTAACTCTCACCAGTGAAAAGGAGAAGTAGATGTAGCGCCACTCTGTCTTTTATTTCTTGTCTGACCTTCGTCGTCCTTCATTTCTAGACGTTTCTTCGGCAAAAGATCTGGAAGGCCTGACTCTTCTCCGCAAAGGCCGACAGTAGTATGTCATCCATGTTTTGGGATTTTTCTTGAGGTTTCCGTCTCTTTGCGGTTTGTGTTGTTTCTAGGTAGTACTCCCAGGTTATTTCTAAACCTAAAACCTAAAACTACCTACCTGGTAACCTAACTTGAGTTTCTTAGAATTAGCCTATTCTCACTTTAACGTTTAGTTTCTAGTTAAATTCTGTCTCTCTTAGTCTTACATTACAAGACTGTAGTTAAGAGGTCATAGTACTGGTTGAGGGTTTGATCCCAAACCCCTACCTCTCATCTTACTACACCTAAAGGTAGAAAAGTCAAACAAAATCTTTGTTCTTCTATCCAGATTTGAAATTTTTTTTATCCCCAAAGAAAACGACTACCTGTACCCGAGGAAGGGACTATACCTTCTTGGTAGGACATTGGGTTTGGGGTTTACTGGGGAACAGACCATCGTCCAAACCACAGGAGTTGACGGTAGGAAGGTGTAATAGTAATTTAGAGTGGATAAGGAGGGATAGGTATAGGTTTGTGAGGTATTGATTTAGACTTGAACTAAACTGTAACTTATGGAAACACTCAGTTTCTGGTGTCAAAACTACCTACACATGTTTACATCCCCTGGTGGTTGATAGTTTGGAGGTGGTCGTATACGCCGGGTATGTGATGAAACCCGAAAATTTATATCTCATCTTAGATGTCAAAACCAAGAAGATGACATCTGACGACATCGCTTACGTGTAGACCTGTTTTATGGTTCGAGTAATAAGTTTAGAAGAATTTGTTTTAATTATATTTTCTTTTATTTTGCGGTGACATTAATATTTGTCGGGATTTTCCCTTCCACATAAAGAAAGAATTATTGTCAGATTTCGTGATCAAGAATAATCTTTGTTTGTTTTTGTTTTTCTTAAGGGAAAAATAAATCTTTACATGTTGGGAACAGACTCCTTGATCCGGAGCGAAGATAATTTCAGTTTTTCTTTGATGCATTGAGTTATCTTATTAAAAAGATTATGACCCACAGGAAAAAAACGGGATTGTTGAAGGTCGGCAGAAATAGACTCTTCTGTTTAGATCTAGTTACGCACAATTATTTGGTCTCAGCGATAAACTACATTCACGAACTAATTTACTGTCGGTACTTATTCATCACTGATTTCATTCGTAACGGGTCTTGTTTTATGCGTATTGTCCTCGTCTGAATATTAAAGTTGAGCGTATAGATATTTTTTTGTCTATCTTCTCTAAACTATTTTGTATAAAATCTTCAATGTCTAAATCAGGGGTGGCCAACACGTCGATTGCAAGCCGTGAAGCTAAAGTTGAAGAGTTTAAGTCCTTGGTTGCTTTTTCCTTCGGGCCAAATTTTTATGGTGACTGGACCACACGACTTACCAAAAAAAGTTTTTACGAGTTCGGCTTTCGGTGCATACAGTCCATCTTCGGGGCATCATCTGTATGTACACCTGTGAGTCTGTTTCTGTATGTATTTTCTGTATATTGCCTCATAAAATATGTTGACGCAAACAATGTTAGCGGTTTTTGAGCACAGGCCACATTTTCGTACTGGTCAGGCACTACAGTTCAGACTTAACAATGAGCAGTCGACCTTTCACAAATTTTCATTCAGTCGATTCCCACTGGGTCACTTAGTAGAGTTTGGTGGGCCGCAGTTTGAGTGCCAAGGGTTTAACCGAATCAAATTGAGTTAGATTCGAATCAGGCGAGTTAGAAGTCAGTTATAAGAGGCAGTGCATGCCTTAGTCGTTTCAGAAATCCCTGGTGTTATAAAGTCTAGTTTTATAACATACTCACATATGTTATGAGAATGTGCATTATTTTTGAAATGAGATCTTGGTACAAGTGTGGGTTTAATAGAAAAATAGATTTGCGATCGTTGCGCAGCTCTGATCGAGCTTAATATTGCGTTAGTCAATTTATAGAATGAAATTCTGCGCAAAGTGTGCATTATTTATGAAATAAGTCAATGATTCGTCACGGAGCAATATTGCTGATACATAAATCATTAGAAATGACACAGGTCACGCAAGACGTGAAAGTGTGCATTATTTATGAAACGAACTGTTCAATAAATTGTGCAATACTTATGAAATAAAGCCTTGGTACTCAACCTTTTTCCTTCCTGGGCCGAATTTCCATTGTCTGGCTTTTGACGCATACAGTCAACCCTCAGAGCATCATCTGTATGTACATCTGTCAGTCTGTTTCTGTATATATTTTTGTATATTGCCTCGTAAAGGTATGTTGAGGCAGACAATGTTGGCAGTTTCTGAGCCCAGGCCCCAACATTTTCATACTGGTCAGGCACTATAGTTCAGACTTAACAATGAGCAGTCGACCTTTTCACTCAGTCGATTTCCACTGGGTCACTTAGTACAGTTTGGTGGGCCGCAGTTTGAGTGCCAAGGGTTTAACCGAATCAAATTTTGTCATCTTAAATTCTATTTCAGGTGTAAAATATCAAAATGTCGGAATTCTTTTCAATATTCGTAATATTTTTACTAACGCTTGGACTGTACCTGTATCTCAACCAGAATCGGAATTATTGGAAGAAGAAGAACGTTTCATACGTCCACCCGATTCCGTTCCTGGGAAACCTAAAAAAGCTTTTGTTTCTGGAAAAAGGCCCGGGAGAGTTCCTCGGGGATTTGTACAACTGTTCCGAGGCACTCGGTCAGCGATTTGTTGGCATTTTCCTATTCAACAATGAGCCAGCACTTCTCGTACGTGATCCGGAGCTGGTGAAAAACATTTTCGTCAAAGATTTTGAATATTTCTCATCTCGATATGTCGAATGTAACGAGAATGTCGATCCGGTAGGAGTTAATAATTTATTTGTACTAAGAGGTGAGTGAGTGTATAATAGTATCACTGAGTATAACTGTCTAACTACCGGCCAGACACAATATCGAGCTGTTTCAGGTAGTCTGTCCCGATTCTATCCTTTATGTTCACTGCCATCATCAATATGGTGTTCGTAGCTGGTTCGTAGCTGGTTCGAACCCCTGCTGCCTGATTCTGATCCTTGCAGTCATGTTTAGCTTGGTCGAGTGGTATCGACTAAGAAATTCTTTTAAGCTCACTCAGCATTAACACTAACATGTGCACGACTTGAGTAACCTGTTGTAAATTTTATGGATACTGAAGATTTTATGGTGCGCACGTTGTCGGAAGTATCCTTTGGTTTGGATGAAGTCAAAGATTAGCTACGATTACCTTTTGAAGGTTCTTTTCCTCTCGTTGAAGATATTTCTGAAGCCTGATCGGTTTTTTTTTGGGTTCTCTGATCAGAAATCTTTGGTAAAATATTTCCATCACCAAGTCCAAGATGAAATCTGTTTGTATGAATGACATTTGCGTGGTTATCAGATTTTTGATGGAGATGTAAGAACTATACTCTAGCAAAGTCCTTCCTGTCAATACTCATCCAAGGATTGGTGTGGTAGGTGGATTTTGGTTTTGAGGTTCTTTTCCTTGTTTCTTTTGTCCTCGAATTGACCATCAATCGACCGCCATTTTTAATTGAATTTTTCCTCTTTCGCTTGGTATCTCCATCATTGATCGCTGTCTTGTTGCTTCCGCACCACCTTCACACTCTCTGTCTTCGTTCTCGCTTTAGATCATCACACTTTGGTTAACTTCTGTGTGAAGATCTTCAAAACTGTTTCGACTTGTGTTATCTGTTCTGCTTTTGCTGTTTTCCTGAGGTGACCTTGAGGAAGGTCTGTGGTGTAGTGTTTAACACGCCCGATTGTATTCGAATCTTCATCCGTATAAAGTCATAGAACTTTGACCTCAATCGTTTTATTGATTTTAGTTGTTTCGAATTAACCGGAAATAATTTTTTAAAAAATGTTTTCAGGTCCAAAATGGAAGTATTTAAGAAGCAAACTCACACAGGCGTTCACGTCTGGCAAGTTGAAACAAATGTTCCCTCTGATCAAGGAATCAGGAGAAGAATTACTGGAGTTCCTCGAAGGGAGCACTGAAAACGGGAACAAAAATAAGAAGCCGTCCATTGTATTAGAGACGAAACACGTCCTTGCCAGGTACACGATTGACGTCATATCCACCTGTGCTTTCGGTATAAAGTCAAATTGTATAAACAATCCAGCGGCCGACTTCGCTACCTTCGCCCGGAACATATTCCATATGACTATTAAGAGATCTCTCGAAGTCAGGTCTTTCTTCTTCATGCACCAGATGGCCAAATTATTCAAATTCTATTTCCTCCAAGAGCAAAGCACCAACTTCTTTCGGAGAGTGTTCTGGGAAACGTTCAAAGAACGGGAGCGCAACAAGATCGTTCGAAACGATTTCCTAGACGTTCTCATCAAGCTGAGGGAGGATCAAAAGGAAAAATTGGAGAAGAAGGTGGAAGGAGAGGGTGTGTTTCGTAAGTATCGTCTTTTTGGCGCTGGTTTCTCTTTCTACGAGCGTGCATTACTTTTGAAATATCATCTTGGAGTCAGTGTGCATCACTCTTGAAATGTCGTCTTGGAATTAGTGTGCATTACTTTTGAAATATCACCTTGAAATCAGTGTGCATTACTTTTGAAACGTCAAAATCAGTGTGCATTACTTTTGAAACGTCGCCTTGGAATCAGTGTGCATTACTTTTGAAATATCATCTTGGAGTCAGTGTGCATCACTTTTGAAATGTCACCTTGAAGTCAGTGTGCATTACTTTTGAAATGTCGTCTTGGAATCAGTGTGCATTACTTTTGAAATATCATCTTGGAGTCAGTGTGCATTACTTTTGAAATGTCGTCTTGGAGTCAGTGTGCATTACTTTTGAAATGTCGTCTTGGAATCAGTGTGCATCACTTTTGAAATGTCGCCTTGGAATCAATGTGCATTACTTTTGAAATCGCCTTGGAATCAATGTGCATTACTTTTGAAATGTCGTCTTGGAGTCAGTGTGCATTACTTTTGAAATGTCGTCTTGAATCAATGTGCATTACTTTTGAAATATCTCTTGGATCAATGTGCATTACTTTTGAAATATCATCTTGGAGTCAGTGTGCATCACTTTTGAAATGTCGTCTTGGAGTCAGTGTGCATTACTTTTGAAACGTCACCTTGAAATCAGTGTGCATTACTTTTGAAATATTATCTTGGAGTCAGTGTGCATCACTTTTGAAATGTCGTCTTGAAGTCAGTGTGCATTACTTTTGAAATGTCGTCAATCAATGTGCGTGCACCACCGAAATATCATCTTGGAGTCAGTGTGCATCACTTTTGAAATGTCGGAATTAGTGTGTCATTACTTTGAAAATCACCTCGAAATCATCACTTTTGAACATCACCTTGAAATCAGTGTGCATCACTTTTGAAATCGTTTGAAGTCAGTGTGCATTACTTTTGAAATGAAATCCTGCCGTCTGATTTGTAATTTATTTCAGGGCTTTTCCCACCACCTCCCTTGACTACTTTCCTTTGGTTTCCGGTTTGTAGATTTTTTCTCTACGTTCTCTGTGACTGAAACACTTTTCTGTTCCCTAGATAAAGCCTGTTAGAGGCCTAGCTAAACCAAATACTTGATGCCTCGAACTTAGAGACAGGTGGTAGTTAACTACGATAGTAATAAAAATTTTTAAGGCGCGGTCGGGTTTGATCAATTAAGGAGATAATTACCACCACCACAGCACCACCACCACCACCGCCGCCTCTAATTACTGATTTGGAAAATTTAAATCTGTGAACTTTGGAATCGAAAAGCCAAAGAGAAAAAGGGTAAACAAGAAAATTATTTGCTGGGAATGTTTCCGAGAATCGATGAAACCATAAATCAAAACGGTGCAATTAAATAGAAGTTTATTTGCTCACATGTGAAATAAAAATTTTCGAATTTTTCGTTCGCACGACTTCATTTTGGTTTTTCTAAACGTCAGTGCGTCTTCTGGAACCGGGTCTTGGAGCCTGACGTCATTTCCGGGTAATAACCTTTGACAGGAAAACAATTCTCGGAAGCGTCTGCGGGGTGGGCCGACTCAAACTTTTTCAGACTTTAATTATTATTGTTGTTGCACGAAGTTCAAGAACGAGTGTAAGTTATTTATTGAATTTTATTGACGTCATTGGTCTTCAGAACGTGATCATGAACACGTATCAACTCTCACGGGGGTGAGTGTGTTCACTTTTTTGTCAAAATTTTCGGATGAATTTAAATGGTAGTCCTGGAAGAACGGAACAACAGCAGAAATTCTGTTTGAGGGGGATAATGAACGTTGAAAGACACAATTAACTTGTTTTGTGTCGTTTATTTATTCAAAAGTATTGCACATTATATGAGGATCCTATTTCAAAAGTATT